>JAPWDM010000004.1:28084998-29284998 GCA_035578155.1 Brachynemurus nebulosus | reverse complement strand
CGTGGCCACAGCGTCATTCGAACCTACCCCCACTCCTCCAACATGTCCCCACTACTCACAATGCCACCTCGAAAGTAGGGATGTTTCCCTGCCCCACCCTGTAGTTGACATAGAATAATAGTTTAAAGACCTTTTTTGTGTGGTTTTTCTTCTCGTTTCAATAGTGTAAAAATTTTTGAATAAGGAGAAATTTTGGAAAAAAGTTAATTTTTTTTTCGAAAATTTCCAAAAATAATATGTTTTGGGCATCGGACGTGCCTGGTTAACGAACTTGTCCAACGGTTTGGGACTTTTGGGAATTTCTGCTATAGTTTTGCACCATTTTATACCAAAGTTATAATGGGCTCAAGTTACCCTAATTTTAAGGTTATTTTACTGATTTATCAAAACCTTAATTTAAAAAATTAACGAAATAGTTGTCATATGAACATATCTGAATTTCGTTTAGTAATAAACAAAATATTAAAATTATACACTTACCTTCCTTTGTAGGCTATCACAATTATATTTACAATCAAAAGTTAGCAACGTAACAAAACATTAATTTTAAACAGAGAGTAAACAACACTTGCCTCACCTCTAGTGTCAATTTTCAGAACTACCTAAACTTAAACACCATAAACATACTGCTGTTACCTATTAGCTAAACATCTAACTTACTTCTACTATTGAATAATATAAGCATAAAACAGAAAATAATACTTTTTTCCGTTTTGGGTTCAAGTTACACACCAGGGCTCAAGTAACCCGCGTCTACGGTATGTAAACGACTAGAAAAAAGACTTCTGTCGGATCAGTTATGTTTCTTCGTTAGTCGTTCAGACAAGGAATTTCGTCATTTTTATAGCAATAATGAAAAGTTTACATCAAAGTTACCCTAATTCAACCAATCACTCTAATTCAAACCAGTTCAATAAAGTTTGATTTGAGAAACATTTTTGATCAAACTAAAATTTTTTAATGCGTTAAAAACTGTAAATGAAATGATAGAATGATGCAACTGGAAGGGCATCACAGATTTTTGAAGTCATTCTTCTCATTATTACCAAAATTAGGCATGCAGGATCGTAATAGTTTAGAACTGTAATAATATTTTGAAAATTCATTTAACTTTTCAAGAAACAATCTTAGAAGAGCAAAATATCTTGTTAACCACACTCCAAAAAATGACTAGTAGTATTTATAATTATAATAAAACGCCGTGAGCAGCGGGGCCCCATCATGGAAGTCGAATTTTTCGCTACATCTTCGGTATTGAATGTCTACAAGCAAAATGTGATTGAGAGTCTACAAGCGATTTTCAAGAATGTGACTGACCTAAAACATCACCAGTCCCGAAAACTCAGTTTTGCACTTATGGAAAACTTCGCTACGAGTCTCACAATCAAAAAAGAGCTTATTCAAAATGCATCATTGGTCATTTCAATATGATACTTATTGTACTCTATTGTGCTACTCCCTATTCAAGATGAAAAATTGTGAACTATGAGGTGATGATAATAAGTAGGTTAAGAAACTAGGACGTATGGACACCCTATGCTAGTAAAAAAGGTTAAAGGTTAAGTCTGAGAATTTTTGTATTTCGTACTTATTTTATTGATTACTTTATTGATCCTGATTTTTTGCTTACTTTTCGACGATGTTTTGATGGTAAATTTTAGGATATGATATCTATTAAAAAAAAGGAAGAGAATTATTTGAAAAATAATAATTTATTTTGATATTACAGTAATACTTCGATAACTGTCACAGACATGATTTATTCATGACGAAGCAAAATAAGGAACCAATCAGATTACAAAATTTGTGTTTACGCGGCATCTATCGAAGTACCAATGTATTAAACAAAAACTAGAAATTTCTCTCTCTGCTGTTATAATACCAATATTTTTTTGTAGGTTATAATTTTGTTCCGTTTTTTGATATAAAATATTTTATAATAACAGAACAGTGATATTTAACAGTTATTTAAGTATATTACAATTAGTAACACACAACAATAGTGAATTTTGTATATATAATACATAAATGTCTTTTACAGTATAATTAAGAAAATACTTTTTATTATATTTTAAATACTCTTAAAAACAAATATATCTGCTAATGTTAAAGGAAAATTTAGATTTGATATGTTAAAACAATATTTTATTACCTATTTTCTTAATAAGAATTAATTTTTTACTTAATCACCGTCTTATCTTTTTTTAATTAAATGAAAATGTATTTATCAAGTGTTAGATTTATCTCATTTAAAATTAATAAATTATTTAGTTCCATTATGATTATTTTTGTTGTTATTCGCACTCTTTACATAAACACATACAGTTTCGATTTGTTTAGTAATACAGTAGTGAGAAAGAAAGAAATATATTTCTTAGTCTTTTTAAGTCATACTACACAGTACATGCATATAATTAGTATACAGAGTGATTGATGTAATACGTATGTAATATATGGCAATATTTAATAAGATATAATAAATTATGGTGAAAAATTGAAATATTTTACAGCAAACTTTTGGTTCATTAAACTATCATCAAGTAAGCGTTGAACTGAACTAAAAATTTATTTTAAATTAGAATTACATATGTGAATCCGAGACAATTGAGAAACGGAAAACCAATTAAGAAATGGAAGAATCCAGAACGAGAAATTAACAAAAACGCAAATCTACAGGAAATAATTGGAACTTATTTCCTTTTCTTTATAAAGCCGCGTTTTTGCTTTTTTGCTGTTCTGAGTTTTCCAATTTCTTAATTGGTTTTCCATTTCAACAAAATACTAAATTTAAAAATCGACTTTTGATATAATTTCAGTTGTATTACTGTTAGTAGAGCTTCCGGTTTTCCATTCAATTTTAAATTGTAGTGCAACAAAGACGAACATAACGATTGTACCTGAAAACTGAAAAAAGAGAGTAAATGTCCTGTTTTATATTACTTGTCCAAGGATAGAAAATCTTTTTACCGAGGCTAGAAGATTAGTTCCCATTCGATACATTCCCGACATGTATATAGTTGGAATCCGTAAATACAATGTATCTAATAACATTTCTACCTAAAATTATTCAAATTGTGTACTTCCTGCTGCTATAATACTACCGTAAAATGATCCGACCAGGGCGGAAGGCAGGGGAGATACAATTATCAAGGTTCGGTACCAATTTCTTTCTATTTCTTCGTATCTTTTTATTTTTTGTTTTATGCTACTTTTTCACTTTTTTAATTGAATAATTACTTAGAATTGGAATTCCATTCTGGCCATAGAAATAGAACTAGTGGATCGATGTTCGGTATTGTGGAAAATTAATTAAAAAAAACTAGAACTCGATTCTAATACTGGAAAGGCTGGGAAACTTTTGCTAAATTTGAAAAAATTCAATTTTTTCAAAATCTATATTTTATTATGGGAAAGACTATTGTATTATAAATTGCAATTAGGTACTGTACCCTGGATGGCCGATAGGCGATAAGTATTCGGACGTGACGTGAGTTAACTCTCCCCATACTGTTACTCGAGTTATGTTACGTTAGATTAGGAGAGGTTAACCGTAAGGTTAGGAGAGTTTGGTTCAAAAAATTGAAAAAGCTTTCTTATTGACTCTAGATTTTTCAATATATAGACAATATCGATCTCATATTAAAATCTTTTAAATCAGACCATTAGTTTTGCATTTATAATTAGAAATAAGTGGAGCCCCAATAGGGTACTCGATTGGAAATAAAAAAAATATTCTAGAAGTCTTGTTTTTGTATGTCAGTTAAGTGATTTTTTTTTCAACAAATTCTGTAAAAACCGTTAAAAAATAACTACAATTTTAAATGAAAAAATTGGCTCACCATAATGACGTCACTTTTTGAAGCAACCAAACGTCAGTGTTAATATTTATAACCTCAAAACTTTGATTACATTCATAAGTTGTCAATGTAAAAGCAAGTATTTATTTGAATTCTGGTCGATTGTTATTGTATATACAAGCTAATAGAAATATTAAAAATAAAAGACAATTTCACTTCACCGATGAAAATTATCAAAATCGACATATCTAGTTGCAAAATGTTACGTCATTTTCAAGAAATGGCGCGTTTTTACTAATTTAAATCATTGTTGGAAAATAACGAAACATTTGACACAAATTTTAAACACAGTCAAGTACCGTATTCAAAATAATTATAATATAGCAAATCTGAGTTGACAATAAGGGCAATAAAATTTTACAAGTCAGTTTTACACTGGAACAAAATATTTAGTGAATATAGTTAAACATCGTTTTTAAAGTTCCTACGTGAGTACATGTAAGATAAAAAAGTATGTGCAAAATCATAATTTTGTACTTTCCCATATTTTTTTTTTCATAAAACTGAATGCGTAAACTCGAACATGAAACTTATATCAAATTTCAGTATAGGTGAAATAATTGTAATATGCAGATAATTTATATGAGTAATAAACCTAATAATAAAATTGAGTTGTTGGTATGAATGGATTTTGGATGTTTTTTTTTCTTTATATTGTGGTTTTTGATATGATAATGTATAGATAATGTGATCGATTAGCAAAAATAAAATTATGTGTTGTCAGGCATTACATTGTTCTTAACTGCTCTAAAATTACGGTCACTACGGTAACTGTTTGCTACGATTTTGTATTTTGATTTTTCAGTTTATATTAAAATATATTTCCATTTAAATGTGCTATTTATTCTGTCATAATTCTAGTTACCTTTAAGCTACATTTTTTAATTCAAATGTAAATATTTAACCAAATACAGAAAAAATGTAGGTATATTTAATTCAAATAAATCAATTTTTGTTCCTGTTTTGTGTTAATTTTCAAATTTATGGTTAAATTTTAATTTATGCCACATAAGTGTCAAATGTACAATTAAAAAAATTGTACAGATTGTATGTAGGTATGTGTACAAATTTATTTTATTAATTATTTCTTATTATTCTCCAAAACTTTGTTTTAAAAACCTTAAACATCAGTTTTTGAATGTGTTTCATTTCTGCACGATTTTTTTTTTTTGTATGTGTATTCGACTTTGGAAATTAGGTCAGCTAGACAAAGATGAATTTATCTGATTTGCCATACTCGTTGTCCTTTATTACTAACAGCCAATTATAATTTTTAAAATTTTATTACTAGTCAATTTTCTTCTCGAAATTGGCGGATAATACCTTTAATTGAGTAATCTCATGCAGTGAAGACGCTTTACAGCACCTATCACTTAACGACTTAAATTATGTTGATATTCATAAGAAAACTCAACAGAATCAAGTGAAATAGTCACAGAAACACATTTTAAAATGGATCAGTCTTAACAATAAGTTATTTTTGAGGTAAGGTTGCTACCGGTCAAATTCACTAATATACATGATATACATGTGTCTTATAGCACGTTTACACATTGATTAGTCAAGTGCGAGTGCTTACAGGCTCCTCGATGCTAGCATCCCAAATGTGAAATTCCGATTGACCAATTACATGATTTAAAAGGTCAGAAAATGGTCATAAAAGGTCAATTGGTTTCATTCATTGGTCAGCAATAGAAAATTTTTTATTAAGGTTTGAAGTTCTTTCAAGGTCATTCAAAAAACTTTAGCACCCCATATGTGAACTTTCGACTGACCAATTACATAATTTAAAAGGTCAGAAAATGGTCATAAAAGGTCAATTAATTTGATTAATTGGTCAGCAATAGAAAATTTTTGTTAAGGTTTAAAGTTTTTCAAGGCCACAATACTGTATCAGCATTAGATATTAATTAGTGATGGGCATAATCGAATTAACATTAATCGATCATTCGATTATTAAAATATCTTGAGATATCTCGAGATATAATAAAATCTTTCGATTATTTTTCATTCGAATGATTTTAAAAAATATCTCGAGATATTAAATCATTCGATTATTTTTCAATCGAACAGTTTTAAAAATATCTTGAGATAAAACAAATTCGATTCTTTTAAGTGATCCTACTAAATACCTGGTAATAATTATTTGGTGGGTCATATCTATTGAAAACGGACAACAGTTTAAATAAAAAAAAGGTTTTAGGATAACAATGATTGGCGATGTTTTGCATACAATGAATAGCACAATCTAGCAGGGGTGCTCCTTATTGATACTTTTCATGATCATTTTCATTCGATTATGCCCATCACTAATTAATATCTAATTTTGATACAGTATTGTGACCTTGTAAAAATTTAAACCTTAATAAAAAATTTTCTATTGCTGACCAATTAATCAAATTAATTGACCTTTTATGACCATTTTCTGACCTTTTAAATTATGTAATTGGTCAGTCGAAATTTCACATATGGGGTGCTAAAGTTTTTTGAATGACCTTGAAAAAACTTCAAACCTTAATAAAAATTTTTTTATTGCTGACCAATTAATGAAACCAATTGACTTTTTATGACCATTTTCTGACCTTTTAAATTATGTAATTCGTCAATCGAAATTTCACAATTGGGGTGCTAACATCGCGTGCTTACACGCCTAAAATTACGTTTCAATATACCAAAACAGTATTTAAGCGCAATTCTATACCATTTGAAGTAAGCACTCGCACTAATCAATGTGTAAACAGGGCATTATAAACCACAGGCCAGTAACTTGGTTTATTTTTCCCATTCCACCTGTGCGAACGCAGAAGGTTATACCATTTCAAAATGGTATACAGTTACTCACGAAAGTCTACATACACCCGTCTAAATCGTTAGTAATCGAATAAAATGTCGATTATGGTAGATACTACAAACTGTAATTAATTCCTATTCCCATAAGAGTATTCATTTAAAAAAAAAAAAAAAAAAAAAAAAAAAAAAAAAAAAAAAAAAAAAACAGTAATATCAATGAATATAAATTTTATAACAAAAAGATTAATTTTATCAAAAACAAAAACACACAAAAGTCTACGTACACTACTACTAGTTTATGTGTATTTATATGTTTATTTTGCAAATCAGGGGAAGTCCCTATTTATATGTATTGTATGTACATATCTCAATGTAAACACGCATTAGTAGAAGATAATTTATAGTTAATTACAGTTGGTTACTTGAACAAGGGAACACAGAAAAGAAATTTCTAGTGATATTAGAAAACTTATAATAAAACTTCGAAAAGAGGGAAAATCCTTAGGCGAAATATCAAAATTATTGGGTAAACCACGTTCATCTATGCAAACGGTTCTACAAAATTTCAATAATACAGGAACATTTGAAAATAAACCACGTAGTGGACGTCCATCTTTACTAATTCCATTGTTCAAATAACCAACTGTAATTAACTATAAATTATCTTCCACTAATGCGTGTTTACATTGAGATATGTACATACAATACATATAAATAGGCACTTCCCCTGATTTGCAAAATAAACATATAAATACATATAAACTAGTAGTAGTGTACGTAGACTTTCGTGTGTTTTTGTTTTTGATAAAATTAATCTTTTTGTTATAAAATTTATATTTATTGACATTACTGTTTTTTTTTTTTAATGAATACTTTCATGGGAATAGGAATCAATTACAGTTTGTAGTATCTACCATAATCGACATTTTATTCGATTACTAACGATTTAGACGGGTGTATGTAGGCTTTCGTGAGCAACTGTAGGTAGCTTTCTTGTCTGGGAATGTCATACCTAAAGCGAGGATTCATAGTGCAGGTCATAAATTATCCTGTCAAAAATTGCCCGAAAAACGTATCACCATTCGTTAGAAGCGGCACATAATTTATCTATTTTTCATAAATACATTTATAATTTTTTTCTAAATGCGCTCTATAGCTTGTGTGCCACGAACTAAACAGGTACTCTACAAATATATTTTGTTTTGAAAACAATAAAATTTCATATGAACAACATAGTCGCTCAATTTAAGTTTGTAACATAACTCGCGCGACGAACGAACATAGTTTAATTTGATCAACTGCATGTGAATTATGTAAACAACCATCTAAAGAAAAATTTTTTTTTATATACTGAAGCTATAAATAGCTATAAGCTATATACTGAAGCTATAAAAAATTGAATTGTTGAAAAAACATATATGAGAGGAGCGTGTCTTGTAAATTTTTATGAGGAGATATTCCTTGTACAAAGATACAGATAAATTAAAACTATCCTACAAAACACAAATATTTGGGAATATCTGTACAAAAATGACGCCGAGAATATTTTGTGTTAACACTTTAATGTTTAAGAAAAGAGTTGAAATCCATTGTTATGCCGAGAATAGGTGTAAATAATTATGCTTTGGTACAGGGACTATTTAAAAAAATAATCCAAAAGAAAAAATTACAACAAATTTCCGGAATGAAAACTTTTGTTGTACTTGGCTCAAATTTTTTTTACTTTTGTTCAATATCAAGCAAAAATATTTATATGACGCCGAGAACAACAAAAATTTTCATTCCGGAAATTTGTTGTAATTTTTTCTTTTGGATTATTTTTTTAAATAGTCCCTGTACCAAAGCATAATTATTTACACCTATTCTCGGCATAACAATGGATTTTAACTCTTTTTTTAAACATTAAAGTGTTAACACAAAATATTCTCGGCGTCATTTTTTTACAGATATTCCCAAATATCTGTGTTTTGTAGGATTTAACTTATTTTTGTTTTGCTTTTTGTTAAACAGTAAAATATTTACAGCTTTCTACTGGTGCATAATGTATATATTTTCTACATCTGTTAAAAAATACCTTAATTTTTCATCACTCTATATAAACTGTAGACCAGCGGTTTCCAAACTGTGAGGCGCGCAATGTCCACCAGGGGGGCGCAGGTTAATTGCAAATATCGTCGTCGTTTTGATAAAATCATGGTTTTAAGAATAAGCGCGCAAATATAATTACCAAATAATGGACATTTTATATTAAGGAGTTACATACATGGGTCTTTTTTAGCAAAAAAAAACAGTATTTTTTGATTTTTTTTACAAGGTAAGAAAATATAATTTATTTCAACTTTTGGCATATTATAAATTATTTTTGGACACTGTGAAAAAATTTCCGTGAAAAAAAAAATAATTAGGCCATTGACAGCTAGTTTTTGAAACTAACTGATTTTTTGCCGTAGGCAGAGTAACCCGTGAAATTCTGACCTAAAATAAAATCCCCTGTCGCAGCAACCTACATAACATAGCGAATTTCCGTTCAAAAATATTAGTTTTTCTCGGAAACTAGTTGACATAGAATGATAGTCTAAAGACCTTTTTTTTCTCTGTGATTTTTTCCCCTCTTTTCGATGGGGTAAAAAATTACGCAAAAATTTTTGAATAAGGGGAAATTTTGGCAAAAAACTAATTTTCCCTACGTAAATTGCCCAAAAAACTATGTATCCGGCATCGGACGTGTCTGGCTAACGAACTTGTCTAACGGTATGGGACTTCTAATATTTTCACCAAATTTCGAAAAAACAGGACATTTCATTCGAGAGTTATCGTCCGGACACACACACACACACACACACACACACATATATATATATATATATATATATATATATATATATATATATATATATATATATACATATACATATATACTATTGTCATAACATATTGTCTATAATATACTATTGTCATAACATTAACTTTGTAAGCAATAATAAACAAATACTTTGCTTTGCAAATTTCCACCTTTATTTTTGAAACAATATTGTCACAGTTTCAAAAATAAAGGTGGAAATTTGCAAAGCAAAGTATTTGTTTATTATTGCTTACAAAGTTAATGTTATGACAATAGTATATTATAGAGTGAATAAGAAATTATTGATATAGAAAATGAGATTGGAGACATTAGCCGAGTTTGTGAAGGGGGTATCACAATTTATTCGAGTGTATGTACTTTCTTATGACTTTTTAGTAGAAAATTACAACTTTTTGGCGTACAGTTGATGAAAAATTTGTGAATCTTTGCCAAATATGTCTTTGTTAAACCATTAAAATTCGAAACATCTATGGAAACATGGAAACTATCAAAATTAATTTAAAAAAAAATGAGCATTTTGTATATTTCATTTTAATCAATCTATAGTATCTATACATATAATAAAGCTGTAACGGGACCGTGTCTGTACACGGAATATTTTTTTAAAATTATACTGGTATACTGTAGATAGTTATCAATTTGTGGTTCAACTAACGGTTCGAAACACTATTGTCACAGTTTCAAAAATAAAAGTGGTATTTTGCAAAGTAAAGTATTTGTTTATTATTTACAAATATGGAATACCATAACGCTCAAATCTATTAATATTTGTAAGCAATTTTACGCGCTGCTATTGCATTTATGAAACTAATTTTTTTGATACAAAAATTGTTCGTTTATTTTATCATAAAATGATTTTTTTTTAATTTTAATATTTACACCATTTTGAAACTCGGCTCGATTTATGATTCAATCCATCTACTAACTCAACCTGAACTACTTCTACCAAATTCCAGCTCAACTGGTCAAGAAATAACTCAGATTTTGTTATCTACCCATCTATAAAAATTTAAAAATTGCAGAGCAGAGAAAAGCTACATACACACCTACATTTATTTATTCATATGTGATATGGCATCTTTTAACTAATATTTTATGCAGTACAAATAGACTGTTTAGTGCGGCTGCACACCTAGCAGATACGACATGAGAGACATAAGATATGTGTCGCTTGCAGACACGCATCGCTTGAGTACATTTAAATTGCATTGAAAACACAAAACTGCTGCACACCTAGGAGATAAGACATGAACGACACAGACATTTGTCTTAAGCGACATAGCATGCTTGTCTACTGTCGCTCGTGTCGAACGACATGTAAGATAAATTTAAAAATTATATTATACACTGAGAGAAAAATGGCAACTTAAAATTAAATACGATCATTATTGTTTCAAGAATGTACAACTTAAAAAAAAATGTATTGAAAAGATAGGGAACTTTGTAGGAAATCATATTATTAAACTTTTAAAATAAAGTTATTGTACATTAAAACAATAAATTTCAACCTTACTAGACTTTCGTTAATGTTTTACATTGAATCAATATAGTTTTTATTAATATTGTTTTTTCTTTGGGTGTACGTTTGAAAGAAATGGTAAATTTTCTCCAAAAATATTTTTTTAATGTAATATTAGATGCATACCGACAATTTTAAACACTTTTTGAAAAACTATCAAATATCGTATTCAAATACTGTGTATTACCAAGGAGGTAAGTCCAAAAACGTTCCAAAAAATGTATCGTTTACAATTAATTTTGTTAATTATGTTAAAAATTACCCATTTTTATGCAGTTATGCCCTAAAACAGTATTGTAAAAGTAATATCACAAATTTGACGTGAAAAACTACTGCTAGCAAATTGAAAAGTTCCCCTTGTTGTAGTGTTTTTCATGTCGTATCTCTCGTGTCTTATCTCCTAGGTATGCAGATGCCATGTCTTAAGACAAATGTCTGTGTCGCTCATGTCGTATCTGCTGTGTCGTATCTGCAAGGTGTGCAGCCGGGCTTAAGGTAGGCTAATTATTTCTCTACGCGGAAACCAAGGCTTCTTAAACTTTTTTCATTCATGACTCAAAATATAAAACATGTGTTTCAAATAATTAATTTATGAACTATTATGAGTCAGTGGACATATGTGACTTTACAGAATGTGAAATTTCTCAGTCATAAATATTCCTATAGATATGTAGTTATTTCCCCATTAGGCACATTTGTAAATTTTCTAAAATTTGTTAGTAATTTTTCGAATAAGATCTCAAAAAATAATAAAAATTAAAATATTTTCCACAAAATAAATTGTTAATCTTTTATTAAGTCATTCGAAACGCATTCTTTAGTTTTCGATTCAATATATTAAAACTTCAGTATTATGTCGTCTATATAAGTCAAACAGCTGTAATCATCTTTCACATTATCATAATTATTGAATAAATTAATTATAACATGCATATCTTTAATAAATTGTAGAAAAATTAGAAAAACTTTTATATGTGGAATACAAAATCTTTAAAAAAATGATCGCGTAATCATACATCAACGTCCTTTTGACGGACACTATTCCAATACAAACAAAACAACAATGACTATAAACAAAATAAATACGTGTGGTGTGTTAGAACAATAAATAAATTAGATAACAGAAATCTCACAGCAAGCAGGCAACAACAAATTGTAGTATTGGAGCAGGTAGAGAAGTTCGTCCGTCGTTTTGACGTGTACGTATGATTCTAGAGTTAATTAAACTCGATTAATTAAAAATTTCATCCCTGCGAGTTTTATTTTTTATACTATATTCTAACTATATTCCAATTTAATAACTTTTCGCATTAAAATTACATGTAAAAATTTTATATCGATTGCAAAATTGCAAAAAAAATTATGCATATGAATTTTTTTCGGTAAAAAATACATCATATTTGTATATTCTCTGTTGTTGAAATGTTTAAAATGTAAACATTTCGTTCTAAAAAAAAAATCAATTCCTTAATTTAAAAATCCATTAAATATTATTTTTGTGAAATATCAACACACACATATATATATATATATATATATATATATATATATATATATATATATATATAATCATAGAGCACTACAGCTTTATCTAAATCACTATGAACATTATCTATTTGTCTTTATTTAAAATTTAGTTATGTTCCCCTATTTCATGTATCTTAATAACACTGTTGAATTTTAACTCATTCCATTGATATTTACCTTCTCCTCCATTCTCAATTCAAGTTGCTATCACTACAAATGTTCCAGTACAGTATGTTCCAAACAAGTTAATAAATATTTTGGGAGTATTTCAAATACACATCATATTGTAATAAATAAATAATAATAGTTTGTTTCACAAATAGTTACGAAACGAGATGACGTAAGAGTCTACGTTTGGAATTATTATGGTGGCTTAAAATGTTTGGTGATAACTCTTGAGCTGCTAAAATTTGTTTAAATCATTCAAAAGAAAATTTCAATTTGAGTTTTTTCTGCCGTGCCGTTTGATCCAAATTTGTAAGTATTATAATAATTTGAATGACTATGTAAAAATAAATATACGTTAAATAATAATTATTAATATTTTATAATAATTCAGTTAATATTTTAGATTTCGACAGTGGTTGATACTGATTGGTCTTGACGATCTAAATTTTCGTGTTGAATACTATTAATCAACTTATTGTCACAATTCATTTTGAAAAAAGTTGCTTTTAATTGTCCATATAAATTAAGATGACCATTATTAACTCTGAATTTCACATGTATAAATGCAAAAAAGAACTTGCTTAATTGTTTGTACTTATATCAAAAAAGGATAGAAAGTGGGATACGTTACTGTCGTAACACAGAACAAATAGAACGAATATAACTGTCTCTTTTCTGCAATCACTTATGTGCAAGTATGTGCATTTTACAGAACTATGTTGTCATTGACTTACAAGCTACCAATGGGTGTGTTTCAATTGTTGTCATATTGTTGGTGTGGTTGGTGTAGTGTTACCGTGTATACGTACATCTACGTAGCGCATACATATTATATTTTTTTTTAACATATGCGTATTATAGATGTCGATTTTAAATCGATTAATCGAAAATCGATTAATCGAAGCTTAACAAAATCGATTCTTTTTTCGATTTTTTTCATTTGAATCGATTCGTGAATCGATTATTAAAAGTAAGAGATCGATAACCGATTTTTTTTTCAAAAATAATTTCATTTTAGTTATAATTTTACAAAGAAACATATGTAAAAATGAAACTCCAAAAATGTTATTGTTAATAAACTGTCACTTTTTACTCATTATTATCAACGAATCTCCCATGTGGCTTTATATAAATATATATACGAGTATATACGCACTATTTTGTACAGTAGACTACTAGTAATACAAAGGAAAGGAAGACCACCTATGGGGCTAACGATCCGTTTCGTGCAAAAGCAACTTATTTAGAAAACTGTTTATCAGTTTCTTTGAAATTTTTTAATAGTAAACTTGGTTCATTCCGTGGTTATTCGTCCTACATATTAAATTGCGTTATTTGCTATAATTATAATTGAAAAGTTAACTCATCGCCTTGACAAATATAATGTAAAGCGTTTTAACACGATACCTTATTTCCCATGTACAATCAATTAAGTCCTTTAACAAAAATTATCAGCTAATTTTATTAAACTTTTAAAAATTTCGATTTTTTAAATCGATCTCACAGAATCGATTTTTTTTTAGCCAATTTTTTTTGAATCGATTTTTTAACTTCGATTTAAATCGATCCAAAAATCGATCTTTTTTTGGAGAATCGACATCTCTAATACGTATACAAGACATGCGTACACATAACCATTTAGCGCACTACCACACACAACTCCGCGTGCGTATATATAACGTAGTGGTGGGGTATCTTTTATCCTTTAGCGTTACACTGATTTCAGTAGTATAGAAATATTACTGCTCGTTCTGTGTTATTCTGTGGTCTGTAATATGTAATCACCTTTATTATTTTATACTGTGATATTTTTTTTATGAAACTATTTTTCTGAGACTCACTGTAGCAGTTTAAAATGTTGTTATTAACATTATGTATTGTATACATTAGAATACGGTTACGAATACACCGTGGGCGTGACTCGTTCTTATGTGTTCTCCTACTGCGGTCCCCGCTAGAAGTGAGGGTTTGACTGTTTTCATATGTATGAAGGAATGACGTATCGTGTTTGCTGGACAAAATTAAATTTTTAAATAATAAAGAATATGTTAAGAAAAAACAAGAACAAGTATATATATATATATATATATATATATATATATATATATATATATATTTATATATTCAGATATCGCCAAAAAATCGAGTCCTAAATATATTTTTCCCCTAAAAAAGGGGAAGTCCTATTTATCGGTTTTGTCGTTTCTGAGGTGCGGAGGGCGGGGTTTATTATTTTGGTCAAATTATCTATGAAAATATTGAGAGAAAATGATTTTTAGTAGAAAAAATGGGAAGCTTATAGTTGATTTATATAAGACATTTAAAGACATTTTGACATAAATATCAATAATTATTACGTAAATACGAGAAGAAAAATTTACATATGGGTAGATGTTGGTTTGATCTGTATAATAGAGCACTCGCTGTCTTATTGGGATTGGGAGGGGCAAAATATTCTCGTCGACGACAGCTATCGCTCTCTTAGATTACATATTACATAATTCGATTTCACCACTGGGTTGGTCATCGAATAGATGCTTGAATAGCGAAATCTGGCAAAAGTTCTAGAATATTCTTTCAATAATCAGAAAAGACATAAAAAATCCTTAATCAATGGATTGACCAACGACAAAGTAACCAAGTACCGATATTTAGAATAAGTTCTAGAATATTCTTTTTGGAAATTAGAAAAAATATCGAATATCTGATTTCACCACCAAATTTTTCATCGAAAACCGATCAATTAACGGAATTCGGCAAAGGTTCGAGAATATTCTATTCTGAAAATAGAAAATATATCCAAAAACCGACTTCACCATTGGTTTGGGCATCAAAAAAGTGTCCAAATAGCAGAATTCGTCAAAAGTTCTATAATATTTTTTTGGAAAAAAGAAAAAATATTGAAAATTTGGCATCACCATTAGATTGTTCATCAAAAAAGTGACCAAAAAATGAAATTCGGTAAAAGCTCTAGAATATTCTATGTGAAAATTAGATAAGATATTCAAAACTTGATTTCACCATCCAATTAGTTAGTTAAAAAGGATCCATGTAGCGAAATTTAACGAAAGTTCGAGAATGTTCTATCTGGATATCAGCAAGGATATCGAAAAATTTACTTCACCATTTGTTTAGTCATCGAAAAACAAGTTAAATACAGGTGAAAACATTTGACAAAAGTTTCTATTCGAAAGTTAATAAAGATGTCGAAAAACCAATATCACTATTAGAAGAATTATTGAAATAGAAGCTCAATAAAGATATTTAACAAAAGTTTTAGAATGTGCTGTTCGAGAATTAGCAAAGATAAAGAATTATTTATCATAAGCTGGTCATAATTCATGAATTTAGGCTCCATTAGTCCCATTGATTTGGTCAACGATAGTGTATTTTTAAAAAAATGACAAACCGTTACTTTTCGCAATCGTAAATTTTAATCGTAAATATCTCCTAAACGGTGCGTCACAGCTCAAAAATAACGAAATTGTTGAAGGCTTAAGCGAAGCAAGTTGTGGGTATTCCGAACGTATTACGGCTATCAAAACCTACTTTTCGTTATCGAAAATTATCGATACCGTGTAACTTGTCATAAATTGGTTATAACTAGTTAATTTAGACTCTGTTAGTCCCATTGCTCTGGTCAGTAACCGAACAATTTTATAAAAAACTACTTTTCGCTAACTTTCGCTATCGAAAACATTAATCGTAAATGTCTCCTAAACGGTGCGTCGTAGCCCAAAAGTAACGAAATTTTTGAAGGCTTAAGCGAAGCAAGTTGTGGGTATTCCGAACGTATTGCGACTATCAAAACCTACTTTTCGTTATCGAAAATTATCGATACCGCGTAACTTGTCATAAATTGGTTATAACTAGTTAATTTAGACTCTGTTAGTCCCATTGCTCTGGTCAGTAACCGAACAATTTTATAAAAAACTACTTTTCGTTAACTTTCGCTATCGAAAACTTTAATCGTAAATATCTCTCTAAACGGTGCGTCGTAGCTCAAAAATAACAAAATTTTTGAAAGCTTAAGCGAAGCAAGTTGTGGGTATTCCGAACGTATTGCGACTATCAAAACCCACTTTTCGTTATCGAAAATTATCGATATCGAAAATAACGATATTTCCAAAATGGATGATATAAGGAAAGGAAGTATTCTTTCAAATGTATGTATAACATCTACTATAAATTTTCGTTTTCAAAATCTTTCGATCGAAAATAGATTGCAAATAGTATCCAATTTTTTTTAAACTTATGGTTTTGATTTTTTATATTGTCACTCATGTTTGTTTATTACGTTTTTATGTTCAGTAAATAATCAGAAGATAAAATAATATTTTCCTGCCTTTTTTGCTTCTACGATAATTTTAAGAGAAAGTTGGAAAAAGTAGGAAAAATTAAGATTTTCTTCTTTTCAAGCAAAAGGTAGGGGCGGCATTTTTCATGGTGCGTAGTGTGACATTCAGGGTTAATCCCGCCCTGTAACGCCTGTAACTAACAACTACAACTAAAAACTAAATTACTTATTAGTTAATACTAATAGTTGAATTTTTCAGTCATTAGTTGCAAAAAAGTATTTTTGACATTGGTTTTAATTATTAGTTACAACTAGCATCTAGGCATCTAGCCAGTATTGACTACTTTTTTGTTGAAAATTAATAAATGTTAATAAGGTGAAAGTATCATTTTTCTTTGCATTTACTTTCTTTGTCACTTCACTGAAAGTATCATTTTTCTTTGCATTTACATAATAACAATTAAAATTTGCAAATGACTATAGATTTTTAAATTACAGTTTTTTTTCATTTTTTAACCCCTCATACTTGTTTTTACGCTACTGGAGAACATTCAGTTTTTTGACATAATGATTTATTTATTACTACACTATAATTCCTCGCTTTAGTCATACCCAGCTAGGAGCGTGAAATATTTATATCTATGACATCATCAGGCATATTTCGGCATCAGGCATTTTAGGTTATAGAATTCTTAAGTTAAGACAGAATCTTGACGTTTAGTGTTTGTTATAAATTTCTAGTGTCGTTCTATGTAATTTTGAAGAAAATACATTTAATAAAATTAAGCGTGTTTTTCCAAAAATGGAAAATTACACCGCAACTATTAAAATTCTACTAATAAATCAATAGGATTTGGATAATGTTTTATTAAAATAATGTAAAAAATTATCCTTGTGACGTCATTAAGTTTATTCAATTGTTTTGGGGTTTTAAATGACAAGGTTGAGATTTAGTGTTAGTTATAAGTGTTTATCAATACTTTTTGTATTTTTGATCATTTAGCATTTTTAAAGTTTTAGGGATAACCGAAAATAAATTTCTAAGAAGAATATATATTATAAGTCAACATTATTATTTGAGCAATTCTATGTAGGTATAGACCGATTACTTAAAAATGGCATGTTTGCCAAATTTAATTTC
Organism: Brachynemurus nebulosus; assembly: GCA_035578155.1. Taxonomy (NCBI): domain Eukaryota; kingdom Metazoa; phylum Arthropoda; class Insecta; order Neuroptera; family Myrmeleontidae; genus Brachynemurus; species Brachynemurus nebulosus. The sequence goes on along the minus strand of JAPWDM010000004.1, from coordinate 29,266,836 downwards.
CTTGTGTATATTCACGTATATTTTAAAACTGAGCTTCGTAAACAAAGCCGTGGAGAGAAATCGCGGGTCCTAGGAATAAAATGCATTTTTTTAAAAATTTCCTCTAAAAAAATAAGTGGTGAGCAAAAAAAACCCTAACTTAAATCTTAACCTTTTTCCCAAGCCGTCTACCGATAGCTACGGGCTCCCTCCTCAAGTCCACTCTCCGGGACTGCAACCCCAGCTACCCTACCCTCTCGTCGGGCCTGTACACAGGGAAATTAAATTTGGTGAATATGCCATTTTTGGGTGATCGGTTTATATATGAAACTAAGTACTCATTTATTTATTTCTAAGTACGTAGTTATTATCCTTATTTACTTACTTCAGCTGCATCAATTTCATTCAGTTTTGATATTGGATAGCAATTCAAAAACGAAATTGATTCTGTTGCCTGTGGAATAATTGAAATTAATTTTTTAAATTACAATAATTAAGAAGTTTTCATCTTTCCCTATAACTAAATTGTAAGTGCAACAAATACATACTTTTAATATTAAAATATCTGCATGCTTCCACGATAAAATTAGCATTATAATTACACCTACGACTTGATTTAACGCCGAATATCGAATATAATCACTTTCCATCTCAATTTGTACCATAATTGTAATATAAATATTTAAAATCAACAGAGCTACGGCCATTATTGTGAGTATCAGTTTGGTCGGGTTATAATAAACATTCATTTCTTTAACGTTATATAACAATGCCGAATATAAGCGTCGAATACGTTTTAAACGTATATTAAACGGTAAATTCCCGTTATTTTCTAAATTAAAATAAATTTTTTCTTGTTGTTTCGAAAATTTTTGTTTGATAACATAAAAGTATGGTACAAGTTCTTCAGTGTTTTGATCGTTTGAATTTAATATTTGGAATTCGTTTAAATTTAAGTGTTGGTCCAAAACCTTTTTGATATGTTTTGTTAGTTGTTCAAAAATGGCAATGTAAATCCACAATGAGCTTAGAAAAAATAAACTGTCGGATGCGATAAGGTGGACAGATATTCCGATAATTATAATTTTTATGACGGATGAAAAATTTAATGATTCCATGTTAATGTTAATTAGATATTCGGTAATAAATAAAACTATAAATGCAGTGTATATACATATTTTTAAAAAAATAAAGTAAATTTTTATGTTCTTCTCATCAGTTTTTGAAAATATTATTTTTATTCCATAATAGTTGCTGTTTTCTAAGATTTTTATTATACCATTCAGTTCTTTAAGTCGCTGATTTGATTGAAATATTGCTGGAATTTTTCAAGTAAAATATTTTTTATTAGGCTGTTATTAGTTGTAATTAAAGTTGTCTTTAAAACGAGTTGAACCCATTCTTCAATTTTTACTTTTTCTGTAGCTTTCAGATCAATCAGACCTGTATCAAGTTTACTTTTTAAACCCCAGAAATCGTTAACTTTAGATTCTTGAGTTACCGTTTCTTGGGGGTTTTGGATTAACACATTCTTTTGTTAAACCGTGAACGGGGCCTTTTACTGAATGTGATCCTGGGTTGCAGTCAATGAAGACCATCCGTCTAAATCCGCTTTACAATTATGTGAAATATTTTATAAATACTAGACAATTTTACGATTTCTGAAAGGGAAAGAATGTAAGTGAATGGTATCAATGAGCTTTTAAAGACAGCACATATGACGCAGAGTACCTATCAACTTTTTGGAAAATCAAGAGTCAGGAATTTTAGGGTTTAACGCAAAGAGTTGGGAAAAATTTGTTAATAATAATAATGTATTAGTTTAGTAGTCTTCTTGTAACTGTTCATTGCCTATAAAGCGTTGCACTAACAAATAAAGGTTTCAAAATGATAATTTCCGATTTTAATGAAACTTGGTGTATAAGTAAAAATAACGGACTCCTACTTCTTTTTTACGCCCATCGTAGCCATTTAAGAGGTGAAATTGTGCCTTAAAATTAGAGCGGTATTTGAATTTTCTTTGACGGTTCGAAAACTATGACAGATAGAGAAAAATTTTTAACTGAAGAAACATTTGATTTTTAAAGAGCTTTCTATTGGACATACAGGAAGGATTGTTCAGGTAAAATTTAGGGCAGAATTTGAAATAGGGCGAATAGGTTTAGATATTATAGTTTATCGGGTTTTGCTCAAAGTCGGAACTTGATTGCTAACAAATCTGACTAACTAATGCCTAACAACAATTCTAAAATAATTATGGTAGTAATCTGTATTGTTATTTGTATAGGAAAACGTGGATCTAATTAAAGATTGGCATATCATAGCAAGATTACAGGTAAAGTAATAGTTGAATAATTCTTGAGTATAAGTAATTAGTTGAAAAGTTGGATTCAACTCGCTCTACAACCCTAAACATTTACAATTTCTAATTCTTGTAATAATTAATATTATACGTGTGATAAGTAGTTATGGTTACTAGAAAGACTTACCAGAAAAACTAGCTATGACACCACCGATAAAAAATAACGATTTTGAAACCTGATACATTGTTAATGCCCGGTGATTTTGTATGTCCATATTATAAATTTCCCACCAGATATGAACAATATCCAACAGTAATACAATAACAATTAACGTTGACCAGAAACATTTCCAAGGTGCTTTATAAAAAATACATCGTTTCGCCCCTTTTGATGTATGTGGACATTTCCATGATAATGCTGAAGTACCCACAACCATTGAGAATAGATGAGCTGGTTTTAACGTACAAACGATACATCCTTTTTCATTGTCAGTTTTTTGAGTCATTATCTTTTTACAATAACTGTGAAGTTATTGTTTACTTAATTGTAGAATGTTTTACTTTTATAGTAATAAAATGTATACAGAAAAAAGCAATTGTGCTTTAGCAAATGAAAAGTATTAAGATTAATCTTGATATGAAATACGAGTTAAACTGTACAATTGTTGCTTTTATTTGACGTAGGAGATCCATATCGTTTTTGTGTAAAAGAAAACCGTTACAATTTTTTTTTATTATCATTATAATTATCGGATATAATTTATCGATGTTTTTTATCACAATTAAAATAAACTATTGTTTACTATTTCCTTTATTTAATTTAACAGCAATAATGTTTCGTTTCGGTTAATTCAGTTTAATTTCGTTAAATACTGCCCTTTAGAAAATATCAAAGGCCAAGTGAAGAGAACGTTTGGTATCGACATAAGAATTTTTGTAGGTTTGTGAATTTTTATTTTAGAGTAGGGTTGACCGGGGTAATTGTGAATTGGAGCAATTGTGAACGGCGCCTATAATTTCTAAGATAACATTAATATTGTTAAAAATCAACTCTTAATATGTTTTTCTGTCCTTTCTTAATATGCTATTAAAATTTCATAACAATTCTCCAAGTATTAGTATCTTTTTTTTATTTTGAAAAAACCCTTGCAAAATTTTATGTATCTTACTTTGACCAATCCTCAAAAAAATTTTTTTTTAAATACATTTTCTTTTTTTAAAGGGTAAGAAATGGTTAAAAGTACTTCTAAAGAAGTGGTCTAAACCCTGAGAGGGTTCTTTATTAACTGCTAAAGAAATTGGACAATTTATCACCAATTCACAATTACCTCATGATTTTAAAATTATGGGGGAATTGTGAACGTTATTTACAAATGCCCCCATTCGGTCAAAAATTTCAGTAGTGTCCTTTTCAGAGTTGAAAATGTTGATGAAGGTGCTGGTGACCTTATTGTACAAGTTTCCGTTGTACAAACAATACAAAAAAAAAATTGTTTTTTATTCATGTAAACTAAATATATTTCCTTGAAAAAATCTTATTTTCCTTGTTTTTGTGTGAATACATGTAATTTTTTGATTTTTGATATGATAAAATGACAAAATATCATCAAAATATCATTTTTAGCTTGTAATAAATTTGTTCCTACAATTTTTGTTATTTTTCTTTAACCTTGATTTTTTGTAGAAATTTGAGGTATGCGTAACTTGCATTAAATAAAGATAAATTGTGACCGCTAAAGTATGATGAAAAATTTGAAAGTGGAGTAAATGTGAAGAATTTGAGCTGGGCTTTACTCTGACGTACCACACTTCTCTTGTAATCCATTCTAATTAATTTTTCATAAGATTTGCAACACCGCACCGGGGAAATGTGAATGACTTATAAAATTTTTGTTTTTCATACGAACTTGCTCAAAATTTGTGTGGTGCATCCTGAATAATGTAGAATTAAAAATAAATCAACCATAATGTGATATATAAAATAAAAAAATACTTAAAACAACCCTTTTATCTCAACTCATGAAAATCCATTCACAATTACCCCGCTCAACTCTATATAGATAGGTTGCATTTGAATAGCGTTAACGGTGCAAGGTAAATGAAATTGATTATTTCCAGAATCTTCAAAAGATGATAATTATGTATTAATTATGAGATATTATTATATATGATACTTTATATGTGTATAAATACAGAGAGAGTAAAAACAAATGGATTATGATATTGTAATTTAAAATCGAAAACATGCAAAACATCACCGATCATAGTTTTCATAAAATTTGGGATGTGGCTATTTATACATACAGTATGTATACGCAATTGGCTATTTATACATACAGTATGTATACGCAATTGGCTATTTATACATACAGTATGTATACGAAATTGGCTATTTATACATACAGTATGTATATGGAATATTTTGTTTAAACATGCAGTATGTATACGCAGTTAACTACTTATTCAGAATTACCGTAATTTCTGATGTATAATGCGCACATTGAGCACCAAAAATATCGTCAAAATTTCGTGGTGCGCGTATTAAAATGGACTTTTCCACTGGTGACAGTAAAATAACTTATAATAAAAAATTTATCGATTCTAATAATAACGAAATTCTCGCGTACCACCGATTGAATTTTGTATAATCTTTTTAGCTTAAGAACGGATTTTTGGCGACGCGAACCGGAAGTTGCATATCTGAGGACTAAAAAAAGGTTTCCTTTGTTATGGTAATAAAAAATTAGAGGCAGATTCTTATAGAATTTGATCAATGGAACAAAAAAGGAAGAACAAATTTTTTCGATATCCTGTTTAGTTTTCGAGATAATATGTGTTGTATTTCTAAAACTTACTATAATGAGATAATGAATTGTATATTACACACATACACATATACGTAGTATCAATTTTTACGGATATAAACTCAGTTTTAGATATAATTTTTGAATGGTATATTTTGGTTTTTATTCATAGAAATTAGTGAAAAATGAACGGGACATCACCAATGAAACCTCATTTTTGGGCAAAGGGTAATTATTTACAAATATGTCTCGGCATGTAATGACTTCAAAATTATTTAATCACCCTTTGCCTGAAAATGAGGTTTCAGTGATGTTGTCTGGTCCATTTTCCACTTACTTCTAGCAATACAAGCCGTAATATACCTACCGTAATTGTCTATCCAATATAGTAAGTTTTTCAAATTTGACACGTAATATCACGAAAACTAAGCAAAATATCGAAAAACTTCATTGTTTCTTTTTTGTGCTACTCACCAAGTTCCATAAGAATCGATCTTTAATTTTTGTTGCTATGGTAACGGAAAACATTTTTTAGTAATCCCTAGCCTTGACATTCGAAGGGTTGAAAAATACACTTCCGGTCCTCGTCGCCAAAAATCCGTTTAATGGATAACTTCAATATAATGGAAAATTAATGCAAAAAATTTCACGAAGAATTTTTTCAACCTTCTCCCAAATTGCGTGGACTAGCTTTATAGAAGGATGGACATAATGAAACCAATATCTTCTATTTCATAGCTTTTCTTTATTAAAATTGCCAAAATATTTTCGATATGTTTAATTTGGCAATTTTAATAAAGAAAAGCTATGAAATAGAAGATATTGGTTTCATTATGTCCATCCTTCTATAAAGCTAGTCCACGCAATTTGGGAGAAGGTTGAAAAAATTCTTCGTGAAATTTATATATCCCAAAAAAAATATTGTTGTAATGCAAAAAATATTATGTAAAAAAATAATTCAGCTCAATCGGAGGTATTCGGTTATTATAATGGTGTAGTTATTAAAAAAATATTAATTGTAATAATAGCGCATTCAATTAGTATGTATAAGTAGCCAACTGCGTATACAGTTTAGCTTTAGGTAGTACATAACTATACATACTGTAGGTTTAAATAGCCAATTCAGTATATACATAATTATGTATAAACAGCTAATTTCATATACACACTATATATGTATAAATAGCCAATTTCGTATACATACCGTATGTATAAATAGCCAATTGCGTATACATACTGTATGTATAAATAGCCAATTAGTTATACATACTGTATGTATAAATAGCCACATCCTAAAATTTGAGTTTTTTTCATTCAACTATTATCTGTTTGTTTTCAGTACTAATATGTAGATATGATACTCCATTGATTTATGGGGTTTTAATATCCTTCACATCCAGTAAGTTATATCCAGTAAACAATCTAGAAATAATTCCAGTTTAATTTTTAACCTAAATGTCCAAATTTATCTACATATTTATAAAAAGACTGCTGTCGAACTGATCATCTCTAATAGGAATTTCGTCGTTTTGATAGCAAAAATGAAAAGTTCACACCTAAATTGCAATGCATATACCAAAATTATGTATGTAAACGACTGGAAAAATGACTTCTGTCAAATCAGTTATATTTCGTCGTTAGTCGTTTAGACAAGGAATTTCGTCATTTTTATAGCAATAATGAAAAGTTTACATCAGAGTTACCCTAATTCAACCAATCACTCTAATTCAAACCAGTTTCATAAAGCTTGATTTGAGAAAAATTTTTGATTTGATGACATTAGCAAGTTTACTAAAATTTTTTAATGCGCTAAAAACTGGAAATAAAATGATAGAATGGTGGAACTGGAAGAGCATAACAGATTTTTGAAGTCATTCTTCTCATTGTTACCAAAATTAGCAAGATGCAACATGCAAGATCGTAATAGTTTAGAACTGTAATAATATTTTGAAAATTCAATTAACTTTTTAAGAAATAATCTTAGAAGGGAAAAATATGTCTTGTTAACCACATTCCAAAAACGTCGTGAGCAGCGGGGCCCCATCACGGAAGTCGAATTTTTCCCTTCATCTTCCGTATTGAATGTCTACAAGCGAAATGTGATTGAAAGTCTACAAGCGATTTGTCATTTTGGTGATTTTAAAACTGATGATGAGCGTCCGACTGATCGGGGCTTTAAGTTTTTAAGGGCTGAATCTCAGTAAATTTCAGTTTGGTGCCGATAGCAGTTAGCAGGAAAAAAGCCAACACAATTCGTACGAGGGCATTCCTACCCATGCTTATCCGCTAATGGTTTTTGTGTTTTATTTTTAAATATTAAAAAAGGACCTTAAATAGTAAACTGGAAGGTCTTTATGAAGATATTTTTTCTTTCCAAAAAAATCCAAAATTTCTATTTTATAAATAATAAAAATCCCATATTCCTACTTTATAAATATACAGTGACTTTAATAACATTTTTAAATTACTTAATATTTGTGTATTGCATTTGTTATAAAAGTAAGTTCATTTTTTTAGTCGAATTTTCTCCGAAAAATTAGACTTATACAGTCTATACGATAAGAGCTGCGAGAGGCGAGAGTAGGGGCGCTATCTGTTTTCGGACCCGTAGAACACGAATATGTAGAAAAAAAATGTCTGATATATATATATATATATATATATATATATATATATATATGTATATATATATATATATATATATATATATATATATATATATATATATATATATATATATATATATATATATATTTTCCCGCCACCTTTTAATTTGTGTAGGGCCCCCCTATGGAAGTTAAGAGATGAAATTTGGTAAATGGGGCTCATTTTCGAAGCACCTCATACTATCAAAGTGGGGTCAAATTTTGGGCAAATTTTTTTTCTGACCCGACCTTTAAGGGGGTGGTGGGGGCGGAAAAGCAATAAAACTTTTCCAAACCAGTTTTAAATAATGTTTCGGTCAATTATCTACAACATATCCAAAATTCAGCTTCCTAGGATGATATGGTGGGAGTAGAAGGGGGAAAAACGATTTTCGCTGGATCTAACAGGCCCCCAGCCCCCCAGAATTAACGTAGAGGGTTGAAATTTGGTGTGTTGATAAAGTTCGTACCTAGGTTGTGCTTTTTGGAGGTTTTAATATTTTACCCCCACCCCCCTCATTTTTAAGCTACAATTTCATGCATTTTCGACGTTTTCGAAGTTTGTACCACTCGCACAGGTCACCCGAATAAACCTAGAGGGCTGAAATTTTGTATTCGGATTGAGTTAGTATCAAGGGGGTGCCTTTTGGGGGTCTCGACTTTTAACCCCTACCCCCACCATTTTTATACCCAAAAGAACATGATTTTTCTTGTTTTTTAACAGTTTCGTTCGGGTCAAAATCTCCCCAAATAAACCTAGAGGGCTGAAATTTGGTGTACAGGTTAAGCTAATAGCCAGACACTGTTTTTTGGAGGTTTCAACTTTTAACCCTTACCCCCACGATTTTTACGCCAATATTTCCTTAATTTTTTTGCTTGTTTTCTAACGCGTCTAGAGACTCCATAAGGAAACCTAGAGGGCTGAAATTTTGTACGTGTATTCAGTTAGTATCCAGCTAGTACCTTGTAGGGAGTCCGCATCACTTTTCCCCCCACTTCTCCCATTGTTACATCGGAATTCAATGCTATTGTTAAATGTGTTTTAAAAGCATTATGTTTATTCTAAATACAAGTAGGCGAATAGTAATTTTAAAAAATTTAAAAAAAAGTGAACTTACTTTTATGACAAATGAAATACATACATATTAAGTAATTTAAAAATGTTATTAAAGTCACTGTTTATTTATAAATTAGGAATTTTGGATTTTTAGTATTTATAAAATAGAAATTTTGGATTTTTTTGGAAAGAAAAAATATCTTTATAAAGGCCTTCCAGTTTATTATTGAAGGTCCTTTTTTAATATTTAAAACTAAAACATAAAGGCAATTAGCGGATAAGCATGGGCAGGAATGTCCTCGTACGAATTGTGTTGGCTTTTTTTCTGCTACCTGTTTTCGGTACAAAATTGAAATTTACTGAGATACAGCCCTTAAATACTTAAAACCTTTTTTCAAAGCCTCGATCAGCCGAACACTCATCACCAGTTTTGAAACCAACAAAATGACAATTCGGTTGTAGACTTTCAATCACATTTCGCTTGTAGACATTCAATACCGAAGATGAAGGGGAAAATTCGACTACCGTGATGGGGCCCCGCTGCTCACGGCGTTTTTTTTAATTTATTAAAATTATTATTCTTTTGAGGAGATTTTGACCCGAACGAAACTGTTAAAAAACAAGAAAAATCATGTTCTTTTGGATATAAAAATGGTAGGGGTAAGGGTTAAAAGCTGAGACCCCCAAAAGGCACGCCCTTGATACTAATTCAATCCGAATACAAAATTTCAGCCCTCTAGGTTTATTTGGGTGACCTGTGCGAGTGGTACAAACTTCAAAAACGTCAAAAAAGCATGAAATTGTAGCTCAAAAAAACGCCGTGAGCAGCGGAGCCCCATCACCATATATATATATATATATATATATATATATATATATATATATATATATATATATATATATATATAGATGCCTTTTAATATGTGTAGGGCCCCCCTATGGAAGTTAAGAGCTCAAATTTGGTAAATGGGGCTCATTCCGATGCACAACAATACTATCCAAGTGGGGTCAAATTTTGGGCAAATTTTGGATCCGACCCGACCTTTAAGGGGGTGGTGGGGGGCGGAAAAGTAACAAAACTTTCCCAGACCGGCTGGAAGTAATGTTTCGGTCAATTATCTACAACATATCCAAAATTCAGCTTCTTAGGATGATTTGGCGGGAGTAGAGGGGGGAAAAACGATATTCGCTGGATCTAACACGCCCGCAGCCCCCCAGAATTAACATAGAGAGTTGAAATTTGGTATGTTGATAGAGTTCATACCTAGGTTGTGCTTTTTAAAGGTTTTAATATTTTACCCCCACCCCCCTCATTTTTAAGCTACCACTTCATGCTTTTTCGATGTTTTCGAAGTTTGTACCACTCGCACAGGTCACCCAAATAAACCTAGAGCGCTGAAATTTTGTATTCGGATTGAGTTAGTATCAAGGGGGTGCCCTTTGGGGGTCTCGCCTTTTAACCCCTACCCCCACCATTTTTATATCAAAAAGAACATGATTTTTCTTGTTTTTTAACAGTTTCGTTCGGGTCAAAATCTCCCCAAATAAACCTAGAGGGCTGAAATTTTGTGTATAGGTTAAGCTAATAACCAGACACTTCTTTTTGGAGGTTTCGACTTTTAATCCTTAGCCCCACGATTTTTACGCCAATATTTCCTTAATTGCTTTTTTGCTTGTTTTCTAACACGTCTAGAGACTCTCTAAGGAAACCTAGAGGTCTGAAATTTTGTACGTGTATTGAGTTAGTATCCAGCTAGTACCTTTTAGGGAGTCCACATTACTTTTTTCCCCACTTCTCCCATTTTTACATCGGAATTCAATGCTATTGTTAAATGTGTTTTAAATGCATTATTTTTATTCTAAATACAAGTAGGCGAATAGTAATTTTAAAAAATTTTAAAAAAACGCCGCGAGCAGCGGAGCTCCATCACGGAAGTCGAAACGTCACCGAAAGTGATACCACAGAAACATCATTTTAACCCTATTTTGCTAAATTTCAAAAATTCATAACTTTAAAACTATCTACTTAATAAATTTCTAACACTGACTGATTGAGTGAACATATGAATATTGGTGTATGTTTAAATACGGATAAAAATCCGCCATACACTAATAATGTTTCACAGGCACTCGATAACATTTGAAATTAAAAGTATAAAACTGCGTCTCGCATTAGAGAGAGGTTGTGTTTGATTGATTGCTGAATTGGAGCGGCACTCGAACAAGTGATCGGTGGCCTAGTTGGTAAGGCGCTTGGTTGGTAACCAAGAGATCCGGGTTCGAGTCCCAGCCGATCCAGTTTGGTAATTTTTCAAACACTATGTCAATTTTAATTAACATAATGAATTGGCCATTTGCCAAAGTACATCGAGTGTTCAAGTATCAGCCAAAAGCTGGACATTGAGTGAACATATGAATATTGGTGTATGTTTAAATACGGATAAAAATCCGCCATACACTAATAATGTTTCACAGGCATTCGATAACATTTGAAATTAAAAGTATAAAACTGCGTCTCGCATTAGAGAGAGGTTGTGTTTGATTGATTGCTGAATTGGAGCGGCACTCGAACAAGTGATCGGTGGCCTAGTTGGTAAGGCCACCGAAGGAAGTTCATGATTTTTGAAGTTAGAAACGTGGATATTGATTTAGGCTTTTGAAAAACATTGAAAGTGAGCAGAAAGTCAGTATCTAATTAAAAAATGTTGCCGATGGGAAATGCCATCGGGCATACGGCTAGTTAGAGATAATTTTTTTAAATTTTGTACAGATGACTAGTATGGTTAAATAAGCAAATAAAAAATTTTCAGCTAAATCTGACGTCATGGGTGACATTTTATGTTTTCATTGGATGATTTGAATTGAAATGACCCAGAATCGTGTTCTACGGGTCCGAAAACGGATAGCGCCCCTACTCTCGCCTCTCGCCGTTCTTATCGTATAGGCTGTATAAGTTTAATTTTGCAAGGAAAGATTCGACTAAAAATCACTAGTAGTACTTAAAATTATAAAAATTGTTGGCAATTAGTGACAAAATGAATTAAAACGCATTCATTTATTTATTAAAAATTATTAATAATTTTTTAACATTAATATTTTTATAAAATTATTTTGCTTTATTGTTACTTTATTTTGTTTTGTAATAAAATAAAATATTTTTATAATAACTACTTAACATAGTAGGTAACTTGTCGCCGTAAGCAACCCTTACCTTCTTAAGAACGTAAACGTATCAATATTTATCTGAATTATATGGCTGACCAAGTAGTCGGAAAACGGCATTTCATATTACTCGACCTAAATTCCATAATGGCGGAATGGTTTCAAGCAGGGCTGGCAAAAATGGTTCATAGAAACTATTTAAAATAGAAAATGGAAAATGATTTCCAAAAATGAATTTAAAATATAAAATGGAAAATGGTTTTGTTGAACGTATTTAAAATAGACAATAGAAAATAGCTATTTAAAATGGATTATAAAATGCAAAATTTTTACTATTTTATAAATTTTTTAACATTATTTATATTAATGGAAAAAAAAGTTAAGAAAATGTAAAATGTACTGAAATTAAATAAGGGCAGTCTTCTGAGAAAATTTTATAAAGTTTTCATGACATGAAAATCAAATTTAACGTACTCAAAAATATTGTAAAAATTAATTTAGCCTTGACATATTCAAACCTTAACTCCCTTACGACTGCGATTTCTAAATTATGAAAATCATGTATTACCAAACATAAATACCAAACATTTCTTATCGACTTGTCTTAAAGATAATAGCACACAACTTGAGTCAGAAAAGTTTGACTTAAGAGAACCGCAGCTCTAGTAACAAATTTTACTCAAGTGACATTGCAACTCGAGTTATGAAAAATTTGAGTCAATTGAATCATTTTAACTTACAATTTGTTATTTAGACTGCATTCAATTCGAGTTTTATGATTGTTCATCAGTGTTGCTCAAACTGAATTTTGAATTCGAGAATTCCATTTCTACGTGATTCTAATTGTCTTAAACTATTTTCCATGAAGAAGAGCTTCTTTAACTACCAAAATAGTACGACTATTTGACACAGTCACCCCCTAGTTAACTGCCCCTAGACATAATATTAGGACATTGAGCAAAAACAGGTCAGATTTTTTGACGTAGATTTCAAATCTGTAAACAAAATTTTTATATTGTTTAATTTTCACCCCTTTTTCGCAACATTAACCCCCAAATTTTAACCCCCAACCACCCCTGTTGATGTAATTTGAACAAATTTAACATCAATAGAGAGCTCTTTAAAAAACAGCGATATCGCCAATTTAAACTTTTGCTGTATCCCTTACTGTTTTCGAGATATTTGAAAAATTAAATTTTTACCCCAATTTTTGAAGGGCGATTTCATCCCTTCAACTCGTTTTTCCGCCGATAAAAGAAAATACTTGTTTCTTAGATTTCGACGTAGAATAACATATTTCAGCGGCAATGAAATCGGAGGCGGATACCTGGGAACCTTTCCTTGTAAGGTTTAAAGTTCCTCAAGGTCATTAAAAAAATTTTAGCACCTCATATGTGAAATTTTGAATGACCAATATTAGAACATTTAAAAGGTCAGAAAATGGTCATAAAAGGTCAATTGTTTTTATTAATTGGTCAACAGTAGAATTTTCTTTTATTGAGGGTTCAAGTTTTTCAAGGTCATTCAAAAATTTAGCACCTCTTGTGTAAAAATTCGAATGGCAAATTAGATCATAGCCGATCGGTTCGCACAAAATTATTTCAGGTTTTATCGGGCCGTAACTGAAAAATAGCTGAGAAACGTTGCACTAGATCTACTTTACTATTTCATTGATTATACCCAATTTATTATAGATACTTTTTATGATGAATTTTCTACTTCAAATTTTAGAAAATTGACCAAAAAAGTAAATAAAGAAATACCAAAAAAGTAAATAAATTAACAAAAGTTTTTAATTCATTGCTATTTATATATTTCTTAGAAATACAACAATGCTACATGATAATTACGTAAGGTAACAAATTATATGATACAAAAGTGAAAAATATGTTGATGATGCATTTCAATCGAGAGCTTCCAGAGAATTCAATAGTGAATAACAGAGAAATGGTAAATTTGTATGTAGTTTCAATTTTCTTTTTTTGTTTTTTTTTTTTTTTATAGAAATAATAAGGATGTGTTGTTGTTATCTTTCGCTTAATGAAAATATAAAAGATCAATTCTTTTAAAAATATCTAATGAAAGATAATAGATAACGAAAACGTTAACTAGATAAAATTTCAGATAACATTGTCTAGATAAGCACAACTCTGATCATAACCATGACTCGTTCAATAAAGTGCTATATATAGAAGTTACTTTGAATTGGTTACGAATTCACCATAGAAGTTTTCACTTGGGTCGTGTGGTCTTAAGCACACGCATAATTTTTTTTAACGTAAAATACGTTAAATCGATTGATTGTGTGAATATGTATGAACGTACTTTTGACTTTTTGCTTATTACCGCCGAGTAAACTTGCACCGTTTCGAGGAAACATCTTATATTGTTTCCGAGACTATTAAAGTAGCGACTTTTGATAAAATTTTGTTTAGATACTATTGAGTTTTCGAAAAAAATGAAAATAAGGTTAATATGACCTTCCAGGGCCTTAGTACCACAAGAAGAGTCTAAAATTGAAATGCTTCTAAAAAACTATTGATACAGGTATAAAAAATATCTTGAGTTGCAATATTCATGAACTGTACGACGAAAATATAATTTCAAAGTACATACATAAATTTGATGGAAAATTTGGAAATTTTATATTTTAAAGTATTTGTTATTTCAAAAATTTGTTATATGATAAGGCACGAAATTTAAGACAAGAATAAGTAGTTTAAGCATAAAATCACTTTAAAGATTTATAAAAGTCTGTTACGAGTACGAGGGAGCTGTGTGCCATACCCCATTGCGGCAGCGTATTTTTATTTCTTTTAAATTCTCACTCAATGTACTATAATTCAATGAAATACTTATGTAGGTATACAACCTATACATACAACTAGCCGCTTAAGAACATATGACATTTCCTTTCACATATTAGTGAAATGCTTTCACTTTCATTCAATATTGTTTTTGAAATATTTATTTAATTTGCTTACACAAATATTGATAATTGTTGTTTCTTAATTGTTATTCTGCGACTGTAATTATAGCGAGCTGCATTTCGAGAACATTCTATAAGATTTGGTTATTATTGAGCTTAAATTTTCATTTAATTTTAGCTTTCATTGATAGTTTTTAAAAGTATTTAGAGCATCAAAACCAAAATTCTTTTTGAAAGGAAGTTTGGGAGACAATAATTCAGCTGTACAGGGTATCTAGTGATCCCCCTGTTTAGCACTCTGTGGAAGCAAGCGTGTAAGCCTATCCTAATCCTTACCCTAAATTCCTGACTAATATTATAGATGCGAATGTAATTTTACATGTTTGTTTGTTTGTCGTGTTTTCACATCTCGACCAGCTTAATCAATCGATTTGAAACATTGGACAGAGATATATTATGTTACTTTTTATCCCGGGAAAATATATTTAAAACGAAACAATAAAATTACGACAGTTGACTATTAAAAAAAATGCATCATTAACTTCGTTTGAACTTTGCATATTGTTAGTAGGAAGGGTGTCAATCTGATGTCAAACTGCAAATACCACGCGTACAAAGCCACAACCGACGCAGGCAAAAGCTAGTGAGTAGGTACTAAAGAAAGACTAGTAAGTACTAAAAGAAAAACTGAAGGTGTACCACTAAATGATGTAATTTTTTATTATATAGGTTTTGTTTTTTGTTAAAATCACACCGATTGAAGCAAAGTTATACACAGGCTCGGATCTAAGGGGGGAAAACTGGGGCCCCTGCTCCGGGCGTCAGTTTCAGGGGGCGCCAAAACAATCTATATCAAATGGTTTCAAAAAAGTTGGTTGCTCAACCATTTTAGAAAAAATTAATATTCTTTCAGTTGTTTCTATTATATTTGAAGTATTGAGAACAATTTTTAAAAAAATTTTCTTGAACCGTTTAACCGTGGTAGCCATTTTTGTTTTCCAATTTGCGCTGATTTTTGTGTTTGCAGCCATTTATGCCAATGCACATATTTTATAAACCGTTCATTCTAAGAGGTTGAAATTAAAACCATTTTAAAGGTAATAAAATTTAATGTCTCTTTATTTTAAGTGATGTCTATATTTAACCTGTTTTCGTCCCTTCCATAAGAAAACTTTACCTAAAGTTGGATATCAAAATTTAGCAAAATTCACTTTTTGAACATTTTTTTTCTTATAGAAGGAATGTTTTAAACCTCGCTTAGCATTTTTTATGAGAATAGCTATACGGGTACAACTACCCATTATGAAACAAATATACACTATTTCAATTGTGAAACTTGTATCCTTTAATTTTTACAAACTTCCGAAAACTGACTTTTTTCCAAATTTTGGAATTTTGCGCCCCTGTATCTCTGATAGGGCTGGTGATAAAATTTTGAAATTTGCACAACTGTAGTGCTTTCGGAGTAGATTTATTAAAATAAAAAATCAACTTTTACCTATATTGATCCTTTACAAAACCCTCAATTTTTATCATTGCCGCAACGGGAAAAATTGGAGTTTTATAAAGGATTTATATACTTATGAGTTTTTTTGACAATTTATGTCAAACGTTGGAGAGGGGGGCGCCATTTTCAAGTTTCTGCCGCGGTTCTAAAAAATCGTAGGCGGAAATTTATTTTGTAACCATCTTTATGACAAATAAAGTGCACTCAATTCGTTTAAGTTCTGACATTCCTAATGTAAGTACATATTAGAGATTTAAAGTTTAACAATAAGCTGTTTTTGCTATGATTCTGCTCATATTTCGATATTATTCGATATTTTATAGAGATTATAAGATTCTGCCAATAAATTTGAAAATCAATTAGAAACTCCTTATTTAAGAGATTATGTACAGTTGTGATGTTCGAGAAACTTTTTGCATATTCTTTAAGCTCATTATCTTAAAAATCTTTCCATCAGATTTCATAACGATCGAAGTATTAGATTCAAAGTTATACCTATATATACCTGCAATAGCTGGTCGCTAATCGAAAAATTTTCAATTTAATTTTTTTTTTTTAAGCAAAAAGATTAAAAATTTAATATTTTGAAAAAGTAAACTTTTTGTTAAACCGTTGCCATTTTTAAAAAAAATTTAAATTTTGACAAATTTTTTGATCAACGACTAGATAATAAAATATACTAACGAATTTTTTTGAAATTCTAATTTCGGATGAACCGTTCTCGAGTTATTAAGTCCACCTCAAGTGATGGCCAAAAAAAGGTATTCCTAGAACACCTACAGCTATATAGCTGTAGTTCCACTATTTTCAAATATATTTAAATTGTATATAATCCCTTAAATAAGAATATTCAATGAAGAGTTTTGTTTGAATGATGTTTCATTGTTGAAAACATTGGTAACGTGTGTTTAGTATAAAATTTTTATTATGTAGTAGTTATGTATTACTTTTGATTTAGTAATGAATTTAATGAATTAATGTCTTCATACCTTTTATGTTAATTACATATTAACAGATATTAATTTTAATTACTTGTGAAATTAATTATTGATGTAACTAATACGACAGTTGTCAATAAAATTATAACGTCCGATTTATTGTATTTATTTCCTGTTTTGATAGTGGAAAAATTTTATGTGTATATGTAATATAAGTTGATATTTATTTAGATTTTGGTAAAGGAAAGTTCGCAAATGTACGAGTGAAATTGGGGGTGGACACCGGAGCACTTATTATTGTTAGTGACTTTTCTTTATTAGATTTGCTTCTGTTCCTTCCATAGTCAATTTTATTATGCTTGTATTTTCATATGTAAGAACATCTCAGTTAGGTAATATACCGGTTTTTTCTTTCCGGTTTAGTAACATTTTTTCAAAATTATTTTCATCTAAAATTTTATAGTAGGAAATATATTTTATTCGATCGAGTTCTACTTGAATTTAATTATGTCATTTCTTTTGTATCTATATGATTACCGCAGTTGTCGTGTGATTGTTTTAATTATCTGTTACATTTCTATATGTATATTCTGTTTATTAACTTGAAAAAAGCAAAAGAAATTGTTCTTGTACAAAGGTCATTAAAAATCATTAACAATTTAAAAAACATTGTTAACGGTTAAGAGAAAGTAATTTCGATCTGGTTTATTAAAAAAAAATTCACTTATTCGTATTTGTACATATGTGAGTAACCATAAATAAAACTCTAATGCATTATTGCTATAGTCCAACATAATTAGCTTTAATAATGGATTTGTAAAGATAAGAATGAACATTGTTTGCAAGAAAAAGCTACAAAAAGAATATTGTACAAAACTGGTTGATTTAATAAATTTTATCCAATTTGAAAATAAAAACTATATAAGTACCTACATATAATTCTATATGAAAATTTCTAAATATCTTTGCAGCTGCCATGCAAAGAACCTTTATTTATCGAAAACGGTAAAACAGTTTGAGAAATTTTCGAAATCTGCCGATATATTACGTCAGTTTCTAAGTAGAGAAGTGATAAATTTAATGTATACTATTTCGGTAGTGGAGAATTTGATTTTGAAACATGAAAATTGAATTTCAAGCTATTTAAAAAAATTTTAATTAGATGAGCGACATTTTTCCCAGATTCAGAACATTTTTGTTTGCGCTTGTAATTTGAAATTTCATTTCTTTTGCTGTTTGTTTCGAAATGATTGCTGAAACTTTTAAGGGGACCACTAGTGTGACCGCTTGAAAAAAGGTGATTTTTGGGAATTTTTTTAAAGAAAACTACTGTATGGAATGTCTTAATATTTTAAGGATATATTCGTTGATATATAATAAATTCATGATAAAATTTTTGGACCAAAATATTGAAAATTCAGTGAGTTATTCGCGATCGCCCAGGGCTCCAAAAAAAGTCCCCCCATTGCTGCAGTGATAGCGACCTTCACAGTGCCTGAAATCAAAAAAACAAAAAAGCCTATTAAACTAGAAGGTATTGCCCGTGCCGTGAACCTCAATAAAAAAAGTTGAAATTTAACAAAATGGCGGAGTTTTTAAAAAAAGTTTCAAATTTTGCGCGAAAATTTGATGATTTTTGGCTTGCAAAAATTACATTTTTTATTCGATCGGAAAACTGGAGGTTCATGGCACGAAGAAACATATATAAAAGAAGCTATAATATAATAAGAATCAAATCGATCGGATGATTTGTCTTCAAGTTATAACTGCAGCAAATTTGAAAAATGTAGTTTTTCTTTACCTTACCTTTTAGTTTTAATCACTGAGAATTTTTGCTAAAATTATTTACGATGTACTCACTGTAACGGTTATAGTAAAACTAGATGAGTCGTTTAAATGTGCCAGGGTCTAGCTGGCACATTTACCTACTAACCATACAACATGTGACTGGCAGCCACGTCCAGAAACTCCCGAACTATCAACCTTCATACATTTCTCAATACCTCAAAATTAACAATAAAAATCAGAATCCGCTCTTCAGATGGCTGTAACTCAAAAACTATTTGAGATATACACTTGAAATTTTAGTATGTTATTTTTAAAGGTATAGACTATCGAAACATGCAAAAAAAGTTTTTTCAATTTTTTCAAAATGTCACACTAGTGGTCCCCCTTAAATGTTGCATGGTTTTTGTGCTCATTTAGTCATAGTTTTCAGTATACTCGTATAATCGTTATTAAAATTTTTTATTTTTTGGATAAATGAAATTTTTGCAAATTTACTTTATATAACAGTAGTGACCAAGTTTAGACTTGCTTTTTGTAAGAGTCTAAATTGAAGTATTTCGGAAGATTTCGTTCTGGAGCAAAGTACTTAAAGAATAAGTTTCGTGGAATGGCATTTGATCTCATCAATAATAAGGCTCTTTGAGCTTTGGTTGAAGCTGGCCGAGCATTGTTATCCCTAACAGAAGGACATGAGATGTTGTGATTATTGTGAAACCGTTGGTAAGTATCTGCAGTGTCGATAACTATGTGAAGATATTTCAAAATACATGAGCACATGTTTTACATTCTTGCTGATTTGACTACATTATATCTACCAAAATTTTAATTATCTACCTGTAATTTACTATTAGAACATTTTTTAATATACTGGATTACCTTTTGTTTTTTATTAATTTTTTTTTTTGTTTTTCTTAGACAAATACAATTAAAATACGTCATATGTTAACGATCCGACTTTTTTATTATCGGCTTCTTTTGTTATATTAATATTTATCGTTAGCTTTTTCAACCCATACCACTGTTTTTATTTATTTTTGCTTTTCTTCCGTAAGCAGTAAAAATAAGTTTCTTCATAAATACTAAAAAGCCATATGTTATTCAAAATTACAACTCTTCAATGTATGATTATTACAAACAGAAGTAAATAAGTGTTGTGAAATTGTTAGAGATTTTAATCAAGAGTTAATTGTTGAATTGGATACAATTATTTGAACGAGAGTAGAAATATAAGAAATATTCAATTTCTCTCATGTAGTTATGTTAAATTATTTTATGTTAAATGAGGATTGCAATGAAGAATTCATGCTGCAGCAATTTAATGAAAATTTTGGTATGTGGTTGCTTCCATAATTAAGGAAATTTTAAATTATACACATTTATTGTTTGCATTATTAATTTTAGATTGCATTCATTTGCATTATGTGTTACTGTGTTGTTAATGGTAGACCGGAATCACATATTCAGTGAGTATAACATTAAATATTTATACAATTAATATAAGTATATTCTTAGTTATAGTAATTAATGATATATTACATAAAAAGTATAATTAACACCTTCATGTATAGCAAGAAATTTTTTTACACGAGTTTAAAAATTTTTACGGTATTAAACACAGGTAGCAATAAAATTAGTAGTTTATATGTATAATTTTTATTTTGTACTTAGGGACCAGAGCCAGTGTGCATTTCATTTAAAAAGTTTTCTATTGACAGAAACTTTGTGTATGACACCAATCTGACTGAATAGTCCCGGTGCCATAAGAACCTGTCTTTGGTTCACAATTGCCAAAAAGTTTTTTAAAAATATCTCGAATAATATTGACTTTTCAACATAAAAATGGATTATTATTAGTGTACGACATAAGAACACTTTGTCAGACAGGATAATTAAATTATAATTTTTATATTATAAGGCGAGCACTATGATTTTTTCTTAGTTCGACGGATTTTTGCAGTAATATTGATGAGAATACGCGCACTATGTTTATTTTATCATGCAATTGTACTAGAATCTGTGGATATTTTGAATTGACAAAATGACATTTCCATTAACATTGAATGAGAATGCACCTTCATTTTTTTACTCGAATAAATGTACCTTCGGATTCGGTCTTTTTATTTCTGAAGGAGACCGATACTAAAGCTTCGGTCAGATATTATGAAATTATCAGTTAAATATTACACAAAAAAAATCGTTTTACGCGGTAAAGTAGCTGAATCTTTTCTGTAGTAAAATTTACAAGGCAACAAATTTCATAATAATCATTTTTGTTGATATTTTTTCAGGGATTTGAAAAAAATTTGCGAGAAATTAAGGTTGTTCGGTTAGGTTGTCAGACGTATACAAAAGGTCTACGTACAAAATTTCAATTGGCTGAAAAAATAAATTTTTAGAAATATAATAATATTTTTGAATGTAATTATTTACCTGGGTATTACTTTTAATATTTCTAAAAATTTGAAGTTAGATCTATTTATTAGTTTTGACTTATAGGTAAAAGGAAAAGTATAAAAAATTTTAACTTTTTATATAAATGAAAAAAATGGTGGAAGTGTGGGAACATTTTGTGGTGTTCAAACATTAAACATGTAATAGTAATTAAAAAATGAATTAATAAAATACGTAGCTTATTAACAAGTTAAAAATATTTCAAAAGTTAATTTCAGCATCTAAATGAAACCTGGAAACCTAGATAATTAATTATTTTATTTTGTTTTAGTGTTCGCCATAAAATCCATGTACCTGTACCTGTCAAGACTGTTTTTGTAACTAAAACAAAATATGTACCAGTACCTGAACATCATCATCATCATTATAAGTCGGAGAAAATTATCATAAAACCGATAAAAATGAGTATGAAACATTTTCCAGATGATCCGTGGTCACATGTTGAATACGACATTGAGCATAATGTGTAACTTATTTGAAAAGTAATTTTTGGTTAAAAATATATTTTTTGTATTATTTGTTGAATAAAATAACTTTCGTATGAATGTAAATTTTATTTTTTCTTAAGGAGTCTCCACATTCTCGACGAGGTTGAACGAAACGAGAATGTAGAGGGTCATTTCGTTGTGTCTTGCGGTTGGTGTTTAGTGCTATTCATATGGCTGAGCCAACCTCAACGAGGAACTCGACGAGGAACCTCGTCCAACCTCGGCGAGAATGTGGAGACTCCTTTATTTGTTATTGAAAATTAAGTAAAGATCAAGTTTTATTTGGCATACAGACACACTTTATTTATGATTATAAAAACATACTGTATTCTTAGGCTAAAGTAAAGTTTAATATTAGTTGAGTTGATTTTAACAGACACTAAAAAAGTACTTCTTTACAATTCTGAATTAAAAAGTTGCCTGTGATAGTGTCAAAATGCCTTACTTTTTTCAAAATGACTAAATTCATTTTTATAGTAACGATGCAACATAAGCCGTAGCACAGACCAATGAACATATTATATATCATATTATATATTATATTATATAGACCAGTATTTTTCAACCTTTTTCATGGTGCGACCCCCTTAGTATAAAAAAATATTTCGCGACCCCCCTAGTATAGAAAAATATTTTGCGACCTCTATCCTCTGCTATTTCTAACTTTTAGGTATTTTATTTTATGTTAAATATCGGATCCGTTCACCATTATTGATTATTTTCAGTTAGGTGTCAATTAAATATGTAACAAAGGACTTTAAACAGGCATATTTTTATATCAACATTGAAGTTGACGATTTTGGTAGTTTCTGAACGGGCGCGTGACTTGTGTGAGCGAGACATAGCGCGACGTGATGAGCGCTGCGTGGAGCAACAGCAAGCAAAGGATGACACCTTTGAATTCTTTGAATTGCGAGTTCACTTTGAATAGAGAATATGCATGTTTTTTTTTTATTACCTAAATCGTTAGAGGAACTAATAATAACTCTAAAAAAATATTTTAAATAATATCAGTATACTTAAATAATTTAAAAAAATTATTTTTTTTATTGTTATAACCTAATACAGTTTAAACGAAATCGCGCCGGGTATGACGTATTTTGGCATGATTAGTACTCCAATCTTGACACTAGAATTTTTAATGATAGTAACGATAGTAACAACAATAAATTATATAATTACGAAGATTATTATTTATTTATTTTTATATTATCATACATTTAACCATTTATTTTATGAATTTTTGAAAATAAAATTCCTATTTCAAACAGACAAATTAGGATAGAGGGAATTCATTAGAATCGTGCACTTTGTGCCAAGTTTTTGAAATTTGGTATAGTCTTAAGGTTTTAGGGAACCATCGTAAGCAACTTGTGCGTGTTATATGTTCTAGGATGCGAAGAATCCATTTCTTAGGGCTAATTTGTTATAGAATCAGTTTCACATATTCTTTTATTAATTGTATGTAATTTATTAATAAAATTACAAAATATATAGAAACATGAATTGTTGACACAAATACGATAGTATCTGATGTAAATTACAGCTTTGCAACATGACACGACTTATTATTTTCATGTGTTATGTGAATTGTTTATGCAATCTTCTTGAGACTTGCACAATGAACAAATAATAATGAACATCCATGACTTGCATCTGGAAGACCATTTCAGTAGGAAACCCATTCTTTGGTTCTGTCATTCCATTCTCAATCCCATTTACAGTAATCAGGGATTTCAGACGATTTAGATAGATTATAGATTTGATATAGATTCAGGAGACTTCACTGCAAATCCAGCGTCCGTCATTATAATTTACGATAAATAAATTATAAATAAATGTTTAAAGAAAATAATAAAAAGAAAAAATAGAGAAACTTCAAGCACAATTAAAGCAATCAGTATGCACAATTAATTATTTGACATTTACAAGTAAACAACGAAACGAAGTTTTTTTTTCTATTTCGCTGGTTACTCTTAAATGACCATTTCCATGCCAAGTTACGTCATGGCGGGTTCAGTTTCGTTTAAAATTCATTTAAAATATTATGTTTTAAAATATTTATTTTTATCACAATTTACAAATTAAAAGATTTTTTATTGTCACCATTACATTTCTATATTCTACTAGAATATAAAAAAAAAATATTTAAAATTTATTTAGACTATATGCATATTCTCTATTGTGTTTAAATTTATTGAATTATACTTGTTATTTGTTTAGTAGTTACTCCCTGTCTTTTATTGTCTAATAGCACAACCGTCAACTTCTAATTCCAATGAGAGTAATGAAACAAAAGAAAAGAAAAAGCGTCTATATGACGACAGTTATTTAAAACTCAGTTTTACTGTTATTGAAAATAGGCCGCAGTTATTTGTTTTAAATTTTATCAAGCGAAAGTATGAAACCATCACATTAATGTAACCTTTAATAATGTAACCTTTAATTAACCTTTTCCTTATTAAATATTATATATTGAACTAGAATGGTTTTATTGTTAAAATAACTGCGACCCCCTTAAAAAGGCTTCGCGACCCCCCAGGGGGTCACGACCCACAGGTTGAAAAACACTGATATAGACTAATTATATAAATGTGCAATTGAGGCAGCCAGTTACAGCCAAGTTTCGACCTTCATAGTATTCTGTAATATAGTAATGGATGGTATCCGTAGTAACGTTTTCAAATAATTATTGTCAAAATATAATATTGATAATAAAATTTTACTTTTTTGGGAAGAAACTGCAAAATTTTGAAAGAAAGAAAGTGGTATTCGCTTTTTTTTAAAAATACGTACGTATACAAATTATGTCCTGCAATAATTATAGTGGAATTTGCTCAAAAATTGACGTTATATTATTTCATTAAATTTCACCCGTCTCACCCTGTTACCTGCTTTAACTCTTTTAGTACCGCCGTATATTCCAATATTTTAGATAAAAAATTTAATATCTCTATAAGTATAATTGCAAGTTTGGTAGGTTTTGCTTAATTTATTTACAATATGACCGCTCTTTACTATACAGCCTCCAGTTACCGATATAAGACAATGCACACTCTTCAGTTGAATTTTTTCTAAAAATTAGTATGACGAGCTGAGCTCGTCATTAGTCCTAAAGGGGTTAAGAAAAATACTTAGAAACTGGCTTTACGCTTTGTCTAGCAGTATAATATAATAGTGTTCATTGGTCTGTGAGCCGTAGTCGCCCATGAATAATTCGAAACAAATATGTTAAAATAATTTTTTAATGTAACTGTCAAACTTTTAATAATTTGAGATTATTTTTTCGTTTTTAGTCAATTTCTTTCTTGCAAAAAATATTGTATGCAACACGTGCAAAATGAGTGTTTTATCACTCATCGCAATTGTCCAACTCGGCCTGCCAACTCGTTTGACAAACTTACGACTCGTAAAAAAACACCTTAAATTTGCAAATTGGTGCTTAAATAACTATTGTTTCTTAGCTCTTGATTTAAAATTCGTTGTTGACATTAAATAGGCGTGCCTTTAGAAAATATTTGAAAAATATTTTGAATATTTTAATTAATTAAACAATAAAGATAAGAGAGAGTTTGTAAATAGATATTGATCTCTATCTGTCTTTGTTTGCTCATTAATAATTAAAAATATTTATTCTAACAAAGTAATATTAATGTAAAAGAAAAAATGAAAAGAATGAAAGCTCTCGGACCTCCGGACCTGGTGGATGGCTCTGTTAATACATCTTAAACTCTTAAAGTATTTTTCGGATCCATTCATTCTCTGTGTACATAGTGTAAAAGTTTGGAAGATGCAAATGATATAACAGATAACAATATCGTTTGCCTATAATTGTTTATATAAAAAATAAACTCGATAGAAGCTTATGTTTAAAAAAAAAAATATTTTTACAACAATACAAAATTTTAAAAGTACATATTACAATAATAAAATAATTTACTTTTCCACCGCGCGGTGTTTCTGTTGATTATACGTAGCTGACTCCGGTGACTTGTATGATGAGCGAATGCTAAATGTTCCTTTTGTGTCTTGACTTATATTCAGTTGAATTTGCTGTTACTTCTTGGAATGACCTTGGTTGTGTATCCTGTGGGCATACTTAATGGATATTAAGTACAAAACACCTATGGGTGTTTTTAATGATATAGTTTGAAGATTAGCTGATGTTCTATTAAGGTGGCTAGTCCAGTGTTCATAATTTATATGCATTTGTATTATCCACCAACTTCGAGAAGAAAGTTGACTGGCCATAAAATTTTAAAAATTATAATTGGCTGTTAGTAATAAAGGACAACGAATATGGCAAATCAGATAAATTCATCTTTGTCTAGCTGACCTAATTTCCAAAGTAGGATTTACATACAATAAAAAAAAAAAAATCGTGCAGAAATGGAATACATTCAAAAACTGATGTTTAAAGTTTTTAAAACAAATTTTTGGAGAATAATAAGAAATAATTAATAAAATAAATTTGTACACATACATACAGTTTGTACAATACATTTGACACTTATGTGGCATACCTAAATTAAAATTTTTAAATTGAAATTTAACCATAAATTTGAAAATAAACAGGAACAAAAATTGAATAATGGAATTAAATATACATTTTTTTTTCTGTATTTGGTTAAATATTTACATTTGAATTAAAAAATGTAGCTTAAAGGTAAGTAGAATTATGACAGAATAAATAGCACATTTAAATCGAAATATATTTTAATATAAACTGAAAAATCAAAATACAAAATCGTAGCAAACAGTTACCGTAGTGACTGTAATTTTAGAGCAGTTAAGAATAATGTAATGCCTGACAACACATACTCCATTTTATTTTTGCTAATCGATCACATTATCATATCGAAAATCACAATATAAAAAAAAAAAAAAAAACATTCAATATCCATTCATACCAACAACTCAATTTTATTATTAGGTTTATTACTTATATAAATTATCTGCATATTACAATTATTTTACTTATACTGAAATTTGATATAAATTTCGTGTTCGAGTTTACGCATTCAGTTTTATAAAAAAAAAAAAATATGGGAAAGTACAAAATTATGATTTTGTACATACTTTTTTATCTTACTTACATATACTCACGTAGGAACTTTAAAAACGATGTTTAACTATATTCACTAAATATTTTGTTCCAGTGTAAAACTGACTTGTAAAATTTTATTGCCCTTATTGTCAACTCAGATTTGCTATATTATACCTATGTATTTTCTTTTTGGCTGGTGGTGGACATTAGAACATTCTAAAGATGTTATTTTTTTTTATCTAATGTACAAAATATCAAAATTTGAACCAGTTGTGAGTCAGCATTTTTACAAATGTAAATCATAATAATATCTACGTTTGTCATATTTAATCTAAAAAGACATTTTTATTAACATGGTGAGAACGCTGGGAAAAATTTTCACAAAATTAGACTATTTTTATTCGACTAGTTTGTTATTGAGTGTATTTTCGTATATTTTAGTGTCAAGCTGGCATAAAATTTTAACGATAATATTACGGCTGATCACGAATTGCGTCCCGCGGTTGAAAAAGGTCGACCCGAACCTAAAGTTGTGAAAAAAGGTAAAAAAAGAAACACACGAATTGCATCCCGCCGTCAGTATTTTATTGATTTATTGCTTTTCAAAGTGTAGTTGAATACAAATACATACATACATACAACTTATTTATTATTTTATATAAAATAATTTTCAAAAATAGTTTTTTTCCCAAATCATTCGTATTTTTGTTTTATTCTAGTTTTATCTCACCTATTTATTGGATTTTAATAACACAAATCACCAAATACGTATTCGATCTGCATTAAGTTAGGATTCCGTTGTCAGTAGTTTCTTAATTTTTTTTATTATTTTTAATTTTAAATACCTTGGAGAAAATTTTACCGGAAAAACAGTTTAATTTCATTTTTCTTTGAATCTGGAATTCTAATTTACTATTTTGGTTTAGTTTCATGTAGGTAGTTTAAGATTATCAAGACAGGGCTATTTATGTAGATAATTTCCATAAATGGCTGAACAAAAACATTTTTTGTTTAATATTAAAAAAAGAAATTAAAAATCATTGAAAAAATACCTAAAATTTAGTAAATTTTCAAAATTTTATTTTATGTAGCATTATTGAAAAATTAATTGAAAGTGTAATTATGTTATCATTATCATTTTTCTCAAGTGTTTTTTTTTTCAGTTTTATTCTTTTCTGTGTTTAATTACTTTTAGAGCTCCGTAGTAAAAACCACAAAATTCCGTAGTGAAAACCACCTGAATGTGCTAAATTTTCCTGAACCCTGAAAGTTATAAAAAAATAGCTACTGATAGTTTTCCCGGTAAATTTTCTCCAAAGTATTTAAAATTAAAAATAATAAAACAAAATTTCAGAAACTACTGACTACGGAACCCCGACTTAATGCAGATCGAATACGTACTTGGCGATTTCTTTTATTAAAATACAATAAATAGGTGAGATACAACTTAAATAAAACAAAAATATGAATGATTTGGGAAAAATTATTTTTGAAAATCATTTTATATAAAATATTGAATAAATTGTATGTATACGTATATATGTATTTGTAATCAACTACACCTTCAAAATCAATAAAATATTGACCGCGGGATGCAATTCGTGTGTTTGATTTTTGACCGTGGGATGCAGTTCGTGTTTTTTTTTTTTTTTTTTTTTTTTTATGGCACCTTGGGGAAATGAAATATTTTATTGACCGCCGGATGCAATTTGTGTTTAGCGAATATTACTTGATACATCATTTTATAGTTTTATTGCGGTCTCGTATAATTTCGATCACGTAGGATAGTTGTTATGAATGGAGAAAAATATTAAAAGAAAACTATCCCTTCGATAGAATTTTGAGTTTTCCACAAAACTTGTTGAAAACTGGGTTAGAGAAACAAAATAATTTAAAAATAATTTTCTTAACTCTTGATTAAAATATTACATTTAAATTATATTTAACACAAAATTATACCTCTGTTGCAGCATTTTGCACAACCTACTGAATTTGTCAGAACTTACTTTTAAGGGAATAATTTTATAATATATTCATAATACTAGTGGGTATTACGTTTGTTTTTCAGATATTCATATATACATATATATATATATATATATATATATATATATATATATATATATATATATATATATATATATATATATATATGTTTTTGATTCAAAAAATGTAATTAAAAATAAAACTTTATTTTAATGATTTCCTTTACAAATACCGTTATTACAAGATATAAACGAATTCTAAACGAAAAGTCTTGAACAAACGAATAAGTCGATCGTATTTATACAATTTTGAAAGGATGCACGTGTTTTATTCGTTTGTCCAATTCAGCAGAATTATCTATAAGATTTCTTTGTTTGGTGTGAAAATATCTGATTTTACAATTACATGAAATTACAGGAAATGAATATTATACTTTTTGATGTACAATAGTTTGATGAGAAAATGCTGAATATTGATTTTACATAAAATATAGAAAATGAAATAGGATCTATTTAATTTATTTAATTCTTAATAAATCGAATCCATAACTCCTCCCCTCTTAGTGAAGCGCCGGCCATAGAAGTTTTACTTCGCCTGACGGTGCTTGTGGATGCTCGGTCGTAGTGGTTGTAATGGCCAAGACTGGAATTTCGTGTTTTCCTGACTTCGTTAAGTAACCAAATGTGATGACGGCTATAACGATTATAATAAGTCCAAGTATGATGTAGGTGCTGGAAATGTGGATGATTCCGTGCGTTTTCAGTAGTTGAATTTCTTCTCTGTTTTAAGTATGATAATTTTTTAGCTTTTCCATGTTGAGCGGTTCTTCAAACTTCGTTTCGTTTATGGATAAGTTATGAAGCGGTAGGATTCTAAGGTTGCTTTGGAATAGTTGTTCCCTATTTTCGTACACAATTCCATTTATGGTAACGGTACACTGGTGGAATTTTATTAATATTGTCCCATTTATTTCACGTTCCTTGATACCACATGTCGTAGATAATAGCGTATTTGGAAAATTGATTAAGAGTAAGTACTCGTTGAACAGGAATTTAAGTTGTTCCTGTTTGAGATATTCGGTGTAGACACAGTGTCCTTCGTTGTTAAGTAGAATGTTTCCAAGACATTGGTTTTCCTGGGTTTTCGTCAATGTTGTGAGATCGTTATCGCAGATGAAGATGTTGCAAATTTTTCGACATGCTTTTTCCATTAAGTACAAACATTCCCCGTTTACGAGTACATAATTTTTATTAAGTTTGATAGTTTTTTGATAGACATTAGGAATTGATTCGACGTAGTCGAGTCGAAAGGGTAGTTTATGAAATACTGGGACTTGAACGTTGAAAATTATGTTGGTATTGTTATAGTATGCTTGGACGTTAAGAAATTCATAAACTTCTTCCAAAGAATTGATAGGAATATTTTGTTCGGTTAATAATTTTAAAGTATAGTCTAATTCGTCAGGTATTAGAATATTTTTCGGCATAATGTTCAGTTTAGCCATGTTAATTGTTTGCATTACATCTTTGATGTGAGAGTTTAGGTATTCGATATTGTAAATTATTTGTGTCAAATACTGAGAATATTTAATTAAATGTTCCTCCCTTCTAACTTCATTTGCTAAATTACCGGAAAAATGATTTAAGTATGCATTAATTACATCTTGTTGTTGATTTATGTGTTCAGTTATTTTATTAAATCTATCAATCATTTGAGTGTTGATTTTTACTTGCTTTTACTTGTGTTGCCATATTATCCTGATTATTTTTTAGAATTTCAATGTAATTGTTTATTTTTATGGCGTCATTATCGTCCATGTTTCCTGTTATGTATTTTATGGCTGATCCGAGGTCATTGATGAGACCGCGCCTGTTCCTTTTAATTTTTCTTGGATAAATCATTTTAAAATTATTTTGGAGTTCATTAAATTTCAGTTGTACTGTAGTTTTTAAATCCTTAAATTTTATATCATCATGAATAAGCTTAATATTAGAATTTAGTTTTTCGATATTTTCATTATAATTATCTAAGTTAATAATGTGAATAAGGTTGAAGTGAGATTTGATCAATTTTGCATTTCCCAAATTAATCGCGAGAAGTCCCGGGTTGTGGGTCAGGTCTTGTATGTCTATTGTCTGCGTCGTTGTTGTCGTTATTATTGTTAACCTGCAATTTTAAACGTCTTTTTAGTTTCTGTTTGTGTAGTTTTCTATTGTTTACGTCGATTAATGTTTTTCCATGGTCTTCTTTAACTTTTGTTTGTTTAAATTTTGGAGTTAATTTGTTGTTGCACCTTTCATGTATTTCAAATATTTTATCACCTGGGTTCAAAGCTATTGGATCTTCCCTATCTCTATTAAGTTTATCTATGAGTTTAATTTTGTTTTGTTCTACCCTATTATTTACTTTTTCATAGAGTTGTTCTTTATGATTTTGCATTGCTTCTGGGTTAGGTTCTAAGTGAGCATTATATTTCCTACCAAAAAATAACTCGAATGGTGTAAATTTAGTTACCGAATGAATTGAATTATTATAGGTGGCTATTGACATTGATAATTTATCTTCGTGGTTCATTTCTGGATTTTCTTTATGAACTATTCTATAAATTTCTAGTAAGGTAGAATGAAAACGTTCTACAGGTGAATTTGAATTTGAATTCCGAATTGATGTAACATGTAGTTCAATGTTTGCTTGGCTAAGGAATTGTCTGAATGTGATAGAATTAAATGATTTTTCAGAGTCGGCAACTAGTAATTTTGGTGGACCGTAATTCGCAATAAATTTCCTAATTTGGGAAATTATGTGAATCGTATTTCTAGACTCTAAGGTGTATGCCTGAGCAAACTTGGAAAATTTGTTAACTAAAGTTAACATATGTTCATTATTTAGGTAAAATATATCAATGTGAATTATTTCCAAAGGTTTTTTGGGTGTTTGTGTTAATGAATATTTTATTTTCGGTGGTCGTCTGTCATATTTTACGGAATTGCAAGTATTACAGTTGTTTATATGAAATGAAATTTTTGATTTTAATGAGGGAAAATAGTATTCGCGTCTTAAATGTAAAAACGTTTCTTGTATTCCGCGATGAATACTTTTCTGATGGTATTCCTGAATAATTCTATCCTGTTCGTCTTCGTCCTCTACGTCGATTAAAATTTTTGTGCAACGAATTAATCTGAATTGTTTTGATCGGCTAAAATATTGAGAGTAAATATCTTGTAGTCTGAGGAATGTTTCCTCATCTTCACAATAAATTGCTGTTAGTTTTTTAGGGGAAAGGTAGCATTTAAATATATTAACAAGGATTTGATTGTTATATTGGGGAAATTGGAAGGTTTGTCTTCGTTTTTTGAAAGTGACTGAGATAATTCTATTCGGACGATTCCCACTGATGATCAAAACTAATTGTTCGCTAAAATCGTTGAGTGGGTTTTCGGATATACGAATGTAATCGGTTTCATCTTCTTGTCCACTATGCTGAGTCTGAGCGTCGCTTGGGGGTGCTTCATTTTCGATGGAGCTTATTTCGTTGTGTTCTTCGTTGATGTTTATTTCAGGTTTAATTCTTGATAGAGCGTCAGAGTTTGTATTGTATTTCCCGGATTTGTGGATGATCTCATAATCAAATTCTTCCAGCTTCAATCTCCAGCGAACTAATTTTGAGTTTGGCTCCTTTAACGACATGAGCCACGTTAAAGGTTTGTGGTCGGTAATGATTTTGAACTTCTTTCCGAAGAGGTACGGCCGAAAATATTTCGTTGCCCAAACGATTGCCAAAAGTTCTTTTTCAATTGTAGAATATTTCTCCTCGGTGGATGTTAGCGTTCTTGATGCGAAGCAAATGGGCTTGTCCTGGCCTATTGGTCCTTGTGAAAGGATTGCTCCGATCGCATAGTTGCTCGCGTCAGTAGTGAGGTTGAAAGGTTTGGAGAAATCAGGATAGGCCAATATGGGATCTGTTGTTAATAGTTT
Organism: Brachynemurus nebulosus; assembly: GCA_035578155.1. Taxonomy (NCBI): domain Eukaryota; kingdom Metazoa; phylum Arthropoda; class Insecta; order Neuroptera; family Myrmeleontidae; genus Brachynemurus; species Brachynemurus nebulosus. The sequence goes on along the minus strand of JAPWDM010000004.1, from coordinate 29,233,778 downwards.
TTTACAAGTTTCAAAACAGTGCAGATATTCTGGTGTAATTTTGATTTCTTGTCCCTTTTTTAAGCACTTTGTCATCGGTTTTGTGATTTTGGCAAAGTCCCTTATGAATTTACGGTAGTAGCCCAACAGACCAAGGAAACCTTTTATCTCTTTTTGGGTTTTAGGTAAGGGATAGTTGGTAATTGCTCTAATTTTGTCAGGGTTCGGTTTAACACCTGCACTTGTCACTATGTGACCAAGGAAAGCGATTTCTCGATGTAGAAACTCCGATTTATCGAGTTGAACTTTCAAATTTGCCGATTTTAGTCGTTGGAATACTTTCTTGAGGTTCTCTATATGTTCTTGCAACGATGTTGAGAAAATAATGATGTCGTCCATATAAACAAGGCAGATGGTGCCTTGTAATTCCCGGAGGACGTTGTCCATCACCCGTTGGAATGTAGACGGCGCATTTTTCAATCCAAAAGGCATCCTCACGTACTCATAATGGCCATTTTCGACTGAAAAAGCTGTTTTCGGAATATCCTTTGGGTCTACCTCGATTTGATGGAACCCACTTGCTAATTCCAATGTCGTAAAATACATACATTTTCCAAGCTTATCGAGGATGTCGGTGATATTCGGGATTGGGTAACGATCATCAATGGTCTTCTCGTTGATTTTCCTGTAATCGACGACCAGTCGCCATTTCTGTTTTCCAGAAGCGTCGATTTTTTTTGGAACTATCCAAATCGGCGATGACCATGGTGAAAAGCTCGGTCGGATGATTCCCTGTTTAAGCATTTTGTCCAGTTGTTGTTTGACTTCTTCTTTATGGATTTGTGGGTACCTGTATGATTTGGTATAAACTGGCAAATCATCCTTTGTTATTATCCTATGTTTTATTTGATTGGTGAAGGTAAGTTGTTGTCCTTCTTTGTAAAATATGTCTTCAAATTCACGACACAATGATATGATACTTCGTCGTTCTTCTGAATTGAGATGGTTTACTCTAATTAGAGATTCAATTGGAGGTAATTTGCTGTATTCTTGGGTTATTTGGTGAGTGTTAAATTCAATTACTTCATGATGGAGTAGCTCAACTTTTAGTGGTTGTTCGACGAAGAAGGTTTGTTGAGAATTAGAAAGATTTATAGTAGGAGCAATTATGTGCCAATCTTTTGCTAAGTAGATACCGGCAGGGATAAGGAAGTTTTTATTTATATATGTGTCAGGAAGAATTACGTCACCGTTTTGGATGTCTACGGGTAGTTTAGTGATAATTTTGTTATTAGGTGGAATCTTGTATTGTCCGCTCATAAAATTTGGTTTGTATAGTAGTTTAATTGTCGTGTGAGGTGTGAATAAGCATTTGTGAAATGTATCTATCTGTATTTTTAATTTACTTAAAATATCAAGCCCAAGTAAACCGTCAAAATAGTTGTGAAATTTAAATACAATAAAGTCTAATTGTCCTTGTGTTTTGAATTCGTCAAAGATTGGTAATGTTACTCGTTTATTAAGTTTATGTGTCGTTAGAATTGTTTTAATTTCAACAGTCTGGGTTGTTTGTAAGTCGTCGGGGTGCACGTATTCGGGGTTTATAAAGGAGTTTGATGATCCTGTGTCAATAAGGAACTTTAATTGTTTTCCGGAAGGATGTAGGATATGAATATATGGGAGTTCTGAGCCATGCAAATTTTGATCTATGTATCCTCGTTGCTCGGGCAGGTCGATTGAAAATTTCCATCGTCAATTTCAGTTTCGATTTCGTATGAGTAGTCGTAGTTTCCATAATCGTTCGTTTCCTGACATTCAGTTTGATATCCCGTTACAGACTGTTCCCAACTGGCGTTTTGAGGAATATTTTCATTCACGTATTCGTCCAGTTGATATTGAGCTCCTTCTGTGTGATGAATTTCTTGACTGGTGAAAGTTGGTTTACTTTGTTGTCTGAAGAAAGAGTGTCCCATTGGTTTTGGTTGATTTTGTTGTGGGTTTCTAATTGACATCCTTTTACTTCCGATGTCCATTGGTGTTGGAGTGTAGTGAGATGGTCCAGGTCTTTGCATAAAATTATTCTGTTGAGGTTGAGGCGGTGGCAGTTCCCTTTGCACTGGTTTAGGTGGTTGATATGTAGGTTTAGGGAAATTATAATTGTTATGCCTAGCAGGTTGATGATAAAATTGAATTGGATAATTTATTGGTTTGGGTTTTGGTTTGACAGCAATTTGTTGTTTTTGAATATAATTACTTCTGCGTAATAAATATTTTGTTCCTGAATACACATTGAAAATACTTCGTGAAGGGTTTTGGGTTGGCGAGCCCTAATGGCACTATCTATTGGTTCTTTAAGTCCTATTAAGAATGCATCCTTACATAAATCTGAATACAGCTTAATTTTTGCCCTAACTATTATCTGGTCTGTTTCGTGTAACTTTATAAAATTTGTCATGGCGGAAAATGTTTCGATAATTGAACCGTAAAATTGTTCAATGGTTTGGTTTGTTTGTCGTAAATTATGTAAGTCGCGTATTAGACTAGTCTCGTTTCGCTTGTCTGCGTAATGGGAAATAAGATTACTTTTAATTTCACCCCAATCTATGCTAGTTCCGTACATGTTTAGTACTTCGCTAGCTTCACCTGTTATTTTATTTCTAATTGCCCGTAACCATAGTTTACCTTGCGGTGTCCCATTGATTCCGGGTACTAATGCTAATATTTCTTCTACGTTACTAATAAAATCAAATAATTGACGTGGGTTACCGTCAAAAGGAGTTAAATCTTTAATAGTATCGGGTAATCTTAGAGCTTCTAAATATTCACTAGCTTCATTTCGCGTCATTGTATTATTTGTATTATTTATTTCTAAATCTGAACAATTATTAATATTTTCAGTATTTGTTTCGATATTTAGATTAATTGGTTCTAAATTAATATTAACTAAGCTAAACTGGACTTCCTCAATCGTATTCAGCGAAGAGGAAGTGTTTTCAACACTTGCGTTTACTGCGCCGGGAGTGTTGGAAGACTCTCGTTTGTGGTAAGGAAAAAATTTTTTGGACATTAAGCACTCGCAAAAAAGAGAAAGAATGTAAATAATGTACTTACATGCACAATATTACACCTTTCATCGCCAGTGATATGTTGTTGCTGGATTGTGTGTTGATCCAATTGACCGTTGTCGAATAGTTGTGAAACCACTGGTCCAAGTAAGCCGCCTGGATTGAACTCGTTACTGGTAAACCGCCAGTTATTTGTCCACAATTTCACGAAGTTTTTATAAAATGACCGGTTGATTTTTTAATGTCCGTGTAGATTCTTTGTTTTGTTAAAGGATTAAAATCCACGCACTGTTGAGATGTGTATCACTCTTCTTGAGAAACCGTCAAGACCGAATTGTTGTCTTGATAACCCGTCAAAATACAATTCGCGATAGCACAAATTTCTTCAACAATGTTAACAAAATCCTACCGACTGCGCCAAATATGTTTTTGATTCAAAAAATGTAATTAAAAATAAAACTTTATTTTAATGATTTCCTTTACAAATACCGTTATTACAAGATATAAACGAATTCTAAACGAAAAGTCTTGAACAAACGAATAAGTCGATCGTATTTATACAATTTTGAAAGGATGCACGTGTTTTATTCGTTTGTCCAATTCAGCAGAATTATCTATAAGATTTCTTTGTTTGGTGTGAAAATATCTGATTTTACAATTACATGAAATTACAGGAAATGAATATTATACTTTTTGATGTACAATAGTTTGATGAGAAAATGCTGAATATTGATTTTACATAAAATATAGAAAATGAAATAGGATCTATTTAATTTATTTAATTCTTAATAAATCGAATCCATAACTATATATATATATATATATATATATATATATATATATATATATATATATATATATATATATATATATATATATATATATATATGTCGTGACCGAAACTTTAATGAAACTTATTAAACCCGGACGACACCGGAGATCCCGTTTGGAATGTTGACGATCGCCACTTTGTTTTATCGAAAACGAAAGAAACGGAGCTTTGGCTTGAATTAAAGTCCTTATTGATTTACTTGTTCACTTTATTTAAATTTTATTTATTTTTATTAAGTTTTATTTACTTCAAAGATTTTCTTTATTTATTTTTCGTTAACTTATAATTGTCTTGTTTGATGTGATTTGGTATTGATTAATAAAACGAAGTTCAAATTAAATTAATTTTATTAAAGTAAAATTATTATTACAACAATTAAAATAATTAAATAAAAAGATCTGAACATAACGACGAAAAGACTATCAAAATTTATTAAAATGGCCAAAACTGAAAATAATGAATTTACATCGAATTTATAATAATTTTTATGTTTAGTTAGCAAAACTTATTTAACAAAGATAGAATTTATTTTTATATTCAAATACATTGTATGACATAGAAAATATATTTTATTTTAATGTGTCTAGGGAACATCCGGTAGTTGGCTCGTGGATTATGCTGATTTCTGCATTTTCACATCCTGTGTGTAGTTATGTTGCGTTGATCTCACGGTGATAGATTTTGTTGAAATTTGCAAATATTATGTGTTGTGCATGGCACCACACTCCTCCCCCATTAGAAAGGTTCCTGCGGGACCTTAGAATTTGACTGGGTGAATGGGACGGCGTCCAGATACACATGATGCTGAAGTTTGGATTCTTCGGTCCTTCAAAAGTACTGTTTGGCTGCTGGGCTCGAAGACCACTTCGTGATTGTACGGCTGGACTTGATTCCTCCGGTTCTCCCCGAATAGACAATTGTAAAAATTAAATGTGTTGCCTCCCGATTTGGTGCATGGGCATAGGCATTTGAATAATCTTGCTAGTAACGTCGCTATTACTTTGAATATTCCATATTTATAAAAGTAGTAAAGTAGTAGTACAGCTATGATTCCCGTACCAATGTAGCATAACCAGTTGTAAATGACGTTTTCGTACTTGATTATAAATGGTTTGTTTAACTGGCTTTGAAGATTTTCGTCCATCTTCTCCAATTGATGTTGAGTGTATTTGACTTCGTTGAGGTCCAGATTTGTTAATTTTATGGGCTTTAAGTATTGTGGTTTTAGGGCCTCTTCTTTATGTAAATATTTGCAGCAATCATCTTCCAGGATGTCGACTGCTGGAATGTGTATGTAGACGGATAGGTTTTTGATTGACATTCCGGGCTGTAGTACGACGTTGTGTGTCATGAAGCGGCAGTTGTTTGGAATTTTGAGAAGTCCAATTCCATGTAGGCTCTTTTCTTCATCTGGATACTGTGTGCAGAGTACGGTTCCCTTTGTCGGTTTTGATAAGATGAACAACCATTGATTTTGGGATATTTGTTTCCAGACTTCGGACTGTGCGTATATGGTGGTTTTCTTGCATGACCTGGGAATGGATGCTTCTTGAAGATCGAACATTTCGAACTTACAACAGATGTACACATCATTGACTAGTGTACATGGATCGAGCTGTTTTAGAGTAGCGAATTGTGACTTTCCTCTGCTGGATATTATGTAGGGAAAATCTATGGTAATATAGGATACTTGTGAGGAATTTTGTAATGGTGTTGGAAGTGGAAATGCTTGATATAAACTGTATTCAGTAATTTGCGCTATTGGGACTTTTAATAAAATTACTAAAATGTTATCAGTCATAAAAGCTTTGACTTCCATTAATTTATAATAATTTTCAATAGTCTCTGTGCTAACTTTAATTGGTAATTCAAGAGAAGAAATTTGACTTAATTCATTCATAAGATTTGTAGGAGTAATTATGTTGTAATCAATTATCCCGTGTCTTATTAATGTTAGTGTCATACTATAAGATTGTAATTGTTTTAGATTTAAATCATTTATTTGTTTTATTAGCAATAAATGGTCTAAAAGCTCGATTTCAAGTGAATTGCGATTAATTATGCTAGAAGAATTAGATATGTATTGATTAAAAGTTTTAATATTAATATTTAATTCTTGTTCCGCGTCTTGAATAGTATTTAACGTTTTATTTAAAGTATTCATTGTTTCTGATAGAATTTTTATTTGATCTTTCATTAATAGATGTGTTGTTTTCCTATCATTAATAATAGAATTTATCGAATTTGTATAGAATGTTGCGTCATCAGAATCCGGTGATCCGATAAGCCACTTTAATATTTTAGAACCTACATTTAAAAGTCCTCTTCGTCTACGTACGTGATGAGCTTGAATAGTTTTGATTAAAATTTTTATTTCTTCCATTTGCTGTACTGATAATTTTTGTTGTAATTTACAAGTCCCGGCGTTGGAGTGATTACTTGGTATCATTTTGCAGAAAATGTATGATTTGTGGTAGTATTCTTGAGCCTTTTCTAAATTTTCTTCGAATGTAGTTGTATTGATGTAGTGCATTAGTGTGAATTTTTGGTTACATATTTTCGCGTCCCCTAGTTTCTTGAATAAAATTCCCGGCGAGGTGTTAATTTGTTCCACCTGTATTTCTGCCGTCGTTTGGTGTATAAGCAGTAGTATTGGTAACAACGTTGATAACTTCGCCATCTGAAACGTAAGGTTTCAGGTTATTTTCGTGGAATGTTTTATTTGTATTTCTATATCTAACTTTAACTGTGTGGGTATCAGGATGGACAGATATGATTTTAAATGGACCTTTGTAGCGACAGGATAATTTCTCTGGAGCGGATTGGCCTTCTTTTACTAGGACGTATTCTCCTACTTGGAAATTTCTTACTTTTGTTTGCTTGTCGTATTGAGCTTTATTTTTGATTTTGCTTTGTTTTAAATTTTCTCTTGCAGCTAATCGTAATTTCTTGATTTTTTCTTGCACTTCTTGTGATAATTCTTGATATGTTTTTTGCATTTGTGTTTCTTTCAAACGATGTTGGAATATTCGGATCGATTCCAAATACAAGTTTGTATGGTGTTTCGTCAGTGGAGCGATGTGGCTAAATACAGCATTTCATCCCAGTCGTTCATTTCAGTGTTGATATATGATCTTAAATAATTTTCAATGTACGAATGTGTTCTTTCTAGCGAACCATTTGTTTGAGGATGATATGGAGATGTGGTCTTCTGTTTGATGTTGAATAATTTATTAACTTCTTTGATGACGGAGCTGGTAAAAACAGGATCTTGATCCGTTAGAATGGACTTCGGAAAACCAAATGTGCTTGCATATTTCAGGAAATAGATTGCTGTTGTTTCTGCTTTTCTATCCTGAAGTGGATAAACTTGAAGGTGCTTTGTCAGATTATCCTGGATCGTAAGGATGAACTTATTTTGATTCCTTGTTACCGGAAGTGAACCTATAAAATCCATTGAGATTTCGTCATTGAAGTTCTTTGCTGCTGTAGTGGTCACCATTGGTGCTTTTCCAATACGAGTTGTTTTTGTTTTTTGACATATGGGAAATTCTTGATGTATTTTTCGACGTATGTTTTCATACCTTTCCAAAAGTATTTTTGTCGAAGTTCGTTGTATGTGCGGGCAATGCCTGGGTGACCTCTTAATGGTGAATCATGGTATTCGCGTAGTAACTGTTGTTTTTCCGCTTCTGTTCTGACGATGATAGTTTCCACTGTTTCTTCATTATTTGTTTCTTGATTATTTATTTCTTCGTTAGTTGTTTCTTCATTTATAATTTCTTCATTAACAATTTCTTCGTCACTTGTTTCTTCATCTATTGGTATCGTTTCGATTGCGTTATTTATACCTGAAGTGCTTGGTATTGGTCCTTCATTTTCTTCTTGATTGTTAGTTTCGTTGTCCATACCTTCTTGTTGAATTCCGTTCAATTCTTTTTCTAATATTTCTTGTATTTCTTCTTCTGTTAAATCTTCTTCAATTGTATTACTGCTTACACCTAATTCTTTTTCTAATGCTTCTTGGATTTCCTCTTCAGTTAATAGTGAAGAAAAACCAATATTATTTATATCGATTATTTCGATGTCATCATTGAAATGATACGATAGTAAATTATTTATGTATTTTTCACTTATTGTTTTATCGATATGTTTTAAATTAATAATTGTATTATTTTCGGATGTTAAAGATATTTCTTCTAACGCTTGATATAATATTTTAAGATTTAATTTATCTTTTATTTTTTGTTTTAATATTAATAAAATTATGCTTTGATTATTTTTATCTTTTCGTATTATTTGACCTATATTAGCATTTGTAATATCATTTTTATTAAAATTATTTAGAATAAATGTTTTTAATTCTTCTTTTATTTGAAGATCTTTTGTAATGGGTATTATTAGTGATTTAATATTATTTATGTCATTACCTCGATTAATTTTTATATTGGGGTTACATGTTTTATTAAATCTTTGGAAATTTTCAAATGATTTTTCTTTATTTAACATAGCTACTAATATTGGACGACTTAAAGTATCCGCGGTGTAATTGGTTTTGCCTGGGGTGTATTGAATTTTATATTGATAATTAAGTAACTTTAACCTCCAGCGTACCAATCTACTCGTCGGATCCTTTACGGAATTTAGCCATACCAAAGGACGATGATTAGTTTTTATTAAAAATTCACGACCGTATAAAAAATGGTGAAAATTTTTAATTGTTTTAATAATTGCAAGACACTCGCGTTCAACTACAGAGTAATTCCTCTGAGCTTGATTTAATGTACTGGAGTAATATGCAATTGGCATATCAATCCCGTCATATTCCTGTGTAAGGACGCCTCCTACGCAATCGTTCGATGCGTCCGTAGTAATTGAAAACATTTTATTTTCATCAGGATATTTTAAGATTGGTGTTGAAGTTATTTTATTTTTTAAAGTTTCGAATGCTTGTTTGCAATTATTATCAGAATTAAACTTTTGATCCTTCTTTAATAAATTAGTTAATGGTTTGGCTATTTGTCCATAATTTTTAATAAATTTTCTATAGTACTCGGTGATACCTAAAAAGCTTTGTAATTGTTTAATGTTTTTTGGTTCGTTTAATTTTAATATTTTATCTATTTTTTCAACCTGCGGCTTGATTCCTTCTAAGGAAATTACATGGCTTAGGTATTTTAATTCCTGTTTAAGGAATTCGCATTTATCCATATTAATTTTTAGATTGTTTTCTTTTAATATATTAAATATTTCAGAGAGGTATTGTATGTGTTCATCTAAATTTTTACCTAATACAATTACATCATCCAGGTAACACATGCATTTATTTTCTAAGATTTGTTTATGCAATATTTCGTTCATAAGGGTTTGAAAAGTAGCAGGACTGTTGATTAATCCGAATGACATTTTTAGGAATTTGAAATGGCCGTTTCCTACAGTGAAACCTGTCTTGGGAATGTCTTCTTCTTTTACAGGAATTTGGTGGAAACACTTGCCAAATCAAGTGCACTGAAATATTTGTTTCCGCCTAATTTTGTTAAAATATCATCTATACGTGGAATAGGGTAGTTATTGGGGATGGTTTTTTCATTTAACTTCCTATAATCAATAACCATCCGATACTTTTGGATACCTGAAGAATCTAATTTTTTATCGACTATCCAGACGGGTGAATTATAAGGACTTTTACTTTTACGAATAATACCATTTTTTAATAATTCATCTACTTGTCGTTGTGCTTCGTCCCTTAATTTTTTTGGAAGAGGGTAAATTTTATTTTTAATTGGTACATTGTCAATTAATTTAATTTCGTGCTCGATTTTTTGTGTACAACCTGGTGGGTCGTCATCTAATTTCACAATAGTATGAAATTGTAAAATAGTGTTTTCTAATTTTTGTTTTTCAATTTCTGTAAGTCCGTCTGTCCTTAAAATTTTAACAATTTCTTGTTTTCGTACAGGATCAATATTAATTTGGAAAACATTAAGTAGTAGTAGTAGTAGTAAAGAATAATGTATTTGACTAAATGTCATTACATGGTGGTAGTACATATTTTTTACAAAAAATATAAAATTTACAAAAAATATAAAATTTACAAAAAATATAAGATAGAGACTAATAAATAAAACTGATAAAGAAAAGAATAATATAAATAAAATACAATCAATATACAAAATATAGAAAAAAAAATAAAATAGGTATTATTCTACTTAAATAATTTTACAGAGAGAAAATAATGTCTTACCTAAGAGATTAAATACATAAAGTAATATGTAGTTACAAAAACAGTGTATACAAGTATTATTATTTGTATGCAAGGAAGTTGCCGTAAACAGTATTGAAAAACATAAAACTACAGCTTTACAGGCAGGGGTAAGTCAGAAAAATTAAGAAACACTTTTTTTTTTTTTTAATTTTTCATTATTATTATTGCTTTTATTCGTTTAATACAAATGACCGTAATTTTAACGCCCCATCAAGGAAGTGAAATATATCATTTAATAAGGTAGTATTACTCATATTTAATAAGACTTTATGAAAATTTTCAGAATTTAGGCTTGTTATGGGTGAAAGGTATTTATTTAAAAAAAGACTACGTGCTCCTTTATAAACCGGACATTCTATCATAACGTGATATAATGTCTCTAGCGATTTTAAATTACAAATTGTACAGAACGAATTTGGATCTATTTTGTGGCTTCCGTTAAGGTCCGGATAACAGATCCGGTAGGGTGTCAAAAAATGTAAAAAAAACATTAAGTATTGGATCGAGAGAAATTAAATTATTTTTATAATCAATAACTGCGTTATATTTTGCCAAAAAATCAGAACCAATTATTCCATGAAATGGAACTTTATCGCTATCTACTAAATGAAAATAATGATGAAAGTTGAAATTATTTTTAGTCAAAAAGATTGAAACAAGTCCGTAAGGTTGTATTATGCCGTCTGCAATACCGCTAATATTTGGTTTAATACTTGTATCTATTTCAGTACTATAATTTGGATTTATGTTATCCAATTTTATCAGACTGACACTTGCACCAGTATCGATCAAGAAAATAAATTCGTTAGTTTTTGAATGTGGAGAATTAAAAATTAATTTTTTATCAATTAAGCCATTTGGAATTTTTGTGAAGCCGATTCTACTTGTTTGCTCGTTGTTGCGGCTTCTGTCAACCCGAGCGTTTTTAAGTTTAAATTATCATTTGCATGTGCTACTTTTGGATTAGGGTTATTTAATCTTTCGTTATATTGTTTTTTTCTACACTCTTCAATAGTATGACCCTTAAAATTGCAATATGTGCATTGTTTAATTACTGATCGATTATTATCCGATCGATTTGGAGGATTGTTATACGATGGGTAATTTGATTTACTCCTACAATCTTTTGTATTATGATTTGAACGTTTACATATTTTACAATATTTACGAGGTTGAGAATTACTAACGTTAAGATTTTTAAATTGATTTTGAACGTTTAGAAATGCTTCTTCTTCGCTTGCTATGCATAAAGCTTCATTCATCGAAGAATAAGTTTTATGGCGTAAAATATTTGATATTTCGGGTTTACAATGGTGTGTAAACCGTCGTAATGCCATCTCTTCGATGAGTGCTAGCTTTCCTAATAATAATGATTCTGAAATATTATTTTCTTTTACCTTTTGAATAATTTTTGAATTTGAACTTTCAATTCTTAAGTAAAATTCTTTTATAGATTCATTTGGTTTTTGCCTACACGTTTCTAATTGTTCTTGCAAATATGTGAGACTTTCTGTTATTTGATAAATTTGTTTTAATTTTATTTTTAAATCATAGAATGATAAAATATTTGTAGCATTTAATTTATTTTTAACGTCTGAAGAGACTTTTGAAAATATAAGTGCCGTTAGCGCTCTTTGTTGTGAATCAGTTGCTAGGTTGAGGGCATTTTCGGCGTTTTGTATGAAATTATGTAGTTCGGAAGGGTTTCCGTTGAATGGGGTGACCATTTGCGCAAGGAATGAAATAGGAATGTGTTCCATTGGAACATCGTTATCTTCGGAGACTTCTGGAGATTGTGATCGGGATGGATTTTGTGAATCAGGATTCATGATTGGAAAAATAACTTAAAAGCAGAGAGAAAAATCAACAATCCACCTACCTTTGTACAAGCTCGGCTATTTTGTTGCAGCGTCTTGACCTGTCTCTGTAGTCGGATTTTCTTGTTGTTTTTCCAGTTGTTGTACACCGTCGTGACCTGGTTCGATTCCAAGCTGGTAGCGCACAATGTTTGGTTGCTCGTTATTTTCCTTTTGTACACCGTCTTGACCTGGGCTGGTTCCACAAGCTGGTAGTGCACAGTAAATTCACAGTCTGTATTCACAATGTCCCGTTTTTCACTTATTGTCCTTTTTGTTGACCGAAGGATAACTATCCTGGCAGGATCGCCAGATTTGTCGTGACCGAAACTTTAATGAAACTTATTAAACCCGGACGACACCGGAGATCCCGTTTGGAATGTTGAGGATCGCCACTTTGTTTTATCGAAAACGAAAGAAACGGAGCTTTGGCTTGAATTAAAGTCCTTATTGATTTACTTGTTCACTTTATTTAAATTTTATTTATTTTTATTAAGTTTTATTTACTTCAAAAATTTTATTTATTTATTTTTCGTTAACTTATAATTGTCTTGTTTGATGTGATTTGGTATTGATTAATAAAACGAAGTTCAAATTAAATTAATTTTATTAAAGTAAAATTATTATTACAACAATTAAAATAATTAAATAAAAAGATCTGAACATAACGACGAAAAGACTATCAAAATTTATTAAAATGGCCAAAACTGAAAATAATGAATTTACATCGAATTTATAATAATTTTTATGTTTAGTTAGCAAAACTTATTTAACAAAGATAGAATTTATTTTTATATTCAAATACATTGTATGAAATAGAAAATATATTTTATTTTAATGTGTCTAGGGAACATCCGGTAGTTGGCTCGTGGATTATGCTGATTTCTGCATTTTCACATCCTGTGTGTAGTTATGTTGCGTTGATCTCACGGTGATAGATTTTGTTGAAATTTGCAAATATTATGTGTTGTGCATGGCACCATATATATATATATATATATATATATATATATATATATATATATATATATATATATATATATATATATATATATATATATATATATAGTTTGTTTTTTTGTTTGGAATATGAACACCATATTTTCTTCTTTGTTTTGCAGAATAGAAGAAATGTGCAAGACAGAGAAGGAAATAGGGTGTTCATATTCCAAACAAAATAAACAAATTATACTCTATATGTATACACTAGCGGAAATAATTAAAGGATCAAAAAAAAATTCCAAATTCTTAGCGATTTTTCGAATGGCAGTATCTTTGTGAAAAATGGTCGTATCGGAGTCATAAGCAAAGCAATTTAAAGCTGGAAGTTTCTAGTTTCGAGATCTAGTGATAAAAAATTTTCAAAGCAACGTGTGTGGCGCAATCCTAATAAATACACTGAAAAAAAAATTTTCGAAATTTTTTCGTTTTTTCTTTTTTTTTTTTTTGGTCCACGGACTTGGAAAAAATTTTTCCGACTTAACTACCATATGGACCGGATAACTTGTTCATTCAGCTTTAATTTGCTTTTTTATAGACTTTTATACGACCACTTCTTGCTGAGATATTGGACTTTGAATGGAAAAGGATCATTTCATCTTTAACCATCGATATCTCAGCAACCAATGATCACACAGAAAATTGAACGGGTGTTTTAAAAACCCGTATAAATTCTCTACAAATATTAGCCATTGTTTTTTCATATAAAAATTTTTTTGCATACTTTACATGAATTTGAAAAATCAAGAAAAAAAGAGCTTTTGGTGGCTCTTTGGAAAATCAAGCGCTAAATTAAAAACTTCGAGAAAACCACTAATGTTAAGTGTGCCTTTTACAGTTCAATATACTTACAAAAACCCTACCGAGTGTCAGTTTAATCCATTCAGCCGTTTTTGTGTTTTATTCGATTGAATTTTTGAAAAAATTAAAGGATCATTTTTTTGATCTTAAACTTTTATAATCTTCAACAAAATGAAAAAAAAAAATTTCTCTCAGCTTTTTTCACATTTTTATCAATAACAGTATTTAAATTTATAAAAAAAGAAAATTTTTTTCTAAAATTTTTTTTTTTTGAAATTTTTTTTTAAAGAAATTTTCTTTTTTTTTATAAATTTAGGTACTGTTATTGATAAAAATGTGAAAAATGCTGAGAAAAAATTTTTTTTCATTTTGTTGAAGATTATGAAAGTTTAAGATCAAAAAAATTATCCTTTAATTTCTTCAAAAATTCAATCGAATGGAACACAAAAACGGCTGGATGGATTAAACTGAAACTCGGTGGGGTTTTTGTAGGTATATTGAACTGTAAAAGGCACACTTAACATTAGTGGTTTTCTCGAAGTTTTTAATTTAGCGCTTGATTTTCCAAAGAGCCACCAAAAGCTCTTTTTTTCTTGATTTTTCAAATTCATGTAAAGTATGCAAAAAAATTTTTTTCCGACAAAAGAATAGCTAATCCTTATAGAGAATTTATTCGAGTTTTTAAAACACCCGTTCAATTTTCTGTGTGATCATTGATTGCTGAGATATCGATGGTCAAAGACGAAATGATCCTTTTCTATTCAAAGTCCGATATCTCAGCAAGAAGTGGTCGTATGAAAGTCTATAAAAAAGCAAATTAAAGCTGAATGAACAAGTTATCCGGTCCATATGGTGGTTAAGTCGGAAAAATTTTTTCCAAGTCCGTGGACCAAAAAAAAAAAAACCGAAAAAATTTCGAAAATTTTTTTTCAGTGTATTTATTAGGATTGCGCCACACACGTTGCTTTGAAATTTTTTTTATCGCAAGATCTTGAAGCTAGAAACTTCCAGATTTAAATTGCTTTGCTTGTAACTCCGATACGACCATTTTTCACAAAGATACAGCCATTCGAAAAGTCGCTAAAAATTTGGAATTTTTTTTTATCCTTTAATAATTTCCGCTAGTGTATATTACATATATATATATATATATATATATATATATATATATATATATATATATATATATATATATATATATATATATATATATATATATATATATATGCTTGAATCACTTGAATGCTTGAATGTATACATATATACCAGTATACCACCCGCTGTAGCAGCTCAATTTTCGTTAAGGAAATTCGTTGGTCTACATATTATGTAACAATTGCAAATATTTTCATTTTTGACAAATGTTTTCAAGTCTACTTCATTGTGGGCCACCTGTACAAGATACTATGTCTATAATTACATATTTATAATAATATATTATGTATACCGCATAATTATGTCCCGCTATATCATTAATTTAGAAAGAAGCTTTAATTATAGAAAATTTAAGTTTACACATGAGAAAACCAGTTTAAATAATTCATTTTACAATTAAGTAACTGATGAAAGTTGATTTTAAAAAAAAATTCAAATATTATAAACAAAACAGGAAATCAGTATGAGAAAACTTATTCTACACTGGCTAGCTAGTTAATGATTAGTCTCTTGCTGGTTTCGTGAATGTACAAGAGTACATTCGAGAATGTTTGCATTACATTTTCATAAGCTGTTAAGCGGGTTCTACACGATGCTACGAACGTTCCTTCCAACGTTCGATCGAACGTTTGAGGCAATTAAGTTCGATAGTTGGTGCGACGAATGTATCTGCTACACGGTGAATCGAATGTTTGATCCAATACGAATGATGATGTGTTGGTACTCAGTGGCGAGGCTGTTATCTGTCTGATGTTATCTCTAATGTTATACACTGATGTTGTCTCTCTTCACATGAACGAGTCGTGCAGCTGCTGAGTCGAACCAACCACGCAACCAACATTGACCTTCAAACGTTCGAAGCATCCCTTTGACTCGGTGCAAAAACACCGACATCGAACGGGACACGACCAAATGCGAACGTTTGACGCTCGACATTGGACACTCGTAGGTTCGAACAACGGCTACACGATGCTATGAACCATCCAACGTCGAATGTTGGAAGGTGTTCGTAGCATCGTGTAGCAGCGGCTTTAGAGTCACTGTTAGAGTATTACTACTGTTGGAGCATCAAGCGCGGATACAGGGGAGTGGTCATGGGGGTCGTGACTCTTCACCTCACCTCCCTGAATGGAGATAAATTCAAATTTGATCGTGGTTTATTTGATGGCGTTATTAAGTTTACAAAAATATTTTAATGGTTTATAAATGACAGATCGATGATCGATGACAGATAATGATTTATAAATGACAATCACAGAATGACGAAACTGGCTTCAAAACACAGGTGTTTCGAACTCGTTTTTTTTCATTTTTCCCAAAATTAAGCATACAGGACTACCTACTAGAAAATAGACATCAGTTGAAGTAGTCATGTTTTTATGGTAAAGATAGACCTTGATTTGAGAAAAAAGAAATTTTTAATTTGGCGACATCATCAAGTTTATTAAATTTTTCAAAAATAATATGAAAGAATGATGAAACTGGAAGCACTTTATAGGTTTTGGAAGTCAAAGGCACGTAGGACCGCTAGAGAAAAAATTTCTGTCCAAGAGAAATTTTGCCATTCTGGTAGCAAAACTTTGCTTTTTGTAAGCGGCTGAAGTTCAACTACAAGTAACTATATGTGTAACTCTGGGCTAATTTGTGTTAAATTCGATACCCATTTACATTTTTCGTAAAAAGTAATTCATCTTCTGCTGATCATTCCCAAGTTTAATGTTTTGAAAATCGGTAAAAACTGGCCAACTTTTTTTGAGGTAGATTTTATTTATATAGCATTGAAATTTTAGTACCTAATTCTTTTCATTCATTGCTTTATAATAATTTTTATCCACAAGTTACAATCCCCTGATTATCTTGTGAAATTGAAACAAATTATGTAGGTATATTCAAAGAATTCATTGAAAGAGAGTTCTAGCGTCAATTTAAACTTTAATTTCATTCATTTTTAATTAAAAAGTAACATATCTAGGAGAATCGGAAAGGGGCAGTAGAAAACCTTTCTTTGTTAGCCGTTAGTGAGTTGACTTGCTTTCATTTTCCATAGATAATTTAGCCTTTACGGGGCTGGAAAAGGACATTTTGGTCTTTATCGTAAATATTTAATATTTATTTTTATCAATTTATATTTGTTTATAATTAAAAAAAAATACAATAATTTATAGAAATTGTGTAATTAAAAATATGATAATTGTGGGAATTTACATAAAAATACCCAGTAGCATTATTATTAATAAATAATTAACAATTTTAAAAATTAAGTTATTATTAATTAACGAGCATACCTAATGAGTTAATAAACTTGCCTAGTTATTGTTATTTTAACATTTCGTAGAACAAAGTGAAAGAAACCGTTTTAAATTTTTCCCAAATATGTATTAGTTTTCATAAAACCAATAATTTATAATTTGGGGTGAAAAATGTGGAGCTTATTGAAAGGAAACTTGAAATTATTTTGATTAATAAAGCTAAAGGTCTGGTTGATATTCCCTCTCTTTATCCCTTCCTTTTTTTGTGGAATAATTTAGGTATGAATAAACATTTGTTTGGAGTTAGATACTATGGAAAACATTTGGAAATAACGGTTGAATTCTTTGTTAAAAATTTAAAATTGGGTATTTAAAACATCAGTAATTTTGTTGAAATTTTTTCTAAGCATTTTCAAGATTCTTCGGCTTTAATTAGACAGTGATCCATGGAAATTCTTTGAGTAATCTGAGGACCACTTGAGTGTCCCCAACGCCGCGCCGTGGTTTTTGTGTTAAACGACCCCTACATGTACAATAATATTGCACAAAAACTGAGATTGTGCAATATTTTGAATCGTTTATAGGTTATATTGAAAGGTTGTACAATATATTGTGCTGATCAAAAACAGTTTGAAATATATTGGGTAGTGAGTAAATATTGTGACATTTGTTGGCTCTGTAGATATTATTGCCATTTTATTTGCTTCAGTTTTGATTTATTTGTTATTTTGTAATGTCACATTTGATGGCTATCATTTGAATCAGTTTAAATTATTAATTTGCAAGAATAATTGTTATTTATTGCTGCGCAGCATCTTTATTACTTAACATTTAGAATCAAACAATTTAATTAACGCACAATTCCTACATTCAGTTTGCTGTACAAGTTCCTTTTACAAATTATTGAACTGTCTGGAGAAAAGTTCAATAAATTGCACAAGTTGATTGCATAATATTATTGAGCGAGTAGGTCGCTTTAGAGTTCAAAGATATTCCTAAACGTTCTTCAATTATTATCGGTAATATTGATTCTATTTCTTGACGCCATGAAAAGTCGAAGTTGCATTTGTGGTATTATGAAATCCGATATATTTAGGCTTTATGGCAATATGTACTTACGCTTTTATATTTTCTTGAATAGATTGTATGTTAATTCTTATGATGATATAAAAAATATTTGTACAAATATATAATAAACTAAATGATGAACATTCTGGAAAATGTTGTTATTATTGTTAAAATTCATAGTAAAAATGCGGTTTGAATGGAACGCTATATACGTAGACCAGTTTTATTTCTCATAGAACTATCATGTAACAAAAATAATTATTGGCAATTACGTAAAGAAAGTTAATTTAATATGTCCATTTATGAATTTTAAAAATTATGGTAAAACTTGAATAGTCAACCGACTCATCGGGTATTGTACAATCAATAAATAAATTCCACTTGAAATGTGTTGATGCATTTCCAAGTGGCGTCTTCGTTCAAATAATAATTAATGTATGTGATGATTTCACGTAATTATATTATGGATGTTAACATCATGCAATTTTGTGCATCAATAATTTAGTTGCATTTAATATTAATGTAGACTGATCTTCAATTTTAAAATGTACATGGGTGATTCTACTTTTTAGGTCCTTCAAAAAATTAAAGTTGTCTCCACAATAAGGAAGGTTAAAACTATATACAGAATGAAGATACTGTCACTTATTTTATTTAAATAAAGTTAATATCTCCTATTTAGATGACCTACCTACATTTACTTTAATTTTTGATTCAATTTTTTTTTTTATAAAAATGGTGTCAAACTTTACTGCAGTTCTAAAACGCATGTCCCTATTACGTATTGCTTGGAACTAGAACGTTTTTTAAAAATAAGTTTACTGAAACCACACAATTTTATAAATAAAACAGATAGTTAAATTGTTACGCATGGTAATTAGAAAGTTAAATTTTATTTATCTGCAGAATTATTTTTTTTTGGCGTGACGAAAAATTGTCGCAAAAATTTCAGTATCCTTTGTCACGACTGCCAAATATTGCTATAAGTTTAAAAAAATACGTCAAAGGGTCATGTTTTTTGGTGAATCGAAACGCCAAAGACCATAGAACATAAACCAAAAGTCAAATCAAGTGATTGACATTGAGAGCTTGTCATTTTTTTTTTTTACATCAAGCAAGAAAACCGGCTGCGTGTGTTTATTGAGTGTAGCCTTGGTCGCGGCTTTTTCTGGTATATATTTAATGAATTTCAAATTTTTTTTATTTAAATATTATATGTAATAATGTAAGCCTTACGACAAACTCAAGTTTTCGATCTAAATGATCGCTATTCACGATTAATAACGATTTTGTTGGAAAATTGTCTCCTTCGTCACGGATGTATCCTTCGTCACGGTAGAATGTGACGATGGGAGACATGAAAGTGGCGAAGGATACGATAATAAAAAGTATATATTTATTATATCAGTGTTTGTTTGTATATCAACTAAATTTTTTAGTTAACAAAGTTTAATTTGGTCACTTCCTAAGTTCCTAACCAATTTTTTTATACCATAAAACACAAAACAACAGACACTCTTCAATTTTTTGCAAATTAGACAAAAAAAAACCAACTTTTTTTTATTTTATTTAATTGATATTAGGAAAACATAATATAAATATTATTTAAATAATAATTTTAATTTATTATTTAAATTTAATTTAAACATTTTTTTCTGTCTGGATTCAGTAATCCGCATTAAAATATTGGTTTTAATATGAAACTGCGCTGCTGGTCTGCAGATACCGAATCTATGATAATTTTGCTACATTCTAGTCCAGGGGTGTCAAACTCAATTTTGCAGAGGGCCATATATTAGATTTAGAATGTGTAGGCGGGCCAGGTTAAAATAAAAAAATTGAAACTTACTGCAAAAAGACTACAACCGGCGGGGAGGGGCGCAGTGTGCGCTACGTGCACAGACGAAACAGAAACCGCTTTCGCGCGCGCGACAGAGATAAAAGCATAACTAACACTCTCGCTCGTCTATACACAGTAAAAAACATTTATGTTTGCGTACAAAAAAACTAGTGGTTAAAATCTTTGTGTTAAATAAGTAACAAAACCCTGTGTTAATGTAACATTTCGTGTTTGTGTTAATTTAAAATATTAACACAAACTTCGATTTAACAGAATAAAAATGTTAACCTGTTTTTAACAACAAAGAACTGACACAAGATTTGTGTAGAGAAAAAGAAAATGTTATAAGTGCCAATTTTTTTTAGAATATATATGTACCCACAGGGCCGCGCCAAGGGACATTTGCGCTGGGGTGCAAGACAAAAATTGCCGCCCCTAAAACGCCAAACTTATTTGTAATACATTTTTGATAATAAAATATATGCCTCCCGTCTACCAGTTTACTTACTATATATTCTTACTTTAATGAAATGCATAAAATATTATAAAATATTTAGGATTATAAATGGAATAAAACACTTAAACTTTTCTTAACAATTTATTTCGCATAAATTTTAAGAACAAGTAGAGATGGGATTCTACCCGGAATTTTCCCGGGAAAATTCCCAAAGTGGGTAAAAACGGGGTAAATTCCCGAAAAGTGGGTATTTATTTTAATTTACTATTTATCGTAATATTTTTAAATTAAACTATCAAAACCGCTGTTTCATAAAGAATATTTGTTAAACGTAAATAATTAATCTTCAGACTACATAAATACTAATTAATATATCACGTTATTATACAATTTTTGTTCGACAGTTTTTCTCTAGACAATTTATTTTCGTAGCTAGTTGTACAATACGCGTTTCATTTTTCGGTGCCAGTTTCCTGGGCCTACTACGACAGTTTTTTCCATAGTTTTCGCCCCTTTAGATTATGTTTTAAGTACTACAATTTCCAAAACGTCGAAATTTTAGCTCGATTCTCACTTATCAATATTGAATTTCGTGGCATTTTAATTTTTTTTTTAAAACGTAGATATTTCTCTGAAATTTGAACACATTGAGTTATAAATTTAAATTAATTGCTAACTTAGTTAAAAAGTCATCTTATGTTGATCCGACATAATATGTATGCATGTATTTTTAAATTTAAAGATAAATAAACATTCAGGTATGTACAGAAGTGGTTTTATGATAATAATAATTAGAAAACTTTACATCAACATTATATTATGTAAAACTCCACGCACAAATAACAAATATATACAAATCTAATTAAAAACACATTTGCAAAGAAGTACAGCTAAGTAATCGTTTTTACCCAGGTTTCGGGAATTTTCCCGGGAAAATACCCAATAAATACCCAAATGAGAATTTTCCCGGGAAAATTCCCACTGGGAATTTTCCAGTGGGAAATCCCACTGGGATTTCCCACTGGAAAAGAACAAGTAAATAAAAATAAATAATTTTACATAGTAAATTAAAAATCACAAAGTGATTGAAAAAATTATCCGGATCGGCCGGGAATCGAACCCAGGATCTTCTGGTAACTAGCCAGACGTGTTAATTACCAGAAGATCCTGGGTTCGATTCCCGGCCGATCCGGATAATTTTTTCAATCACTTTGTGATTTTTAATTTACTATGTAAAATTATTTATTTTTATTTACTTGTTCTTACTATGTAAAATTATTTATTTTTATTTACTTTGGTCATACTATACCAAAGAAATCGAGTGCTTAAAGTTTCAGTTTAGCTGAACGATTAGTGAACATATCAATACTGCGTGTGTTGAAATGCAAACAAAAGTTTGTCATACGTAGTAGTGTCTCACAAGCACTCGATAATATTTGAAATTAAAATTTTACACAGAACAAAAACGAATAGTAACAATTTTAAAATTTTATATAAAATTCACTTTCCTTGCCTTTTTTATTGCAAATTCATTTATTAAATCCGACATGTCAATATCTGCAGCGATTTTGTTTTCTATGCTAATTAAACTTAAATACGATATTCTTTCCTGTGACATACTAGATTTTAAATAATTTTTTTATTAAGTTTCGAAAAACTTCTGTCACCAGATGCCACTGTCACAGGTATTGTCAAAAATATTCTTAATGCAATTGTCATATTTGGAAACATTGTAGTAAGATCATTAGAAAATATATAATCTAAAACTGTTAATGCATTCATGTCGGGATTAATATATGTTAAAAGAGTTTCTATTTCATCACATAAATCTAACGCATTTATATCAGATTCGTTCCGCAGAGCCCAAAAGGGGATGTTTTTTACTTAAATTTCTGATAAACGAAATAATGTAACTTTTCCAAGAAAAGAGTATGGAGTGCTCCAATTTAAAGAACATCCATAAATCTTATCCTAAGTGGAATAAGCAATATCGAAAGAACATGTATATTTTAAACTAAATTGCTTGCAGATGTGGATAAGCAAATATTGAAAACAAAATTTATAATA
The DNA here is from genome assembly GCA_035578155.1 of Brachynemurus nebulosus. Lineage (NCBI taxonomy): Eukaryota > Metazoa > Arthropoda > Insecta > Neuroptera > Myrmeleontidae > Brachynemurus > Brachynemurus nebulosus. Next base: position 29,211,145 of record JAPWDM010000004.1, on the reverse strand, counting down.
ACAAAAAACAGAAATAATAAATTAGGTTTAAGATATCAACCAAATAGGAAAAAGAAGATAAAATAAAAATGTTGGTTTTAAAACCAAACAATTGAAATCTTAAACTCTTTTATTATATTTCGACTGTACAATACAGTGTTTACTAAGTCTTATTTAAAAGAATAATATTTTACTGAGAGATCCTCAGTCATCAATTTTTAGTTTGTTTTGTTTACTGATCGTCACGTACTATATACAACGTAACGCAACGAAAACTAAACAATTTTAAAGATTGATAAATGTTTTATGTATAGAATTCAACGACGGTTTTTATAAAATTAAAGCGTGCAAGAACATGTTCGATCCCGAACCCGTGTGATCTCGCCGATTACCGCGCAAATGATTGTTGTCGCTGGTCGACAATCGGAATAATCGGATTATCGACGGGTCACAACAATCATAATAGACAAGTATTTAAGCAAAATGCGGGTAACATTTAGTGTCATCAAAATTACCACATAAAAATAGTAATCATTTTATATTTTATTTGCCGCCCCCAAAGCCTGCCGCCGGGGTACTAGGCACCCCTAACACCCCCGCTTGGCGCGGCCCTGTGTACCCAAATGTATATAATAAAAAACATGAGAGAAGTTCTTATTATTAAACAAAACCGAAACATTATAAGTTTTTTCAGTTATTGACGAGTATAGTTTTATTAAACGTTTAAAAATGAAACAATTTCCTTACATTTTGAGGTTATTTTGTTACAGATTCAGTTAAGAAAAATTATGTAACCTTACGAGATTGTATCATATAATAATTTCGTAAGCTTACATGATTTTTTCTAACTGAACCTGTTACAAAATAACCTTAAAATGTAAAAAAATTGTTTCATTTTTAAACGTTTAATAAAACTATATTCGTTAATAACTGAAAAAACTTACAATTTTTCGGTTTTGTTTAATAATATAAACTACTCTCATCTTTTTTATTATATATATGTTGGTATATATACATGGAAACGAATAAGAATTTTTTCAAAGGACTGACTTACTTTGCGTTCTTTCAATATCATTTATAATAATATTTGAACAAAATCGTTATAATTTTTGACGATTTTCAAATATCTTAAGTGGAAGTAAAATATTGAATTTAAAAGTTTAACTCTGATAAATCTAAAAAATTAACACAAAATGTATGTCTTCTTGCTCCTCTTCTGTGTTAAATTATTGACACAAATCTTGTGTATGGATTTGACACATATGCTTTGTGTTAAAATAACACAAAAAATTGAGTGGACCGTTCTGGACATGTGAAATATGTTAATTTTAACACAAATTTTTTCACAGTGTAGGCACGCGCTACTCTTGAAGTTACTTATATAATTAAAGCGCGCACATTTCTGAACTTCCGTACACGCATCGAGTGCTGTCTAAAATCTCTAAAAACAAGATTCTTCTTTCTGTGATATAATGTGATCGCGGGCCATATTGATATGGTCTGAGGGCCGGATGCGGCCCGCGGGCCGTATCTTTGACATGACTGTTCTAGTCGCATGAAATCTACTAATAAATGGCTTTCTCTATTTTTTTTATGGTTGAGACCTAAAAAGTAGAACCACCCAGAGAATTTGTCTTAAGTTGTATATTGGATGATACTATGATGATACTCTTCGTGTCTTGAGCTAAACGTTAATTAATGGTAAATTTATCAGGTCAGTCCGTAAGTTCGTGTGTGTTTTTTTGGTAAATTTTTAAATAATAGAAAAAAAACACAATTAAACACAATTCATCTTTTCTGCGATCTGATCCACTGTTAATTGTGGCTCTGATTCCACAAGGTTTCGAAGGGATACAGGACGTCCTAAACGGGGTTCATCATAAATGCTGCTTTCTCCAACTTAAAATTTTTTAAACCATTTCTGGGCAGTCCTTACACTAATAGTGTGTCCACCATGTACACTATTAATTTTTATTATCGCTGCAGACCTGGCAAATTCACCACACAAAAATAAAAAATGTAGCACAGTACGTTTGTACTGATTATCTATATTCATCTTCTATGTGCACGAAAATGCGTTCGATATTTACGAAAGTTGGTGATGAACTGAATAATATGTTAGTCAAACGATGACAAGTTTCGACAGGTTCAAAATTGTATTGGTTTAGTAAATGAGTCATAGTAAATTCCATGCATGCTATTAATACGCACGAACTTATGGCCTGACCTGATAATAATGGTAGAAGCGCCGGGGAGTTGATTCTATTACATGCATCTTTGTTTGAATTGACATTACACATAAATGTTTTATACAAATTCAATAAGAATTTCTGGTAGGTATTATACAACCTAATATTTTCCTTAAGGCATTACATCTAGCTGACTTTTTTTTAGTGAGAATAAAAGTTATTTCTTAAATTAAGGATTTATTCTACTACATATACAGGCTGCAAAACAAATAACTCTCGTCCTTTTGTGGGGTGACTCATAGCACCCTGTAGACACTAAAACCGCAGGAATTTTTTCGGAATTAGCAGTTGCGTCGCCTAGCAAAAGGATAAGAGTTATTTCCCTTACACCCTGTATATATATATATATATATATATATATATATATATATATATATATATATATATATGTATATACAGGCTGTAAGGGAAATAACTCTTAAATAACTCTTATCCTTTTGACGGGTGACGCGACTGTTAATTCTGAAAAAATTCCTGCGGTTTTAGTGTCTACAGGGTGCTATGAGTCACCCCACAAAAGGACGAGAGTTATTTGTTTTACACCCTGTATTTAGTTATACAAAAGAAAATTTGAATGAAAAAACTAGAATTACTAGATGGTAACAATTTTGAATGTTATCAAACATATCAAATATGTAAGTTTTCCACATGTGTTAAAAGAGACATAGGTACTAAATTAGAAATTTTAAATAAAGTGGTACACTATTACTGGACAGTAACTTATAAAAGGTTAATTAATACAATGAGACTTGTCTGCCCTGTAAATTATGAGACTAATTTTTTTTACACCCTGTATATAGGAATCAGTGTAAACAAAATATAAACAAACTAAAATCCGTTTTTTCTTATTTTATATTTTTCTCGAAAACTTGTTAACAGAATAATGTTTCGGAACTATACCTTATGTGATTTTTCCCGTCTTTACACTTGTGTAATAAAAATTCCAAAAAACGTTTGAATTTTAACAAAAAAAAAGTGTAAAAAAATTTGGAAGACCTTTGAGTTGTACTAAATTTTGGCAAAAAAACTCATTTTTTGATAAAAAATGCCCAAAAAACCATGTTCTGGGCATCCGACATCTGGTTGAAGAATTCAGTAAGGAATTTGTGATTTTCAACTTTCGAAAGTTATCGTTCTGATATACCATGTGGGTTTTTTGAGAGTTGCCATTTTTATTACAACCAAATTTGTAAGATAGAAATGGTACTGGAAAAGGTTCTTTTCTTGGATGTAATGGAAATGTAACCAACCAGAACACTATCGGTTGAAGTAGCCTCAAGTATATATGCATATTTTTACCGCCTAATTGATAAATTAAAGAAAAATTAAAAAATTAAACTTGGGTAAAAAAATTTTTTTTGCTCATTTATGTTGTTAATTAATGCATTAGATCAGTTTTATCGAAAAATTAATATATAGTCTCATTTAAAAATCTATAAATTTGTATCATAGCTCGAAAACGATAAGAACTATAAAGTTCCTAATTATAGCAGTCAGTTGCCCCCGTCGATATGCACAACTCTTATTTGAACAATTTTTCGATTAAATCAACGGTTTGGCTGTAATAAAAGTGGCAACTCTCAAAAACCTCACACAGTATAAATAAATAAATACATATGTGTACATATGTATATAAAAATTTTAGTGAATACAATTTTCAGGTTCTAGTAGGGACTTGAAAACCAATTTCTGTCACAGTCTCGGACGCAAGTTTTACCATGACAGCAGTGACGTAGCAAATATAACTGGCGCCTGGGGCACGAAACTTTATTGGCACCCCCCTTTCAGAGAAAATACCATGTTGTACGTTTTTAGTACACATTTGGCGCCTCTTTATGTGTGATGCTCGGGCTATGATAGACTAGCAAGACCCGCTAGACCCCCCTCGTTACACTACTGCATGGCAGTGGCCGTAATAGCTGAATTTCTGTTTGCAAATTTGCTAAAATAGGAAATATGCATATAGTGTAAAAAAATTTTAAATATTTTTTTTTATATTCTAGTAGAATTTGGAAATGTAATGGTGACAGTAAAAAATCTTTTAATTTGTAAATTGTAATAAAAAAATATTTTAAAACATAATATTTTAAATGAATTTTAAACGATACTGAACCCGCCATGATGTAACTCGGCATGGAAATGCCCATTTAAGAGTAACTACGGAAATAGAAAAAAAAACTTCGTTTCGTTATTTACTTGTAAATGTCAATGAATTAATTATTGTGCATACTGATTGTTTTAATTGTGCTTGAAGTTTCTGTATTTTTTCTTTTTATTATTTTCTTTAAGCCCTTATTTATAATTTATTTATCGTAAATTATAATGATGGACGCTGGATTTGTACTAAAGTCTGCTGAATCTATACCAAATCTGTAATCTGTCCAAATCGTCTGAAATTCCTGATTACAGTAAATGAGGTTGAGAATGAAATGACAGAACCAAAGAATGGGTATCCTACTGAATTGATCTTCCAGATGCAAGACATGGACGTTCATTGCTACTTAATTGTTTTTTGATCTCATACACAGGCAAATGTAAATGTTATCGAGCCGAGGTTCGCTGCAGCCCGTTGTGCAAGTCTCAAGAAGGTTGCACAAACAATTCACATAACACATGAAATAACATGTTATGTTGCAAAGCCGTAATTTACGTCAGATGCTATCGTATTTGTGTCAACCATTCATATTTCTTTATATTTTGTAATTTTATTAATAAATTACATACAATTAATGAAAGAAATTTTTTTACCTTGCATTGTATGGTCTAATCTGTCATATCAAAATACGTAATAATTTTGAAATTGATTCTAAAGCAAATTAGGAATGGATTCTTCGCATCCTAGAATATATAAAAAGTGGTATTACTCAACGGCAGCCATATTAAATTAATAGCAAACAGGCCACCAGCAATCGCGCACAAGTTGCTTGCGATGGTTCCTTAAAACCTAAGACTATATCAAATTTCAAAAACTTGGCACAAAGTGCACGATTCTAATGAATTTCCCCTATTCTAACCTTTCTGTTTAAAATAGGAATTTTATTTCCAAAAATTCCTAAAATAAATGGTTAAATGTAATATAAAAATAAATAAATATAAATCTTCGTAATTATATAATTTACCGATATTATTGTTACTATCGTTACTAAAGATTGGAGTACTAATCATGCCAAAATACGTCATACCCGGCGCGATTGTGTTTAAACTGTATTAGGTTATAACAAAAAAAAATAATTTTTTTAAATTGGGTTTTGAATAAAAAATAAATATCATTTTTTTTGTTTTATTTCAAATCTACATCATAAATAATATTGATAATCGACATGAAAAATTTTGTAAAAATGATATATAATAAATAATAAATTAATTAAAACTTGAAAAATTTAAAAAAAATATCATTTGGTTAAAAACAGCACTATAAAGGATCGCGATGTCTGTGACGTCATAAAGGTAATATGTCAAAAGTATCAAAATTATTAAAATTTAGTAGGAAAAATTATTGGTGGTTGTTTCATTGATTTCGACGTTGAAATTCTTGAGGGACATTTTTTCCGTATTTATTTTTGCATTGCTATCACAAAGTGGTACAAAATAAGCTCGATATTTCTTTAGTTTCGATATTTCGACAGTGAAGTTTATACCAAGCAATAATTTGGATAGAAACAACAATTTCAGACCAACAATAATTTCATAGCAACAATAATAGTAGGAGAGCTGCTGGCCGATTTGCGATAGTCATTTCAACACGCGTTAAATTGAGAGGACAGGATCTTGGATACTACTTACTCTACACAAAAATTTAGTTCTGGCAAGCCTATTCGGCCGAGTTGAGTCATCCTTAACGTTTAAAGTTGTGGTAAATTGTGCTGAATTTGGAAATTCGTTAAAACGAAATGTAAATAATTGGACTATTTTATACAACAATAGACCAAAAGCAGATTGTTAAAATTGAGATTATGGTATCATTTGGAAGTTTAAATGTGAATATACTGAAATTTTAGTCGACAAATACTATTAAAATTAAAAAATTTAAGTGTCACTTGCGAAATTACACCTTCTTGTATAACTACATAGATTAAACGTAAAGAAATTAATTTTGTTTTTTTAAATTATTTAGATAAATATGAGTCAGAACAATAATAATGCCAAACTTTTCATAAGAACAGTGTAATCTCTTATTCGTAATCTCTTTTCTTTTTAAATCACATTACCATGGATACACAATATTATGAAATTTGTCAAAATAATTATGAAATTTATCACAACTTTAGATTGTTCTGGCGGTACCTTGGTGAAATGAAAACACTACCAGAACGTTCTTAATCGATAAAAAATATTCTTAACTTTCACATATAAAAATTCCAGAAATGTTACTTTATATAAATTGGGCCTTATTTTTTACATTTTTTAAACGTTAAGGATGACTCAATCCGGCCGAATAGGCTTACCAGAACTGAATTTCTATGTCGAGTAAGTATCTAAGATTCTATCTTCTCAATTTAACGCGTGTTGAAATGACCATCGCAAATCGGCCAGTAGCTCTTGGCCTAAAATCTATTTGAAAATAAAAAGACATTAATGTAGCTATGTTCAGGCCATATTACCTTTATTACGTCACATAAGCGCTCGGAAACTATCGGCCCGTTATCGGTTCTAAGTTTAAAAATTTATTTTTAATTTAATATAACTTCTTAATTATTACATTTAAAAAAAAATAAAGAGTTTTCTTATAAAATTTATATATGATCTTTCCATTTATAACAAAAAAATTTTTTCTTCAAAAGCCTAATTATTTAAGGATACTGATATTTTTTAAAATATTTTTTTTAGAGTTATTATTAGTTCCTCTAACGATTTAGGTAATAAAAAAAAAACATGCATATTCTCTATTGATAATTCACTATAGCACAGGGCCGGCCACAACAAAAAACTTTTTTTAAAATTTTTCCACAAAAATACAATAAACAAGAAAAAACAAAACCTCATGTCACCACTTTCTCTGGACCCCTAATTGAGGCTACGGGCCCCCAGGCAATTGCCCCACCTGCCCTACTCTCTCACCGGCCCTGAGTGTGCATTTATATTTTAAAAATTCATTAATTCATATTTTAATATTCCATTGATAATCAACGTTAATGATTATAATCAGTTCTGCGTCAAACAAGTTAATTATTTTACAATTGACACCTTCAAGTCAGGTTGAAGGCATTTCAAATTTTATCAAGTTTAAAATATATTTTCTCTTGATTTTTATTTTGCACGTACTTAATTAATGTGTCTTACACCACTGAACGATTAATAAACTACTTAGGTACTTGTTTTAATATACGATACAAACAAATTCCGTACGCATACGAGTATATGATACATACGCAAAATGTATGAAAAATAATTTTTACGTAATCGTATAGTATTGTGACGATACAAGAGTTAGTAATGTTGGTAATACATTTAAATGTTCAATTCGAATGAGTATCACGTAAGCGGTTAGACATTGTTAATATATTTACCTGCGTTTTTTTATTTTTTATTTTTTTTTTATTTGTATTACTATCGTATCTGATAAAAACTAATAAGAAAGTTAAATTACTTTTATGTCTGCATAGCAATATACGCGATAATTGATCGAACGAATTCACAATAATGTGTGAATTATTATAATTTTTTGGTCGATTATTGCAAAAAATGTTGCGGTTAAATGTATGTTGCGTCAAGTATAGGTATTTTAAAGCTTTAGCAGTGTTGTTTTTTTAACACGATAACAGAAATTTTAACGAATGATAAATTTTTTCCGTGCTGTTGCCGTAATGTAAATCATGACTTTTTACAAAGTTTGGATAGGTTTCCGTTTTCAGATGTTTGCATTCTTTTAGATATTATTTCTAAATAATTTACAATTATATACTATGATAACAAAGAGATGATGGTGGGAGTGCTGGTGATAATCTTCAAATGAGACTATTACTGCTACAAAGTACCAAATATAAACTAAATATGTGCTAATGTTGATATTTTTAAACCAAAAACACTTTTTGGTATTAAAAATTTTGATCTTGGAGAATAACCTGATCTTTTTAGCGAATTTTCAGAATAGAATTCAGCTATTACAGCTACTATCATGGCGCGACTTGAGCCCGGGACTATGGCAGAAATTTGTTTTGAGGTCCCTAGAAGCCGAAAATAATATTCACTAAATTTATATATATATATATATATATATATATATATATATATATATATATATATATATATATATATATATATATATATATATGTGTGTGTGTCCGCGCGAAAACTCTCGACCGAAGTATCCAATATTTACAAAATTTGGTAAAAACATTGGAAGTCCCAAACCCGTGGCTGAGTTCTTCAGCCAGACACGTCGAATGCCAGGAACATGGCTTTTGTTCTTACAAAAAATTAGTTTTTTGCGAAAATTTTCACTAACTCAAAAATTTTTGCGAAATTTTTTTACACCATTTAAAAGAGGAGAAAAAAGTTATATAAAAAGGTCTTAACTATTATACTATGTCTGCTACTTTCCGATAAAAACTAATTTTTATAAATGGAAATTCGCTATGTTATGCAGGATGCTGCGACAGGAATATTGTTTATTATATTGCGTTTTTAAACTTTTACTTTTTTACACGATTTTCAAAAAAAAGAATGTAATATTTGTTTTTAAAGTTCATGTATGTATGTATGCAGAAGCGTAACTACAATTTTGGTGCCCTGGTGCGATTGAGACTGAAGCACCTCCGCCTCAAAAGTCCATTTTTCCTCAAAAATGCGGCTGACAAACAAAAATTCCTTCTTTGGTAATAATGAGTCCTAAAAATTAGCACTTCCCAATAAAAAGTTATTTCTTCTCCTTGCGCTCATATTTTTCCCTGTTGTGTCCTTTTTTGTCATGAACCCAGGAGCGACTGCTCCATTGTAATCATGCTTCTGTATGTATGTAGGTGTGTGTGAGTTTTTTTATTCTACTGTAACTTCTATTCGCCTGAGCTTGAACCAGTTTAGTTGCGTCTGGTTTCGTTCGATTTCTTACGTTTTTATGGGTAACACAGGATAGATATCATCTTAAAAAAAATCCACGGGCTGGGCAAACCTCACTCTATCTCTAATAGACGTATGGAAAAATATCTGAACGGATTCGGATGTGGCTGCACGGAGAGAAAATTCCTATAAAAATTACTGTGCTCATACTACAATCGACGTGTAACAGGCGAACATATCCAATTTTTTTACGGTAAAATTATAAAAATTACAATAATATAACTATAATTTTTATAATTATACTCCCCTTACAATTGACCCAGACCCAAAACATTATGTATCACTTCCATTCTTAGGTGTCATCTCACATAAAATTGGTAACCTGTTTACAAAATATAATATATCACCAGCTTTTCATACTGTTGGAAATCTTGGCCGTTTCCTTTACAACGCCAAAGAAATAACTGACCCACTAAAAAAGAGTGGGGTCTACCGCCTGGACTGTTGCCATTGTAACGCCAAATGTGTGGGACGAACAGGACGAAGTTTCGACATAAGATATAAGGAACACATTGGTTCACAAAAACACAGCTCTAACTTCGGTCTACACATCTTGGAAACAGGTCATTTTCCCAAAACAGACCATAAACCAAAAGTTTTACATGTTTGCCATAATGGTTTAAAATTGAATCTTTTAGAGGCTCTAGAAATTAATAGATTAAACAGTGACCCACAAATAGAAGTTTTAAACGATCAAAATGATCTATGTAAATAATTCTCCTCTATTAAAAATAAATTTCTGAACGAATATAATCACTTCAGTCTTTCAATAATTTTGGACACCCCTATTTTAGTTTTCATAAATAGGTCATTTATCTGAACAGTCATATTATTAGGTAAAAATAAAAAATTTTTTCATATCGGTACCTACAAACTGGTTTAATTGCTTTCTTCTTTACACGTATAGTTAGTTGCTTCGATACAAAATTTTATGGGTTTTCCCAATTCAATAATATTACACCCCTCCTATATATCTTTCTTACCTATAAATTCCCATTAATTATTTTCATCTTTCTACTCTGAGGATGACCGAAAGGTTGAAAACGCGTTCAGTAAAAATAAAAATAATTTTTAATTCGTGAAATAGACAAAGTAATCGAACTTTAAATATTTTTCAATATTTAAAATGGAGTTTCACAAAGTAAATCTCTCAACAGTGTATTTTAGATGAATATAAATTACGTTATATGAGGTCTGCTAGGGTCCGGGAGGTCCAAAAGCATCAAAAATAAATTACCAAACCGATTTTGAAAATTTTTTCATTGTTAGAGAGCTGAACTATTTTAGATGGATTCAAGTTGTTATATGAGATCTTTGGAAATTCGCTATATTATACAGATGCTGCGACTGGGGTATTTTAATATTTTGATTATTTCGTTTTTCTCTTTTTTTAAGAGTTCTCCTTTTAATTAAGTGTTCCACAAAACGATTATTAAAAATGGCTACGGAACAACATTGTATGCTTTTATATGTTTAACACAATCTTTTTTCTTTTTTTTTTTTGTTCATCAACTACACTAGTATATTTAAAATTTCGGAAAAAATTTTCCCTTGTAAATTTGTATTTTATATTTTTTCCTGAAAGTTGCCTTAACCATCTTTTTTTTTGATCGCCAGTGCTTTTTTTGTGTGTCTATATATTTGTAAGTCATAACTTGGAAGTAATTTTGTAAATTCCCTACACTTTCACGTAACAAAATTCTAATGAGAAGCACAAAAAAAAATTTAAAATAATAGCGCCCCTCCTGTTAGCTTTTGTCGCTCCTCTTATTAGCTTTTGGCGCCGCTCTCAAAGTAGCGCCCGGGTCATGATATTACCCCTTGCACCCCCCTCGCTACGCCACTGCAATGAAAATTGTTTAGAAAACACGACTTTAGTGTATAATATACTATTTCCGTTACTCGATGCGTATACTAATGTAGTTTTTATTATAACCATCTTTTATGCGTGGGTTGCTCTCAATACTGGCTGGACACACAAACTATAGAATCTTTGATGATTTTCACACCAAAACTTTCACTTGATTTTGGAGGACAGTCGGTCATTAGTTATAGCAAGCCACACGTATTAGCGGATAAATGTTATGTCATATTATATATTATGTATGAAACACTTAAAAAAGCAGATTCACTTTCATTTAAAATCAAAATGCAGTTTATTATTTACCTATAATAATACAACGATTACGGTTACTTAAATGTAGGTTGTTCAATATACATAGATACAATTTGAATTTTTATGTAATTCAAGAACAGGTTCAGTTTGTTTAAAAATTCTTCCGGTTTCTCGCGCGTCGGCCGGTCAGTTTGCTTGCTTGTATAAATATTCAATTGTTTTATATTTCACATAAACAAAACACAGTTTTAAATTACCATTTGTATTCAGATATTGGATTAATTAATAATAAAGGTAGACTGTGTTAAAACTATACGTACGAAACTTTCATTCATTGTGTCGGGCCTGCTTTTATAAATTATTATCATATGTACATATACAGTTATGGGAAAAGGAAATATTACACTATCAAAAAAATCCATTTTTGAAGCGTCATCTTAATTGTTTATTTTTATTTTTCGGACCTCTTGAAATACTCATTTTTAATTTTAAATCCCTTATAAAACTGATTAGAACTTCCAATTTTTAGTACAATAGAATTTTGAATAACTGTCACCGTCGGGACCGAGACTGTGACGGTTAATCGAATTAGACGGAAAACTGAAATTTTACGAAGTTCTTCATATAAACTTTAGGTTACAAAAGGGTAAGACCCCTATATGCCATAACCAATATACTTTTATTAGAAGTGTGAAATAAATCTATTCATACCTACATTTGTTTACAATCTGCATATGAGTCATATACATTATGTATGTAAGTAAAAAAAGCTCTTTTAAAAAACCGAGTTCAAAAAGTAAAAAATAATTAATAGCACGAATTTTGAAGTCAGGCGGGGCGTCGTATGTAAAATTGCGATTGTATGTGCTTGAAAAATTCATGAATTATTCAAGATTTACATTTTTTACTCCCCACCTGACTTCAAAATTCGTGCTATTAATTATTTATTTTTTACTTTTTGAAGTCGGTTTTTTAAAAGAGCTTTTACGAGTATTTCACACCTTTTAGTGACAATGCTTATGAGTCCACCCCATTACAATTTTTTATTTGGTTTTTAAAATTTTTTTTTATTAAATTCCAAATTTCATAGGTTTAGGTGGAATAGTTTCCAAAATACCAGTGTCCAAAAATCATAATTTTGGGAATTCACTGACTTTGCTTTGAAATTTGGAACATTAATAATGTTTAAAGTAATTATTATTAGGACAATAAGAAATCAATGAAAATCCACCAATTTTTCAAGTCATCAAAGAATTTTTTAAATTAGGTACTGACAGAAAATTATTTTTAGGATAATTGGATCAAGATAAATTAAAAATACATGTTACTATAGATATTAAAGTAAATAATTTTGCATATACAAATTTTAAATTTGCCATAATTATTCATATTGTTCATATTATTGAAGATGGTTGAAAACTTACTCAACCAATGTCAACAAAATTTTTATGGGACCACCTGGAGAACTTTATCTACAAATTGGGCCAAAAATGTGGGAGAAATCGGTGTATATACATAAAAAAAAACATACGGGTTGAATTGAGAACCTCGTTTTTGAAGTCGGTTAATAAATTTCTTCAAGTGTACACAAATACTCTTAAATCAGTGTAATTATAAAATTTAGTTTAAAAATTCAAGCTTTTTTTTATTTTATATCTTTCTGGCGTTTTTAACATCGAGGACAAGCTTTTCGCTTCTAAAATTGAACACTCTGGCCCAATTATAGTTGTCGCTGTTACATATGTTACAATTTTTTTGTCTGTAACTGTAAATTTACGTACAATTATATTGTAGAGTATACTGTCTGCAAGAACTATATTTTAATTTATTACAAAATATGGCTATTTTCTAAATTAACTTCCTTATAGGTGTCATACACATTTTGATATTTTGATTTGATTATGACACACAAAGACATAGATAATTAATTTATCTAAATCACCTAAATGCATTTTTAGAATGAAAAAAGGAAGTACCTACTCGAGTTACACATTATAGATAAATCATCAGAGTTTTGTAATCTATATGCAGTATAGTTTTTACTGAAACGTACAAATGCCTATTGCTTATTGTTAGTAAACATATTTGTGTTATATGTTACGGAATCACTTTTAAGTAGAGATGTTATGAATTGTACCTTCCCAGCGCCTGTACCACTGGAAAATTTTATTCATTATTAAAGTACTTTATATGTAGGCCGGTTTTTCTTCGAGTACAGTATTAACTAACGATACTAACCAGTTAGTATCAATGAACGATGGATCATTCCCGAAGTTGTACATGTCATAACAACAAATGAAATTGATGGAAAATTGCCAATCAATATTTAATTAAAATGAAATAATTTTATAAAATTAAAAATTACTAAAAGCAATTTTATCTTGTTTATAATAATACATATTACGATTTGTACGTAACCACATGTAAACACATAACCACTGCGTGTTGCTCTAGGCATTTTAAATAATTTATGGTCACGGAAATTGGAAGATATTTTTCTTAAATTTACTAACCAGTGCGTGAAGCGGTTTAACTATTAATTATTCTTATTAATAAAAATAATATAAAAAATATACATTTGTAGATACTTACAATGTATAATAATATGTATTATATAGGCGTAATTACATTTTTTGCGTTCTGGAGCGATTTTTGCAACGCAAGTGCACCCGTCTCAAAAATCCATTTTTTCTTAAAAATGAACGTGACAAGCAAAAAAGAACTCACCATTTTTCTTGTTTTTCATTTTCTGCCAAAAATACGGGTGACGACCCAACAAAAACACTGATTTCCCTTCTTTCTAATTGTAAGCAGGCCCGACGAGAGGGTGGGGCAGCCGAGGTTGCAGCCCTGGGGTGCGGGCTGAAAGAGGGGCCCGTAGCGGTTAACAGGGGCCCGGGAAAATGTAAAATCAGCTTTTTTTTACTCATCATTTATTTTTTGGGGAGAAATTTTTATGAAATGTGCCCCTTTCCTAGGGGCCCGACATTTCTCTCCACAGCCCTGATTGTAAGTAATGGGTCCTGATAATTAGCAAAAAAAAACACCTCCCAATAAAAAATTATTTTTCCTTTTTGTGCCTTTTTTTTGTCATACGCCATAGCGGGACTTCACTACTTATTATATTGTAGTTACACCTTTGATATGTACAATGTACATATTATAAAATTCTCATGTCTTAGATTCTGAATATTCTATGCCTGGGTTTCTCAACCTTTAGATAATTACGGTTCGGTAAAATTTCGGATAATTTTGTGCAGATCAGTCACATATAGATAGGGCCGTGGAAAGAAATGGCGGGCCCCAAGAAAAAAGCACATTTCTTAAAAATTTCTCCCCAAAAATTAAATGATGGGTGGAAAAAAGCTGATTTTACTTTTTCCCGAGCCCCAATTGACCGCTACGGGCCCCCTATCCCAGTCCAGGCCCCAGGGCTGCAACCCCGGCTACCCCACCCTCTCGTCGAGCCTGCATATAGAATAAAATATGACGATTATCAGTTTTCTTAATTACAATTATATTTAATATAAAATGTTGTTTTCTGATCATTTGGTCCACCATGTACTTCAGAAAAATATCGACACTTTTTTAAGCACTAGAGAAATATTTAAAAGCAATTCTTTAATCTTCTACTAAATAAATCTCTAACACTGACTGAGTGACAGATAACGCATAGCCTAAACCGTTGGACTTAGAAAAATGAAATCTGCATTCCCTGTCTAACGTAGGTGAGCACTAAGAAAGGATTTTTGAAAATTCGTCCCCTAAGTGGGTTAAATGGAGGATAACAATTTGTATGGAAATTCGTCATTTTTGAAATTATAGATATGAAAATTGGTATTTAGGTTTCTGTTTATAAACAAAAGTCAGTTGTGTAAACGTTTCTGGAAATTCATTTCCTAAGCGGTTAAAACAGGAAATGAAAGTTTGTATGGGAAGTTAGCCATTTTTGAAGTTAGAAACGATAAAGTTCGTATTTAGGCCTTTGGAAAACCTTCAAAGTCAGCAGAAAATGAGTACCTAATAAAAAGATGTTGCCGATGGAATATCCCATCGGGTATACGGCTAGTTTTAAATATAATTCTTGTAGCCTGGAATCATTCCCGCTATAAAAATGGAATAACATTAGGTTGTACAATAGGAAATGGCGTCTTTCGACCACCTAGTTTACCATGTAGTTCAGAAAAATATTGAGACTTTCTTAACCCTTAGAGCTTAGGCAAATGTTTAAGAACAAATCTTTAATTTTAAATATAATTCTTGCAGCCTGAAATCATTTCCATTATTAATTTGAAAAACATTAGGTCGTGTAATATGAAATGTCGTTTTTCGACCACAGTCTATCATGTAATTCAGAAAAATATCGATACTTTTTTAACCATAAGACAAATGTTTAGAAACAAGTCTTTAATTTTAAATAGAATTCTTGCGGCTTGGAGGCATTTCCGCCATTAATTGGAATAACTTAAGTTTTGTAATATGAAATGTCGTCTTATGATCACTTGGTTTACTATGTAATTCAAAAAAATATCGAGACCTTCTTAACCATCACAGAATTGAAAGCCACTCTTTAATTTTATATAGATTTTTTGTAGCCTGGAATCATTGCCGCCATTAATTGGAATAACATTAGGTCATGTAATATGAAATGTCGTTTCCCGACTACTTGTTTTACAATGTAACTCACATCAGAAGAATATTGACACTAAAGTATTACAGAAATACTTAAAAGCAATTGTTTAATTTTATGAGTTCTTGTAGGGTAAAAGCCCCCTTTGTGGAACGGTATCTAATTATGAACATTTACATATTAATGAAGTTATTTCTGAAAGAAACGTCTAATAACAAAAATTATTATTAATAAGATGATTATTTTTCAATTTAAATTCACCTCGTATTTAAAGTTTCCTTACTTAATTAAAGAAATAAATATGTAAATGTCAAAACTGTTCCAGTATTAGATACCGTTTCACAAAGGGGGCTTTTACCCTAGCTCTTTTTTCTTTTTTCTTTTATAAATCTAGTCCCACTGTTTTCGTTTTTTTAAAACACAAAATAAAAATTATAAACACTTTTGTAACTTACTATAATTTACGCATCTTTCTGCGGAAGTAAAAATATTTTTGGTGAACTATCTTTTAATTTGAGGAATAAGACTATAAATTCTACTTTAAATTTTCAATGTAGTTATTCAGTTGTTCCATTTTTTAAATTATACATGTATGAAAGCTTGTTTTTCTTAAAATCCTCTTACAATTAGCTGATTTTGTTGTGTGCTTTAGCTTAAATTATAAAATAAAACTTAAGATAACTTTCTCCGTTGAGAAGGTTACAAAGTGATTATTATACAAATTTTAATGGTGGAGGAGCTGTGTACCATACATTTAATGAATTTTAAAATTGAAAATACATATAGAGTTATCATTAATGAAGTTGATAAGATTTTTGATAGATTGATGACATGAGAATTAAGTTAATTTTTTTGACATTATTATCATAATTTGCTAAAATTTTTATATTACATTGTACCCTTCCAGTCTTCTCTATCACAATTATTTTTACTTATTTTGAAAGTTACTTACTTTAGTCAAATAATATTTATTAGTTTATTATTTATTTATTAAATAACTAGGTTTATTTTTAAAGTAAATATATTGTTTTCAAATTAAAGATATTGTTTCTGTTACCTTCAGTTAGCTCAAATGTCATACTTGTCTTTGTGCTTTTAAAACTTGATAATAACAGTAATAATTTACTGGCTTTTAAAAATAAATTACAAAATTAAAATTCTTACTTTTTTAAACATTTTGCAATTCAATATATTATATTGGAAGTATTGGAAAGAATAATTTCCCTAACATAATAAGTAATTGTAAGTAATATTGTCTGATATAACGTCCATCGTTTCATTGATCCGTTGACGGGGCCCGACCTTAGAGAAAATTCGACTGGTTTGTATATTATAATTATTCGAAATTTCATCTATTTTAATATTCATTGGTAAGTTACTAAATGATGCGTTTTAACGAATTTTCGAACAGAAAATTCAGCTATAAGAGCAGCTGTAAAACTTGAGTCTAGAACTATGATAAGAATTTGTTTTGAGGTCCTTAGAACCCGACAAGGACATTCGCTACACGCGTATGCATAACTCTCGAACAAAACATCGTATTTTTACGAAATTTAGTAAAAATAATAACCCATGCACGAGTTCCTCAGCTTGGAGATCTAATGCTTAAAATTGGGAATTTTTCATAAACAAAATGTATTTTTGCCAAAATTTGTAAAATTGAAAAGTTTTTCGAATTATTTTCCAACATTGTAAGGAGCGGAAAAAGTCACAAAAGATAGATTTTTGAACCATTATCGTAAGTACAAAGATTTTTGAGAAAAATTAAACACTTTAAATGACACAGGTGTAAGAAAAGTAAGTCTATATGCAATTCACAAAACAAACAGGTTACATTGTATTAATTAATTAATTAATCCGGTTAAACGGGTGTAAAATTTCGTCTCGCAGTATTTTGAAAATTTTATTTTTGGAATTGAAATACATACCTGTTCTTTGTGACAGGATGTTATTCTTTTAAAAGTAAGTCCCAGGAAATTTGTTAGTTTATTGAAATTTTGATCTATAAGGAATATTACAGAAGTGTCCCCCTGCGATTTCATTCACTTAAGGGTGGAGTTTACGCCAGAAACGGCTAATAAACTAATTTTTTTCGAATCTCGTTTTTTGTTTTTATTTTGTTCTGTGGTTCTACACAAACACGGTTATATATAAAACATGGCCAAAAAAATTTTTTTTAAGTAGAAAAATATTTATTTGTGAGCCGCTGCATAGCCAAGTTGCTGCTTCTTTGCAGACAACGCTCGCCCCCCCCCCCCTCTCGCGATTTGATCAGTAATATTTAGTTTTGGTGTGTACATGAGTTATAGTATGCACTGAGATAATGTTCTTTTATTTGTATGCCTTTGTAGACGTTTTAATAAACAGTGAGTAAACCGCTTCTTTTGTTATTATTTTGTGTTTTTTACCGTTTCCCGAAAGTTGTGTTTTTCCCGACAAGGAAAATCATATCTCAAGTTCTAGAAAAGATAGAGATTTAATTTTTTTTTAAATTTTGTTCATAAATATATTACGCATAAAGTGAAGTATGCTTTTTCCATTTGAACAATTGTAACTATTTTTAAATATTTTTTTTAATAAAAAATTGGGTTTTATAATTTTTGGAAGTTTGGGATTACAATTTTATAGTTAATTTTTAAAATCAGCCTTATGGACAGGTCCTTTATAGGTCCTCCAGGAATAAAATAATGACAAAATTATTTAAAAAATATTCATTACTTTTTGAGATATGGCGTTCCTTGTAAACGCTTAAAAACTTGTGAAAAAGGGCCCTCTCCCTGCACAGGGAAGAGTAATGAATTCAAAAACAAAATTTTCTATTTGGAACCCTCCCTAATTTGAGAAAAAATTTCAATAAGCAAAATAATCATAAATAAAAAAGTTGCTTTCTTATTTGAACTCCCCCCTTACAAAACTTGTTAACTTCATTTGGGACTGTATATGTATACCTATCAGACAATATTGTATCATTTACAAAAAATATGTCAAAAAATCGTGGTGAATATTGGATATGCGATATTGATAAACAATAAATTGTTGATGTAAACGTGATTTAATGAAGCAAGAAGCATTCTAAATTATAGCTACGTATATAAATTTTCAAGCATTACAATTTACATTACTTAACAGTTAATACTGAATGCATTTTTTAATAATTAAGTACATGCGGTATCGTATAAATGAAAAAATTGTGTTAATTCTTCCGTAAAACAGCTGACAATGAGTGAAAATATTTTATTTGATTTTTTCAATAGTACCTACCTATATACGATAAATATTATATTTATGTATGTAAGAATATTTATAGCAAGTTGATTGATATGAAATTACTGTACTTATGTCGATTTAAATCAAGTTTACTAAATGGAAGTATATGTACCCAACATGTACTTATTTAAGTATGTATCGTTAAGCATTACTTATATATTTTCTATAAGGTCAAAGTAACATCAAAATTATGTTTTTGTTAGAGTATTAGCATGGGGCTATATCTACAATAATAAAATTTAGCACATAATTTTTTGTCGCTGATTTTTTAATATTTTGGTTAAAACTAAGCACGTGAATGGTTTGAATCCGTTTCTGCTTGTACCTCGGTAGCCTCTATCCACACTATAGTGCCGCTCTCGATACGCTCCCGCTTCAGTCTCGCTCCGGTAAAATATTGTTGTGTTCATATCACAGTGCTGGTATACCTTATTCGTTCTCTATTCATACAATAATGCCACTCTCGATACGCTTCTGATTCGGTCACAATTCAGACCCTT
Source organism: Brachynemurus nebulosus (assembly GCA_035578155.1). NCBI lineage: Eukaryota > Metazoa > Arthropoda > Insecta > Neuroptera > Myrmeleontidae > Brachynemurus > Brachynemurus nebulosus. Next base: position 29,191,348 of record JAPWDM010000004.1, on the reverse strand, counting down.
AAAGTCTCTTAAAGGGGGCCACTAGTGTGACGTTTTCAAAAATTTGGAAATTTTTTTTTTGCATGTTTCGATAATCTATACCTTTAAAAAAAACATAATAAAATTTCAAGTACATATCTCAAATAGTTTTTGAGTTACAGCCATCCGAAGAGTGGATTCTGATTTTCATTGTTAACTTTGAGGTATTAAGAAATGTATGAAGGTTGATAGTTCGGGAGTTTCTGGACGTGACTGCCAGTCACATGTTGTGGAGAAGCTAGACCCTGGCACATTTAAACGACTCATCTAGTTTTACTATGACCGTTATAGTGAGTACATCGTAAATAATTTTAGTAAAAATTCTCAGTGATTAAAACTAAAAGGTAAAATTACGAAAAACTACATTTCTCAAATCTATGAATGGAAACCTAATAAAAACCTTACATACGATAGTCCAACTTCAGAACCACTTATTGTTACATTATTACCCACTGTTAATGTGTTAATATTAAAAATGAGTGTATGTAAACTAGTATGTAATTTAAGAGGGTGACTCGCCCCCTCTCCAGTGTTGCTCAAACTGAATTTTGTAATCGAAAATTTCATTTGTACATTATTCTAATTATCTTAAACTATTTTCTATGAAGAAGAACTTCTTGAACTACTCAAGTAGTACGACTAGTCGACACAGTCACCCCCTAGTTAACTACCCCTAGACTTAATATTAGGACATTGAGCAAAAACAGGTCAATTAGATTTTTTGATGTAGATTTCAAATCTGTAAACAAAATTTTTATATTTTTTAATTTTCAGCCCCTTCTTGCAAAATTAACCCCCAAATTTTAATCCCCAACCACCCTTGTTGATGTAAATTGAACAACTTGCATATCAATAGATAGCTCTTTAACAAAGAGCAATATCGTCAATTTAAACTTTTGCTCTATCTCCTACTGTTTTCGAGATATTTGAAAAATTAAATTTTTACCCCAATTTTTGAAGGGCGATTTCACCCCTTCAAACCGTTTTTCCGCCGATAAAACAAAGTACGTGTCTCTTAGATTTCGACGTAGAATAACATATTTCAGCGGCATTGAAATCGGAGGCGGACACCTGGGAACCTTTCCTTGTTAGTTTGTAAAATACTGGATTAAATTTACACATTTTTACTGAGGGTGTGTAAAACTTTCGGGAGTGAGCGCCTACCCTTGCCCTTATCATGCTACGACTCCGCATTCTACAGAGAAATTATTGTGATGTTTTATTTGAACTAACATACATATATGTACCCAGCGCTCCCATCATTATCTATAATTTTCTTCTAGCAAGGTTACTGTAGATAAAATCAAGCTTTCAAAATAAATTCCTTAACTATGTGAACGTTTGAATAAGTTTTTTTCTTATCAGTCCTAATGAGAGTTTATCTTTTTTTTCCTTTTATTTATTTATTTACTTTAAATTAGTATTTGAAAAGGAAATACCATTCATAAAAAAATGCAATGTTGATGTTTAAAATATTGTTTTGAAAGTAAAGTGGTGTAAACTAGATTGACACGCAAAGTGTTAAACATTATAATTATTATGCATTTTATAATTATTTGTATATTTTCATGTTTTTAGTCGGTTTCTTTGATGATATCAAATAGTGTGAACATGTCTGTTGAAGTTATTTATTGAAATTTATTTGAGTTATATAATGCGCAAAACTAAAAGTAATTTATTTTCTCAGAAACAGTTCTAATAGAGTAGTTCCCTAAAAGAATAGTAGCGAATTTCATTAAAGAAAATTAAACTATTATAGCCGCTGCCATGATAAGACTTTATACCGGAACTGTGACAAGAATTTGTTTTGAGGTAGAAATCGAAACTGTCAGCACGATAATTCTCAAACAAAACATTCTATTTGTATGTAATTTGGAGAAAACGTTGGAAATTCGAAATCGTTGGATCAGTTCTTCAGCCAAAGATGTTCAGATGCTCAAAACATGGTTTTTTTTTGGGAAAAAATGAGTTTTTTGCCAAAATCTGTTAAAATTTAAAAGTTGTTTAAAGTTTTTTTACACCACGGGAAGAAATTATATAAGATGGGTTTTTAAACTAGTGTTCTAAGTATACTGGTTTTTGAAAAAAATAAAAAAACAAATTTTCAAAATGTGATTTTTTTTTTGAAATTTTTATTACCTACATCATCATAAAGAGAAAAATACCCCTGTCTCAGCATCTGCATAACATAGCGAATTTCCAAATATTGGGCACTAACGCATCTCATCTAAGACCTGTATCCATTTAAAATAGATTAGCTTTCTAACGGTGAAACAATTTTCAAAATCAGTTGAGTAGTTAATTTTTGGCGCTTTTGGGTCCTCAGAACCCTAACGGATCTCATATAGTGTAGCATATATCCATTTAACAGTATATTATTACATTACATAACTATAGTTTTTGATTTTTTCTAGGTATGCAAATATATATAAATTATATTTTCTCTTTAAAGGAGCACATCATACAAAAATTTCCTTTCCATAACGTACTCTTAAAAAAATTGGCTAATTTTAATTTAAAAAGATGAGACAGAGCTATTGTTATTATAATACATACATATTACATACATATTGAATAACTAACTAGCACTTGTTTTACCTAGAAAAGAATTTTTTACGTTCTTTTCGATGGTATAAAAAAAATTAAAAAAATTGTTGACTTCTGGCCAAATTTTACAAAAAACCACTAAAATGGCGAGAAATGGCCAAAAAACCAACTTTTGGGCATCCGACGTGTCTGGCTAACGAACTTAGCCGAGCGAATCCGGATTCCAGCTCGCATACCAAATTTCATAAGCATTAAACGTTCCGTTCGAGAGTTATCGCGTACACACATATATATATATATATATATATATATATATATATATATATATATATATATATATATATATATATATATGTATATTCGCTAAAAATATGTTTCAATATGTAAAATTTGGAAATAGTAATTTGTAAACATTTTTCTAGAACAATTTTAAAGAAGTAAATGCATTAAAAAATGTGTCATGTATATTGTAGGTAGAATTGATGCCTCAATAAACTTTCCTTTGATATTCTACACGATGCTCTTGAAAAGTTTTCTCATTTCCTAATTTACTTGCTTAAAATTCAAATTTTATACTTCACGTTTATACTTGGAATTACATGTGCTCAGGGCCGGCCTGAATAAACGCGGGGCCTAAGTGCAAAGTTGACCTAAGCAAATTTTATACAACAAAATTATAAATAATATTGTATTTTGCTATTTTAAGATTGCACAAAATGGTATAGTAAAAAGCACGTAAAAATAATTAGACTACATACAATACTTAAATTAAATTAACATTTCACACAATGTTATCACTTTAAGATTTTAAATTTCTATGACGTGTTTTGGTTCATATGACACGCCGCCCATTAAGGAAACATGTCACAGAAATTTAAAAATTTAAAATAAAATACAAAGTAAAAATTGTGTTTTATTTCAAAATGAAACAATAAAGTAACGCTCAAATCTATCAAATATACTAAAGGCTGAATTTATATTTTTTCAGGCCATAAAGTATTAAGTATTGGAGGAAAGTTAAGTAAACGCATTTTGTTTCGAGATTTTTTTTACAAAAAGATGGGAAAGTTTATTGAATAGGTATAAAGCATATATATATATATATATATATATATATATATATATATATATATATATATATATATATATATATATACATATATATATATATATATATATATATATATATACCCTATTTCAAATACAATTGATAAATAATTCTTATATTGAAAACCAATCAATCTTCTATTCTTTTCTAAAAACAAACTGCAATTTTAAAATTTACGTAAGTGCAATAATGAAAGAGATAAATCCAAGGAAACGGAAATTATTTAAATTCATAAGTGATAAATCATGGTTAAATTTAAATGAAATGGACCATCGTATATCTCGACCAATTTTTTTAGACAAAAATATTTCAAAATGGTGGCGCTACAGCTGCTGGAATTTGGAAACTTGGTTTTGAGCCGTGCAGATCTCAAATCTGAACTTAAATCAAAAAGTAAAATGTTTGTCGTTGACATAAATACTCTTTGCATGACAAAAAAAAAATTATAAATTTAGGGCCATTTTGAAAAAAAAATCACTTTTTTTTTAAGATATATATTCGGTAAGAAATATGTTTATAAAAAAAAAACTATAAAGTCATGCAATAGCCAGTAAGTTAAAGAATATTCCTGTAAAGCTTCATGAAATCGGTTAAAAATTCGTTAAGCGACATTGCATAGCGCGCAAAAAAACATGTTTTAAGAAAATCACGTTTAAAATCGTTTACCTGCGCTAGGTAACGTTTTGAGCGTTACATTTACATGAAGGAAACATCTATTCTTTGAATTCAGATATAAAAATTTTAGAGCATATTTTTTGCAAATAAAGCTGAACTCTTACTAATGTTATAATGGAAACGCTGTGAAATTTTCTAAAAGCATAACTCACCGAAAATTTAGGTAGCTCCCATTATTACAGTACCGTAAACTCAACTAGCATTACCTAAATTTTCGAATTAAATTTGAGTAAATTGAAGATGAAATGAATTCAGTTATATTTAAGTTTTTTAATGAAATTAAATGATAATGAATTTTGATCCGAAAAATCAGTAAATTTTTCAAATACTTAAATGACTTATTATGACTAGCTAAATATTAAGAAAACAATACAAAAAAGCAAAACAGCAATAGCTTAAGATGTTAATGAATTAATAATTTTCCTTATCCATGTTTTTTACTAAAATATTAAAGATATTGTAAAATTCTTAAATATACCACTGTTGTTCACACTGTTTTGTTAATTCAAAGTAATATTATGAATAATAAAACGTAGTAGAATGTAAATTTTGCGCAGTTAGTCTAGTTACTAGATACTTATTTTAAAATGCAATATTTTTACTGTTTTTATTAAACGTACACGGGTATACGGACAGTGTTACCTGTTGCTAAAAGTCTGTAATTTTGCCTAACCGACAGTAACCATTACTTAAACCAAATATTCAATAATGCGCGATAAATAAATGTGAAAATTATTTAATATACGTATCAAATTATGTAATTTTTTATATGATAAAATTACATATCAAAGTTTTATAGTTTCTGAAATACCAATTAAAGTTTGCAGATTTATTGAAAACACTAATTTACAATATGAATTGAAAAAGTTAATTAATTCGAAGAAATCGGGGCTGCCAATGCCAGAGAAATTTATATAACATCAAGAATTTATTATAAAAATATTACCGTTATCAAAAACAAAAAATTCTACGGATATTATGAGCGATTAAATCTTAATTTTTAACACAAAAATGGTAAAGTTGTCTAACTTTACAGTATGTACAATTCTTTAAGCAACTAAATATTTTTAAAATTTAGGGTTAATTACCGAAGACTGCGTGGTAAAAAATTAATAGGAAACTAACTGTTCAAATTTTCACTTTATCATGTATTTTATCTTTTCTGATTACTAACATGAATTTTATAAAAATACGTAAATATGTAAATATTTTTCAATTTTCCATAAAAATTTACAAACGCCGATTATGAAACAGACGGAAATATGAATAATTTATTCAAAAAAAAAAAAATATATTAATGTAAATGACGGCATTAGAAGATTAAAGAAAATATATATTTCATATTATTTATACTTATAGAACTCTGTACTATAACATGTTTAACGGTTCATAATATACATTATCAATAAATAAAAAATATTAAGTGAGAGCTGAAAAACCAGAATTTAATATCAATCAGTTCAGTCGCAACTATTTACGGAAGTAAACGAATTCATCAACGGAAATCGGAAGTGTTATGTTGCAAAATATGTATCCATACCAAAAATATATATCTGTCGGTATCTGCGTTGGATATACAGTAGACCATACAAACAATTGGTAGGTACTTATATGTATAACATTACATACTAACTAAATACGTCTACGTGAAGATTAGATCAAGAAGGAAAAGTTTTAGATATAGTCAAACATGTATTACAACTGCTATTCATGTTATGTAATTATTATAGGTAGTTAATGTTGTCGTAGGTATTACTTTGCTTTAATTAGATTACTCGAAAAGAATTTATATTCTTCCCTTGTTCAAGATTATTATTGCACAATGAAAAATTAGCTGAATTATTGGAGCATCAAAATTATTGTCAACCAAATGTGTATTTCAAACTAGCATATCATATTTTTAAAAAGAAATTAAATTAACGACTACTCAATAGTATTATTATTTTAGTACTTAATATTCTAGATTGTTCGTTTTTGATTTTCGTTTGTTATTTTGTTAATAAAAACGCTTTGGGTTCTAAAAGGTTTTGTATTGTGATCAGAGCCGTATTTAAGAATAGATTGTCTGGATCTGGACTCAGGGCTGGGAAATTTAGGGAACGGCGGCCGCCTGATTTTTTCCAAGGAATATAGATATGTTGAATTTCCACTTCAGGTCGGCGAAAAATTACGTAACAGGACATTGCTAATAGAAAATAAAATATGAGCACAAAAAAATAAGCACCATTTTGGTTCCATAAAGTTTCAGGGTTATCCTTCAAGCCGTTTTGCTTGGTTAAAACATCGAAAGCCTACCTATATCATTTTACCCGCTTTAGTGATAGGTAGTCGCAAGCACAAGTTTTTGTTAGGCTCCATGAATGGACAAAAGAATTCTAGGTAAATTTGACTCTGATTGTAGGTCAAAGGTTTATTACTATTGCTCTTTAACAATATTTAACTAGTGCAATCTTTTTCTATTACATAATTTAAAAAAAGATTGAATATACTTGATGACGACATAGAGATAAATTTTCATATTAAAAAAAAATTAAATAAATGTTACCCAAACGATGTTCTGTTGATTTACTGGTAGAATTTAAATAACTAGTTTAATTAATTTTCGATTTCTACCATAAAAATTGGGAAATTCTAGTCCTATATACTTGTATGAATATCGTACACTTTAAAACTACACTATCAGTTAATTTTATACTTCTAATTATATTAAAAATAGAAAAACAAAAATGATAGTAAAAACCCATAACTACCATAATCTCTTTATCACTTAAGCTAGTTAAGGGGGGAGCAGTGGCGTAGCGAGGGGGGTGCAAGGGGTACTATCACGACCTGGGCTCTACTTTGAGAGGGGCCCCAAAAGCTAATAAGAGGAGCGACAAAAGCTAATAGGAGGGGCGCTATTATTTTAAATTTTTTTTTTGTACTTCTCATTAGAATTTTGTTACATGAAAGTGTAGGGAAATTACAAAATTACTTCCAAGTTATGACTTCTAAATAATTATATAGACACAGAAAAAAAGCACTGGCGAGCAGAAAAAAAGATGGTTAAGGCAACTTTTAGGAAAAAATATAAAATACTTTACAAGGGAAAATTTTTTCCGAGATTTTAAATACACCGTTCCACTACCTAAAATTTTAAAATTTTTAGAAGTTAAGGGGGGCGCAAATAAAATGTCACGCACCGGGCGCCAGTTATGCTCGCTATGCCTCTGGGGGGAGTTCACGCCAGAAACGGCTAATAAACTAATTTTTTTCGAATCTCGTTTTTTGTTTTTATTTCGTTCTATGGTTCCTTGCAAACACGGTGATATACAAAACATGGCCAAAAAAATTTTTTTTTCAAGTAGAAAAATATTTATTTTTGAGCCGCTGCACAGCCAAGTTGCTGGTCCTTTGCAGATAACGCTCGCCCCCTCTCGCGATTTGATCAGTAATATTTAGTTTTGGTGTGTACATGAGTGATAGTATGCACTGAGATAATGTTCTTTTATTTGTATGCCTTTGTACACGTTTTAATAAACAGTGTGTAAACCGCTTCTTTTGTTATTATTTTTGTTTTTTACCGTTTCCCGAAACTTATGTTTTTCCCAACAAGGAAAATCATATCTCAAGTTCAGGGCCGCACCAAGGGACATTTGCGCTGGGGTGCAAGACAAAAATTGCCGCCCCTAAAACGCCAAACTTATTTGTAATACATTTTTGATAATAAAATATATGCCTCCCGGCTACCAGTTTACTTACTATAGGGGAGAGTCTCCTATATTTGACCACTTTTGCCATTTTTGTTTGCAACAAGGAAACCAATTAAGATAGAGCCATCATTTTTGGTTGTCTGATTAATCAATCTTTATGCTTTAAAACGAAAACATTAATTCGTCTCTAGTTGAATTTTAAAAAGACCCTACCTTGGGTAAAAAAAATTATGTCAGTTGGTCCAATTTAGGAAACTAGTATCCTAAATTGGACCGATTAGTTCTTAATGTTTTTCTTCAAAAACCGTCAACTACATCTAATCCATGTATATATTTTTAAGATTATGTCGTTATAATAAATTACATATGACATAGATAAAATATAAATATAAAAAGAAAAAGTTATACCTACCTGTTAAGTGTTTGGTCGAACGGTGAGTAATGAAAATTTAACATCGGCTTAACAATTTTTCATAAATTTGCGAGTTTTCAAAGACTGCTTACTTGACAATTACCTAAATTCGTACTAAGAAATAAATTCGAATGTTGTTTAATATTTATATTGTTAGATGGTTCTAACTGTCTTTTAATTGCTTAAAACAGACGCGGTCCAATTTAGGAGCCGGTCCAATATAGGAGACTCTCCCCTATATACTTACTTTAATGAAATGCAAGATTGATAAATGTTTTATGTGTAGAATTCAACGACGGTTTTTATAAAATTAAAGCGTGCAAGAGCATAGAGCAACTAGAGAGAAAATACATATTTCTATACTACTGGAACCTGTGTAACCACTTGAGATAGAAAATATGTTGTATACGTGCACGGTGTTTACTTTGTATTTGTGCGGTAAACTCTGTCTGTGTGAGTGGTGATAGCCGTCAGGTGACCTTTGGTTCACATACATGTATGTGATGTGTGTGATACCACAACGCTACTTGTGTCGGTTCAACAATCAAATTTATTGTTGTTTGACTGACTTACACTGAGCGACGGGTAGTGAGCAACTGACACCTAAGCAGCCTAAGATGCACATACTTCCACATAAGTGATTGCAGAAAAGAGACAGTTATACTCGTTCTATTTGTTCTGTGTGCAAGAGCATGTTCGATCCCGATCCCGTTTGATCTCGCCGATTACCGCGCAAATGATTGTTGTCGCTGGTCAACAATCGGAATAATCGGATTACCGACGGGTCACAACAATCATAATAGACAAGTATTTAAGCAAAATGCGGGTAACATTTAAGTGTCATCAAAATTACCACATAAAAATAGTAATAATTTTATATTTTATTTGCCGCCCCCAAAGCCTGCCGCCGGGGTACTAGGCACCCCTAACACCCCCGCTTGGCGCGGCCCTGCTCAAGTTCTAGAAAAGATAGAGACTTAATTTTTTTTTTATTTTGTTCATAAACATATTGAGCATAAAGTGGAGGATGCTTTTCCATTTCAACAATTGTAACTATTTTAAATACTTTTTTTTATAATAAAAAATTGGGTTTTATAATTTTTAGAACTTTGGGATTACAATTTTATAGTTATTTTTAAAATTACCTGAAACCCATACTCAGCTTTATGAACAGATCATTTAGGAATAAAATAATGAAGAAATATTTAAAAAATATTCATTACTTTTTGAGATATGGCGTTCCTTGTAAATGCTTAAAAACTTGTGAAAAAGGGCCCCCTCCTCCCACAGGGAAGAGTAATGAATGTTTCAAAAACAAAATTTTCTATCTGAAACCATCCCTCATTTGAAAAAAATTTCAAGAAGCAAAATAATCATAAATAAAAAAGTTGCTTTTTTATTTGAACTCCTCCCTTAAGAGGAACCATAAAATTTTTGAAGTTTCATTTGAAAATATAACTTAAAATGTTAACACTAAAGGATCGAACCGACCAGTACGACACACCGTAACGGTAATTAAATTTTATTGCATCACTTGACTTATACCCAAACACAGTGGCGGATTTATCCTAACTGCCGCTCGAGGCTCAGTAAAAAATGCTGCCCTTGAAAAGCTAAAAAAAATTTTGCCGCCCTTTTTGCCAAATTTTCCGCCCCTAAAATCGGCCACCATTCTTAAAAAACGTAAGTGACGAGCAACAACAAAAAAAATTCTATCTTTTGCCGCCTTTTTGCCTAAATTTGCCGCCCTAGGCTCCAGCCTACTCAGCCTGCTGGTAAATCCGCCACTGCCCAAACACTCAAGTAAGCAATAATTTTTGAATACAATTAAAGTCAAGCAGATATTGGATTTCGACAAAGAAAACTTAATAAATGTTTTGGTAAATTTGTCATGTATTAGCTCTTATTTCAAGTATACAAAATATACTACTACAAACAAGTAAGGGAGCAAAAAAAAATTGTTAATTTTTTAGTGATTTTTGAAGGGCTGTATTTACGTGAAAAATGGCCGTATCGAGATGTTAAAAAAAGAATTTTGAAGCTCGAAGATTCTAGTTTTCAGATCTTTCGTCCAAAAATTTTTAGGAGTGACAATTATCGAGCAATTATAAAGAATAACACAAAAAAAGTTTTTGCAAATTTTTTGATCTTTTTTTTTGGTCTACGGGCTTGAAAAATTTTTTTACAGTAAAACCATGGTATTGACATGATAGCCTGTCTATTCAGCTTCAAATTCCTTTTTAAAATTTTTCTCTACGTTGATTTGTTCCGGAGGTATTCAACTTTGAATGCAAAAGGATTCTTTTTGCTTTAACCATTGATATCTCAGTAACCAGTGATCAGACAGAAAGTTGAAGGGCAGTTTTGGAATATGGAATAAATTTTCTACAAGGCTATGCCGCGTACTTTAGAAAGAAGAAGTTTTTTCATCCTTAATTTTAATACCTCCGGAACAAATCAACGTAGAGAAAAATTTTAAAAAGGAATTTGAAGCTGAATAAACAGGCTATCATGTCAATACCATGGTTTTACTGTAAAAAAATTTTTTAAACCCGTAGACCAAAAAAAAAAAAGCAAAAAATTTGCAAAAACTTTTTTTGTGTTATTCTTTATAATTGCTCGATAATTGTCACTCCTAAAAATTTTTGGACGAAAGAACTGAAAACTAGAATCTCGGAGCTTCAAAATACTTTTTTTAACATCTCGATACGACCATTTTTCACGTAAATACAGCCCTTCAAAAATCACTAAAAAATTAACAATTTTCTTTTGCTCCCTTAATTGTTTGTAGTAGTATATAATTACTTAACTGCTGTTCCAATAGACCGTACCGATCTGTCCTCAAACTGTCGTTAATTTCTACGTACAAATTATTTTATTTTGTATCACTTTGATGTGTTCAATGAACCAAAACAAATAAACGATTATTGACATGTGTATTTACTATTTGAGGAAAAAAGAAATGTCGTGGTTTATGCGGCGCCTTATTAGAATACAGTTACCGGAAGTTCAAAAATGTGTCGAAAATGGTTAAAAATCAATAAATACCATATATACAATCCTAGATTTCCACCAAGGGCAGGCAGAGCACTGGCGCCGGGGGGCAAATTTTAAAGAGGACGACAAAATTTGGAGTTTGACTTTTATTTTTCTCGTTACTACATTTTTTATAGCAGGGATCGGAAATTCAGCTATTAGAGCCACTGTCTTGATGCCACTTGAGCCCGGAACTATGATAGAATTAATTTATTTTGAAGTCTCTAGAAGCCAAAAATGGCACTCACTAAAATTTATATAACTTTCGAACGAAAAATTCTGTTTTTATGAAATTTGGTAAAAATATTGGAAGTCCAAAAAGTCAGACACATGTAAATAAAACTGTTACTAAAAATTTTTCCTCATGTTGATTTTTAATAATATTTATATTAATTTGTATTAAAAAAAAAAATACCCCTGTCGCAGTATCCTGCATAATATAGCGAATTTCCTTTTACAAATGTTAGCTTTTCTTGGAAACTACTTGACATAGAATTATTGTTCAAAAATCTTTTTTATGTGATTATTTTCTCCTCTTTCCAACGGTGTAACAAAATAGGGAAAAAACTTGAGAAAATTTGAGGAAAATGTAAGTCAACATGATAAAATCAACATGAGGAAAAATTTTTAGTAACAATTTTATTTATATGTTATAAAAGTCTTTTATTTATATGTTATAAAGTATACTCAACTCTGCATAAATAGAGCAAATTGTTCGAAAAGTTATATTGTTTGGCGGGCCGCATGAAATCTTGCAACGGGCCGCAGGTTGCCGACCCCTGTTTTATAGGAAAAAGTGAAAAAATCAGAAACTTTACAAGAATTTTTTTTTAAATTTAATTTTAGGAAAAACCAGACGCGGAACCCCTCAATCCTGAAACTATTTTTATCTTAAGAACTTGAGCTTCAATTAAATACAGCATAAATGCTTAAAAATAAAATGATAGGCAATTATAGGGACCAGGGCCGGATCTAGAGAAGAGGCAGCGGGGGCACGTTTTGCTCGTCACTTAGTTTTTGCAGGAAAAAATTTAAAAAATATCCTTGTGCCAAAATGTTTAATTTGGTGTTTTTTTCGGGGAGGGCGCTGACAGCAAAGTTTGCCTCCCCCCATCCCGTAATAGCTGTAGGGACTGCCGACAAAGTGCAAATTAAAAATATCATACCGTATGAACCTCATAAAGATATACCGTATAAGATCTCATAATGATTATTTTTCAAACAAAATATTGCAACAAAATTATATAAAAAAAATTAAATTTTAATAACGATTACTTAATGTCAAAAACAATAATGGTATTATTATATAATAATAGACAAGTGAATACAAATCCGTCTATTAATCATATTAGGTATTTTCCCATCATATTTAATTACGTACGCATTATGAATTAATCTTGAAACAAATCTTGATCTAATTTTTGAACATAATTGACAATTACTATTATTTAATCAATAAATGTAATGTTAATTCGATGTAGGTAATATTATTTAAAGGGAAAAAAATGGGTATTTCTTAATTTTTATCGGCACATATTATTATGTATAAATAACTCTATGGCTTCCCTTTCACTTTTGTGTTTTTATTTAAAGCGCATATTGCGACTTGAAGTTAATCTATTAATAATTTTTATTGATAAACTATTTTTAACGTACAATATTTAGAACATTATTAATTTTAATTTTAATTATCATTAATATTTCGATTTTATTTAAAATTTAACCGCACTTGTAATGACTTTTTTAATACTAGTTACCTACATAATTTATCTGCTTATATAATTTTTAGTAAACTAATTATTATATATTTTATATCAAAGTTTCGAAAACTAATTGAAATATTTTTTCTATTTTAATATATTTTTAATAATAGAAAAATCCAGTTTTAATTTTCCAATTTTAGCTAATATGATTACACCTTGAAAGTTTTTAATTCAAAGAACTTTATGGCAGAGTCCTATGGTCTCTGATTCATGTGCGTATATATTTTGGAAACGTATTTGAGGTGCTACATGTGACGGTCGCTAATGTTGCTTGTGTTAGATTAACATCTTCTATTCACCCTAGACAGATAGATTTGTATCTCTCCAGCACTCCCACCATTGATATAATATTTTATATTTTGTTGAACTGCTGTACTCTCTTAATTTAGATGTTTTCTACAAAATAGAATTTTCTACAAAGAGTTCACAAATGAGCCCCTTTTAATTTGAGAGCTTGATTAGTCTCTGTTTAAGATGACTAGAAAAAATACTTGAATAAAATAAATTAGTCATATTTCTAAAATAAATTACTTTGATAGCAAAAATTAAAAATTCACACCCAAGCTCTAATACTACTATTCACTCTAATTCAAATGACTTTCATGAAGCTTGATTTGAGAAAAAGTAATTTTTTTGATGACGTCATCAAGTTTACTAAAATTTTTCAGTGACAAAAAAATCGTCAATAAAATGAAAGAATGATAAAATTGGACGCGAATAAATTATAGGTTTTTGGAATAGTTTTTATCATTTAAGATAGCATCATTGGAAAAAAATAAAAAATAAAAATCCACCAAGAGCACAATTAAAGTTCGGCTCACACAATTAAGGTTCTGTACAGTGAGCATCCAATAGATAAAAGTACACTTTTTTATTCATGTATATTTAAATTTTATATTTGCTTGTGAAAACTGAAAAATTCATGAAAGGTCCCACATTGTATCACAATATTTATAAATATTGTTGTCTATTATTGTTTCTCCTTATTTAAAATATTTTTTTCAATATTTTAGCTTTAAAAACAAATTTTGAGCTATATCAGTAAGACCACTGGATCAAAAATTATAAAAAATATTTTCAGAATTCTTACAAGTAACACTACCTAACTAACACTCTCCGATTTGAATGAAACTTAGCATACTTATTAAGCATCGAAAAATATTAAATACGTGTTTTTTTGTTTCGGCTGAATACGCTGTTTAGGGGTAGGAAACATCCCTCAACCCCTGACAGTGGAAACAGTTATGGCTAATTATTTCTGAAATGATACATTTTCTGAAAAAAGTGTTTAGGACTAAAGTTGTAGAGTTCAAAATGATGCACTTGATGGTGGCCTTGAAGTGGACCTTGACGTCATTTGTCAAGGTCAATTAAATTTGGAAATATTAACCGTTATCGGACTTTATTCATATCCGGTATCTATTATCACTAGAGTGAGGACATTGGCCACACAAACGGGGTGACCATTTTTTTATAGCGGGTTCTAGCATACACTACGTGGTCAAAAGTATGGGGACACCTTAACCCAAGGCGGGGGCGCCCACGCTTTTGACGCGGTACTGTACTTAATGTTGTGGTGCACTGTCGTGTCAAAAGTGTGTCCCCTCCCTTGGTTAAGGTATCCTCATACTTTTGACGGCGTAGTGTGTGCTCGAACCCGCTATAAAAAAACTAGTCATTCCGTTTGTGCGGACCAATGTCCTGACTCTAGTGAATATAGATATAGAATATGAATAACGTCCGATAACGGTCAATTACTTCCAAATTTAGTCGACCTTGAAAACTGACCTCAAGGTCGACTTCAAGATCACCATCAAGTGCACCATTTTGAACTCTAAAACTTTGGTCCTAAACACTTTTTTCAAAAAAAGTATCATTTCAGAAATAATTAGCCATAATTGTTTGCACTGTCAGGGGTTGAGGGGTGTTTTCTACCCCTAAATAGCGTATTCAGCCGAAACAAAAAAACTCCTAATTAATATTTTTCGATGCTCAATAAGTATGCTAAGTTTCATTCAAATCGGAGAGTGTCAGTTGGGCAGTGTTACTTGTTAGAGGCAGTCCTTTCAAATTATACTTGCACGATGCGATGCATTACTTAAAACTTTTTTTGGACCAAACTAACTCCCTCATTTTAATCCAATTTTTTTTTAAATGTAATCGTTGACTGGCGATATATGTACGCGTCATCAAGACCTAACATTATGTCAAATTTCAAATTCCTACGCTACATAATTTTCGAGAAAAATCTCTGCGAGACAGACGCACAGACATGAGAGTCATCTTATAGGTGTTCCTTTTTGCATTTTAAGGTATGGAACCCCAAAAAGAATTAAATGATTACACAATACATAATAATTTAACAATTATCATGTTTTCCAATACATGACATTTCATACGCATAAATATTTATTCGTATCCTTTGATTTAAATTCGGCAAAACGTGTCTTTAATATTAAAAAAAAGAATATAGTAATAATAACCTAAGAGAAAATAAATATGTATTTTTCCAGCATAATAATCAATCTTTCTCACTCCATTTCTACTTTACATAATTTTTTTATAAACATTTCATTACGTACTTCATGCATTGCCTATATCTGTGTATTTATTATGTCCAGATTGTATAGACTACATACTCGATGACATCTAAATACCATTTCCGTATCACACAATAACTTTTACACCACTCTTTCTTCAATTTAATCACATTGGTAAGTACTTACTATATCTAAGACTGTTGTTTTAATAAAACTACCTTTATGTATTAGTGGGGCGGTATATATTCAAAAATAAAATCATATATAAATAAGTCAAATCAAACAAAAATTATCAGTTTCCAATTAAGTGTTTTGTGGAGTATTAAAAAAAATTAATTTGTGTTTCACCACCCCTAATTAAATCAAATAAATATTAAAATGGCAAAATTAGCGATTGTAAGTTTACAACTGTGTTTTTTATTTTTTTAATTGTGTTTTACAAAAAAAAATATAAGTGTACGGTTCTACAAATTTTTTTTTTCTATTTGTTAAGTGATTTTTAATGAAGATTATTTGGAGGTGTTAGGTTGTTTATTTGGATCTGATTTATTTAATTGCAACAGTGGTTAAGGTTCAAGTCCTGACATCGAAATTCACACCGTTTATTAGAAATGATAATGAAATCTTGGATAATCAAGGCTATAGCTTGACCATAGTTCCATTCAATTTTTTTTTATTCGCAGTAATCAATTTGATAGACAACAGTCGGTTTTCAGACAACCTATAGTCAGGAAGATGTCATACAATCCCCTCTTTTACCCCCACTACTGAATTTGTCAACATCTTGTATTAATTAATTTTATAAATTTAATTAAATATAGCAATTTTGAAACTTCATTAAAATCTTTTTTGAGGTTCGCCACTGATCAATTAGGAAATTTTTCATTTTTTTTTTTTTTTTATTGTTGCTCTTGAACTTGTGCACTTGTGAACTTTGACGAATTTTAGTCAATTTTAATTAAAGAATCAGTAGTCATTACCTTTATGCATTTATTTATTTGTTTTTTAACCTCTTTTGTCGAAATCTTACGCTTCCCCCAGGATACAAAAATAATTTTTACTCCAGTTGAATGGCAAAAATTGATAATTTTCCGGTAATAATTACAAATTAAAACAACCGATTTACATAAAGAATAAGAGTTACCCTTACGTTATTAATTCGCGATTTCCCAAGGAAATAATTAAATTTCAAATGAGTAGATAAAAATAAAAAAAACATATCAGCTTTTAGCTGTTAAGTAGTGAAGCCGCGGGTACTATCAATCGGTTAACGTCAAGGCAAAAGAAAATAAAAAGAAAAGTAATTTCAGTTTTAATTATTGTTTTCACCATTCATAGCTACATACAATATAGTTTCAATTTCTAAATGTCGTCTATCGTTTTGCGTGTACATAATTAGTATATGATTGTTGACAATAATTATATTTCTCCTGTTATCAATCAGAAAAAAGTAAAACTGTAACGACGATTTACATATTTTAACTCATTTTTTTTTTTTGAAATTACAGATCTCACTTGTAATGATGTTGGTTGCCTTAGCTGCTGCCGTACCTGTCCCAGAACCTGGCGGTTTTGGTCATAAACAGTAAGTATAAACTGACGAACATATTAAAAAATTATCCAGATTTTCATTAGCCTGTTTGTCTCCTAAGTCATTCTGCCGCTTATACGTATATTTTAATAAAATAGCAGTAAAATTTTAATACAATAAATCATAAGACATTTTCAAATCATACTAAGAATTTTCTTCGTGAAACTGTTAACTCACCTACTTACAATAGTAAATCTTTTCAAATTTGGTCATGAAACAATTAATTTCCTAAGACAACACAAACTAAATTACTACTTTATGGCCTTTTTTACGACCACAGTCAAATAATTAATTGCATTAGGCTATAGAATATTTTTATAAAAGTCAATTCAAAAAATATTTAGAAAATACAAAATATTTTTTTATATCTTGTGTTTTAAATATTACAAACTAAGCACAAACGAAAATACATCAGAGCAATATATGAAGGGCCGAGGGGGGGGAAGGGGTCTAAGTCACATTTTTTTGAAAAATGAGTTATTGATTGATTGTTGTAGTTCTTCAAGAGTATTATCACGTGTTATAACAATTTATGGGAAAAACGGGTCAAGTCACCTAAAAAAACCGGTTCGAAACTAGAGGCAAGGAGGGAGCAAGGGGTCTAGTCGAGCTCGTAGAGGGAACAAGGGGTCTAGTCGAGCGCGTAGAGGGAACACGGGGTCAAACGAGCGCCTAGACAGAATAAGAAGTCAAGTCCACAACTTTTATATACTGTTGCTGACTTGGCTTATAGCTGTTTTTCAAATAAACAACACAATGTTTATAACGTTTCTTTAAGTTTTATTGATCTTTCGAAAAAATTGGTTAAAGTGACTCAACCCCTTTTTCCCCCTGGCCCTTCATATTTTATAACAAGTACGTAGGCCACTATAGGAAAATACATATTAAGATTAATTACCTTAATTACTTTAATTTTGCTTCCGAGACTATTAAAATAGAGGAAAGACTTTGAACACTTTTGAAATATTAAAATTTTTTTTTTGCAAAATGAAAATTTTCTCGTGTATTTTACATTTTAGAGCTTCCTGAATACTTAATTTTGGTTTTGTGTCTGTCTGTCAGTCCATTTGTCTGTTCGTCTATGTGTTCGAAGATCCCACCAAGTGGCATAATTTCGAAATTATTCAATCGTTTTTGATGAAATTTTTAAAAATCGTGGGCTTTGATTTTTAAATGATGTCCTTCGAATTCCATTGTAATCGGAGTAGTGGTAGTACCGGCGCTACCATGAATCCCATTGAATGTTGGTATTTTACTTATTACTTGTTCTATTTCGCTTAAATTTTGAGAGTATTTGGAGACTGGGCCATATATGGCCCTCTATAAATTTTAATATAATTAAAGTAATAAAAGTTACTGTGCATACGTAAACGTAATATATGTCAACGCTGGGTGCATGGAATAGATTTCTTGTTTTTCTTGTTATTATGAAAACAAAAATTTTAACTATGAAAACAAAAGACTTTTAATTTGAGTTTTTTTGCAATTACCTGACTGTTTAAAGCGTTAAATAAAAATAATATCTATTGGTTCCTTTAATTTTTTCTACGGATTGATTTGATATTAATAGTCTTTTCATAGTTTCTTCAGTTATATAGCCATTTAGAAAAAGTTAAGAAGTAGTTCATCCACCTTACCCTTGTTTTAAAGTTATTCTTGTTTAAAAAATGGTGTTAGAAATAATAAAACACAAAATTTAATATAAGATAAAGTTTAAGCATAAAATCACTTTAAACATTGGATAAAAGTTTGTTACGAGTACGAAGAAGCTGAGTGCCACCCCACATTGGCAGCGTATTTAATTTTTCCGAGTTTTTTTTTTTGTCATAGGCTATATGTATATATTTCGATACACCGAAACTAAGTTTCCGATTTTGGCGAAAAAATCGATCTGATCGATCGATTTGAATCGTCGAAACCAGAAATCGATATGGGAAAAAATTGAATTAGAAAAGAACGATCTGACTTAGAGAAAATAAAAACTATAAAATTTTTAACGAATTTTTTTACTAAGTAGGTAGTTACTGATTTATTTTAAAAAAATTTCCTTTAATCCTTTGTTTGCAACTAAAGTGAAAAATAAAATGTTAGATTTAATATAAATAATTTCCCGTTTGCACTAAAAGTGTTGTAGAAGTCGACAATCTGACTCAACTTCTTCTTCTTCTTCTTTTTCTTCTTTTAGATAAGATAAAATAACAACACCTGTATTCTACAATTTTGAGAAAGATACTTTTATTAAAAATGTTCTAATTCAAGTTCGAAAAATATCTACTTTCGATCTCACGAATTTTTGACGATTTTTAGATCGATCTGTCGATGCTATGAAACCACATCGAAATCGACAACTCTAGACGATAAATCGATGCTCTAAAACCACATCGAAATCGAAAATTCTAGACTATATCAATCATAGAAATTAATTATTCTTCTCACATCTTGGAACTTTCTTAGTAACCTATTTACGTATATTTTGCAGACTACATGTAGACCTACGTGTAAACAAACGAACTCTAATTAATTTTGCAAAATAAACTAATCTAATATAATCAATAAAAAACAATCTAATATAATTTTGAAATTATGACTTTTTCTACTCAATAAAAATTTTAGCGACATCAGTAAAATTGTTTGTAAACATACAATTTTTACTGAGTAATAACAATAAAAATAAAATATTGAAAATTATGAATTTCACTGAAATATCACTATTATTAACTGACCCCTTGTTGTATAATTACTAATTTTTCGAATAAATCATCATATAATCAAAATGACCGGTTATTATGTAACATAAAACTAGTTTTTTCTTTTTTTTTAAACTTCCTACTTTATACATTTCTAGAATCAAATTTTATAATACGATGACCAAAATAAAAATTACAACTTTTCATTTTTCTTTTTTTATTACAGTGAACATTACGTAATCCATGTGCCATATCATGTGCATCATGTTCATCATCATCATGTGAAAAAAATTGCCGTACCAGTAATTAAAGAAAAAGTTATTGTCAAAGAGCTCCACCATGAGCCAATCATCCACCATGAAATTCATGAGCCAATTCATCATCATCCATGGTGGTGAAAACACTAATTAAATTTCTTATACCCTTCTTGTTTATACCAAACAAAACACTGGTAAGTTACAACTATTACACATTAATATAAATATCCTTGTGTTCGGAATTAAGTTCATTTTACAAAAACGAATCAAAACTAATTTAAAAATTCAGTTAAAAATATTCCTCAGGGTGTCAGGGGTGAAAGTGTAAAAGAGATATCATCGGAAACTTTTTTTTATCTTCAGTCACTGGATGTGATAGAAAAATTTTTTTCTCAAAATAAATAAATAAATAAATAAATTTTAAATTCAAGAACAGAACATTAGTCCAGTTACCGGAAATCTTTAAATTTAGATTTTAAAGTTTTTAATAATTTTCCTGCTTCATTTTTTTTAGTGTCCCGTATCAGAATTAGTAAAACGAATTACTTCAGTATCCGTCTGTTCGTTCGTTTGTTACAGTTGATTTTTTCTGAAATTATTTGAAAATATAGACGCAAAAAATTTGAAATTTAGAGGTCTGAAAGGGGATTAAATTTAAAGGGTAACATGGAAAGTGTAAAAAAATTGTTTTTCCAAGGGCATCGTCTAGGATTTCTATGAAAAGGTTATTAAAGGACGAATTAAATTATATAATGATGTACTTATTTATTCATTTTTGTCATCAAAAGGGATCACTCAAAAAAACTGAAAAAAATCAAGAACATTGAGAATGTGGTGTAGACTGAGTGAAAATTATCAAGACTGAAATATTTGAGCGCGATCAGTTGTTATAAACAACGTAATTCTATACTTTCTTATAATTTCCAAATCCATGTTTGAAAACAATTTATTGTACGGAACACTATTTATATAAGTGCAACTTGCACTTGATCAATTTTTTATAATGTCATTTTGGTAGCCAGAAGTAGTAGCGCTCTTCTTACGCCTAATTCTTAATTGGAGTAATATGGGAATCATTACGGTCCAGTTTTTTACCCCTAATTATTATTAGATACTTATTAGAGTTGAGTAGACTCTGGAGTAAATGAATATTCAAAATAATAATTAATCTAACTATAGCAATAAGTCAAATAAAATCTAGAAATAGTGGTAGGATTTGAATCTACGACCCTTTACATTGCAGTCTTAATTTTTAATAAAATTCATATTAAACGTCTAAAATATAAATACATTTTGACTAATTTTTGATGATTTTTGAAAAGTGAACTTATTTTTATTTATTTATTTATTTTTTTAAATAAATTAATAAGTAAAAAAAATTTCAGAACCATAAAACAAATTACTTGAAAGTAAAACGTTCCACGAAAAAAATAAGCACACAATTTTTTTTTTTTTTTAGAAATTATTGACCAATATCATAAGATTATAACACATGTAATAAATAATATACAGATATTATATAAGTAAATATCATTAAAATTTAAGAAATATGTTGAGTAATTACAATTACTCAATGATTGTTATAGATTGATTCATACATTTGATAAATACAAATTTTAACTAGAAATTTTTTTTCCAAAATTAATGAACATTTTAGGGAAATTATGCCGAAAATTTATAATAATAGATTTTTACCAAAATTATGATTATGTACTAGCTTAAGAGACAGTCAGTCAATTCGTTCACAATTATTATTGATATCTGAGATGTAGAATTCACTTGAGATATCCCATGTAAAATAAGGCACGACGAGAGGGAGTAGTTGGAGTTGACGTCCCAGGACCCGTAGCTATCGGTAGTGGACTCGGAAAAAGGAGCTTTTTTTCTTTTTCTTTTTTTTGTTTGTCACTTCAAAAAGGTTTATTCCCGGAGTTCACCATTTCTTTCCACGGCCCAGCTGTGTAAAACTGTACTTACTATCGCAAAAATGAAGCAATTTTTTAGAATTTTTGTAAATTTATTAATGTTTAGTTACGAAATAATTAAACTACAATTACTTTTGTTAAATATTTACCTAAATAATTTGCGTATTTTTTATTTACAGATCATTTTGTTAGCTTATCCTGAATCGGACAACTATACCTACTTCAAAACCAAAAACACTGTCTGTACCTACAATATTTTTACTATTGTACCGTATAGTAGCAATGAAATAATTTGTACATAGTAAAGAATGATTGCGCCATTTAACCAAATATAAATTATAATACGTGGGGGTCAATGTAGAAGAATTTTCGTTAATGTTATTGTTAATGTATAGCTTCTATAGTGATCTTTGTGGTTGTAAATACTTTGTACATGTACAAATTAAACTAATACGCTAATATTTAAATAGGTATACCGTATACGTTTAGTATATGTGGTATAAGTTTAATTACAAATGTTGTGTATGACTGTATGTATTTTCTACTTTATGTTTTTTATGTATTATGTTGTTTTTATTTTTATATTTTGTGTAAATAATTTGATTATTGAAATTTATAAAACAATAAAATGTTTATATTAAATATTATTTTGTGGTTCTTCTTTGAAATTCTAAGGAAATTGTACAATAGTGTAATTAGCATTACACTCTATTGCAGTGTTTTTCAACCTTTTTCATGACGCGATCCCCTTAGTATGGAAAAAAATTTCGCGACCCCTTACCCTCCGCTATTACTAACTTTTATTTTTTTATGTTATAAATATCGAATCCGTTCATCATTTTCATAGTTAGGTATCAATTAAATACGTAATTAAGAACTTGAAACAGGCATATTTTAATATCGATATCGAAATTGACGACTTATAGTAGCTTCTGAACGTGTGCTTGGCGTAAAAAGTGACACGCGCACGCGCGACGGTCGTCGCCGTTTACTTCCGAGCGTAATCCATTTGAATTCTTTGAATTGTGAACTCGCGTTACTGTTTAAATTTATTGAACTGTCTTGTTGTTTGTTTAATAGTTGCTCACTCTCTTTTACTGTTCTAATATTCAAAATTCTGTGCTCATTGTTATTATTGAAAATAGATAAGTTTCTGGAAACATACGCACAACTGTCAATTTCAAGTTCTAATAAGACTAATAAAACAATACCAAAGAAAAAGTGTCTATATGACGACAATTATTTAAGATTCGGATTTAGTGTTATTGAAAATAAGCCGCAATTTTGAAACTTTATCGCGCGAAAGTATGAAACTATCACATTAATGTAGCCATCAATTAACTTAAATTAAATATTATATGTTGAACTAGAGTGGTTTTATTTGTAAAGTAACTGCGACCCTCTTAAAATGTTTTCGCGACCCCCCAGGGGGTCGCGACCCGCAGGTTGAAAAACACTGCTCTATTGAGTACGAAAAATTTCTCACTCGCGCCTCTGATGGTGAAATTAAAAGCTGTATACGTTGAATATTTATTTACGTGTACGTCTAGTTAGTGAGAGAGGTGAGAGAAATCTAATGACCGCACATCCCGCACATAAAGCACATAATTTGTAAAGTACATACATATTTCTATCGCCGAGATGTATGAATAGGTGCGTTTTATAATTGATACAGCTTCTTATTTCACCACCGAAAGTCCGCGTGTAATCTTTTCATCGCCAACTGGGAATCTTAATGATACGCGAAATAAAACAAAACAAAAAACAAAACAAAATTATTGTCAGTAGGCTAAGTGCTATTTAGTTGTCAAATCCAAACTTATATTTTGTTGGGATGCCGTTCTTATTTTTAGGATTTCGTAGTTCAGCAACGAAATCTTTATAATTTTGTCATGTCTGTCATCGCATTAGGTGATCTATCTGCACGTTACCACTTTTATATAATCAGTATCGGACCTTACGCAATTTAATAGAGAATGTCATTTTTTAAAAATTGTTATCGATTTTTTCTCTAAATTAAGATAGAAAGTATTAAGTTCTGATAATCATATTATTCAAATTAAAGGCTAATTTTAATACTAGATAAAAGCAAGAAATACATTATTCCGGGAATTGCGAAAAATTCTAGCTACTGAGTTACTAAATTCTGACTTAATACGTGTCTAATATGTACTTGCGGAATTTTTTCAAAATAACTTGTTGCTCTCAAATAAAAATAAACAATTCCAAATTGCTTTCTACCATTTCTTTAGCTATGAATTTTGGTTTACACGTAGTAGCTTCTATGGTTGTTCCATAAGTCTTTGCCCTTTTATTTTTTCTAGAATTTTGTCGTATTTGAATCGAAGTGCACCAGAGAAAATTCTAAATCCTGCTAGTAGGGACAAGTATATTTTGTGGTAAGGGTATAAATAGGCGTGGACGCAACACATTAATTAGTACGATATTAAGTATTAAATTTGTTTTGACTGGCAAGGACTTATGGGACAACCCAATACATTCGTCATCAGATGATTAAATATTAAACTATGCTTCTATTTGATCTCCTGATTAGAAAAGAAGACATTTTATTTCAATATGTTTGTAAACTTAGGATTTCTATATTAAGCTGTTAGTCGATGACATAAGCACTGAGTTTGTTTTTAAAAATAAAGGTTTATTATAGGTGATGAGCTGACTGTAGTTTTGCCCACATTGTAAACTACACAAATGAATTCGCCTTTATTGAATAATTTACATTATTACGAAATGAAATTTATTTTCGCACATTATTATATCCGAAAAATTGTCGAAAGTTAAAAAAAATGACCAGTTCCGGTTCCAGTTCTGACTAGTATTCCTCATCTATTCCTACAAATAAAACTAAAAGCTGAGTGTTCTATTTGAAAAAAAGGAAACTTAGACTGCCTCCTTAATCCTTTTAAACAAATCATATGGAAAAATTTTTTTGTCTCAAAATGCCGGACTTTTTACTGCCAGTGATAAGTACAATAGATAAGGTTACAAAAAAAGAAAAAGAAAAAATCAAAGATCCCAACATCAAAAAAGTGAACCTTAGGAATTTACAAAATATAAATTGTATTACTCTATGTTGAAAAAATTGAACATTATTTAGAATTATACCGTATTTCGGAAAATTTGTCACAGATGGCGGCACCTGTATCAGTGAATATACACATATCATAGCATTTTGAGCCGCTATATTGCATGACGAGTTAACTCGTCTTAATCATTTAAAAAGTTAATTTTTGCTACCAAACTTAAAATTTTATTTTTTTTAATAACGGTTTTTGTCTGTTACATATACTATGTCATAAGATTTTACAATGACGAAATTTGATAAAAGTAAAGATGTACACTTTTTTAAAGTGTTCGGGGGCCTGGGTCCGAAAAGGGGATAGGGGCCCGAACGAAATGCAAATGTTTTTTTTGCTCATCAACTGTATTTTTGGAGAACAATTTTTAGAAAAATGGGATTTGTATATCATTGAGTATAACAATTTGAATCAAGTGCCACACTTACCGTTTCCTGGTGATAAAAAAATTAGTTGTAGGTTGATCAAAAATTGAGTGAAAGCAAAAATCGAAATTACTAAAACTTTAGTAATCAACAAATTCGTGGAAAATTATTAAGGATATCAATCTAAGTTTTTTGACTTTCGAAAATAGGAGAATTGGGATGAAATTTAGTGTAGGGACAGTTGGTGTTTGGACCTCATACTAACGATGTAACGAACGTTAAATTTTTTAATATTAATATTTATTTCGACATTTTTATTAATGCGAATATGAATGTTGGTGTAATATAACCTATGATCATGCGTAATAGACTGAAGCTGCGCGAGTGCTCTTGTTTATTTAGGTAATACCCGCTTGTCTGTAAGTAAGATTTCTTATTGTATTATACAGGATGAGTTTGTTGAGAGTTGCCAGTTTTATTACGGCTGAACTACTGACTTAACGACGTTGAGCTTGTACAGTCCGGTTTTTTATTTAAAATTGCGTATACTCCATTTAAAAAGTTATACATATTTTTTTTAAATTTGGCAATGTTGCAGTAATTTACAATATTAAAATTGTAGATGTCACTTAAGTAGTTTAAATACATCCAGAATTTTTTTGGTAGCGATCAGCTGTATAGCGTCGTGTAGTGTATTCCACCAGTTTTTATTAGGTTATTTTTAGTTATTTAATTATATGAGTGATTTATGTCAATGAAGAATAAAGAAAATGTATTGTATATATTTTATTTTCATACACTGTGTTATCAAAAAATTGACTCTGAACTATTTAAAAAAATTAGGGACGATTTGCTACTGTGTT
This sequence comes from Brachynemurus nebulosus, assembly GCA_035578155.1. NCBI lineage: Eukaryota > Metazoa > Arthropoda > Insecta > Neuroptera > Myrmeleontidae > Brachynemurus > Brachynemurus nebulosus. The sequence goes on along the minus strand of JAPWDM010000004.1, from coordinate 29,164,774 downwards.
TTTATTGTACAATACAATTTACATCATATTTTCTTTAAAAAATTTCCAATGACCGAGGAAATTCTTTTATGTATATTTTTTTAGTTTTCATCTCTTTTCAATTTATGATGCTAGCTGTTCTTTAAAAAAATTACACGATACTGATCCCTAAAATAGTATATAAATTATAAGTTGAATTTCATTTTTTTCTATTTCTCTCTTATTCCAGTTGTCAAATTATATAAGATTTCACTTACGGATTTGTGTATACCGACTGAAAGTAAGAAAGAAATAACATACCATTTAGTTAGGTACTATTAAATAATTTTTAACAACAAATTAAAAAAAGGATGTATTATTTTTTATTTGAACCACCCATTTAAATTCATATTTTTATGATACCTTACTATGGTACTTTACTATCGAGGTATCATAAAAATATGAATTGAAATGGGTGGTTCAAATAAAAAATAATATAATATCCTTTTTTTGATTTGTTGTTAAAAATTATTTAATAGTACCAAACTAAATGATATGTTATCTCTTTCTTACTTTGAGTCGATATACGCAAATGCGTAAGTGAAATTTGACAACTGGAATAAGAGAGAAATAGAAAAAATGAAAATCAACTTAATTTATGTACTATTTTAAGGATCAGTATCGTATAATTATTTGAAAGGACAGCCAGCATAATAAATTGAAAAGAGATGATAATGACGTCATTTCTAAAGTAAAAAAATATACTATAAGGTGTACGTATATTTTTTGTGCTATCGAAAGTTACAGAGAATTCTCTTTATGTTTGAATTTTCCGCTACAGTTCATTTAAAGCGTCGTTGCCCGATTTCAGGTTAATAATTCATCTATTCCAGAAATCTGAAATAATTCACTTTTTTTAGACAAAGTGTTTCCAAATAATTTTGAAATTTTGTATACGTGTTTATACAGATTTACCGGTTTACTATGCAAAAATTCAGATTTTTATCATCATTTTTCTTTGAAATATAACAAAAATTCGCTATTTCCCATAAGAGTACATGCATTTGGCCATATATTATAATGCATTTTTCTCAACGAAAAGCTTCCAGATCAACCAGATCAATATAAAACTTTAAGGGAATTTTTTTTTATTCTAATATCTATCGACTTTTGTTAATTTCAACTGGTTCTCATCATTTTAATTGAAGCAACTCAAAGTCTTTAATCAAAAAATCGTTCAGATAACTCCCCTAACTCCCTTAATTTTCGAAGCACCATGCAAACTTATATTTTTTCATAAAGTAGTTTTTGATTCAAAATTACTGGAATACTAAAACTTCCGTTACTGTATCTTATGTTCTTGAGTAACTGTGTTTCAAAGATCAATTTTTTGAAAGTACGCGCTACGACCGAGTTTAGACAACGATTTTTTGCTAACTATAGTATAGTGTTGATAAAAGAACAGCGTATACATCTAAAAATTACCAAATCATAAATAATATAAGGTTAAAAAATTAAGAACACACAAAAAAACATTTTAATTTTTTTTATTGAATGGCTATTTTCATAAACACATTATAACGTAATTAATTTAACGTTGATTAAATAAAGCAAGGGAAGAAAAAAATTGGAGAGATATACGTCATACTTACCACATTAAAAAAATTCTCATTTAATAAAATAACAAGTTAAAAAACTGAGAAACTTATATTTTCTTTACTGAAAAATTTTAAATGAAAAATGTGTGTAAGTGTATTTGAAAATTAATATCTATTACTAAATATTGTCATGAATTTAGAGATGAAAAAATTTTCAAAATACTTCTTTCAAAATGAAGGAAATATGCAAATACATTCTTTGAAAAAAATTATTTTTCATCTCTAAAATTTTTGTTTTACATACATTATAATTATTCTTTTGTCCCAGGTTATTAAAATTTATTGTGCAATAGCAAAACTAATCGGTATTTTGTGGCATTATCATTACCACTAGACTAGAGTTTAAATATTTTATAAGAATTATCATTTACATTTTTATTTGTGTACATCACAATTTTTTCTTCAAATATATGTTTGTAATAATTTTTATGGTAAGTGTATTATTATTTCACTATTTATTTGTCATTTAAAAAAATTAAAATAAATTGAAAATTTTAAGTTAATAATGTGTGGTTAAAATGAAAATTCAGATACGTTAATCTTATCAAGCACTAGTAAGCAGCTTGCAGTAACTTAACACTTGACATATGTTGGTAATCTTTAGAGCAACATCTTATTGATAATGCAGCTTATTAAAAAAAAGTTTTAATCACGAATGCCACGAAGTTTTTTTATTTAAATATGGGTCAATTCGTGTCGGCGTAAGCGGAAGCGGCTTGCGCTCAAGTGTAAGCAATATGTGCTTGAAAACAAACACATTTGGCTTGCTACTGATATGTACGTATATTCCTGTCTCACTTTCCATGTTCTAGTGATAAGGGTGAGAAATATATAGCCAACATTGCTATACATATACTTCTCACTCTTATCACTAGAACATGGAAAGTGAGACAGGAATATACATACATATCAATAGCAAGCCAAATGTATTTGTTTTCAAGCACATATTGCTTACACTTGAGCGCAAGCCGCTTCCGCTTACGCCGATACGAATTGGCCCATTGTTTCATGATCCTTTTCTTTGGCCTTATAAAACCAGTTTTTAATAAATTGTATTATCAATATAAGATGTTGTTTTAAAACATCATCAACAGATGTTAAGTGCGAGACTACTGTAAATTGCTTACAAGCTCTTGATATTATGACGTGTCAACTATTATAACTTGATCTTAATATTCGTTATACACTTATTTCAACGCCACTTTTGATTGACAAATAGCAGACGTAATCAGTTTTTATAGTCAGTGATAAGAGATGGCGCTGAAATACTATTAAATCCGACAGCCGACCGTGCAAAAATAGAGCTCGAGGAGTTCATCAATGTAATTTCGAGGACAGAAAGTATATATTATTATATATGGCGAAGAATATTTAACTTTGTCAAATTTTCACTTAAATATAGAAAAATACTTTTTCACAAACTAGTTTTCAGTTTTTTAAACCATCCTCAGGTGAATTCTGAATATATATATATATATATATATATATATATATATATATATATATATATATATATATATATATATATATATATATATATATATTTACATTAATTATTAGCAAAACCAAAATTTCATTGATCGGGCGGCCACCTAAGTCGTAGGAAAAGGGAAAAAACGGCTTTTTGTCGATACATTACAATAATGAGAAGTTGGTTAAATCCATCACCCAGAATTATCAAAAGTTAAACACTAAAATCTCACTAAAATTCTAGAATATTTTATTTGAAAACCAGAAATATAAAAAATTGACTTTACAGTAACTTTATAAGTCAAAATTTGATATATTAATATTGAACTTTTTCCTGCTTGTTTTATTCCCTGCGGCTGCAAAAAATTAAGATTTTATTAGTACTACTAAAAAAATATGATTAATACTTGTTTCAGATTTTATTAACGAACTCTATAAACCTTATTTTTGTACAGTCAGCTCTTGGACTATAACATATTTTCCTTAAATTATTTTTGAATTAATTTGAACCAATATTGTATTCAGTTTGAAAAATAACAAAAAAATTATTTTCGTAATACAATTTATTGATACGGTAAAAATTTACTAGATTGATGTGTTTTACAGATTTCGTGTTTTGTAATTTATATTCAAATCAGTTTTTTTTTTCAAAGTCAAAACCATTCTACTTATTTACTATTTCGCGTAAAATTAATTATTAAACGTGAAAATAAATCTATATAATTGTGTCTATTAGAATAACTTAGAAGATGATTTAATAAAATCGAAACCAATTCAGAAATGAAAAAGAAATCAGGTTACATATTTACACTGTACAGTAATGACTTTGAATAACACTTTATAATACACTAATATTAGGAGATTTCAAAAAAAAAAAAAACTTCAGTCAATTTACCATTAACAGTGAGTAACTTAAAAAATCTAGGTCAGATAATAAATACTTATAAGCGTATCGTCTGGTCTTGATTTTTTTGCAAATCAATATTCTTCATTCCATAATTTTCACTTTACGATAATTTTTAGCGAATGAAATCCCAAGTATTTTCTGTTTTATAGTAATCAGACAGAGACCGTTCAAGATATGAAGTACTAGCCTTATACTGTATATTTCTGCAGTATTTATATAGGTATATTTTAATTACTTCTGCAGGCATGAGATTAAAGCATAGACGGGCGAAACCCATCTTTAGGACAACACGTAGGGCCAGAATCGCACTAATAAAGAATAAATATAATTTTTAAATGGTTTTTGCTTCAAAAAATTTTAGAAAAATTTAGTTTTTAGAAAAAGGCGATTCAAGTTTTTTTTTATCATTCTCACAAGGAAGTACCTAACTTGGGAAATACAAATATAGTCCATTTCCAAATATGTTGTAGAATTAAACCCTCTTAATATACATAGGTTATCGGGATTTTACACCATGACTTCTAGTTTCCAAGTGGATTGAATCCAAAGTGAATCCGAAACTTACAAAGAAAATATCAAACTTGGGAATCATACACTTGAATTAACATATATTGTAGAGTAACTTGCCTTATGGATGTATCTGAGAGGCTCCAAGTTCAAATTCACGTGTCTTCTATATAATTTTTTATTTTTTATTTTTATAGTTTTTTCACTTTTACCATAGGAAAAAATGTTAGAACAGATTTTTACAGCGAAAAAAATGGTGCAAAACATTTCATTGGTCATTTTATTGTAGGTAAACACGATAAAAACGAAATGAAAATTCGTACCGGTAAATTTAACTGATTTCAAGACCATAGTAACAATGTATTAAAAATAATAATATGAATTATACTAATTTATTTTATTCGTTAAATTGTCTTACCGTATTACACTTGAGTTTTATATTTTTTCTGAATTTTGTGTTTTCTACAACTCAAATTTCTTGTCTAAAAGCAATTTAACTCAAAGAACTGTCAACTCGCTGTCGTGTTTTTGTTAGTTGACAGTTCTTCTCGTTAAATTGCTTGGCAACAAATTTTCGTTAGACAAACCCAAATTTATTCGAAAAAATACAAATCTCTCGTGTAATAATAAGTGATCATATTGTTTTTTTTTTTTTTTTTTTTTTTTTTTAGACAGTAAATTACATGCACGTTAATTGTACTATTGATAGTCCTTAGTAGTACAATTGACATTACGACACGGATGATCCCAGATCGAATATCACTCATAACAACTATTTTTCAAAATAGTTTTATCAGTATTCACTTTTATAAATTATCAGAACAATTTTTAAAAAAAAGTTGCCGCGAGTGAGATTCGACCATGGGTTACTAGCAGAGTGACAGGTGCTTTACCAATTGAAAACTAGAAGCCACGCGTAAAATCACGTGAATTTATTGAGACGAGCCGATTCTGTAGCAAATTTAAAAAAAAAGACTAGATTTAAGATTGAAAAGACCTGAAAAAGTGAAATTTGAAAGTGAGAAGATTTCTCGTATATGAACAGATAAAAATTAAAATTTAAAAACCGATTTTTTAAAATCTACACCAGATGATACGCTTAAAGAACTGTTAACAGTAAATTAATAAAAGGCAAAACGATATTTTTTTAATAAAATAAAAGAAAATCACAATAAACAGAATACAATTATTGCACAGTCATAACAATAAAAATTTGTAAATTAATAAGCTTCAATTATTTTAAGTTATTAATTAGAAAATGACGAAATTAAAAGAAAAAATAACAAAATAAAATTAATATTGCAAGAATAAAAACGATTAAAAATGTCTACATCCTTAATTATCTAGTTTCGATATAAATATTAATAACATTTTAAATGCTCAATTGAAATATTCAAAAAATTCGTGAGCAAAAAAGTATGACGTTTCAGATACATTTTTGAAATTTTTTTATAGGCCTAATTTTGTTGGCTATTATAAATACGGTATCACAAAATGTTCTCGAATCGTAACAAATACTAAAATTAATTGTTATACTAAAGTCTATATGACACGTTTCTATTAAAAAACAAAATACACTTTTTTTAAATTGTCTGTTGCGTCATAAATGATAATTAACCAATCACACATGAAATAAACTAAAATTGAAGTCTGATGTTTACCTATCACTTACGAAAATGGCACTTACATTTTTTTGTTTGGTTTAGTTTTAGTAGGCCTTGAAAATTATTTTACTATTTTATATTTACAAAAAACTTCCACTAGTCATGGTTTAAAATTTGAACATTGATTAATTAATGTGTTACCACAGATGTAAAAATGTATAATACTAAATTTAAATGGTTCAAAACAAAACATTTGAGCTCTTGAGTCCTTTGGCAACACTACACATACACATGATAAAATTGCTTATTAAACAGCACCTGAAAAAAAAAACTTTTTATTTCCAATTGTTACAACGGTATAGAAGTTTTTTATATTTTGGCTACATTTTCGAAAACAATCCACCTCTTAAAATGGTTAAATTTTTAACGTAGAATACCTCTTACGTTTCGTAAATTACCTATATGGTACTCAAAAAAAGTAAGAAGCCACAGACCAATTAACATATTATATATTATATTATATAGACTAATTTTATAAATGTATAATTGAGGCAGCCAGATACGACCAGGATACAACCGGATAGTATTCTGTAATATAGTAATCAATGCAATAACTAATGGTATCCGTAGTAATGTTTTCAAATAATCAGTGTCAAAATATAATATTGATAATAAAATTTTACTTTTTTGAGAAGAAACTGCAAAATTTTGAAAGAAAGAAAGTGGTATTCGCTTTATTTTCAAAATAAATACGTATACAAACTATATCCTGCAATAATTATAGTCGCATTTGCTCAAAAATTGACATTATATTAGATTCCTTAAATCTCATTCGTCTCAAACTGTTACCTGTTTCAAGAAAAATTCCTACAAACTGGCTTTACGCTTTGTCTAGTAGGATAATATAATAGTATTCATTGGTCTGTGTAAGAAACAAAACATTTTTTAAATCTTAATCTAAAAAGTAAATCCGTTATGATTTTTAGTCTCGGGAAGTCGTTTTTCAGAAACACCTACAGTAGCGCTCAAAAGTATTTTGACAAGTACAGTTTGTTAGATATTACAAAAAAAAAAAAATATTGTATTGAATCAAATAATGTATTTAAAGTGGTGATATGTTTTATAAATTAGGACCCCTAAATGTTATGAATTTCTAAAGAAAAAGAAAATATCGAACTAAGTCTTAATAACGACAGGTCAACAATAATAACAGAAGAAGACTTGTCAAAATACTTTTGAGAGCTACTGTATCTTCAAAAGCTAAAAAAATATACGTATTTTAAAATAGTTTCTCAAAATTAGTTAAATATCCGATTAAGTTCAATTGGAGGTGAACCGTTTTCGGAAGTCTAGCCCGAATATTCTTTTTTTTTAATTACCTGTTTACACTGCGCTTTTAACCTCTTCACATATTATAAGCAACATAGATTGGATCCAGTTGATCTGCTAGAAAACCGTCCCTCAAATGCATTCGCTGCTTTTCACCTCGAGAATTAACAGGTACTACTCCAGGATCCACAACAACTACAACACCGACCACTAGCTGTTGTTCTTCTAGCACGGTATTAGTAACTAACGGTACCACATCTAATGCCTCACTTTCATTGCCGTCTAATTCTACCACTACCACCAACAAATTTGTCCACGTGAACACAGCGCTAAAAAAAGGCAAATTTAATGTTCTGGCGTGTTTTATTGTTGTTGGAAAATGTAAACTTACCATTCGGCTATTTTCTTATGACATCTGAGAACACTGTTTTCTATATCAATCGGATGATATCTCATTCCTCTGAGCATGATTGTTTCGTCAAGAGCTCCAACAACGAACACCGCGTCGTGCAATTCCGAACTTTCATTTTGTATGTTTTGAGGTATGGTTTGGATCGACGATGTCTCTGAGATACTACTTCCGTCATCATTTAAAATATCATTATCACAGGCTTGAGTGCCTTCAGTTCGCCTTAAAAATCCTAAGTATCCTGTGCGACAATATGTTTCGCTAGAATTGCCAGTGGCTAACTTTGCATTAAAATGATCGGCGTATTCACTTTCGTCACCATAAATTGTGAAATAACCACTTGCACAATGGGGTGACTGGACCCAAATTTCTCCTAAATGTGAATCTCCACACTGTCCACGGGTTTCTGGATTTGCAATTATGACTTTGACGCCAGGTAAAAGTTTCCCTGACTCAAGTAAGCACAATGAATGTGGACTGCCGCGTTCAACTAGGGTTACTCGATCGTTTCGTAACGCTCTCAAGTCGACATATACGCTAGAAGGTTCTGGACTTGCTGCACCTTGTAAACAGATTGCGACGTTTACGCGACATCCAAAGGATGTACTTACTGCGCGCGGGCTTAATCCTAACGCCGAAAACAGTTTGGAAAAACTGGTTGTTAAAGCAATCCTTGGCCGTTCTTCCGCAACCACCACACACGTTCGTACACAAGCTAAACTCAGTCCTCTGGCTTTTAATTGTCCAACCGATGAACCTAACCCTTTTGTGCAAAGTTCCATAACGCCATACGAACAAAATGTATCGCGCACTCTATGTTGACTTACGGCGGTTAACCAGAGCGCAGGATTCACTTCAACTTCTGACGGAGGTATTAAAATTGAGTGATGTCCCGAGTAAACACTACTTAAAACCCATAAGGCGAATCCCAATCCACAATATGGGTCTAAACATAACGCAACATGTCGGCTAGGGTATAATTCGCAAGCTAACTTCATACTTCGACATAGTGATGTAACAGCAGAATGGGACATTTTGATGCCAGCTAACATTCCGGTTGTTGAAACGCTGAAATCCAAATACGCTAACATTTCAGCTGTTGGGGCTCTGTACGGTACTGCAGGTTTTCTTTTTGTGGCATCATCGGTGTCTAAAATTGGTGGCCAGGATTTTATGTCTATGACACCCCCAGCTTCTTTTGATCTTAAAAGTTTAATGACTGGTGTGCTTGAAAGTACAATGGCTGCCTTACTAACATCAACAATCATTCGGACAGTCGGAAGTGTTGTGTGCAAATTCTGCGGGTGAGGTGGTCTTATGGTCACCGGAACCGCTCCAACGTACAAACATCCATAAAACGCACAAACTAAATCTAACCCCGGTGGATAAATCAGTGCAACATGTGCCCCGGTGTTAATTCGACCTCGTTCCGTCAATAAACTCGCAACTCGTTCAGCTCGTTTATGCAATTCCGCGCACGACATCGTTCGTGACACCCCACCTTTGGCATTCAGCAACGTAAACAGTACATGATCCGGCGTCGAATGAGCCCGCCATCGTAAAATTTCGGAGAGAAACAGGTACTTTCGTGCTTGATCGCTATCTTCTTCGGGCGGTCCCAATTCACGTCCTTGTGCACTAGCTAGCCGATTTCCCTGGACTAGATTACCAACGATTACGGATGCAGGTCCAACGTCTGCAACACATGCGGCTGAGCAGAGCAGAGCCGTGAAGTGGCAAAACGTCAGTCAAAGAACAGAGCGCAGCGCAACATAGACGGGTTATTTATACATTCAATTAGTTGTATTAATAAGCAAAGTGAATAAAAATAGAGAAAGTAATGAAATATGATGCATGGTACACTACCAACATAAAACTAGGGATGATTTGAAGAAATGTGTGAATTTTACATTATGTGAATGAATTGTATGTTATGGTATATGGTATGGATGGATCAATAACCCGATCAACAGTAAAAAAAAATATTAGGCTACAAAAAAAAAATTAAAATTGAAAAATAAAACGTTTTTAAAACTTTTTACCGTACTAAGTGCGGTAAATTACATATTTTATATGTAAATCTATTATTATTCTGAGTCAATCAATCGTATAAATGAATTTTTAAAATTTTCAAAAAGTTGTAAAAACGTAATTATTACAAATATTGTGGTAAGATTAAAAAATTTCCGGCCTACCTAATTTGAAATAATCATTGATCGACAAAAACTTCTCTCTGTTATAATTTGGCTATTAAATCATTTAATAATTACCCACTAACTAAACGCTGGGTACCGGAATTTAAGTCTTTACTAAAGAAGGGAAACTTCCAATTTTCTTGATCATCTTTCTCTCGTAGAAGATTGGACAAAACAATTTTGTCTTGTTGAAGCAAAAAGTAATCTGAATATTTTTATGGGTTAGTGCTAATGTGATTGTCAATTCATTTAATTTAGACGCATATATTTGTATATACACTGAGATAAACTTTAATATATTTAATTTGAGTTATGTACATATACTCAGAGCTACCGTTTAAATTAAGATCAGAACTCAGCTGATAATTTATTGTTTTCTATTCACGAAACGAGTCACTAAACTCTGCATTCGAATGGTTTTCCATATGCAACAGTGATTGTTTTGTTCAACTGTTATCAAAATTTGGTATCTAAAATAATTACCGATAATATATAATACTCCAACTGCAGGTGAATATAATCAAAAATTTTAAAAAAAGTTATGACAACCTGCATGAATTAAATGTTAAAAAGAAAAATTTTCAACATGTTTCGATTATTTAGATAATCAGCATCAGAGAACAGGAATTGACCTTTTTCAATTGTGTTCAATTCCTGTTCCCTGATGATGATTATCTAAATAATCGAAACATGTTGAAAATTTTTCTTTTTAACACTTAATTCATGCAGGTTGTCGTAACTTTTTTAAAATTTAATTACCGATATCTAGAATAATTCTAAGAGTATAAACGTAACAGTGGACAAAGCTTGGAAAGGCAGTATTATTTCTACTGTCAGTCAATGCATAGTTAATTGGTCATAGAACACTAGAAGCCAACTAACATAAAAAAAGTGAAATTCGCTTGGAGTCATTTGTAAGCCAGTCACAGCTTAAGGCATTAGTCCGTCAGTAGTCGTCGTCGAGTCAACATACCATTGTATTAACAATATACCCATTGTTACTTGTACACGTTGAACAGCTCTCTCTGGTAATACGTGTGTTGTGGATGTATTAGTGTATACACATACTACTACAAAAAACCAAACTAATACACTGCAAACAGTGTGTATGTACACAAACAGAGTACGTCACAAACTCATTACAAGTGGAACAGAGGCAAAGCCAATCTAGTTTGTCCCCTTGTAATTGGTAAATCGATTAATTATGTGTAAACAGTGAATTTAAATAATGAATTACTTTTTATATGAATAAAAGTGACCCGTCAAGTGGTAGAGAGTGCTTAGCCATTAAGCCATTAAGTCTAATTCCTCACCATATCGCTTGTCTTGCAGTCTGATCAATAATTATTTCAAAATGGATTAACTGGAAATTTTTGTGCTTTACCACATAATGTATGTATAAAGGATTGGTTCGATTAGAACAACCAATCGTACATGTCACAAAATCAAGAGAAGTATAACACTTACTTCAAATAAAAATTTAAATGAACCATGAATTATGGTCAAGTATGATATTTTTTTGATTTATGATATGTACGACTGGTCGCTATAGTCGGTTCGAGGCTTAATTTACTTAAACAACACAGACGGTTGAGAGGGAATGATGTGAATTATTTTAAAGCACCAGAGTGCGCAGGAAGATCTCACTCGCCTGTATTGTCTGTCCGAGGTGTATGACGGTATGTGTAAAGCATTTTAATAATAAAGCTACTAGAGACAATCGTTTTTCACGTATTTAAATCAATAAAACATTAGTAAGATCATAATAGCAACCATTAATGTTATTCAAAAAATTAAAAAGGCACATGCAACTGAATGTATCGTTTTTTTTAAATTTAACAAAAATACAAAATGTTAAAACCTATAAACCATGTTTAAAAAAATCACTGATGAAACCCATGCAAAATTGTATGACTGTTCAACAGTTGCAGAAAAATAATCCAAAAATTATTGTCGGCCATATTTGATTCTGATTGTGTCTCTAGATTAGCTTTATATAATTTCGTGAATGATTTTTTGATTAATACTAATCTAAATATGATTATAATTTTAAAATTTTGGTAAACAATGGAGGTATTTCTGATGTGTTGAACAGTTGATAAGTTAGAAAAAAGGTAAAAAATTGTACTGTGTGAATTCCCATGAACAATAATGGTGTTGCCGGTATGAACAAGTAATACGGCTTTCGTTCGATACCACAATTATAACCAATTAATTGGCTCACAAAGCTACCAGAGATGTGAATAGAAGCATATTAAAAAAAAAATTAACTACACTAAAAAAACACTGCTCAACTGTTCCAAACGTCTGTGGTCATACCTAACCTCTAAATATGATATTTACATTTTGACTGTACTATTCTGAACGTCTATGAAGTCAATAATAGGAATCCACTAGGATTTAATGTCATTTAGAAAGTAATATGACTAGATTTTTAATAAGTATTATCGTTAAATCAAATTAATTTAACATTATTTTTCAATTACATAATTTTATTTACGACTCCTATTAATATGCGTTAAGTAATATATTTATTAACGCACTAGTGATATAACGAAATTCTGCTTATCTAATGTCAATTTTTTTAAGGAGTCACAAATAAAATTTATACAGTGTGAATAATCTGCGAGCTGATATTTATTTTATTCCTAAAATATTCAGCTAATTGAAAACATATCAAGATAAAAAGTCCAAAAGATATCAAAAGGGAACACTTACAAAAACTGTTATCAAGTTTCGACAATTTGAGATTTCTGTGAAATATTTTTTTTTTTTTTTTTTAAATCAAAATATGTTTAAAAGTTTGCTTTTTTACTCAAAAAAGCATGATCCTTAATTCAAATATATTGAAATATATTTTTTTTTATAAGACAAACCAATTAACCGATATATAGAAGGAATTTTAACAGTGAAAAACGCACAAAATATTCAATGAAGCGCGACATCTATATTCTACAGTAAAGACTACACGACTGTTCGAACTGTTAAATAATGTTCGTTTCTTGGATAAAACCGTTAAAAATGTTTTTGATTGAGCGTAGCTCATAGGAAGATGAAAAAATAATAAATATAAACTGCATAAAACTTCAAAAATTAAAAAATACTGAACTAGAAAAAAAAGTGAGCAATAAATCAATATGGTATTCCATTCAAAAATCATAACTTGAAAACTATAAGAGCTCTAATGCTCCATAATATAAGAAATGGTTACCCTCCACCGGTAACCACAACTCTTATTTGACCAATTTTTTGATTCAATCAATAGTTTAGCGGTAATAAAATTAGCAGCTCCCAGATTATTCACCTTGTATATTTTACAAGAGTGATATAATTAATTATTAACAAACTTAAATGATGAAATAAAAATCTAGTGACATTAACAATCTATCAAAATGCGATACTAACCGGAATGTACTTCTCTGGGTTTTGGTAAATTAGTGACGCATGTGTGTGGACACATTAAAACGTTAGCTGGATGTAGTGTGCCCTCGAGGAAGCGTCGTCGTGTTTCCGATAAATGAATACCACCCAACGGTGTTTTTGGAAGATGATTTGCCGGGACCAGTGCCAAACAGTATACACCAACTTGATGAATTGAATCTACGGCTTGTAATACTCTGGACATCCATTGGAAACTCTAAAATACATTAACGGATCAATATTATAAACGATGAATAAATAAACACAGAAATCAAACAAATTTTTTTTTCTTTTTCTTTATTGTCGTAAAAAATAATCAATTTTAATTAGGTTGGCTAATAATTTTTTAACCCCGAAATCTCGAGGCTAATTTAGTAACGTAAGTAATATATCTTAAATCTTGTTATGTTCTACCAACTAAAATCTTTCCATAACAATATAATATGTTATAGAATATTAAGAGACATATTATTGAACAAAAAATGGTGGCTGTCGCTAACGTGTAAGTGCCAAAAAAATTTACTTAAATTAAAAAATTTAAAAAAATTAGTAAAATAAAGGGATATAAAGTTAATTTTTTTTTATTGCTTTGCCTAAGGTGGATACACAATATATATTAAACTCAGATAAATCGGCTAATTAATTTCGTCAAAAAAAATTTTTTTCAAAAATTTTTCTTTTTGTGTATTCATAAACTATTTAGCCTTGGAGGGTTGAAATTTGGCAGGAATGTATCTGAGGTCAAGAAGTATTATTTCCTATAAAAACAATCAATTTTGCGTCAAGGGCCGTTTTCCCTATCTTACTCGGCTATGTCCTTTAGGGTAAAAAAAATTATTAGCCAACCTAATATTAGTAATTATTGTTGATTTTCTCTCCAAACCCTATCCTTAAACTAATTTATCTTTTATAATATAGACATTTTTTGCTTTAACATTTACCTCTTCTTCACTACAATCTGGACGCTGTTCTGCAATCACACATATTCTTTCGTCTCGTAACACACGTATACTGAATACAGCAATTCGGCCCCGATAGATAAATTTCATTGGTTCAACAGCTAGTACGGTAGCTATAATATCGTCAGCGTTGTGTTTTCTTCCTGTAACCTAAATTAAAAAAAAATTATTTACTTAATTACTTCCCAAACCCATTTCAGTCACTTACTGTCATTAAGCCATCACGAGATCCACAAACAAACACTAAACCACCAGGTCCTAAGAAACCCAATAATCCAGAACGAGTAAATTCACCAGTTGCCGCTGGTTTATCTGCTGTTCTGTCAGTTTGACCTTCTGGTGGGGGTGTTAATGGTTGAACACGGAACGTTGAATTACTTAATCCTGGAAGACCCCAATATTGACTGCCCGTGGCTCCTGAACTAACGCAGATTTCACCAACTTCATCGGTTTTACATAGATACGGTGGACCGTCCATTTTAATAACAACTATTTCACAGCCTGGCATTACTTGACCGCAATCTTGTAATGTTAAAGATGTTAGAGAGTTTTCTTGATCGACACGAACTACTCCATGACTTAAGCCGGCCATTGATAATACTCCACGACCTGTAGCTGCCCCTGCTCGTCCTGGTCTTCGTAGCGAAACTGTTAGCACTTCGCTTGAACATGCACATGGACACACAGCATCTGGTCTCAAACTGTTAAGAAAAAATTAGTAAAAGTATTTGATAGCTTTGAGTGGTAAAAATTTACCCTTTGGTTTGAAATACGGAGAGGAACTGGTCGCACGATGATAAAGACCAAGGATTAGCACCATCTGCGATTAACAGCATACGTAAGGATGATAAATTTATGTCCTTATGATCTTTGGTAGCGAGTAGTCCCCAATGCAGATCTCTAGACTTTACTATTGCCACGCTGGCTCTGTATTTAGTGATCATTTGCATCCAGGACGCAGGATTTACTTTCATAACGGCGTAGGGAATGTAGATAACGTGCATTCCATTCAGAACACTTGTCAGTACACCATGCCAGAGTCCGACTTCACGTTTGAAATCTAAAACACAAACCATATTTTCTCCCTCCGTATAGCCACAAGCCATTGTTAACATTCGACAATGATTCAACATCGACGCCCGAGTTACAGTGACACCCATCACAGATCCTTCACGATCCGTCGTATATTCAATATACGCGGGTGTATCGTCCGTCAGCCGAGGTGGTGGTAACCAATCTTTTGGTGGTTTCGGCAAATGTTCAGTCACTAACCAATGAAGTTTTGGCCATCCTTTAAACGTAACTACTTCCCCGGCGGTTGTTTTTGGTAAACCCTTTAAACATGCTTCGGATGTAAGTGCCACTTGGATGCCACAGCTGCCCAACAAGAAACCGATTTGTTGCGATCCGGCATCCCGTCGTGTGAGAGGAACTTCAATAGGTACAGGGACAATTCCAGCTTGAAAACAGCCATACAGTGCGCATAAGAAGTTAATTGGATCATTATTTGGATAAACTAAGGCTATTCGATCGCCTGATTTTAAACTACTTTCACCGCCCTTACTAAAACATTTATTTAAAAGTGTGTACGCAATTTTGTGGGAACGACTCAAAAGTTTACCTGGAAAAACAAAGTAAAGATTCTCAGATAATGGAAACCACTTAAAAAAAAATTGTGACATACCATAAGTGAGTGTAACTGTTAATTTTCCGTTGGGATCTATTACGGTGGCCACTGGTGCCTTAAAGGTTGCTGAACCATATCGTTGAATAGCTGCTTCTAAATTTCTCGGTAAACCTGATGGAACAATTAACGGTTCTCCAACGGCAGCCGTCATTGCGCTACCTTCTGGTTTTGGTGCATTTGGATCTTTTGGATTTGCGGCAATTTCTAATTCAATATCATCATCCTCATAAAATTCGGGAAGCGGCCGCCGTTTTGGACGTTTCAATGTATTTAATAATTGTTGAATTTTCGCGGATACTTTCCAACGACCCGTTCCCATACTCATCGTATCGTCGGACGTTGATGTGCCATATCGATTCACTCTATCTGCTGCCGCTGGTCGTGTTGGTCGTCCTTGTGCTGTATTATGCGTTACATCTGGAGGTTGTGTGTCTAAAATTATGAGTAATCATTATTTAACTTGAATTAGGTACCTAGTTAATATTTATGATTTTGTAATTGTTGTCCCCTAACCCAGATACCCCGATACTCTTTTTGGAAGAATTTAAAGGTGACAAGAATCTTGTATTTTAGTAAATTATTCAATAAGGATGTGTTATTTGACGTACAGTACTATTTATAGCAAATACTTTAAAATATTTCAGGGTTAATGCTATAAAGGAATGTATTAAAAATAATTTTGTAAACCTGGATCACAACTCTCCATATCGTTAGGCTGATCATACTTTATTTCAGTAAAAATCAAATATAAGAATGACGTAAATTCTGATAACAAAATTAAATAGCAAAGAAAAACTTCTTATTAATTTGTATTTCAGTGGAAAAATGACTGAAAAACTTCTAATTTGTAGAAATAAATATCTAACTCTAGAATGTATTCAATTCCTGTTAGGTAACGGAAGGATATTTAACGTAATCGAACACTTATCATCAGTTTTTGAAACCACCAAAATGACCATTATTGCTCATTATCACATTACTTGTTGACATTGAGAATATATTGATGAAAATTAGGGTGTAAGCTAGTTTTCTCCTCTACTTTTTTATTTAAATGGAAGGATAACATACTGTATGTACTGAAAGTGACGAAAGATACTTTGCGTATGCAGTTTCTACTGAAGATTAAATGTTCAACATTAAAATTTCACACTCTTTGAAACTACCTCCCTATTTTGTTTTATATTTTTCTGTACTTTTGTTTTTAATTTAGAATAAGTTAAGTAAAACTAGAAAAGCGAAAACTGACTGAAAAACTTCTAATTAGTAGAAATAAATATCTAGCTCTAAAATGTATTCAATTCCTGTTAGGTGACAGAAGGATATTTAACATAATAGACGCACCAAAAAATTGACGCAAATCTCATATATATAGGGTTACAAGTTGTCCCAAAATGGTACATGTTAAATATAGAAAAAAAAAAAATAAAAAATGAAATTTTGAAATTACCAAGCTAACTGTAATTTGCTAACGATCAGAAGGGAGAGTTTAGATCTAAAGGAGAGGGAAGTTTAAGATTATTTGTTGGGCCATATTCTATCAGTAAATTGAACAGTTTTGAAATTGAAGTTTAAAAAATGATCAAAGATCGAAAAGTCGAAACTCAGTTTTTTGATGATAAAACTAGAGAAATTCCTCAAATTTTACTAAAATTCGATTAATAAATCTGCAGAAAACAAATACATAATGTTTTATTAAACAAATAAATTTTATGCATATGATGTCATCAGGTCTATTTAAGCATTGCCAAAATGTCAGATATCTTACTACTAACTGATTTTTACCTTCAAGTGATTCCTATCTTACATTATTGTCTCTAAACTTGCTGTTGGGGACTGATTTCTATGACAAAAATGGAAAATGACTATCAAATACATATTACTAAAATTCTAATAACAAATCAAACAGAAGTCATTAGTGATTACTTTACAATCCAGGTATTATTTAGGTTTTTAAAAACTGGGACGACAGCTTTCTACGTAATGGAATGGTTAGAAAAGAATGTAAAGAGGGATGTTCTGTAACTGTAATACAAAATGGAACAAATGGTCAAAACCATTGTTAAAAAAGTTTAAAGTTTCTATAATTTTGGGTACCTAAAATGGACAATAAAAAGAGTAAAACTAATATGAGTTAGATATGATGTGTTACAATAAGGTACCTAGGGGTAATATGGTCATTTTCTTATATCTCGAAAAGTACAAGAAATATGTAACAGATGGCACCATTAGTATAGAGCCCATAGACAAGCAAATTAATAAACCAGATGTCGTGGGTACTGTTTTTCAGACGCCACTTTGACAGTTAAAAAAGTTCAGTTCTGCAGAAATTTGTGTTCAATTTTGCCGAATTGAATTAACATTGAACAAAACTACATCAGTAAACTTCCTGGATTGTCATGAGGATCGACCTTCTATTTCTTCATTCTCTGTTCAACCTAGACCTTCAACATCTGCAGGAAATATGGACGAAAAAAGTAAATTATCCTTCAAAGACATGACGAAGACATGATCATGATCATATTTTCTGCACACGATGGAAATATGGCCATTTTCCCTTGTTTTAAGTAAACTGATTTTTCTTTAAGTTCTTAATTGTTACCAAAATTTTTGTGCTTTTCTTCTTTAACAATACATTAACAATAATTGACAATTGGTTTCTTTCTCGTTCCTTCTCCTAGTGTTTGTGATATATTATGACCTCAAAGCTTAAGGTGACCATATTACCCCCATGTACCTTATTATACTCTACATTTACATAAGCGTATATCTACATGAGTGAAAAGAATTAAAATTCAAAAAAATCATGGTTGTGGAAAACTTACATGGACGTAGGTTGTGCATAACGTCTGTAATGTCAGTGATTTCGTGCTTGGAACGCGGGTGTTGTTTGTGATGTGGAGGTGGTGAGCCAGCACTGCTTGTATCTGATAAAGGGGGTGGTGGTGGTGGCGGTAACTGTTGTGATCCCATCCCTCCAATCTCCACTAAACTGTCATCGTCTGAGCTTGATGCTACAACAATTATATATGTTCTCATTATGTATGCTATTATTAATTATAATTATTATTTGAATAATATGTAAATTTTAAATTTGGGTCCGTTATTTGAATTTTGAAATTTATGAAATAATTAACATATATAATTTTATTAAATATTGGTTGAAAATGATTCCAAATTATTTGTAAATATAGTTTATAATTAATTATGATATTATTAAGGTACCATCACAGTGTGATTGGCCGAAAAATAGTCAATTTTCACGATTTTTCTTTTTTGGATGGATAAGATGGGGGAATGAGGATGAATTTTTTTTTACGATTAATACCACTGTTTAACAATACAAAAATATTTTTTTTATTCATTTTTATTTATTTTTTATAATTATTATAATTTTTTGAAAAAAGTGTCTTTAAAAAAGGGCGGAAATCGGTACACACGATTGCGGTCGCAGTTTTTATCCGAAAAAAAAATCAAATAGATTACTAATCTGTAGGTAAGCTGCTATGTACCTATGGGAGTTTTTTTTTCTTGATATTTAAAAAAATGGTGGCGGTTTGAATAAAAAGTACAAATTTTTTTATAGTTTCTCGTGTGGAAAAATAGGAATATTTCAAAAAAAGACACTTTTTTCAAAAAATTATAATAATTATAAAAAATAAATAAAAATGAATAAAAAAATATTTTTGTATTGTTAAATAGTGGTATTAATCGTAAAATAAAATCCATCCGAAACAAAATCGCGACAATTGACTATTTTTCGGCCAATCACACTGTGATGGTACCTTAATATTAATTAATAAACACTGTGCTAACAATTTCGTCGAATTTTTTGTCTAAATCTCCAGTTTTTGTTTTGGATCTCTAGTGATCCAAAAATATTAAGTTGCATGATGCACTGTATTTGTGTACACAAGGTCTGTAAGTTAATGATTTTTGAGATCGTGAAAGTATGAATTTTAGCAAAAAAGGTTGCAATTATAAACTAAAATGCTTTTTCGTTTTCGCTGAGTTTCAAGCGAACACGATAATCACAGATATTAATATTCTAATGAAAGTTCAACTAAATTATAAAATAAAAAAAAATATTACTAAATTAAGAAATCTAATGTTGAAAGAATCAAATGATTTAACTTACCCGAATCATGTCGTTCTCGATCGGGACTTTTGGCCATAACTGATGTGCGTTTCGATGGCATTGGAAGTGATGGTTTTGGTCGATTTTGCATTGCAGCAAGGGCTTGTTGTACGGCCTCTTGTCGCACCTCTGAGCAAGATAATATTGAAACGTTATTTAAAAAACCAGAAAATATTTTATGGGGAGATTCTCCATAGTTGGCTTCTTAGCTTTGGTCCCCAACTATGCATTTTTTTCAAATGTAGAGCAACTAAATACGTATGGATTAACTTTTCGCTGCCAGGTTTCTTATACAAGTTTAAATTAGTTGGTAAATTTGGAAAAATACCTTGGGAACTACTTTTTTAAAATCTAAACTTTATTGTTGATAAATGATAAGAAGTCTTCTTACCGACAAAGCAATATTTTTTTCACTCTTTCAGAAGTGTAAGTTTTAAGTTCTTCAGTAACTTTTTCTTAAAAAAATTGTATCTAGTTTCTTACTATTTTTTATTGCAATATCTTAACAAAACCATCTCTAGCTTTTAGCGCGAAAGAGCATTTATTGACTGTTAATAGATGAAATTTCGATTCGATGATAGCCAATAGTGTGATGTCAAATGATGACTGGTCAATTTATTTGAAAAAGTACATTAAATCTTTATAAATAAGTGAATAATTATAAAATATACTAGATAATTAATAATAATCCAAGAGCCGACCGTACAAAAAGAGTAAAAAGACGATACCTCGATAAATGTCGATTTTTTATCGTGATTCAATAATCACGACTGCGCGTGGATCTAATCGTACTGGGTAGGTATAAAATAAAGCAATAAGAGAGAAATACGAAGAAGATTTGACCAAAAATAGGTATATGTTAATTTTTTTTAGATTTTATTTTAAAACTTAAATAGATAAATTAGTTTAAAAGGCTAACAACCTAAATGTAGTTGTCAACTTTTTGAACTGGGCTTATAATTTTTAAATACCGGGTGGTCCAAAATTTTGTACCGTAATTGCTAGAGGTGATAGTACATTCAAAAATAACAGTGCTCTTTTATATACCCACACTTTTTTTCCAAAACTCATTAACAAGGGAGATACAATTCTGTGAAGAAGAGAAATGAAAACCATATTACCCTAAGTATTTTTCAAACCCCTTTGAATTACGGATTGATATTTTAGAGATGCGTATTTTGCATTACGATAATTAAAACTATGTTAACACTTATCCTATCATTTATGACTAAAGGGTGATTTTGAGTGGTACGTATTCCATCTCTTTACTTTTCCTACCTTATTACTGAGTTTTGGACAAAAAGTGTATATACGAAGATATAATTATTTTTTAACGTATTGTTAGCTCTAGCAATTACGGTACAAAAGTTTGGATCACCTTGCATATAAGTATTTTGGGAAGCTGAAAAAGTGTATTAAACGAAAAAAAGTAACTCGAGGACTTTTTGATAACTCTTTGGTAAAAAAACAATATTTTTTGTAACATCAGTAAAAAATTATAAAAAATTTTTGCTCTTGGATTATAAATTTTAAGCATGAATTCTATCACTAAAGCAATTCCATATTTTCAATGATTTTGAACAATTTACGAAAAAGCATGCTTGGATGGTTGTAAAACACTTATAACACCCATAGATACAGCTAAAAATAATACAACATCTAAATATATAAGCATGCATCACAATGTATCTTTTTTCCAAAATATCGAAAAATGCATCATAGGTGTCCATCAGTAATGAATGAGATATAAATTAATGAAGTGTTAATTCTGAAAAATGAAATTTATAATTTATGTAAACGTTTAATAAAGTGTAACATTTGTAATCGGGAAGTGTTTTTATTTACATCATTTTGCACATATAGTCAGTCATATAATATGACTATTATATATTTGTTTATATGTGTATATAAAAATACTGGTTATTTAGACAATATGTACTTCCATCTTGGAAATGATCCAACTTTTTCTTGGCTTCTTTTCAAACATTTAATAAAATTATTTTATTACAAGTCAAAATCGATATTATTGTACAGCTGTATTTTAAAAACAAAATATACCTCTTTAAATTTTTATTTTAAATTTTTTGTAATAGTATCGCATTACAAAAAGAGATTTTGGTCTATTAAATTTGAAATGTATTTCCGAAAGAATTTAAAAGGCATCGTATTCGGTTAAATATATTCAAATTTACATAATTATATATACATTATCTAATGTAATCTCTAGGTAGATGAAAAGTGGCATGTTTTCACTTGAGCTAAAAACTGAACTTGTGGATACAGTTGTAAAAAAATCATTCAAATGATCAGATTTTTCGCAAAAATGTATTTCTTTTTTTTTTACACAAATCCAAATTAAGTTATAGCGTGCTATAAACCGTTTGCAAAAACATGTGTCTGACAAAGGTTATCATTTATAAGCAAATTGCACAGAAACGGTTTTAGAAATTTTATTTTGGAAAATCTATGTTTTCTAGGGCGGTAGTGGGGGGAGGACTGAGATTTGGAAGGTATATACGATTACAGTCGTCTTCTTAGAATTACTATGCCAATATAGTCATCTGGAATTGTGAATGGAAATTGCAGAAAGCCTTTACGAACATAACCAGCCGCAAAGTTCGAACCTTCGACTTACCAGTCCAACGCACTGGTGCCTAAGCCCTCTAGAGTAATTTGTTAGTAAGGTTTGGTAGAAATTGATACTTCTCAAACATTACTGTTCATAAAAAATATAAAAAAAAACAAAACAAAACATGAGAAGTTTTGTGACTTTCACAAAGGCCTTTATTTCAGTCGAGATAAGTAGGTGGAATATCTATTAAAGTCAGGTTAAAGTGATAAAGTTAATTTAAAGTCTTTAAATTTTATTATATTATATTATATTTTATTATGTTTTATCAAAAGATTCTAAATAAAATAATTTAATTATTATTTTCATCATTTAATTTGGTGACTAGCATTAAGTGCTAAAATTTCTAACTAGATACAAATGTTCTCCTCAATGGTTAATGTTTAAAAATATGGCCTCTATTGAGTTTCTGGACTTGAAATTTGATCAACGTGCGTAAACACGTATTTCTTAAAGATTAATGAAAGACTGTCGTGGAATCGAGAGTATTACTAGAAAAGAATTTTCTGAATTATTTTCTTCATTTCTAGAATTCTCAGCTATCGATCAAATATTAGACAAAGGGTGTCTAGAAAGAGAAATATGGTCAAGTCAATAATCAAATTCGAATAACAGTTATACTACTTTCCTTATAAGAATTTTATCAAAGCTGTAATTTTTAATGACCACGTTTCAGAAGTACCTATATTTCTTTAGAAACATGAGCATTCTTCATGAGATGCATGGGGCCCAAAATCCATGTGGAAAGGAACACTGTTTTTTGTCGCCATATAATTTAGTTTACTATAGTCCAATGAGCCATAAAATTTCTATGAAACCAACTTTACATTACATGACATTAATATTAAGCCAACATTATTTCGGTACAATAATGACATTGATCAAGTTTTGCATAAAAATTATGTAAAACAGAAAATATTGGAAAGGCATTAATAAATTCTAGTCGACAGTAATTAGGGCAAAATACGAAAAAAACACGATATATGGGAGAAATCAATGATACAGCGAAATATATTTATTGTGGGGAGCATTGTTGTTCAAATGAAATAACCACTGCGTAGTATTGAGGGTACATAATTTCCGTTTAAACGGCGGCTAAATGCAAGCAATACCACAAAGCTCGCCACTAACTAATGGTGACATATAATTCATTATTGATATACATACAGTGGTGATAAAAATTATGTGGTTTCAACGGAAACAATAAGTAAGATGTTATCAACATTGTAAGTTGATAAAGTTGATATTATCATGAATAAAAAGGCTTAAATTTTAAGAATATTTTATCCTTAAGTTTATTTTTCTTCAAACATGATATTTTTATTTTATGTAAGGCCCAATTTATATTAACGCTCCGCTCTCGATACGATATCACTCCGCTCCCGGTTCGATATAATATTCTTATACAATAAACAATGAGTGTATTCACATCATCGCTCTGATATCGGTCCGATATCAGTCACGGTTTGGTCTCGCTCCAATGTTACTCCAATATTAATACCACTCAGGTAATATTTTATCGGAGCGATATCAGACCTGTTATGGCTTGAACCTATAGTGTAAACACTTTTTTGATTCCACTCCACTCCGCTTGCATTCAGTTCTTATGAAAAGATATTTGTATCGAACTGAGACCGAACTAGGAGCGTACCCAGAGCAGCATTATAATGTCAATAGAGAACGAATAGGTACTAGCATGATATTAGCACTGTAATGTGAACACAACAAGGTTATATCGAATCGGGAGCGTAGTGATATCGTACCAAGAGCGGAGCGTTAATGTAAATCGGGCCTTAATTGTAAAAAAATAATATACAGCTGATCCTTTTTTTGTATGGTGGATAAGGACCGCATAAAAAAAATCGCACAAAAAAATATATATTCAAAAATATCATAAATAGCTATAAAAAAATTAGTTTGGTCCAGATTGTAAAAAAAAAGTTTTTTTTTATGCGGTGGATCGAGACCGCATAAAAAAGTTTCATCGAAAATACATAACTCAAAACCCTCAAAACCTCACAATTTTAATAGAAGTTGCTTTTCTAAACAAGATAAGGCCTTCATTTAAACGTAGGAACATTTTATTTCATTTTTATAAAATTATGAAAATTTTGAAAAATATATCTGTAAAAAAATTAAATGATGAAATGATGCAATGTATTGATTAAATGCTTACAAGCTGTTAAAAAGTATTTTTATACAGGAAAGTTATTATAGTAAATGTTTAGGTTTCTTACTGTCTCTTGATTTTGATTCATATTATTCATTTTAATGGCCAATTTTTACAATTTTTTACAAACCGCATAAAAAAATCGCACAAAAAACACCGCATAAAAAAAGGTTCAGCTGTACTACTAATTTAAGAAATCTAACATTAAAGGAGGAATGCATTTGTGATTATTTAAAAAAAAAAATCGTCAAGTATCTATTGGACACGCATTGAATCAAAGTTCCTCAGTGGCTAAAGTTTTTCATAGCTTTCAGAACTGATCTACTAGGTCAACAATAATGGTAAATTGGGATCGGAAAGAAGCTGGTACCGAAAGTTGCAAAATCTTTTTATTTTTCATATAGCCAAATTGCTCCACTGTGATCAGTAATTGTTCCACTAGAAACTTAATTATTTAATTATAGTTATTTATAAACAAAAAGAATTCTTTTTAGTATTTCAATCATGTCCAATAATGCTTTTTTGTACAATTTCATTACACCAATAAATTGTTCCCAATTTGCTCCATCTAATTTAAAAGTTCAATGATAATTTTTCTGAATAATAATAATTAAAATATATAAAAATATAAATATTTATAATTAGGTTATGTACCTTATATACTACTAAAACATATAGGCAATCAAACATATACTTATATGCATGGGCGCCCATACTCGGGGGCAGGACTGCACCCACCTCCCCCTAGCTCATCATGTTTGGTGGGAAATTTTAATTTCGGGTCTAAAAAGAAGGCTGTAGAAAGCAAAACGGAGTTTTTTTTGCTCGTCAATGGTATTTATGGCTATACAATTCACTATTCGTGATCCCCCCCCCCTCCGAGAAGGGAAAACGTGTTCTTTCTAAACCGGCCCCCCCTAAAAATCATCATATGGGCGTCTTTGTTTATACCAAGCCATTACCGCCATTTTAGCGTAACCGACAAGTATCAAATTTTACAGGAGAAGGATTTTTTAAATATTTGTATGGCGCTTGCGATATTTCTGCTGTCTTAATTTTATTACGCCTGAGCGTATTATTCCTATTATTTTATTAACCTTACGATAAAGATGGTTATTGTCGGTTACGCTAAAATGTGAAAATGTGTTGTATTAACGATAAACTAAGCAGTTGCTAAAACTCGTTAATTAACGAATTTTGGAGAAAAATGTTAACACTGCTTGATCCGTTGCGGTCTAAAATGTTGCTTGCAATAAAAATCTCAATTTCGATAAAAATGTCGTTTACGATAAATCGGCGGTAATGGCTCGATATGTCATTTACATATTGTATTTAAGAATAAAAATATTTTAATAACTCAAAAAAATTAATGTTTAGCTTTTAAATTAAATAGAACAAATTGGGAGCAAGTTATTGATATAAAGAAATTGAATAAAAAAGTATTATTTTGCGAGATTTTGACGACTAATATATCGGGAAAATTTTTTTTTCTTTATAACGAACTAATTAAATAATTAAGGTTCTGGTGGAGCAATTATTGATCTCAAAGCAGTAATTTAACCATGTAAAAAACTAAATTATTTTTTAATTTCCGACACCGACTTCTTCCTGGTTATATTGAGTATAAAATATCTAACGCTGAATTTTTACTACAACTGTACTAACTCAATAGAATATAGTGTATGAAAGAAATTGAACAGTGAAGCAGACTTAATCTGCGTATTATGATGTCGTTTATGCCGTTATGCTCACGTTTTGTTTTGCATTTATTTTAACACTATGTTCGTGTTATACGCCCGTTTCTTTCTTTTTTTCCTTCATAAACCGCAGCAGACGTATGATACAGAAATAAAGAATCCTTTGATGATGGAAAACATATTATTGCTTTTCGGTTTGTTAATCCCTGTAAGCAAGGGATACTCAAACGGAAAGATTATGAAGGGTGAATAACAAATTCTTTTAAGTTTAGAAAAACAATTTAAATTTTTAATTATGTTTAATTTTTTTTCTTTTTGTCAACAAATAGGAATTTGTTATTTTACAAAATTAAAGAAAAAACATGTAAGTTTGTATAGAAACTCTAATCGCCGATGGAAAAACGACTTACAATGTAATTAGGGCGAGATAACACTATAAAAGTAATATTTCGAATATGGAAGAAGTTAAAATTGACAGTGTCGTTTTTTAAAACCGTTACTAAAATTTTCTTAACTCACGTAGAAAACAAAAGATTCAGATAATAATATTATTAAGAAATTAAGAGAAATTACAAGAGTGGGATACAACAGATTTGTTTTGGTCTGGATCTGTCTGGAGGAAAATTGAGGCAAGTAAAGGAGGAAGTGTGACGAAATGCAGCTACGACCATAGTTTCATCTATTCATTCATTTTAGAGTAGGAACTTAACCCTAATTTTTAACAAAAAGCGACCACGGGCGTTCTAGTGGCTGATTTTTCTTTTAATCAATTCAAAATTTAAAAAGGAACAAAAAATTCCAATACTATTTTTTTTATCAAAGCCGGCGTCATTGTAAAAAGTTGAAATTAATGAAAATAATAAGTAAGATACATGTATAAATTTTGTATTAGTAGTATTCTATAAGTACAATTGATATATAAAAAAAAATTTATAACATTTTTTTAGAGAGAGAAAAAACTATTGACAAAAATATATTTTAGAATGAATACGTAGACTAAAATCAATCATTTTTATAAGAATACTTGTCAAATTATTCATTTTTATCAATTTTTAGCATTAAAGCCGTGGTTTATTCAAAAAATAGTATTTGAATTTTATATTTTATTTTAAATTCTGCATCGATTAAAAAAAAAACCAGCAACCAGAACACTTGTGGTCACTTTTTTAATTTCTAAACATCTTTTTAAGGGTAAGTTCCTAGCCTATTGCTATTAGCAATATTTTCAATAGTATTTAAAATTTTATTAATTATTTTGCGTAAGTTCAAATTGGGAAATTTAGTAAAAACCAAAGTATTTAAATTTTATACCAGTATTAAATACATGTAATAAAAATAAAAAAATAAATTATAAATCACACTTAGGTAATTGTGAAATGAGTTGCACACTTGACCTGATGAATTTTTCATTCATATAACGATTTAAATTTAGGCACATAATTATAATATATGAATAGACAGCATCAACTCAATTTGCTTTGGTACTATAATTATAAAAATTAAAATTATTAATTAATAAAAAAGTCAATGAACTCCTAAATAAAACTTGTTTAATATACAAAAAAAATGCAATAAAATTATTATAGCATAAACAATGTATGTACCTATAACAGCCAAGAAAAAGCCACAATTTGGCAAATTAAATCTTACATAAATTATAAATCTTAATTACCTACTATAATCTTACAGTATTAATTTCCGTGGATTTTCCATTAAAACTTACCGGAATGATATCGACTTTCATTGCGTGTGAGACGTCGGTTGCCTCGACGATGTTGTGCGGCGTGCGCATGCGCTCGAGCTGCTGTGGACACCACCACTATTGTAGCCATGCAAAACATATATTAGGATAGGGTATTTTACCAAACAATAACAAAATACACAAAACACACAAATCACAACTAACCATTTATATAGGGTATGCACGTATACTAACGTATTTCGCGTATACATGCATTCAAATTATATAATATTTTCACTGTCAACAGGAGTGGAAGAAAAATTGGGACAAGCAAAGCATTTTATTTGTAGACGGGAAGCAATGAGCCAATAAATGAGGATAAAAAAAAGGAATAATAAATCTTTCGCACATTTGAAAAAGCATATTTCAATGTTGAAAACACTAACATTATCAAATTTATTGCCTAACAACTTCAAGAAATTTTTGTGGGATATAAAAAGAAGTAAATGATCTATTGTAATTTTGTATACACTTAAGTAAGTACTCTTTTGCCAGTCATGTGGAATAAGGATTTTTTAAAAATCCTGTAAAAATTTCTCAAATATTTCGTACAGATTACAAATTTTAAGGAACCTGTTACGGTTATTATATTGAAAACTGTTGCTTTGGAAACCGATTTAGGTCTAGGATTCGTTTACATAAATAAGAAAAGTTAATTGTATGTTTTTTATTTAAAAAAAATAAATAAAAATAAAAAGAAGAATTTGTAAAAATTTGAATATTTTTTATATTCTAAATCCAAAGTAAAGAAGTCTACAACACTGTATATCCTACTCAATGTTTATCGTTTGATTTTTCCAGCAATTTAATCTTCATAACGAAAATCATTCAAGCGGCCCCTACACGCTCAATAATATTGCACAAAATCCGACGTTGTACAATATTATGGATCGTCTGTAGGTTATATCGAAAGGTTGTACAATATATTGTGCTGATCAAAAATAGTTTGAAATATATTGTGCAATGAATGAATATTGTAACGTCTGTAGGCTTTGTAGATATTTTTGCGCAATACTACTTTATTTGTTTCATTTGTTTGTTATTCTGTAGTCACGTTTGATGGCTATTATTTGAATCAGTATGAATTATTAATTTGCAAGAATAATTATTTATTGCTTTGCAACATCTTTATCACTTAATATTTAAAATTAAACAACAGTTTAATTAAGTACAATTGCTGCATTCAGTTTATTGCACAAATTTCTTTAACGAAATTATTGAACTGTCTGGAGAAGCGTTCAATAAATTGCACAAGTTGATTGCACAATATTATTGAGTGTGTAGGGGCCGCTTTATGATTGTTTGTATTCTGTTCAAAATAAAAAGTTCATTTTATGATTAATGAACAGAAATGACAAAAAAACTGTCTATTTTAGATATTATAAAAATGTCTATTTTAGATATTTCCAGCGTTCCCACCAATATTACAATTTTAATTAAATTTATACAGGGTTTTTCCGAACCCCGAAACGTACGCCGCTTGAAATAAAATCGTTTTCAAATTACAACTGATGATTATTTTTTAAAAATATCCTGTTCCTTAATTTTAATTAATTAAAAATAAAGGAATATAAAATCAACCGAAAATTTTCTAAGTAAAACTTTAATTTTATCAAATTCATATCCGAACATAAAGCCGTAAGTGAAATAGACAGACGAACAAGTTATTCCTAGAAAAATGCTTAGGAAACAAAAAAGCTAACAACACAGTTATAGGAATTCTCTTCCCGTTCTTGTTTCAAATCTTTTGAGGGGTGGAGTTAGGTAAGTAACTGGTGAGAGACTGATGTACTTATACAAAGCAATTACGTTAAAGAATCAAAAAATTAATATTTTGCATTTTTAGAGGCATGCGGGGACATTTTTACGGGGAGTTGCTAGGAACAAAAATGTTGCAAATTGAAATTTTTAAAATTTTTTCAAATTTTTGTAGCCGGCTTTTCCCTTAGGTGCGAAAGTTCATATTTCTAATTAATTACCTATATACTCACTGTAACGCTATTTTGAAGAAAAAATCGAATGACGGTTGTAGAGTCATGCTTTGACTCCTACCTTGTTGTAAAATTTAAACTAGGGATTTTTCAAATAAAATACGAAAAAATTTAAAAATTTCCTATCACGGAACTTTTGTTACACCTCCTTTACAAGTTCTATCGCTTTCCACAGGCAAGGTCCGGACAAAATCGGGGAAAAAATTTTATGGTTTTTCCATAAAGTTAAAAATAGTAATAATTCTAGAACCGTTGGACAAAATGTGAATAAATTTTGCTTTTTTTAATGTCTCACATATAGAATTATTTTGAGCTTGGTTTTCCATGTCTTTAATCCGAGTAAATTTAGAGATATTCGTTGATTTAGATGCCATTATAATATACGTATTTATATGGGTACATACGTATACACTAAAGTCCGAAAAAATTTCCATTCAGATTTTTAGTTTTTTGGGTTCCATAGGTCCTAAAACGTCATGTTAAATTGATCATGTCAAATTGATGACTAGTGAGATGATTTTTGTTTATCGATTCAGAATAAAAACTATAAATATCACTTTATTTTATTTTTTTTTTATTAAACCTGGCATCACTATTAAAAATACGATTAATGCAAATATGTAATATGATAAATGTCACGCAGTATGTTAGAAGGAACTATTGATGTGGAAAATAAATGAATATAATACTTTTCTTTCGAGAAAGAAAAATTATTTATAATATAAATATTTCAGAACGTATACGTAAACTTACATATTTATACGAATATTTGTCATATTATTTATCATATTTCTGATACGGACGCTGGACGCCGAACGCCGAAGTTGAATAAAAAGTATACCTACTATTCTAATTATTTGTCTTTTTTTTTAAATTCGGAATTGATTAAAAGAAAACCACTTACTATAAACATAATGGTTAACTGGCTCGCCTAAGAAAATTTATATAATATGTAATTATCTGGACAATAAAATCAAATATTCCGGTGGAAACGCTGTGCAGGAAAGTTTCATATGACTATTTTGTTTGTCTATGTATAGAGCAAGAGCTTTCAAAGTGCGTTCCGCGGGTCAAATCTACAATCTTGAATTAGTAAATTCGTTGAAAAATATTAAATTTTATCTGCAATATATCTTGTTATTATATAGATTTTATGTATCAGTGGTGTTCAACATTTTAGCGAATTTCGAAAACTCGAAATTCAGCTATTACAGTAGGTCTCATGACGCAATCTGAGTCCGGGACTATGGCAGAAATCTGTTTTGAGGTCCCTAGAAGACGAAAATGATATTCACTAAAATTTATATATATATATATATATATATATATATATATATATATATATATATATATATATATATATATATTTATGTGTTCCCACGATAACTCTCGAACGAAACGTCTAACGCTTATGAAATTTTGTGTGCGGACTGGATTCTGAATTTGTTTGGCTAAGTTCGTTAGCCAGACACGTCGGATGCCCAGAAGTAGGTTTTCTGGCCATTTTTTATCATTCGACCCTATCATAAGGCAGTTCGATTTTTACATCGTTGAAAAGGAAAAAAAAATTATGAAGAAAATATTCTTATAATTTTCTTTCTATTTTAAGTATTTTTCGAGAAAATGTAAATTTTCACTTTTATTCTTTCTTTGTTAGTCTAATAAGTAATTTATATTTATATCTCAGTTCTTTATGAAGAATAAAAATATTTCACTTTTTTATTAAAGAATTTTGTGAGAACAAGTGAACACTATTCACATATATGTGTTATAACACACATACATGTATAGAGTTTTGTTTCTCATTTATTGCATTATAATTAGCATGGTTCTATCTCATGTTAAAAAATGTAAATTAAACAGATTTTCTAAGCTAATGTAATGAAGAATTTTTTTTTTTTTTTTTATTGAATTTTTAAGTAAACAAGAAATTGAAGATTATGTTATGATATATTATTAAATATATGAAACAAAACAAAATATGCACAATGTACATATGTATGTACGGAAAAATATTTTGAATCGATTTTGAAAATTTTTTCACTAATAATTAATAATGTTAAAAAATTAAACCATTTCAAATGGATTTAAGGTATTTTATGTGAGGTCAAGGTTTTCGGGACCTAAAAAGGCCAGAAATTAATTAACCAATCGATTTAAAAAAATTTTTCACAGTTAGTAAGTTAAAGTATTTGAATTAATTAATTAAATGATGTCCGCAAGAAACTTACGGACTGTCATAAGTTATATGAGATCCTTAGAACCCTTTTCTTACTGTTAGAGTACTAGACTTGTATGAGTTTCGCCAGGATTTACTGATCCCATAATTGTAAAAAATAAACTAAACGACCAATTTTAAAAATTTCTTCACTGTTACAGAGCTAAACTATTTTAGATAGATTTAGAATACATTATGTAAGGTCCGCCAGGGTCCACAGGACCCAAAAGTGTCAAAAATAAACTAACTGACCGATTTTGAAAATTTTTTCACTGTTACAGAGCTAAACTATTTTAGATAAATATCGATTACGTTATGTAAGGTCCGCCTGGGTCCATAGGACCCAAAAGTGTCAAAAATAAACTGCCTGATCGATTTTGAAAATTTTTTCACTGTTACAGAGCTAAACTGTTTTAGATAAATATAGATTCCGTTATGTAAGGTCTGCCAGGGTCCATAGGATCCAGAAGTGTCCAAAATAAACTAACTGACCGATTTTGAATATTTTTCACTGTTACAGAGCTAAACTATTTTAGATAAATATAAATTACGTTATGTAAGGTCCACCAAGGTCCATAGAACCCAAAAGTGTCAAAAATAAACTAACTGACCGATTTTGAAAATTTTTTCACTGTTACAGAGCTAAACTATTTTAGATAAATATAGATTACGTTATGTAAGGTCTGCCAGGGTCCATGGGATCCAAAAGTGTCAAAAATAAACTAACCGACCGATTTTGAAAATTTTTTCACTGTTACAGAGCTAAACTATTTTAGATAAATATAGATTACGTTATGTAAGGTCTGCTAGGGTCCATGGGATCCAAAAGTGTCAAAAATAAACTAACCGACCGATTTTGAAAATTTTTTCACTGTTGGGGAACTAAGCTATTTTAGATAGACATACATTACGTTATTTAGGGTCCGCCAGGGTCCATGGGACCCAAAAGTGGTAAAAATAAACTAACCGACCGATTTTGAAAATTTTTTCACTGTTACAGAGCTAAACTATTTTAGATAAATATAGATTACGTTATGTAAAGTCTGCCAGGGTCCATCGGATCCAAAAGTGTCAAAAATAAACTAACCGACCGATTTTGAAAATTTTTTCACTGTTGGGGAGCTAAGCCATTTTAGATACATATATATTACGTTATGTAAGGTCTGAAGTGTCAGTAGGACCTAAAAGTGTCAAAAATAAAATAACTGACCGATTTTGAAACTTTTTTACTATTACCGAGGTAAACTATTTTAGATAGGTACAGGTTGTGTTATCTGAGATCCACAACTGTCCGGCGGATGCAAATGCGGCGTAGAATGCTACACAACGGGTTTTGAATATATATTATATATATATATATATATATATATATATATATATATATATATATATATATATATATATATATATATATATATATATATATATATATATATATATATATTACATAAAGTCCGCCTAGAATATGCGGTCGAGCTGATTTTTTAATGAGGTCCACCGGGAATTTGCAGATCCGAAAACGCCAGTAATAAGCTATCGAACCGATGCTAAAAAATTTCTCACTGCTAGAGAACTAAATTATTTTAGATGGATACAACTATGCTGCACAAAATTCGTTCGGGTTCTTGGGTCCCCAAAAATACCAAAACTAATTACCCAACCGATTTTAAAAATTCTTTTACTCTTAGAAAGCTAAACTATTTTAAATAGGTACAGGTCTTAGATGAGATCCGCCAGTGCCCAAGATTTGGAAATTCGCTATGTTATGCAGATGCTGCGACAGGGGTATTTTATTTTGCAAGCCATAATGCAAAAATTCCTTTAGAAAATGTGATTTAATTTTCACATGTAATTTTTCTGTTGTTTTTCAATTTTGTGAAAAACGAAATAAACGGTATCAAAAATCTATGAGCAGTTTAAATTTTAGGTTTCTAATATTAAAATTATAGTTTTTAGAGCTTTTAAGAAATTAGGTATACGTGATGACGCCATCAAATTTAATTTTTTCAAGTTCAGTTAATAGCTGCAAAAATGAACTGAATTAGATATGTTGGTGAACTTTGGGTAACTTGCGTGCGATATTTTCATTCTTCCTGTAAAAGTGGGCCATATTCATTTAGAAAATGTCGTCTATTTTCAGAATGAGAGATTTTTCAAGGCTATATTATAGACAGGTTGAAAACTACTGTTATATATATTTCATCTAAACTATCGAGTCGAAGTAAATAAACTAATTTTGCCTTTATATTCTTTCTTATTTTAAAATTTTTTTCTTGGCCTGTCGACTCAAAACTTTGGGAATCCTTGATGTAGATAATGATAAATAGAGACAGACGCTAGTTTAATTTCGATTAATAAAATGTTACTTTTTATAAGCGATTTTGTTGGTTCTAGTGAGAAAGATATTTTTCTGATACATTCTGTATCTTCAAGAACATTCATTAATCTTAAAATAGAGGTCTTGTACCAGTTAATTAAATACTTATCAACTAGTTACCATATATAGGTCAAGCATTCAAGTAGTTTATTCCCAGGTATTTACATGTATTTATGTTTATGAGCAAGATTACATGAAGTTAGTGACACTAAAGTTGAACTATTAATATGAATTTGATAGTCCAATGACCAGTCAACGACTTTATTTAATTTTCAAAAAGAATATAATAAATGGTTTAGTAAAAAAAATCGATTAATTTATTCATAATTAAAAAAAAAAATTACTCAGCACTGGTTCTCTCAAAATATTTAACTCGTTCTGCCCACAAAATAATTTTGAAAATTACAGAAATGTAGAGTATGGG
This sequence comes from Brachynemurus nebulosus, assembly GCA_035578155.1. Lineage (NCBI taxonomy): Eukaryota > Metazoa > Arthropoda > Insecta > Neuroptera > Myrmeleontidae > Brachynemurus > Brachynemurus nebulosus. The sequence continues at coordinate 29,129,289 of JAPWDM010000004.1, read as the reverse complement.
TGTTTAAGAATTTAATATAAAATTATATTTAATATGACTATTGACACCTGGTATTAAGCACTTATATCCAGAGAAATTAGACACTGTCGTTCGGAAAAATTCCCGGAATTGCTGGAAACTGGATTTTGATGTGAAGATTGATGATAATTATTTGAGTTAACTTTTTGTAAATTGTTTTTTTACTCATTTTATAACTGAGTTTTTAATTACTTTATGTACAAGATTCAGTTTCTTGAAGAGTTTCAAAAGTTTCAAAATACACGAGAGGTTCGTATTCTTTCTAAATAAATTTGTGCTCTCTTACAACTCAAATTTCTTGCCAAAAAGCAATTTAACTCGAAGAACTGTTAACCCAAGATGTCGCGCTTTTTTTAGTTGACAGTTATTCTCGTTAAATTGTTTGGGAACAAATTGTCGTTAGACAAACTCAAATTTCGTCGCAAAAATACAAACCTCTCGTGTATTTTGAAACTCTTGAAAGTCTTTAAGAAACTAGATCTTGTACATAAAGAAAATAAAAACTCACGTTATAAAATGAACCGAAGGACAATTTACAAAAAGTTAACTCAAATAATAATTATCATTAGAAATATTTTTAAATTGCGAAAAATAAATGAGTATTGTTGATGAATTGTTAATTAGAACGCTCATTTTGTAAACAAAACGTGTCGGTATTTCACTGTTAAAATACAACCAGCCGAGCCAGCCAACCATTAGAATAAAATTCTAAACGATAAATTTTCCTTTCACATATTTAACATAGAAAATTACAAAAGCAATTATTACGTTACATAAAATCATAATGCGAAAACATATACTTATTTCTCTACATAAAATAACAACATATAACAAGCGCAACACAATAACAGCAAAACAGCAAAAAGGCAAAAATATAAAAAAAAATAGACCAACAAAAAGCGACATTTAATTTGTGTACAGACTTGTTGTACTAACAAACAAAATACCAAACAAAAACAGGGCAGCACTAATTGTAAGTTTACATAGGTGTAGGTGGGTAAGGTATACCTGAATGATATCTCTTCTCATTGTGCGTGACTCGACGTTGTGTGCGCCGAGTACGTTGTCTGCTGTTACCGCCGCCACTGTCTCTACCACCACCACCACCACCCCCAACACCGCCGCTTGCAGCACTTGGTGCTATCACACCACCCGAGCCTGTTAGCCCAAAAGACAACACACATACATACACAATATGAACAACATATCGTATACCAAAATTATTTAATAAAATATACTTAAATAGTTGTAGGAAAAGAAAAATATTAATAAATTAGGTTAATATGAAATTGTATAAGAATGAAACAGAATTAATTTTCCACAAATGAGAACATGTTCAATGTTGGGAAAGTTTAGAAATGTAATTTAAAAGACACCAAAAAAAGAAAAAAAAATTAACCCATAGTCTACATCTGCTGATCTGAATCAGTGGTTTGATCTATTTTAAATTGTTATATATTTTAAGGTATTTATTTTCAAAGTTAAAAGTAACTGTTAATCACAATTTTTTTCAAACTAAGGGTTAAAATTCCCCCTTCCCTTGAATTACTTTCTTCGGGAACAAAGTAAAAAAAAAAACGTTAACAGTTTTTGTATTAATAATTAGATATTACTTCTCATATTGGAGAACAGATCTCAATTTGGGAATTTTTATGAGTTCATTTTATTTCATAGAACAATCATTAAGATACTGGACATAAATGTACACAATCAGATTACCCCTTTTGTGTACCTAGAATAAACGATAAAATTCTATGATACAATAAAATCGTGCAATATACAATGGTCAATTTTAAAATGCATATAAATATAATAAAACGTCCTTTTCATATTTATTTATATTACGTATATTTTAAACCAGTTGTTCATTTTAGCAAATTAATTAGACATATTAAATGATTAAATTTTAAAAATAGGTTAACCTTTTAACCTTTTTATTATAGGTATATATATATTCAGAGCCGGATTTATATAATGGCATTTGGGGCACGTGCCCCGGGGCTCCCACACATTAGGGACCTCCTTGATAGCAAGGATAAACGCTTTTCCGTTTTCTTTTTTTTTTTTTGCTCGCCAATCCTATTTTTGGAGAAAAATTGAAAAATTTCGGGAATTTTCCAACGGGTCCACCACAAAAGTACTCAGAGACCTCCACATAAGAAATGTCCAAACACATTAGTAGTGCCCCGGGGCCTCCACAGAGGTAAATCCGGCCCTGTATATATCTACATTTTATGGCTCTCCAACAAAATTTCAAGTTATTTTTTTTAATAAACTATAATAGTGCGTGGTATATTTTTATGAAGAAAGCTGCTAATGAATTTTGTTCATCCGTCAGGTATAATAAATGTTTTACGTTTTGTGATATTTATTCTTATATTTTCAGTACTTAAAATACCGGCAAATTACCGGTAAACCGGTTTCGTTAAAAAAATATACCGAATTATTGGTAAATGAAATAATGGTTTTACAATTCTTTTCTCAAATATATCGAGTAATATCTAATTGTTAAAAAAAAATTTTCCACAAAATAATTGCGAAACTAATTTCAGTAAGATAATTTTAAATACAGACCAATTTTATAAAGCAATGCGTAAGTTTTACGGCTACACTTCTTATCTATTCCACGAATAGATAAATATAAGCTGTTTAAAACATCAAAAATATGAGTTTCTCTGGACATCATAATTCTGAAGTTAGAAATATAATTTCTTAATAATGAATTTAGATATCCTTTTCCAAATATCAGAATTATGAGCTGTTTAAGGGGCGATTCGCTAAAAAAATTAAATAAATCGATTTTTTTTCGTTCATAATTATGTTCTTTGAGGCGTTAAAAATATTCTCCTAAAATTTTATTTGAAAAAAAAAAAATGAAAAATCAAAAAGTTATGGGCATTTTGTACGTATTTTACCATAATTCAATTTAAATAAAAAACTTTAAATGCTTTTTTTTTCAAAAGTACGTTTTTCGACATGGCTCCTCATGTATCTCAAAAAGTATCTGAGATAGCGACATAAATCAAAGTGCATATTATTCCTCGATACCGGCATTTTGGCAGGAACTAGGATCTTTTGGTTCTATAATATATTTTCAAAATGGCAGCTGTTCACAGTCTTAAAAAAGCGGTGATTTTTGAAAATTTATTTTCAAAATGTGATTTCTAGCTGGTTTTTTATTTTTTTTCTTCAATCTTAGTGTCATAATTGTATATGTATATTTTCAGAAAATTCTTGAATTTCTGATTTTGGTTCACTGAGGATTTTAGAATCCCCATCAGGGTGGAAAAATCTCGCAGTTGCGACTTCAAAGCCATTTATACTCAGTTCATTTTTGAATTTAAAAAAAAATTTGTAATCTCAAGACATGTAGAAACAATGTCGTGTATTTAGTTTTCTAATAGAATATTTATTTGTATAAAAAAAAGATAATAAAAAAGGTCGATTTTTGATGTTTTCTTGGCGAATCTCCCCTTAAGCCATCGCAATTTTGAAGTCAGAAAAAAGAGTTATTTAAGATATCATAATTAATAATTATGAATCATAAATTAAGAATCTGTTCCTAAGCCGACGCATAATATATTTTTATGAAGTCATCAGTATATCTTTCTGAACTTATTTTCTGACGTCCAAATCAGAATTATAAAGTCTTTATGAATTCATTAAAACGTAAGAATGTTTACTGGATAATCTACTTAATAAATCTCTAACACTGTCTGACTGACAGACAACGCACAGCCTAAACCGTTGGGTTTAGAAGAATGAAATTTTGCACAGGAGCTCCCTATGTAATGTAAATGAAAGGATTTTTAAAAATTCGTCCCCTAAATGGGTTAAATAGGGAATTAATATTTGTATGGAAATTCGTCGCTTTTGAAGTTAGAAATATCTACTTAATAAATTTCTAACACTGACTGACTGACAAACAACGCACAGCCTAAACCGTTGGGTTTAAAAGAATGAAATTTTGCATAGGAGTTCCCTACGTAACGTAGGTGAGCACTAAGGAAGGATTTTTTAAAATTCGTCCCCTAAGTGGGTTTAATAGGGGATGAAAATTTGTATGTAAATTCGTTATTTTTGAAGTTAGTGGTACATAAAAATATGTTACTATGGCTATAAAAATAAATAATATTTTATTTAATGAATCTTTAACTTTGACTGACAGACAACGCACAACCTCAACTGTTGGGTTTAGAAGGACGAAATTAAGCACAGGAGTTATGAAAATTGGCGTTTAGGCTTCTATTTATAAATAAAAGTCGTCAGTTGTCTAAACGTTTCTGGAAATTTATTCCCTAAGGGGTTAAAACAGAAAATGAAAGTTCGTATGGGAAGTTTATCATTTTTTTAAGTTAGAAACGTGGATATTGATTTAGGCTTTTGAAAAACATTCAAAATGAGCAGAAAGTGAGTACCCAATAAATAGATGTTGTCGATGGGAAATCCCATCGGGCATACGGCTAGTATAAAAATATGTTACTATGGCTATTAAAGCAAATAATATAACAGGCAGTTCTTCAAAAGCAATTTTTTTAAATTAGTTTTACCACCTGAGATACTGCCGATGCGATGGGATATCCCGTAGGGTACACGAACACGGCTAGTATCTTTATAATACATTAAAATTTCAAATTCTTAATTTGAACAATTTTTTGTGATCGATTCACCTTAAGTTAACCAAAAAAAAAGAAAAGCACCATATTTATTCATATTTCTTACGTTATACTGTTATTTATTTACATGTTTATTTTTCGGTTGTTACCACACACTGTTATTCACATCAAAATAATGGCAAAAAACAAGTCGAACTTAATGCGAGAAAAACGTAGTACATGAAGAGAAGATGTATGTAAATATGGAAAAAAATTATATTTACACAAAAAGTGTACACATACACTTATGTATACCGGGTGTCCCGTTCGGATGTATACATACGATTTACATGTTAATTGATAACATTGGATTCCCACAAGTAAAAAGTTATGTCACAAGAGTGCTTTGAATAAACATATTTATATTTTTGGTAATTTTCTTTTATACAATAATTTATTTTATTTTATTTTAATATAAAACATAAATAAATTAATAAAATAAGAAATGGATAATTTTAACAAAAAATTGAATATGAATGACATGAATAAATTAGTTTTTCCATTTTTCTTAAACTAATACTTGGATTGTTTCCCACGACAGTTAGCAAAAAAATTGTATTTTTAACTTCTATCCTAACTGTAATAGTCGAGTCTTCTTATGGTCACTATTTACACACTTATATTTTTTAAAATTCTCTAAAATGCATTAAATTGTTCTGAGGCACGGCATCGGACGATCAGGATAGGGTAAGTTCAAAAATGTAAACTTTACCGCATCGATGCAGCATCAGGACGTTCTGATGCGTCTAATACTGCATGATGCGATGCTGATGCTCTCTTGAAATTTGATGCACATTAGATATTTTTGAATGGGATATTGGCATCATGATGCATGTAGCATAATAGACACACAATGTAGCCAATGTAGCATGATGGACTATAGATAATATAGTAATACAGTCCTTGTATAGGTATATTATCTTTGAATTTCAACTTGAACTTACTTGAAATTGAAAATATTGAAATTATTTGAATAAAAAATATTACATACCTATTTTGAGTGCAAGATGTATTCAAATAGTTTAAACAATTTTAATGAAAAGTAAATACATTAATCTTTTTCAACAGTTTTTTTCGGAATTATTCCTGTTGGTGTTAATACCTACATAATATGGCAAGTAGTTATAATTCTACACATGACAAGCATCTTGGACACGCATCACCAAATTTCTTGATGCATTGTTTTGACGCATCAGATGCAAAAATGAACTTTTGATTTTTCGTTGTGATGCGTCTGATGCGTTTTTGAACTTTTGACTCTGCCTCATGCAAGCAGTGATGCATTTTTGAACTTAGCCATACTTAACACTGAATAAGTCTCTGGTACTACGTAAACTGTTTCCTTCAATCTTCCATCAAATTAGCTGCACTATTTCTTCAACAAAATATTCTTTCAGTATTTTTATTATTTTAATATCTATTTTCAAAAATATAAAAATTGCCTTTTGAATTTTCAGAAAATGACACAAATATTCTTATTTATGTGAAAATATTAATTGCTAGAAAATTGCGACATTCATTTCATTTTTGAGCACTCTTGTGACATAACTTTTTCCTTATGGAAATCCAATGTTATCGATTAACATATAAACGTATGTATGCATCCAAATGAGACACGCGGTACGTTCTGACTACATAACATGTTCCTACGTTAGCATTATAGAGAGAAAATATTCAACATAATGCTGTGTACATAATCTATATAGTTTTATCATTATTTGCACTCACTCAGAGTTGCTTTTCCTCTAGAACAGTTTCCCGCTGTTTACGAATGAAATTATTGAAATGAGAGCAGCAGATGTTACCTCATTTAAAAATTTAATCTCTATGGTGTATATAGGCAAAAAATGTATATGCTTACAATATTCTCTATGTAAGATCTTTCAGTTTTCATAAAAACGAAAGGATTTATAATTTGTTTACAAGAATATGTTATAATAATGTTTCGTTATTTTTTTTTGTTTTTTTTTGTTTGAAGAGTTTAAAGAGAAAATTTCAAGAGAAAAATAAGTATTAGCTTGTTTTAAGTTTTATTTTTAATATGTTCGTTACTAGTAAGTTAAAAGGTTTTGCAAAAAGGATAACTTGATTAGTTAAACCATAAAAATTGTACCTTCATTGACATAATAATAATAACTAAAAACATTTGGGTAAAAAACATCATTCAAAAGTAGAGAAACATTTCTATTTTATTACATATATACACAGAATAGATAACAACCAGAAGAGTAACAGAATGAGAGGTCCGATATTGTCTGCTATGACCTTGATTGCCTGTGTTTTGTGAAAAGCAAGGGGTGGTCTCGGGTATATTACCTATATCTAACAGAGCCGGTATATGTAGAATTTGAATTATGAAAAAAAATAATACAATATATTAGATGATTTGCTATTGTTCGCTAGCATTTATTTATTAAAATTCTTCACAATTCTTCACTAAATAAACATTGTGTGATTTAGATATATTTTCCATGTTAATATAATATAATTTGCAAAATTTAAAATTTAAATTTGTAACGAAATTTTATTTTAAAATACACTACTGCCCTGGAACTACGACACTGATCGGTTTGAATTAACATATTCTTCCAATTTCTTCCAAACCTCGAGCAGCAAAATTTACCTGACTATCGTTTCTTCTCTTTCTGTTACTTTTCTGGTTGTTATTTATTCTTGTGATATATACCAGTATACATATATATTATTGACAGTCGATATTATTAGTGTGGATTAATTTTTTTAAGCAACAGAGATATTTTGAACTTATTTAAAAGGCAAGTCGCTGGAATTTCTTGAATTGGTTCCACGAAGAAAATCTGATTTAAGAGGAGTATGTTACAAATAAGAATGAAGTGTTTGTTAATATATTATTTTTTTTTAGATATATTCGTCAATCAGTTTGTTTAGTAGGGAAATTTAAAACTTCAATTAAAAATAGTTCGTTATAATATGGCAGTTCGATTGTTTCGCGATAGATGAAGGAATTTCGTATGAATTGGATAAACACGCTCTTTGTAGTGGAATGTTATAATAAATTCCTAAACATACGTGAACAAAATCGCGAATACAACTAGCTCTAGCTAAATCCAAAACCCGGCCAAAACTGAGTAGTTACGAAGATAACTAAAAAAATAATAAATACATAATAAAATAATTAATTTTTGAATCGGCAACTTGCTAAAATGAGGATTTATTTCGAATTTTTTTCTCAGTAATTAGTTAATATTCGGAAAATATTTTAAATTCATATGTAGGCAAACACTTTCGAAAATATTCAACATATTTATTATTGCCCCCACTTCTAAATTCGATTTAATTTTATTTTTTTGGGGTACATACTCGGTTCGGAAAGTTAAGGGTAACAATTTTTTTTTTAAATACCTTGTACCCCTTTAACTTAAATAAAACTTTGTATCGTAATAAGTACATTGACACAGTTACTTCATTTTTTTAAGATGGTCTGTTAATAGTCAACGCTATGAAAATAACATCGAATATGATTTTATCACTGTACTATCATTATTAACAAGAGCTGGTACTTTCCTATTTTAAGTAGTTACCGTAAAAAATTTAAAAAAGTCACCATTTTTTATTAAAATAATAATAATAATAGAGCTTTAAGTTCGTTTTTCCCGCCACCCACCCACATCACTATTTTTCTAATTTTATTTATTCAGTACCATATTACAATTTTCATTTCATTATGATGTGGGTGGAGGACAAGGGAAGTGGTGTGAAGGTTAGGATTTGGTAGGTATGCGTCTGTAGCTATCTTCTATTAAGAAATTATGTCGATATTCATCTGGAATTGTCAAGGGGAACTGCAGAAACTTGCATGGAATTCGAACCCTCCGACCTATTAGTCGGCAGTATGAGTGTCTAAGCACGCTCAGCAACTCCGCTGGTTCATTAGTTTCTACTATTTTTTCAGTAGTCTCTGTAACTACTCAGTTTTGGCCGGGAAGGTTGTAGATGTATTTACAGCCTCACCATACTGTTAGTAATTAGTACAATTCGCCGGGTCAAAAAGAAAAGTGCCTAAATCCATTTTTAATAAAGTTGTAATTAACTTCTAAATATATTAAATATTCAACTCTGTTAAAAATGGACTTAGGCACTTTTTAAGCCGACGAATTGGCTATTGGAGGTAGATTGCCGATATTTCTCTGGATATTATACAATTTTCTTTTTTTTCTCATTAACTTTTTACTACAGTGATGTTTTATTTAAAGAATTTCAGAACTCCTGTTTTAGGATAGCCTGGGTATCAAAAATTATGTAGGACAGAGTTTAACTGTATCGAATATAAGAGAAAACTTTTGTTAGCATGCTAGTTATGTAGTCAGCTAGGGATTTTATTAGTCTGGCATAGAAAATCGAAAATATGCTTTGATTTTGAATGTTTGGCTCATTGCAAAATGTATCTTTTAAGGAATTTTCTTTTATACTGATGGTTGGTTATATTAGATGGTGAAATAGTTTAGTATAAATGTTTTCAAATTAATTTATCTTTAAAGGAAAACGAAAAATCCCATTTTGCATATTTCAATTACACTTAAGGGGAGGTTTACTTGAGAGTCGTTAAAAAAAACCGATTTTTTTTGCAGAAATTGGTAGCTAATTATGTATAGAATATGTTCCCAAAGTGATTTTGCTGAAAGTAATTTAAAGGAAGGTTTACTTGAGATTTGATAAAAAAAATCGATTTTTTTTTGGCGAAATTGGTAGCAAATTATGTGTAGAATATGTTCCCAAAGTGATTTTACTGAAAATAATTTAAAAACAAGATTCTTGCACATTAACCGAATCCAGCTTTCTAGAAAATAACCCAAAAACTATTCGATCGATCCTTTTTTTTAATTTTTTGTTTTTAAGATAATTCAATTCTTCGGCACCTCTACCCAAGTTCGATACACTTTCAATATTTTTTTTATTTTTAAATTTACTTTAAAGAGCGAAAAATAAGACAAAAATCGTAATCAAAAGTTCAAACATCCGCCATTTGTTTTTCTTTCAGCAATTTATTGATACTATAGGTAGAGGTGCCGGTACTCTTCATATATTTTATAAATCTTTTTTGTTTTTGGATTTCGGTGGTTTATTACCGGCGCTAGGATGTCCACCAACAAGGCATTGGATTTTCGGATCGTCACACTGCACTATCTATAAAATGGACATTTTTTTATATTTTTCCTTGAAAAAATTTTTTTGTGTAGTTTCATACTTAATAAATATGTGCACAAAATTTGAAATTGATATTTACTTCCGTTCTTGAGAAAAAATTCTAGAAAAATACATAACTTTTAAGGACTCTCGAGTAAACCTCCGCTTAACCAATTTTGAATCTCCGTAATAACAATAAAACCCAATATACACCAAAAATAAAAAATAAAAAAATACCAAACACACTGACCCATTTTTCATAATCTTCGAATGCAACTAAATTACTAAAACAATTCATGATGACTCAAATAAAAAAATTGTATGTCAAAAAAGAGTATAATATTTTTTTTTTAAGATTTTGAGCTTAATTCTGATTGTACATTATAAAAAAAATAGAACAAAACACTTAAAAAAAAAGTATAATAGAAATTCATAGAATGAAAAATTTAAATTTTCTTTTTTTGAAATTTTAAAGGATGAATAATGGCGTATGGAGATAGTAAAAACGAGAAATACATCGTACGAATTAAATTTAACATTTAGCTAAATAGTATTATTACGGTTGACGGATACGTACTCTGTTTCCATTTTAAAACATAAATAATGCAAGAGATAATCTAATGGGCAAGCAAGCAACACAGCTACATAGCATTGAGCAAGTAGATACATAATAATAGCACTCACATAGCATTCCACATTCACTCACTTCAAAAAATGAAATGTGTGTCGGTTGTTACCTGCCTGCCTGCCTGCCCGCCTACACTACCTACAGCTTTTCCTAATGCATTTTAAAACTTCAGAGATAATACATTCGTACAAATTTCATTCACACTATCCATTATGTATTGTTATTATCAGTGGTATTACATTTATTTTTCACAGGTATATTATAATATAATAATAATAATAATAATAATAATAATATGAAAGCTGAAATTGTAATAATATTTTTCTTTATTTTAAATAATATTTATGTTTTATCTAATTGGAAAGTTATATGGAAGAAATTTTAATAAATTTAAAAAAAATACAGATAAAAGTTAAGAAAATGGAAATTGAAACTGTAAGATAAAATATATCTATCGCAGCATCTGGTGTAAAGTAGCGGGTTTTTCTTTTTGGAAATAAAAAATATTTGAAGTAAAACTTTATTGGTACATATTTACTGGCAAAATCAGTACAATCTGTCTGCCCCCTGACTTTAAACATACTTTTTTTTGCACTTTTTATAAATCTGTATAGACAAAATGTAAACCAACTGCAATCAGATTTTTAAATCCTCTTTATGATGGTGTAATAAAAATTTCGAAAAACTTTTAACTTCTTGAAACTCATTTTTAATTTTTTTCGAATATCGGTTTACTTAAAACAATAGCTAAAAGCCAGTCTTATGTAATTTTTGTCGCTCTTTGTAATGGTGCAAAAAACAAAAAATCGGAAAACTTTTGAATTGTAAAAACTTATCTAAGGATTTGGAACATCCAACGCTTTACCCAAATTTCCTACAAATAAAATGTTTCAGTCGAGAATTACCTTACCGACAAAGTGCGTGAAAAATTTAATGAATAAATATATTATCCCGGCTACATCTGCTTACCGGCGCTACCACTATTTTTTCTTCATATATAGAGATCTGAGCGATTTACATCAGTAGAATTCTAGTTATTGTAAGAACAAATTCTGCATTTTCGTGAAAACTCTAGGGCAACATAAAAATCAATAATGAATCCCAGAGAGAAAAATCCCTTTTGGTGCAGAACTATTATATTCTTACTACTTTTGGTACAGAATCGTTGTAACCTTACTACTATTGGTACAAAATCACTGTAACCTTACTACTTTTGTTGCAGAACTATTATATTCTTACTACTACTTTTGATATAGAATCGCTGTAACCTTACTACTATTGGTACAAAATCACTGTAACCTTACTACTTTTGGTACAAAATCACTGTAACCTTACTACTTTTGGTACAAAATCGCTGTAACCTTCTACTTTCGGTACAGAATCGCTGTAACTTTCTACATTTAGTACAGAATCACTGTAACCTTACTACTTTTGGTACAGAATCGCTGTAACCTTACTACTTCTGGTATAGAACTGCTGTGACTTCGTTACTTTTGGTATAGAAATTTGGTTGATAAAATTACTAGAGAGGTAAGTCGATCTTGACTAACGATAGGTCCGAAGCAATATTTTATTACCTTCAGTCTTGAAAAAGATCTTTCTGCAGATACAATAGTAATAATTTAAGTGATAAAATCAATATAGTTTTCCGAGTAGTAACAAAATTTGGATACAGTTCAAATAAACTACATATTTTTAATATATATACACTGCTGTAACGAAATAACCACACCATCGGGACCAAAGAGAAGTGTGGTTATTTCGTTACATCAGTGGTGACTTCATTAAACAATTAAAGCTGCTGTACATTGCTTAAATATTTACAAAGCATATTATTAAATACTTAAAATTTTTAATAATTTTCTAATAATATGACAAAATTTTCTTTTTCTGGGATTTTCCATTAAATAATATGTTTTCTTTTTTTAAATTAAGAAATAATAAAGTATTCAGAGGTAATGAATTCCAATACCACTACCACTCAGATAATATTTTATCGGAGCGGTATCGGAACGATATCAGACCTATATCGATAGTGTGAACACGCTTTTGATTCCACTCCGCTCCGTTTCTCAGCCTTCTCCATTTATTTGAAAATTATTGTATTAGGAAAATATGATACAGCACAACGACGCGACGTCTTGCTACAATACATTATGATACATCTTAACTAATTAACTAATAGACATATTGTATTAGGATATTATGTTCTCCTAATACAATAGTATGTAAAACATGGAACACTGGAAGGAATACAACTATCTCTTTTCTGCAATCACTTATGTGCAAGTATGTGCATTTTACAGAACTATGTTGTCATTCACTTACTAGCTTCCAACGGGTGTGTTTCAATTATTGTCATATTGTTGTCGTTGTGTCGACACGGTATGTTGCATGTACGTACCACATACATACTATGTATTTTTTTAGTATATGCGTATGCAAGACACGCAGACACAGAAACACATATCCCCCTACCACACACAACTCCGCGTGCACATATATAAGATAGTGGTGGTGGTATTTTTTATCCTTTAGCGTTACGCTGGTTTCAGTAGTATAGAGGTACTACCGTTCGTTCTGTATTCTATGATTTAAAATATGGGAAAAAAATTTTATCGGAGCGAAACCGGAGCGAGAGCGGCACCATAGTGTGAATAGAAAGCGAACAGGTACGAGCACTGTAATGTGAACACAACCAAATTATATCGGAGCGAGACTGGGGCGGGAATGTATCGGTATCGGCACTATAGTGTGAATTGGGCCTAATAATATTTTATTTTTTATTTAGACATCTTCGTTACACAAAGAAAGCTATAACTAACTAATACACATATATTTTACTAGCTCTATTGTTTTGCATTGATAATACGACAACACTTTTCAAATCGTCAGAAATCATACCTACGTGTTTCTAGTATTCTATTTTAAGAATAAATCATTAGGTAAATTAATGTGAATAATTTGTGAATATATATATATATATATATATATATATATATATATATATATATATATATATATATATATATATTAATTTTCAAATATGGATTCTAACAATGTTTACAAAAGATGTAAAAAAATTATTATATAAAAATTATACTATACACACATACATACATATATAGAAATAATGCATCTATAAAGTATGCATACATATATACATGAGTATTACATTCGCCACTGGTATGTAACACTAACACACTGAAGAGATAACTCACTATACATGTGAGGGTATCCCCTCCAAAACATGTTGAGTGTGGTTATTACGTGTGTGCTTATTTCGTTACAGCACTGTATATCGATTTTATAAAATAAATCAATATTGTCTTTCAAAGGTCATACTTAAGATTTTGATTTTACAAAATCAGTGAGCGGCGCGGGGCTATAAAAAACACGGGGTCTAGTGCGGTGCACTGTTTGCACCGCTCTTGGACCGGACCTGATAAATTCTTATTTTATTTTAAATTATTGTTTCGTCTTTTAAATTTACCATTACACAAGACACAATGTAATATGTCTATATTATGATACTATCCTATTTTGTCTGGAAGACAAAACAAACTATTTCTTAAAAAATAAATAACCCATGATCATAAAATATGTAGCACTGAAATTGTAGCGACGAATAGTACCAGTTAGCGCAATAATATTTTAAATATTTTATCTATCCAATTCAAGAGTAAAGAATACTTTTGAGCGTTCGAAATAGTTAGACGGTAGAGTAATACAGATATAGTTGGTTATATAATATGTCGAGTGAAATTCTAATACGTAAATACGAGGAACTTCATAAAAGATAATAAATTATACTTTTACATAATAATCTTCAAAATTAGGTTACGTTTAATGTGAATTTATTCCATCTGTATGAAAAGAACGTAAAAACATTCTGAATGAATTGTACGCTAAATTAATATGAATTTTTCGAATGCATTTAATGTGATCTATATAGTTTAGTAATGGGACAGGACAATTCAAATAAATTCTATTACTGAAATGTAGTTCGAAATATTCGAATATGTGGATAAAATTAAAGACACTGAAGAATCTGTATCCCTGGGTAATTGTAAAGCCGGTTCTACACGATGCTACGAACGTTTCTTCCAACGTTCGATCGAACGTTTGATGCAAGTAAGTTCGACAGTTGGTGCTGCGAATGTTCCTGCTACACGGTGGATCGAATGTTTGATCCAATACATATGAAAATAGTTTGGTACAAACGTTTATTCAGTGGACGCGGATGTTATCTATCTGATGTTATCTCTAATGTTATACACTGATGTTGTCTCTTTTCATATGAACGAGTCGTGTAGCCGTTGAGTCGAACCAACGAACATATTGTCCTTCAAACGTTCGAAGCTTCCCTTTGATTCGGTACAAGAATACCGACATCGGCTGGAACATGGGCAAATGCGAACGTTCGACGCTCGACATTGCACGCTCGCGGGTTCGAACAACGGCCACACGATGCGACTAATCAACAAACGCCCAATGTTGGAAGGTGTTCGTTGCATCGTGTAGAACCGGCTTAACAATAGTTTACAACTACATAAGCACCAGTTATCCCCCCAATCGTTTCACTTTTTACCTAGGAATTGAACCCGAAACTTTAGTCGAATTATACAGTATATTCGAAAGTTTATGGTATAAGTACTTTGTTTTAGGCTTTAGCAATGAAGAAATTCTGACATTTATTCATTTTACCCTGATTTTAATGATGGTAGTGCGAAGTACATAAAACTTCGATATTTCTACTGACGATAATGATAATGCTGGCGATTTTTTAAAGGAATTAAGATACAGTGAAACAACAGTGTGTTTGTTTTTGTAACCACTTCGCCTGGTTGGTACTGATGACTTCGCACTTAAATGCCCTCTAATATTAAGCTCTTTAGTACCGCTATATATTCCAATATTTTAGATAAAAAAATTAATATCTCTGTAAGTGCAAGTTTGGTAGGTTTCTTAAATTATTTACAATATGACCGCTCTTTACTATACAGCCTCCAGTTACCGATATAAAACGATGCACACTTGTCAATTGAATTTTTTCTAAAAATTAGTATGACGAGCTGAGCTCGTCATTAGTCCTAAAGGGGTTAATTCAAGTTCGCTATTTCGAAAAAATTAATATTTTTGTTAAAGGGATGTAATCACAACAAATATTTCATAAAAGATATCCGATCGATTAAGTACCCGGAAGCTTGTATGACAATTAATTTTCAAAAAATATTTGCTAACTGGAATCCCTTAATTAACAAACTGGTTACTAATTAACGAATTAATTATAAACAAAATCGACAGATTCAGAAACACTCACAAAAGACTGGTATTCGGGAAAATTTAAAAATTTTATTTTTAAATTTATGTTAGCTATTCGTAAGAGAATCAATTGTAACGATACAAATTTTCTTAAAAAACGGTGGATATTTTAAAAACGATTTCACATTCTTCTTCAGTTTCTGTTTCTTTAGATTAGTCTTTTTCTAAATTATTTCACAGAAATGAGGCACAAATTTTTTTTGTTGGCACTGAATCACTAAGATATCTCTCTCTCTTACTTTTAATTTACATTAGCTTAATTTTTAATTGGGTAACGGAACAAGTACTACGATAAAATTTTATCATCCTTAACGTATTATTTTAGGTATTTACTAAGGTTTTATGGATTTAGGAGTGGATGATCTTTAATGAAATTAATCTTACTCAAATAACTATCTAATTAAAATTCAGAGACAGTGATAGCACTCAAAATTATGTCCCCTCACACTGTAGTCAATTTAAAGAACTACTCCCTTCTCACTTTCATAATTATTCGATTAATTCACACATTTCCCATCACTAATTTCAACGTGTACAGGTACATAAAATGAACAGATATGTATGAATGTTAAAATTGTACGTGTTTCATAAGTAGATATACCTTATGTACACATACAGGTGAGTTTTTTGAGAGTTACCATTTTTATTACAGCTAAACCATGGAATTAATTAAAAAAATTGTTCAGATAAAAGTTGTAGATACGGCTGGGGGAATTTGATTGTCATAACTAAGAGCGTTATAGCTCCTTTAGTTTTTAAGCTATGATACAAGCTTATACTTTTTAAAATGGAACTATGTATACCGTAAGGCCGGATAGGGGGTCTAGACCCGGACACGTTGCACCAATCTACAAAGTAAATAATTTCTACACTAACCTGGAACAATAAGCATCTCTTCCTTACGTCATTAGAGTTCAAAGAAGAACTCCTCTAAACAGCTGTACCAATAAAAACTACGGATTTCAACTTTTACTATTTCATTTTACAGGATTATCATCATCCATTTTTTCAAAGAAATAAAATGTGTGTCTCACTTACAATCAGTGCAACAATAGACAACATAAGTAGAAAACAACAATTCTTTCCAAGTTTATTTTTTGAATTTCTTCAATTTCTTAATTTTGCCGTAAAGAGATACAATTCTATATATAAGCTACATTCAATCGTTTAGTTTTCTTTGCCCAAGAGATGAACCAACAATTTTATTAATAGATATCAAACCAGATAATTTATCTTTTAAAATATAGATGTCGCGCATCAACACGCATTGTACTTAACTTTTTTTTTTGTGGAAAAATAATTTTAAAATACATATTAGCATTTAAATTATTTGTTAATTTAATTATTTACGTTTTTTACTTTTTTACTACAGTAAATGTTAAACATCTAACCTCACTATAGTTAAATGAGAGTTAGTTGTGTGCCAAAAACCATATTTTTTTACATTTGTAAAACGTAATTACTCACATGGAGAGAAAATTCCTATAAAAATTACTGTGCTCATACTACAATCGACGTGTAACAGGCGAACATATCTAATTTTACCGTACAAAAATCGGATATGTTCGCCTGTTACACGTCGATTGTAGTATGAGCACAGTAATTTTTATAGGAATTTTCTCTCCGTGCAGGAACACGAGATATAATGGAAATTTGAGTATTACCAGTAGTTTTCAATCATAAAATCATTTAAAAAAAAAGCAGCTCTTAAATATCGATTCCCATTTAAAAAATATAAGCTTGCATCATAGTTCCAAAACTAAAGGAGCTATGGAGCTTCCGGTTACAGCAATCGATTACCCCTAGCGGCAACTACAAGTCCTATCTGAATAATTTTTTTGATTACGTTAATAGTTTAACCGTAATAAAAATGGCAACTTTTACAAAACTCACCCTGTATGTAGGAGAGCTGAGAGATGAGAACAGCCCTATACGAAAGTGATGATGAATTCCAAAGGCAAATAAACATTTCACGTTAGTAGTTACATATAGTAACAAACAAACGAATTTTAAAATAAAACATTTTCCAATTGTGCCTCAATAATTTTTTTTCAGTTTGACCTATTTCTGTACTAAAAATATATGTTTACTGAAATCCGGTAAAACATTTTTTTTTTCAAACATAAAAATGTTTACATGAATTTGTATTTTTTTTAATTTGAAAAATGTTATTACAATATTGTTGCAGTATTGACAGAACTTTGTTAAAAGTTAACAAAAAAAAAATGTATGCGCTTGCAGTAATACGTACGTACATGTTTTAAAATGTAATACCACTGACATGTTTTTATTTTTGAAATTGAATAATATGGGTTAACCAATGACTAATCAATGAATAATGAATACTCTATGAAATACAATGAAAGTGCACAACCAATCAAAATAAAGCTCAATATAAAATTTACTGGCTGTTAGCCAACATCGCTTATTAAGACCCGGTCCAAAAAGTACCGGTGCTTTTATTGTATAGTCCGGATAATTAGACTGTGGTAATTGCCAAAACACTAAGAAACTCTTATATTTGTTTGCAGTTGAATCAGATGTAGAAGACACGTCTTCTAAAAACAGTAAATGTTTAGTAACAGGTTGTCCCAGAAGTTCTTGTCCATCAAAAGCATTCGTCCGAGCTTATTTATACCTCCATCGTAAAAGGTCTTCGTAGGTACTAACACGGACAAAAACCTTTTCAAGTCGAAAATAGCAAGGACTTATAAGACAGTCTAATTAAATTAAACTACAATGTTGAATTTATGGTGAAATATTTGTCAAATTTTCATTTAAAAATTGAAACATACTTTTACGAGCTAGCTTTCGGTTGATTAAACCAACATCAGGTAACTGAACTGAACTAAATCTTTAAGTTATATGTGAATCACAGACAACTGAGAGATAGAAAACCAATCAAGAAATGGAAAACCCAGAACAACAAATAAGCAAAAGTGACGCTGCAGAGAAAATAACAGGGGTGGGCAAACCCAGGGCAAGCTTAGCCAATAGGCTACCCTAGGCCATGGCCTAGGGGCGGAAGATTTTTAGGAGCGGTAAATTTTTAAAATAGTTATATTTTTAAAGAGAAAGTGTTTGTAATAAAGGTAGGAATAGAGGCGGCAAATTTTTAAAAAAGGGCGGAAAAATTAGTGATTGACGTTTTTTTTTTGCTCGTTTCCTTTTTTTAGGGGTAGGGGCGGCATTTTTCAAGGGGCCTAGGGGCGGACTCAGGCTCTGGGTAAACCTAAGCAATGGGTATAATAACACATTGTAAAATTGAAATAAATAATTGCAACTGTAATATTGTATCTGTATTATGTAGTACATTTGCAATTATTTATTTTAGTTTTACAATCGTTTATTATATCAATGTTCAACTTTTATCTGATGATGGTTTAATCAAGTGAAAGCTAGCTCGTAAAAATATTTTAAATTTGACGAAATTATGGATTTTCACAAAGTTAAATGATCTACAATTACATAGTTTTGTAAGGTATACAGGAAGCTGGCTAGACTCAATAGAGTTGCAAAAAGGATATATTACCGAGATTGACCTGTCAGAGATTGGCCCATAAGTTAGAAGTGTTTAGAGTGTTAGATGATACCGGGCTAACCAGAAGGATTTCGCCCTTTTGAAAGGCGCTAACAGCTAGTTTTAAGAAATGAAGAACCGGAATGACGATCTGATTGCCCTACACAAGGCTATATTTTGCATCTCACTTATGTCGTTACTAATTGTAAGCGCTTCCCCACGAACTGCTTGATGTCTTTTGATAGCTCTAAAATCATCAACACTGCAATTTATCTTTAATCTGTTTAGATGAAAAATAGTCCAAAAATTTAGAACCTATGCACATAAGTTCTGACGGAACGGCGCAAATAAGCGTTTCTCCGGGGATTGCTTGATGTCTCTTAAAAGTCGGCGTGATGGTCTATCTAAAGCCATTAATGGTTTCAACATTCTTTTACTTATATTCAACCTGTTTCGATTAAAAAAGATATATAGATTCACAGATTGGTTCTGACCGTTCAAAGTCCAATTCTATTTGCTATGTATCCTTTTTTATTGCATTAGTACAATGCCAATACAACATAGTGTAACAAAAATAGGATACATGTTTGGTGAGCCAAAATTAATCTGTTAAACTATAAGTACATACGTTCTCATTGAATTTGAGATCCTATTTTAACCATATTCCCATTAGTGATGTCGAGCCGAGAAGCAGTTAATCGATTAATTGACTAGAATTGTTTTTCAGATAAAGTTAGTCATTAATCGAAAATATCGAGCATAGAATAGTCGACTAATTGACTAAATTTTTAGTAGAATTCATGAATAGGGTAACCCATGTAACTCTTTCGAAAATGAGGTTTTCTTTTGAATTTAATGATGGACTTTTAATATTTTTTTTTTAAAAAAGAAGAAAAATATAAGATATCACAACGTGTTAATCACATAAAAATGAAAAATCATTCAAATAAGTAATTTTTTAGTTTTTATTTTTTGAAGTCCAATAAATAATACAGGAGAAAATTAATAAATTAGTCGTTTTTAGTCATTTAAAAAAAATCATTTTAATCATTTAATCGAAGGTAAAATAGTCGACTAATATATGACTAGATGTAAACAAAATTAGCTAACTAAACCGATTAATCGATTAATCATCCGACATCACTAGTTTCCATCAGCCAGTGTAGCCATATGGAACTCAATTTTTGTCTATGACATCGGTTTGATCTGTAGTTTAATTTACCACAAGATGATACTTATTCTCCGACAGGCCATTTCCTACACGGAGAGAAAATTCCTATAAAAATTACTGTGCTCATACTTACAATCAACGTGTAACAGGCGAACATATTCAATTTTGTACGGTAAAATTATAAAAATTATAGTTATATTATTGTAATTTTTATAATTTTACCGTACAAAAATTGGATATGTTCGCCTGTTACACGTCGATTGTAGTATGAGCACAGTAATTTTTATAGGAATTTTCTCTCCGTGCACAGGTATCTCGGTAGACTCCTTGCAATATGAATGTTATAACTTGATAAGACGTTCTGCAAGTATTATATAATACTTTACTAGACTAGACTACAAAATTTCGTTAGTTCATAAGTAAACAAACAAAAGTTTTTAAAAAACAATTATCTAAGTAAATTTTTTCGTTCATTTTTTACGAAAAAGAAATCTTCAGTGTATAGACTTACTATACAATATTATTATTTATATATAAATATATACGTATATCTGTAGACAAATATTCAGTATTTCTATTTAATACCCCTTTGTGAGTAATTCGCAGAAGCACAACTACCTACTTTTATTAATAAAATTCCGAAAAGAAAAGAAATAAATAATAAATGAATGGTTGTTATAAATTATGTAAAACAGACAAAAACATTAATTCAAAAAGTTGAGTGCAACATAAAATAAAAAGTATTATACTTAAAATATATGAAGCTCTTGAATAAATTAATAAAGCTTACTATAACAATTGGTATCGTTATATCGTTATAAGTAATAAATATTGTACAATGTACAGCATTGGTATGGAATGGTACGTTTTAGTGTACGAAGAGCAGTAAGTTGTGCTTTAATACCCAGGTAGACTGTTATACAACTGTAATTGAATAAATCAATTGTTAATAGAACAGTAACAATATGGTGTGGAGTACTACACCGTCAGTTTGGTTGTAGTAGGTAAGTATGTATTTGTTTTAATACCACCTGAAGTTGTAGTATTGTACTTACATAAATTTACCTAAACGGAGAAATAGTTTAGAATACATCTTGCCTTCGATTTATTTCGAACTATTTTAATGATTCTTTATTTATTCAGTTGTATGAACTCATTTGTATCGAATAAATATTTGTGAAATATAATTTAGGAATATACTTATTCTTGTAAAAAGAACAATTTTCTTAAGGTTATGGTAATTTTTTTAAGTTTTTGCTTGTCATCAGATAGTATTAACCTTTATACATATAAGAGAATCAGTGGCGTATAGCTGTGGTGGCTGGCGCCCCTGGCCAGACTTGAAAGATAAAAAGAGGGGGAGGGTTCAGTAACTTAATAACTTAAAAAATCCGCCCTCTACCCACAATCACATCATACGACGTCTCTTCTCATCTTTTGCTCAAACTATAGCTACCTGGGCTTCTGGGCACGATTTATCGAACTTTATAGAATCACGCGATAACGACATCTAGTTTTGTTTCCCAGACTTATAGAAATGCTAGATATCTATTTACTTTCAACTTATAGCCTAGTTTAAGACTAGCCAGTGTAGCCATATTTATGTTAATTGTTATTTTATCTTAGTCTGTTTTTGGGTAATTTTTTCAATGTTTTTAGTATTAAAATCAGATGATGTGTATACTTTGACGATTAAGTGAAACCATCGCGGCGGCGCCCCTGGCAGGGGCCATCACTGCCACCCGCTTGCTACGCCACTGAAGAGAATAGCTCCTCTTGTGTGACCCTGTAATGAAATGAGGGAGTGGTTTAATATTTAGTCATCTGATGATGGATGGTAAACTACTGTGAGTAGGTTGAAGTTAATCGCTAACGAAATGACAGTAATTTGGTAGAGTTCCTTTTGATCGGAAAACAAGAAGAAAACAACACAATATTTTTGGATTGTTAAAAGTCCATAAGCATGATACTAGTTGCCTACTACTATCCTACTGATAGTACTTAATTAAATACCTAATTATTTTTTTGATCACTAGATTCACATATCCAAGTTGTATGATTTTTAAAAAATGAGACCACTTCGTACTAAACCTTTATAAGCGAGAGCGCTAGAGGATCAAATCTGA
This sequence comes from Brachynemurus nebulosus, assembly GCA_035578155.1. Taxonomy (NCBI): domain Eukaryota; kingdom Metazoa; phylum Arthropoda; class Insecta; order Neuroptera; family Myrmeleontidae; genus Brachynemurus; species Brachynemurus nebulosus. The sequence goes on along the minus strand of JAPWDM010000004.1, from coordinate 29,106,683 downwards.
ATTTGTGACATAAAAAAAACGATTAAGTTTATTTTTGGGCTCTCCTTTCCGCCGGACCAAATTTCCCTTATACTACTGTAAACGAGAAAAACATTTCTGTACTTTTAAACGAGAACGAGAACAAACGAGTTGTTGTTTATCCAGATTCAACCTTATTTTTTTATATGAGTAGTTAGTTATAAAATTTATAAAATGATTACATAATTAACTGTAGAGAATTTAACTTTATGAAAATCCATAATACTTACATAATGCTTATCGGATATCCTTTGAATTAAACAGAACCGTGTTTTGTATATGCAGGAATATTGCACTTGATGTAATTAATGTAAATAAAAGGTGAAGAGATATTTTGACAAAACATACATATGCAACACATACATCATACGTGTACAAAAATATTATTTCTATGAATTTTTTGTAAACAATTTTTTTAAATTGTTTTTATTTGTGGGATCAGAATTGAAATGTTCGAATTTTGTATGTGTATATACATTAGGTTAGGTTAGGTTTTTAGTGAAGTTTCGAATTGAAAATTGAGCTATTATTATATATATATATATATATATATATATATATATATATATATATATATATATATATATATATATATATATATAACTCTCGAACGAAGTATCCTATTTTTATGAAATTTGGTGAAAACATTGAAAGTCCCAAACACTTGGATGAGTTCTTCAGCTAGACACGTCCGATGCCAGGAACCTCGAAAAAACGAGTTTTGCCAATATTTGCCAAAAATCAAAAGTTTTCCAAAATTTTTTTATACCATTGTAAAAATCCGAAAAATCAAACAAGATACGCTTTTGAATCATTGTTCTACTGGTAAATGCTTCTAGATTCACATGAATTTTGAGTTTGGGTAGGAAAAAAAATTCTTAGAGTTAATCTTTGTATAAAGAATTTTTATAACAACTTTACAAAATAAAATTAAGGCAAGTGCACTTTCATTGTCATTTCATATTATATCTATACATAATAAAAATGAATACCCCAAACTCTTATTACTAATTACGTTCAAAATTAATACTTTTTTTTTTTAAATTTTTATGAGATATAAAATAATTTATTAATGAGAAACTTACTTTGTGCTTGTTTTGGAATATAAGGAGATAGCAGTCTTGTTCTCTTCTTCTCATATCCTTTTTGTGTAATATCACCTGAAACAAAATATGTAGAATTAATAAAATTATCCTATTACTGTATTTTAAAAAATTTTAAGCACACAAATTATTTTTTAAAGTATGTTATTTAATTTTAAGACGGTAATAATAACTTTGTTTTCTTAGGCATTATCTATCTATAAACCTTAATATTGCCACTTATTATCTACCATAAAAATTAATAAAAAATTGCCACTTATTATTTTTTTTTTTTTAGTAAAATAATTTATAAATTATACAATTTAATTATCATAAAATCATAATTTAAATATCTGACGATTTGATTTGAACAATATTTAACGACAGGATTGAATATATTGCCATTTTAAAACGAAATATTTTATAGATCTTAATTATTATGTACTAGCAATATTGGCATATTATTAAATACTATTTTATGAGCCTAATATAGAAATTTAAGACAAAAAATTGCAAATATTTTTTTATTAATAATTATTATAAATATTATTAATGCAGTGAACTTGATTCATAAATTCCACTTTTGATCGGTTTGGTAAATAGTAAGTTCAAAAACTTCAAAAGGTGATCTAACGAATTCGTTATCTGAAACATTACTCTTTTGAAGTATATACTACTAGTATTGTCAATGCACTTAATAACCTAAAGCCGGTTCTACACGATGCTACGAACGTTCCTTCCAACGTTCGATCGAACGTTTGAGGCAATTAAGTTCAATAGTTGGTGCGACGAATGTATCTGCTACACGGTGAATCGAATATGTTTGATCCAATTCATATGATGATGGTGTGTTGGTACCACGTGGTACAAACGTTTATTCAGTGGACGAGGATGTTATCTATCTGATGTTATCTCTAATGTTATACACTGATACTGTCTCTCTTCATATGAACGAGTCGTGTAGCCGTTGAGTCGAACCAACGAACACTGTCCTTCAAACGTTCGAAGCATCCTTTTGACTCGGTGCAAGAATACCGACATCGGTTGGAACATGCCCAAATGCGAACGTTCGACGCTCGACATTGGACGCTGGTGGGTTCGAACAACGGCCACACGATGTCACGAATCGTCAAACGTCCAATGTTGGAGGGTGTTCGTAGCATCGTGTAGAACCGGCTTAATATAAAGAGGTTATACATATTTCATTTTACACCCTCGCTTACACAGATGTCATACAGCTCTTATTTTAGATTGCTATGTAAGTATTCTTTAATTAAAAAACAAAAATTGTTGGATTATGATCCAAAAAAATCCAAAATTGAAGTGCTATTACAACTGTCAGTATGGTTATTTACGAAAAGGCCTTAAAGGTGTGGAATTTAGATATTAAAATATGAATGTGACTACTTTAGAGCGGCATGAAGCATTGTCAGCAGAGACGATTTTAGGATTTTTATATTGAGTAAGCGTGAATTTTTGCATATCGTCATTGTAATTAGCAATCCTCGTAACTTCAATTTATTCAATATTTGATTTACTTTACAAATTTATAAAAGAAAAAATATTTTTCTTTTATAAATTGGTAAAGCAAGTCAATTATTGAATAAACTGGAGTTACGAGGTTTGCTAATTACCTTGTTTTACCAATTTATAAAAGAAAAAATATATTTCTTTTATAAATTTGTAAAGCAAGTTAAAGATTGAATAAATTGGAGTTACGAGGTTTATACGAGATATATTATTATAGAGAGAATAGAGGGTTGCGAAGAAAAAAATACAACACACAAAAAAAAAACAAAAAACAAAAAACAAGTCTCCTAGTAAAAAAAGAAGAGTATGATGATAAATCTTCTTATAATTTTTTTTATTTTTTTTTATTTTCCAAAATTTTTGGTTAGGCCCGGGCTTATGCATCCTACCCGCTAAAATCGCCACTAATTATAAAACAAAAAAACTGATTTCATATGAAATTTCAGATCACCTGATTTAAAAGTAGTTTAACCTATCAGTCAGATAATTCTACGCGGGTAGAATTGCGGGACTCAGTTAGCACTTATTTATAAATTCGCGATAGTCATTGACCTATATAATTACGGATAAAAAGTATAACAATTAAAATAATTATTTTTTTCATTTTGATGTTTTTATTAAAATTCTTACAGAGTACGATCTGTGTTACTGTATTTGTTTGTAATACTTTAAATGGTTGAGGACCACCCATGTGTACGTGGGTTTACATTTTTTAATTATTATCGTTCGTACCACTCAAAAATGCTAAATTGAATAGGAGCTTTGAGTACATTTGAGTACCACAGCAGCGTACTTGAATAATTAACAGTACTGTTATAGTTCAGACTTGAATTTTTTTATTGTTAAAATAAGAATCGTCATGTTAGTAAACAACGTAACAATTAAATGAAGACTTATTACATTCCAATTTCTTTATAAGTCCGCTTACGGGCTTGTAGGAGAATATAATTCTAAGAATTCCTGTACCCCCACTTGTGCTTAGTAGTCGACCGCCGTAACTCACACTTCCCCTACTTTTTAAGCGTGTGAGTGTGTACTTATTTATAATAAAATAGCCCGGATGTTTAGTATAGTATTACCATTCGTTACAAGCTACACCAAATCTACCTATTTTTAATAAATACATTTACTAATATTTTCTAAATGCGTTTTCTAGTTTGTGTGACAAGAGTTTAAACGATACTGTCAACACATATTTTCTTTAATTTTTTTTTTTAAAATCTTTTGTAGAAATTGTAAATAATATTGTTAGCCAAACAAAGTTTGTAATATAATCCGCGCAATGAACGAACAAAACTTGTTTTGGTCAACTATACATGTATTATGTAAACACGGACCTATAAAAAAATTATTTTAGTGAATAAAAAGATTCTGACAGGATGATTTATGAGTTCGATTTACTCTAGGTCACTCATTGTCATTAAACATCAAATGCAATGTTCCGGTCCACAGAGCACCGGTCTTATAACAAGAGACTTGAATGAATTTTTGTCGGTCATGGAGGGGGAATGTTTACAATAGAAATATAAATCGGCGGACTCATAACGAGCGGACTTATAACGAAAGTCTACTGTAGTTTATTTTTGTCTTGAATATTTCTTAGGGGCAACAACATTAGTGATTCAGATAACACTGGTAGCAGTGGGTAGGTTTATACATAATTAATATTTCCGTTTCTTATGCTTGTTCAAAATTTGTTTGAAATCGAAGACATGAATGTCCTTTGGTATAATCTCAAGCGATTTCCAATACATATGTAGCAACAGTAAAATGATATTGGTCACGAAATTGTAACCACTGTAAAAGTCGAAGAAAAATATAAAAAGATATTTGCCTGCAATTATCGTATAAAAAACGTAGAGCAAAAATACGAGGTACTTAAAAAAAAAATACGTTATTCGTATAATAACGTCATCACTGGAGAGTTAACATGAATACAGATGATTCACGAAGTTCGCTAGTTGGATTACACATGAAACAAAATTTAAAAATTTAAAATTCTGGCTACTAATATTGTAAATTTTCAATCGTTATCTAGTCAAAGCTCCTTTCTGGAGCTTTTTTATGTGAGGTACAGATGAAAGTATTTCTATTACAGTGTAAAAAGTCTTAAGGTTTCGATCTAAAACGCAGGCTATTTATTATCAGTTATATTTCAAAAACTATATATTTTGGTCAAAGCTAATATTTTTTAGATGCAGAGTTAATCAAAAAGTGGAAAAAATCAACAATTTTATTCCTGAAAAAACCAACTTTTAGGTAAATTTTTAGGATTTCGAAGAAATATTCCGTAATACTTATAATTTCATCATGACTGTCTGTCTGTTTATCTATCACATCCCCATAATACTTGTTTTTTCACTTACACGAATATAGTTCTTTAGAATATTAATTTTTTTTTTCAATTTTCTACGCCCTGCATCTAAAAGAATTGTAGGTTTGCTAATAAACGCATGGGATTATTATTTTAGAAAGTTTTATCATCTTTAATTCTGAACTGAGCAATTTTTTCATAAAGAATTCACTCCAAAAATGAGAATAATCTACGCTTTAGGTACCTTTCTTCCTCCCTCTGTCCCTAATTTGATCCGACTACTTATGATTAAATTGATCCATTCCTTCTATTTCTGTGCATTCGAAGACTGGATGTCACTGGACAAATGCTAAGGATAATAAAAGCTGTGTTTAATCTCCGTTTATCAGACTCCTTGAATCAGGTAAGAGGTTACTTACATGATCATTAAGGTTTTGCAGTCAAAATTATGAAGTCGCACCCAAATAATTTCTACAATTTTTGATCAACTTATTTCTACTTTCAATTTTTTTAGGATGTGGAGAAGAAATAGAGGCCGTATTCTTTGAAAGATATTTTTTTGTAACTGCGATTTCCTAGAAATTATACCGATAGATGGAGACTACAGAAAATGTTTCACATGGATTGCTGGTCGAAGGAATCAATCCTACGACCTTATCATGGTCTTCTACACAGATACTTAGCTTTATACGTTTGATTTAAAATTAAAATTTTTTTGCCCAGACAGTAGCTTTCTTTGTGAACACCTTCTATACAAACATATTTATGTGTAATACGGGCACTATTATTGTCACGAATAGGACAGATATAAATAACGAAACAAATTCTCTTGTAAATGACTCATTAACTTGTGTTGGACATTTTCAACGACTATCCTTTTACACGCAATATAAATAAATATATTTTTAATGGGATGATGTGCTGTATAATAAAAGGAATACTATATACGCTTCTTTTGTAAATAATATATTGTGCAATGCGTTTGGGAATAATCCCTTTGTGCACAAACCTACCATTATTTAAGTACATTTTCTTTTTATTTAATACCCGTAGAAGACAGTTTTTATCAAACGGTAAAAATAAATGTTTCTAAAATGTCGGAAAATGAATGGCGTACGAAAAGGGAATATCAAACTAATGTATCAGAAAAGAAACAATGTGGATAAAATTTGAATGGTTTTTTTTCTTTTATTAATTTCGAATATTTGTGAAAATTATTAAATTTTTAAAAAAGTTCAGGAGCTTCAGGGCCGTACTTAAACATAGGCTATATAAGTTGCAACCTATGGGTCAGCAGCACAAAAAAAAAATGACAATTTTAATTAAATTTTGACAATAAAAAATGTTTTTGTTTTTATACTGTGTTGCCGCCAGTCTTCTAATCATAAAAGATGATCCCACAATTATTCTGTGTGTGTTAATTCGAACGAAACCTCTAGTAGACAGTCCATATAAGATTTAAGGGCAACATAGAGTCGAAAAATCTGTTAAGGCGGTATTCTGTCTAGAATTTTTTAAATTAGATTTTCTTTTTGTTTCATTTTCTGAAAGTGTAAACCTTTAAAAATGTGTTCTCAAAAGGAAATTGTATATTTAGAGTACCCTTAGACTTCAACATTTTTTTTTATTGTTGTTCCTGCCAGAATCACAACTTTTTTAAATCAACATCTTTTTCTTTTCTTTGATGAACAATCCCAAAATTATATCAACCAGCACATGGCCTTTTTACATGACTATACGTATTTAAATCGTATTTAAAAAGTTCTTGAATTTTCATTTCTTTTGTACGAAAATTTTTTTTACATATTTTTAAAATATCAATAAATAGCTTGTAAAAAAAATGGACACTAAAAATTTCAATAGTTTTTTTTTTTTAATTTCTACAAAGAGCCGCAATTTTTGCTTTCTAGACTGGAAGACTCCTTTACGATTGGTAAATTAACTGTTAAAGGGGGAGGGTCCTCCAAGCCTTTCAAATTTTTCATTTTCTGTTAGTTAATTAAAAGTTCATTTGAACCTTAAGGAATATATTTCTAATGTTTTAATCCCAACAGAAAGATTATCTTAGATAACGATAAACTGCTTTTAACTCTACTTTTCAAGAATGGAAACTTTTTAATGGCGTTTTTCTCAAAACAGGTTTGTTTCCGCGCCGTGGAACATAACTTAAAAAGTTATTAAGGTATTAACTTGAAATTTTGTACAGATATTCTTTAAGATATTGGCCTTTTCATATAAATAAAATTTTGCATAAATTATTACTATAAATATTGTTTATAACAATTTGTTTATAAAAAGAAAGTGAAATGTTTTTCTTTTTGATTTTAAATTGTAAAAAAAAATTTCTCATCAGAAATAGGTATATGCAAAGCGTTCAACTTGGAACAGTTGTAGCGCCCCCATTTTTTCTTTTTTTTGCATAAAAATCTATAAGTGAATACACCATAACATGTACTATACTATGCAACTTCATTTGATACAATAAATGTATCCAGTTTCTTAAAAAAATTATTAAAAAACCTGTTGTCTGGAGGACTCTCCCCCCTTAAGTGAGTAACTTTGCCTTCAATAGGCAAAGTTGGTTGATTTTATAGTAACTAAAATTGTGTTGCCTCACTTACAATAACGATTAAATAATCACTAAATTCAAAAATTCGTCAAGGTGATCAAATTTTTTGTTAAATCAAAGATAATAACCGAAAATAATTTTATGTACTGAATACAATATAACTGTAGTTTAAATAGCACGTTGATTTGATAGCATAATAAAATAATTTTTGGTAATTTAACAGTAGTCAAATAATGTATAATACACGTTTATATTAATTATATCATTGATGTGATGTAATAGATATAGTATTACCACTATTGGTGTTTATAACAATCTAACAATATAAATGTAATGAGTACAGCACATTTTCTTTTTATGCGGTGGATAGGGACAGCATAAAAAAATCGCACAAAAAAATATTCAAAAACATTAAAAATAGCTATTAAAAGTGCAATTCATTCCACATTGTAAAAAAAAATTAAATGCAGTGGTTCACCGCCTGTGGATCGGGATCAGGATAAAAATATATAATTCAAAACGCTCAAAATCTCACGATTTCCCTAGAAGTTGCTTTTCTAAGCAAGATAAAGCACCAATTTACACATGGAAACATATTTAAATAGGGTTGGGCGGGGTAAAAAAAGAAACTGCTGGAGCGGGGTAAAAAAAGACCTACTTGTATTAAACTCAACAGTGTTAAATTCAAAATATAAAAAATATTACAACAAAATACATTAGTATTTTACGCTGTTTGGGCCAAAAAATTATTTTTTAGAATGGGCTTCATAACATAAAAAAATTTTCTCTAGAACCTCCTTTATTCATGAGGGAAAAACTTTCATTCCGCGACGATAAACTTTTTCAGTAAGTAAAAAATCTGATAAGATAGAGTGCTGTATTTTTTTCTTGTTATTCTACATGCTTTAGTAATGTAAAGCACAAAGTTTTATTTAAATGGTCCGACTGCTTGGAAAGTCCAAAGGAATTTCCTGTGAGTCAAGCTTTTGCATCAGTTAACTTTTTCTGACTTTTCTTACTGCATAATCTTAGCTAAAATTTTTGGTAAAATACGTAAAATTTAAATATATCTATAAAAAATTTTATAGTAGAGATAGAGTTGTGAAATAAAAAGTGTTCTAAACTTGTACTGCTAATTACCCAAGCTGTCTATTTTTTACCTTTCCAATCATGTACTTGCAATATCTTATTAGTTAGAGGTCTGTCTTTTATTTACCCTCCACTGTCTTTTTTTTACCCCATTTGGCGGATAAAAGAAAGACAAGGTTTTTATTTTTTTATAGATTTATGCCATTAGCTTGAGTGAGAAAACAGGCAAAATCTTAAAATATGTACAAACAATTTAACATCATACAGTATTTTTTTTTGTCTAAAAATTCAAATACTTTCTACATGAAAAATGAAAAGATTTGATTTTTTTTTTTTTATCCGCCCAATCTTATAATTAATAGTCCGCGTTAATTATTATGTTACATAAACAGTTCAACAAAATACCAAAAATAGAGGGATGAGTTAAAGCAGTCGAAAGTACTTTATTTTTATTCATTTTTGTTCTGACTCTTACGTCTGATTGAAAAATTTACGTAAAAACAGAAAGAAGAATATTTTCACTTTAATTTAATCTTACACTTTTCACTTATTGAAAATCATAAAATTTTTAATGAATATTATCCGTTATTGCTTCCATTTTCTTTAATATTACAGTTACGGAATTAAAATGGAAGAATTCATCTATAAAATTGAAAAACTTTTTATTGACGTAAGTATCTTACATTCATATAAAAAATAAAACTACCTTTTAAATAATTTTCAAAGAATGTTTCATTCATATCAGTGAAAATTGAAACATTATGTGAAAATTTTAATTATTTAAAAAATCAGAAACTATAATATTTCTTAATTCGAATCATGCAGAATAAAAAAAAATTTTTGTTGTTAAATGAAATCTTTAAAATAAGGACAAACTAAAGACGAATTAAGTTGGAGGTAAAATTTTTTTTCTATTGAAAGATTATTAACTTCCCACTGGAAGTTATTGTAATGGGTCCGATTTTACGAATCGCTAATTTGGACATATCTCCATGTTTTAAGGTAACTAGAATGCGAATCCATCGTTTTTAGCGTGATGTCTGTGTATGCGTCCGTTAGTTCGTTCGTTCGTTCTTTTTCATTTGGCATATCTCGAGAACAAATGATGATATCAACTCCGGACTAATTTCATCAGATGCGTAATTAAAAAATGAAGACCGGATCAAGTTTTCAGCAAATTCAGATCCGTAATTTGTTTTCTATAATAAAAAAAAGAAATTAAAACTTTTTGTGAAATATTTATCGCCTTGCATATCTCGAGAATAAATGATGATATAATTTGTTTAATGAGGGGTGGAGGGGGCAAGGAGCAAAGCCCCTGTTGGAGGTTCGGGAGGAGGAGTCCCTTGAAGTGAAAAAATAATTATTTATGTACAGTAGTCTCTAGTCTTTAAGGACACCCAATAGGAAGTTGACAGTGTGGGTAGACCTGACCCCCCAAATTTTTTTATGACATTTAATCGCTATGGTATCTTACAGTCCGCTTTCTATCAGTTCAATTTTGACACACATATTATTAAGTAACTGAGACCTTCCTTTCACAATAAAATGAGGCAGGTACACTGACTCCTAATTTAGTCTTGATTTATTAATATACCATAAAGTAGAGATATTACATATTACCAAAGGAATTTGGGGAGGGCAATTTATCACACTATTTTATTTTTTATGAATTTTCGTAATTTGTAAACTGTTACGTATGGGAGGCCTAAATGCTAGAATCCTAGTAGCGATAACGTGGACCCCGAGCGGATGGGTCCGAACTCTTGGTTCTGATTGAACCATGATGGCTGCATGGTAGGGTAAAACAAAAATAGTCCATAGGTTTATTACAAAAGTATAAAAGTATATTTACAAAGAAATAGACTGGAAATTATAAACTGAACTTAACCTAAGTCTAAAATTTAATATATTCCCATGATTTAATATATCCCAATGATTTAGGAATAGCTTACCCGTAACTATTGTAACCAGGGAATGATGATTACAATGGTCGTGAGACCATTGGATCATCCGACCAGCTAATGCCAATCGTCTGATGATTGTATAGTTTTTCAATATTTAAATGAGATGACTTTTCAAGTACGGCAATAATCAGCAGTATTGTTCGCAGCATGTTACCTACTTATCTATATGAATGCAAAAAGAAACCGTCGCTTGTAAAACAGGTAACAAATTTAAATACAATTGGAGTGAACATAGGGTGGTATTTGTTGTGAGCAATAAAATAATTTAACATCTTGAAAGTTTATGATCACTAATAACACCCTCTCGAAAAGTCATCCCAAAAATTGTTGGAAAAGGTATACTGACAAACAGCTGTCCATTTATACCTATGTGCTGACCTGCTTATACATATTAGCTGTGGTCAGCGATTTTGCATATAAATCGGTGTTTGTCAATATAATGTGTTTGTTATTATTTATTAATATTACATAAATATGTATTTCATTACTGTTTATTATTAATACAATAATAAACAAAATATTTTACTATAATAATAATCAAAACACCGGTTCGTAACAAAACGTTGTACGAGTAACTCTCAAACACGGATTGGTAGCTTAGTGGAAAGTCGCCTGGGGTGCAGCAGAACTGCACCCAGCCAGGTAAAATAATGTTCCGAGTGCGAATAAAGAATCCTCAGTTCAAGCCTCAGCCGATCCAGTTTGATAATTTTTTAATCGCTTTGTAATTTTTAATTAACACAATGATTTGATCATACGTACCAAACTAAATCGAGTATTCAAGTTTTAGTTTAGCTGAACCTTAATTGAACACATGAATATTAACGAACAAAAGTTTGCCGTACATAGTAATGTGTTAATCTTATTATGATAATTTTGCCAATCTTTACTGAATACAATAATTATGTATTAAAACAAAATACTGTTGTAAAGAAAACATCCTATATATATAAAAGGAAATTAAAAATTTTAAAATGGTTTTAATATTGAGTTAAGTAAAAGAGTGAAATTTAAAAAACAAAACTGATAAACGTGATATAGCGTACCAAAAAATTTATAATATAAAATTGTCACCATTTTCACGAGTGTCGTAAATGTTTCAGTGGCAGTTGTGACAAGTACAGTTATTGGTTAATGGAATTTTCAGGTAAACGGTCAATTATTCAGTGCGAGACGATGTGTAGTTGACATTAACTGATGATACAATATATCTCCGTTCAAATCAGCAGACAGACAAACAGACACCAAAATTGTTTGTGACACCTCACGAAATTTCATTTATTATTACCATCAATGTATAGATATACATATAGCAATATAAACATTTATCGAATTGCTATTGCCCCAACATTGCTAATTAAAAATAAATAATAGTTAGGAAATTTCAATTAACAAAGCTTTCTACTAGTTTCAACAAAACTATTACAGTATGGTTATTATTGATTTTCACTCAATATATTTCTTCATTAAATCTATTTCTCAACAAAAAAAAAAAAAAAAAATGTGATGGGACTGTGCCGTGACACGGTCATTAGTTTGAAAATTTAGTTTTTTTTATTCATATAGGGTTTGATAGATTTTCTGGAATAGAACTTCGGTAACCTTACTATTGTACTTTTGGTATAGAATTTCTGAAATCTTACTACTTTTGGTATAGAATTTCTGAAACCTTACTACCTTTGGTATAAAATTTCTGAAACCTTACTACTTTTGGTATAAAATTTCTGAAACCTTACTACTTTTGATATAGAATTTCTGAAACCTTACTACTTTTGGTATAAAATTTCTGAAACCTTACTGCTTTTGGTATAAAATTTCTGAAACCTTACTACTATTGGTATAGAATTTTTGAAACCTTACTATTTTTGGTATAAAATATTTGAAACCTTACTACTTTTGGTATAAAATTTTTGAAACCTTACTACTTTTGGTACAGTACCGCTGTAACTTTCTATTTTCAGTATACATAGAACTACTGTAACATTAGTACATTTGGTATAGAAAGGTGGATAAAATGACTGAAGACGTAAATCGATCTTGGCTAACGTTACGTCCGACGAAATATCTTAATTGCAATTTTCAAAAAGATTTTTCTATAGAAATAATTGTAATAGTTTAATTGATAAAGTTAATGTAGTTTTCAGAATAGTCTGGGCCGGATCTAGGGGGGGGGGGGCAAGCCGGGGCACGTGCCCCCCTGGAAGGTTTTAGGGGCGCCAAAACGGTGAAAATTTTTTGGCGCAGTAAAATTGAAAAAATTTTGTAACTGACGAGCAAAAAAAAGGTCAACAGTGAGTATTCATGATAGGGTTACGGGAAAAGGAAGCGATGACAAAAAAAGGTCGACAAGGACTATTTATGATTTATGGGTCCAGATGAATTTGTAGCTGAGAAAGGAAGTGATGAGCAAAAAAAAAAGGTCTACAGTGTCCATTTCTGATAGGAAATTCGATTTCCTGCGCCAACAGGAAACTTTGCCCCTCCCTCCTAATATTATACATTTTGGATACAGTTCAAATAAATTACATATTTTTAAATAAATATTGCAACACATATTTGTAAAATTATGATTCTGGGACGCAAAATTCCACGACAAAGTTTGATTTCATTAAATAAACCCATATTATTTTTCAAAGGTCACAATTAAGTTTTTGATTTTACATAATTAGGCAGTAGCGCGAGGTCATTCGAATTGCGGGGTGCCGGCTGTATATATGTATTAAGATATGTGTACATTGTCAAGGAGCCTATTTTAAAAAATTTAGTGATATTACACTGAAATGAGATTTTTAAATAAATTACGAATAAGTGATATTGGATAATTGGGGTGCACTTGAAGTTAACTTAATTTTCACCTGTAGCGCTGCTTAAAGGAAGACAGAAGCTGAGATTCAAGTTACTCCAAGTTTATTACTAGTGGCGATTTTTACCAAGTGCCAAGCTAATATTCAAAAAGATAACAAAATTTTTTAAAGATATTTACGAAGTAATTTATTTACAAGTTACTTTTATCATGTAAAATCTAACTAGTAAAAGAATATTTCTCAACAGAAATTTACTCCGAAACAAACTTCTTAATCAAATATTTATTATTAAGTATGAAATTTAAATACCACATTTCTATTAACTTTCGATAAATGTTATTGGAAGTGATTTTCTATTTTCCATTAAAGCAACGTGTTTCCTTCCTATACATGCAATGCATATTGTGTGTTGATATAAAGTTTTGTAATAAAAACCGATATATAATTTAAATAATACATTGATTTGTATTAAAAGTTTTTGAAAGTTCTATTTGTACGCTCAATATAATTTATTGAATTGGCAATGTCTGTTCAAACTTTACAAAACACAACACATAACAACAAACAATGAAAACGATGTGTTTATGTAAATATTTTGGAACTTGAACTAATTGTAACAGTGGCGGTAATAAAACGTTTTTTCTACAATCTTAGTGAAAAGAACGCTTTTGCGCTCTATGAAGAGACCGTAAAATGGCTATTTGCCAAAGACTTTCGTTGCCAAGCAACAAAGTACTACTTTGCGCTTTAAAGCGTAAAGTAATACTTTGTCACTCGCTCAACATACATTTAATTACAAATCGGGTAGGCGTTGTTTATATTTTCTATGGTACACAGAGAAAAAATTCCAGTAAAAATTACTGAGCTGCCTCCGGTAAACGAGTCTTAAGTGACCAGTCCGTAGGAAATTATTAAGCAAAAATATAAAAAATGCGTTTCAAACATTATTTTTTACGATTCATTTGAAAATTTTTCCTGTACACCTTAAGAATTTTTCCTATACAGCTGCGTAAAATTCGATGGGGTAGTAAAATTTCAAGTGGACACCGGGAAAATTTACTTAATTTTTTGTAAAATTATACTGGACATAGAATAATTTTTACTGAGTCGGTGTGTATTTCAGCACCACTGCATACCAAGTATTACATAGAACGCATAGAACAGAATAAACAAAACAAGCATGCAACCACCACACAACCTTGAGGCCCAGAGAGCATGCGTGTTAGACAATACACGACTTACAGACGCAGCAACCGTGGCAACCGTTGGTTCGTCAGTTGGCCAATAGCAATGATAGTGATTGGATGTTTATAGTGTTTTTTTTTTTTTTTTTTTTTTTTTTTTTTTTTTTTTTTTTTTTTTATAATAAATTATTATTTAAGTATTTGATATGTTAATTGAAATATGTTTTTATACAAATTATTATAATGTGCTTATTGTTAAAAATTTTTATCATGTAATATTTCAAATAAAGAATTTATATATTTTTTTCCACAAATAATAAAAAACCACAAAAAATTTTTTCTATATTAATAATTTGATTTTAATGCTTACCCTTCTATCAATATCCTTTTAAACTATTTTAATTCAATTATTTATTAATAAATAAAAAAAAAACCTTATTTATAAATAATACGGTAATTTTTACTGAGCTGTAGCGTAATTTAAATTTTTACTATAAATTATCGTAGTTTTTACTTAGCCTGTCACTTATGTCCGCATTACCAGAGAGCTCAGTAATTTTTTACCAAAAATTTCAGTAAAAATTACTGTATTTTTTTCTCAGTGTAACAAATAAACAGATTCTAAAATTATTCAAGTGAAATATTAATTTTATTAAATTTCAAAATAACTAGAAAATATTAATTAAAAATAAAAAATAACTATGATTAATAAAAAATAAGAATAAAAATTTTTAAGAAATCTATACATATATGATGGAAATATATAATTGTGACAGTGATTTCTCAAGTACACCTCCAAATATTTCTGAAGCTGCAAAACATTAAAGTAAATATTAACGTCCATTATTATTTTTTTAAGTATCTTTTAAATAAAAAATACATTTTATAAGATTGTAGAAAAAATTTTGGGTGTAATTCGAGCACAAAATGATATTACCGCTCTCATGAAATTAACGTCGATGTCAACGAAGTCAACATTTTCAATCGAGCGGCAATATACCATTTTGCGCTCTTAATACACAAATAACTATTTTTTATAGGAGAATATCTTTTATTTCCACAATCAATAATGATTAAAAAACATTCATTAAAAAACTTAGTTGACTTAGGCTATGGTCACAGTGCATCCGATCTCGGCAGTGTATTTACACGTCCGTATACGGTAGTGTATACACACACGGATGAATTGTATGGTCACACTGTGTCCGTGTTCACCAATATAACGGTAAAATTGACTCTTGATTCCAGTTTAATTTAGAAATTATATCGTTAAGAAAATGAAAACAGAAAAAAATTCACGTTTTAGAAAATCCTTTACTAATAATATTAATTTTATACTATAAAAAAATAAAAAAGTTAGTGAAATTTGCAAGAAAAAAAAGTAATAATGATAAATTTTAGACTATTTTCTTATATTTAGCGAAAAAATGTGGCAAATTTTTTGATAAATCCAATAAATTATAAAAACGATACATATGATTTTAAATTTATTATTTATACATATTTATTCACATCATACAACATAACACTGACATATACTGCCGAAAAAATCAAATTCATTTGATTTTGGTCGGTGGTCGGTGAAATTTGACCGTTCACGCCAGTGTAATTCGGTCTCACTGTGACCATTTACATTTAACACTAGAATCATACGTTGGTCTACGAGTCAAGTTAATCATACATCGGCGTCGTTTCGACGAATGGACTTTTTACGGGGAGTTTAAGAGTTTATTTGCAAAAAACATTTTTTTTTTACATAACAATACTATAAAAGCGAACAAAATATTTAAAAAAAATTGGATTTGGAAAAATTTTTTAATATAAATATTTATTAATTTTTTTAATCTTTTTATCAAAGCATATTTTCACTATAAAAATTAAAAAATAGATAAATACATCAATTGTATCATAAAACATGTCTTTCTAATAATTAATTTATGAACTATTATGAGTCAGTGGACATGTGTGACTTTACAGAATGTGAAATTTCTCAGCCATAAATATTCCTATAGATGTGTAGTTATTTCCCCATTAGGCACATTTGTAAATTTTCTAAACATTTGTTAGTAATTTTTAGAATAAGATCTCAAAACATAATAAAAATTAAAATATGTATTTTCCATAAAATAAATTGTTAACCTTTTATTAAGTCACTTGAAACTAGAGATGGGCGACGGGAAAATTCCCAGTGGGAATTTTCCCGGGAAAATTCCCATTTGGGTATTTATTGGGTATTTTCCCGGGAAAATTCCTGAAACCTGGGTAAAAACGATTACCTAGCTGTACTTCTTTGCAAATGTGTTTTTAATTAGATCTGTATATATTTGTTAATTGTGCGTGGAGTTTTACATAATATAATGTTGATGTAAAGTTTTCTAATTATTATTATCATAAAACCACTTCAGTACATACTGAATGTTTATTTATCTTTAAATTTAAAAATACATGCATACATATGATACATATTATGTCGGATCAACATAAGATGACTTTTCAACGAAGTTAGCAATTAATTTAAATTTATAACTCAATGTGTTCAAATTTCAGAGAAATATCTACGTTTTAAAAAAAAAAAATTAAAATACCACGAAATTCAATATTGACAAGTGAGAATCGAGCTAAAATTTCGACGTTTTAGAAATTGTAGTACTTAAAACATAATCTAAAGGGGCAAAAACTATGAAAAAAACTGTCGTGGCAGGCCCAGGAAATTAACACCGAAAAATGAAACGCGTATTGTACAACCAGCCACGAAAATAAATTGTCTAGAGAAAAACTGTCGAACAAAATTTGTATAATAACGTGATATATTAATTAGTATTTATGTAGTCTGAAGATTAATTATTTACGTTTAGCAAATATTCTTTATGAAACAGTGGTTTTGATAGTTTAATTCAAAAATATTACGATAAATAGTAAATTAAAACAAATACCCACTTTTTGGGAATTTTCCCGGGAATTTACCCCGTTTTTACCCACTTTGGGAATTTTCCCGGGAAAATTCCGGGTAGAATCCCATCTCTACTTGAAACGCATTATTTAGTTTTCGATTCAATATATTAAAACTTCAGTATTATGTCGTCTCTGTAAGTCAAACAGCTGTAGTCATCTTTCACATTATCATAATCATTGAATAAATTAATTATAACATCTATATCTTTAATAAATTTTAGAAAAATTAGGAAAACTTTTATATGTGGAGTACAAAATCTTTAAAAAAAAAAAATGGGTTAATCATACATCGTCGTCCTTTTGACGCACACTATTTCAGTACAAAAAAAACGACAATAGCTATAAACAAAATTTATACGTCTTATGTGTTATAATAACAAATAAATTAGATAACAGAAGTTTCACAGCAAGCAGGCACCGAGAAGTTGTAGTATTGGAGCAGGTAGAGAAGTTCGTTCGTCGTTTTGACGAGTATGTATGATTCTAGGGTTAATAACATAGAGTTGTTTGTTTGGCCGTTAACTGCCGTGCACGCCAGTGTTAAAAATTCTGACATAATGCGGACGCACTGTGACCGTAGCCTTACTGGAATTGTTCCCAGTGCTTCCACCATGCTATTTTCGAGATTTTTTTTAAAACTTTTTGGATTTGGTTTTCTTTAGTGTTGCAACGAACTGCCAATTTATTGAATATAGAATATCGAATAACTGAGTAGACTTAAATTAGAAAGTCATTTAAACTTATTTAGACCTAAACTTACGCAAATCATCACCAATGGCGAGCATCATTTTCATTTGCTTTATGTTAATTATTTTAATGTATGAAAATTGTATTTATTGTATATAGGATGGTCCAGAATTTTGTACCGTAATTGCTAAAATTGAGAGTACGTTCAAAAATAATGATGCCTTTTTATATATTAATGGTGGAATGTAAAGAGATGAAACTAAAACCACTTTAAAAAAAATTAAACTTATGTTACCAATTACTCAATCATCATATATGATTAAGGGATAATTTTGGGATAGATGTACTATAAATTACTAGAAAATGGTATTATTTATCATTTATTGAAATGTAACAAGTATACATTTTTTGCCCGGAATTGTCTTGAGAATCATACTGTTAATTTTCTTTAAATAATCTCAAATTAAGAAAGAAAAGACGTGATAACTTACACTTAACACCCAAAGCCACCAATTAATAATAAATGAGTGTTCACATAAATTTAATTATCATAATGCAAAATACGGATCCCTAAAATATCAATCCGTTATTCAAAAGCATTTGGAAAATTATTAGGAAAATAAGATTCTCATTTCACCTATTTACCTCCAGTGAGTTTTGGAAAAAAGTGTATATGAAAAGGTACCATTATTTTTAAATGTACTACATATTATTTCTAGTAATTACGGTACAAAATTCTGTACTACCTTATGTATTCTCCTGCTACAATTCTATTTAAAATTCTCAATTAATAAGAAAGAATTTTAGATATTGAAAATGAGATCCTCCAAAATAGCTCCGTTAATGTTTAGTCTGGAAAGATTCTATTTCTCTGTTTAGTGTACATTATTTCAAAAATAAGACTTCTTTCATTATTTGATAAATAAAATCAATTATTTAAAATTGAAATTTAATATATCTTTTTTTTTATCAGATTACTTACATAGTTTCGCTCTTTACTATTTAAATTTATTATCCTAATAGTATTTTTCAGTTTAAAAAGGAAAAAATAAAAAATAATGGAAAATCATTTGCCGTTAAATTCGTTTGAGATAAGAATACCGTTAACATTTCATTTTATATTTTCAGCAATATATTGCAGCGTATGAAAATGTTTTAATGGTGTTTTTTGAATTTTAAATCAATTTTAAAATTTCAAAATGGTCGTTACCATATCCCACAATTGTAATATTTAACTAATGTGATAAAACGTAATGTCATTAGTGATAACACAGTTAGTAAGTATCATTCTATTATTCAATATTAGTAGACTAGGTAGCTATTAAGTTAATGGGAATTTAGAAAATATTACTTTTCTTAGAAACGATGAACATACATATAAATAACTAGCTGTACCCGCGACAATGGGTCGTTCGCGCGACCCATTGTTATAAAATCAATGAGAAATATATAAGTTAATATAAGTTCATTAAAATCCGTCCAGTAGTTTTTGCGTAATGTGTGCACATGCTCAAAATAGTTTTTCTATTTTCCCGTGCGAATGAGATATTTTTCCGGAGTAAAAAGTATCCTATAATATATGAAATATATAAGTTAATATAAGTTCATTAAAATCCGTCCAGTAGTTTTTGCGTAATGTATGCACATGCTCAAAATAGTTTTTCTATTTTCCCGTGGGAATGAGATATTTTTCCGGAGTAAAAAGCATCCTAGATGTTGCCCCAGGTAATAAGTTATCATCACACCAAATTTTATTAAAATCTGTCCAGTAGTTTTAGCGTGATGCGTGAACAGACAGGCAAAAATTTTAAAAATCGCTGTTTTGATATCTACATCGATAACTATTTACAGTACCAGTACAATTTTCAAAAAATATTCCATGTACAGAAATGGTCTCGTTACAGTTTCATTATATGTATAGATTTTCGCCAAAATATGACGTAAAAGTGGTGTCCTCACCAAACGACTGTGGGTACACGCAACACATAACTACATAAACCTATCATTGGCTGTACACGTACGTCGTATACATGAGTGTAGATCATGACGTGTACGTATACCCTACTTAATCATGGCTGACTGTGGTTGATAAACAAAAAAATAGTAAAATATTTTTTCTACAATCTTAGTAGAAAGTAGGCTTTTGCGCTTCGTGAAGAGAGCGCAAAATATGTATTTGTCGAAGACTAGTTGCCGAGCAACAAAGTATCACTTTTTGCTTTAAAGTGATAAAGTAATACTTTGTCGCTCGCTCAACCTGTATTTAATTACAAATCGGGTAGGTGTTGTTTATATTTTCTATGGTAACAAATAAAGAGATTCTAAAATTATTATTTTTATCGTAATCAAGTGAAATATTAATTTTATTAAATTTCAAAATAACCGCAAAATACTAATTAAAAATAATAAATAACTATAATTAATAAATAATAAAAATAAAAAATTAAAAAAAATATATAATAGTGACAGTGACTTCTCAAGTACACCTCCAGATATTTCTGAAGCTGCAAAAATTATAATATGAAAATAAATGTTAACGTCCATTATTATTTTTTCAAGTATCTTTTAAATAAAAAATACATTTTATAAGATTACAGAAAAAAATTTTATGTGTAATTCGAGCACAAAATGACATTGCCGCTCTCATGAGAATAACGCGCTCCGCTTGGCGGCGTCGGGTGTCAACATTCTCAATTGAGAGGCAATGTACCATTTTGCGCTCTTAATACACAAATAACTATTTACTTATTTTAAAGAAAGGTATCCCTTTATTTGGAGTATTTTTTTGTTTAATGGAATTTTTACACTTATTGTTAGATACGACGTCCTTCAATTTGAATTTGAAAAGTTAATCAGAAAAACAATGACAGAACGAGCGATGTTGTTCCTGGCAAAGACTGTGCACGACTGATTTACATAAGCTGCAACAGGCCATAAAACGATCAAAGATGAACGACACAATTTTGTATGTACCTTGTATCTGTAATCTGTGGTACTTACTATTAATTCGGTTTGAAAAAATTGAAAACTTTGATTTCAGTTTTCTTCGCTTTTTACACTTAAATGCTCTTTATCTAAAATATCTAAAGGAAGCAGTGTATCTCTGTCTTAATTTTCAATTCTGACTCAGTTTCATAAAAAATTAACCACGTCAGAATGCATACAGTTACCTAACTTTTATTTAAAATTAATTTATTTATTAAGTACGTGTTAGTGCACCAACAGAGCAAAAATTTATTTTGGAAGTAAATGCAACGTAGTTCGTTCGTTACTCGTTTATTTGTTTGTTCCACATTCTACAAAACAACAATAAAAATAAAAACGCCGTGAGCAGCGGGGCCCCATCACGGTAGTCGAATTTTCCCCTTCATCTTCGGTATTGAATGTCTACAAGCGAAATGTGATTGAAAGTCTACAACCGAATTGTCATTTTGTTGGTTTCAAAACTGGTGATGAGTGTTCGGCTGATCGAGGCTTTAAAAAAAGGTTTTAAGTATTTAAGGGCTGTATCTCAGTAAATTTCAATTTTGTGCCGAAAACAGGTAGCAGAAAAAAAGCCAACACAATTCGTACGAGGACATTCCTGCCCATGTTTATCCGCTAATTGCCTTTATGTTTTAGTTTTAAATATTAAAAAAGGACCTTAAATAGTAAACTGGAAGGCCTTTATAAAGATATTTTTTCTTTCCAAAAAAATAAAAAATTTCTATTTTATAAATACTAAAAATTCAAAATTCCTAATTTATAAATAAACAGTGACTTTAATAACATTTTTAAATTACTTAATATGTATGTATTTCATTTGTCATAAAAGTAAGTTCACTTTTTTTTAAATTTTTTAAAATTACTATTCGCCTACTTGTATTTAGAATAAACATAATGCTTTTAAAACACATTTAACAATAGCATTCAATTCCGATGTAAAAATGGGAGAAGTGGGGGGAAAAGTGATGCGGACTCACTAAAAGGTACTAGCTGGATACTAACTGAATACACGTACAAAATTTCAGCCCTCTAGGTTTCCTTATGGAGTCTCTAGACGTGTTAGAAAACAAGCAAAAAAATTAAGGAAATATTGGCGTAAAAATCGTGGGGGTAAGGGTTAAAAGTTGAAACCTCCAAAAAACAGTGTCTGGCTATTAGCTTAACCTGTACACCAAATTTCAGCCCTCTAGGTTTATTTGGGGAGATTTTGACCCGAACGAAACTGTTAAAAAACAAGAAAAATCATGTTCTTTTGGGTATAAAAATGGTGGGGGTAGGGGTTAAAAGTCGAGACCCCCAAAAGGCACCCCCTTGATACTAACTCAATCCGAATACAAAATTTCAGCCCTCTAGGTTTATTCGGGTGACCTGTGCGAGTGGTACAAACTTCGAAAACGTCGAAAATGCATGAAATTGTAGCTTAAAAATGAGGGGGGTGGGGGTAAAATATTAAAACCTCCAAAAAGCACAATCTAGGTACGAACTTTATCAACACACCAAATTTCAACCCTCTACGTTAATTCTGGGGGGCTGGGGGCCTGTTAGATCCAGCGAAAATCGTTTTTCCCCCCTCTACTCCCACCATATCATCCTAGCAAGCTGAATTTTGGATATGTTGTAGACAATTGACCGAAACATTATTTAAAACCGGTTTGAAAATGTTTTATTGCTTTTCCGCCCCCCACCACCTCCTTAAAGGTCGGGTCAGAAAAAAAATTTGCCCAAAATTTGACCCCACTTTGATAGTATGAGGTGCCTCGAAAATGAGCCCCATTTACCAAATTTCATCTCTTAACTTCCATAGGGGGGCCCTACACAAATTAAAAGGTGGCGGGAAAAAAAAAAAAATATATATATATATATATATATATATATATATATATATATATATATATATATATATATATATATATATATATATATATCAGACATTTTTTTTTCTACATATTCGTGTTCTACGGGTCCGAAAACGGATAGCGCCCCTACTCTCGCCTCTCGCAGCTCTTATCGTATAGACTGTATAAGTCTAATTTTTCGGAGAAAATTCGACTAAAAATTACTTTCTGTTATGACGGTTTTTGTGTATTTAATTTAACTAACTGAAGTTGAGCACTGGTACAGATGTACAGATGTGTATGTTTGCTGGTTGGTTACATCCACGGTGCTGTGTGGCGTATATGTTGCAGTGATATTGTCAAAACCGTTTTATTATAATAACTCTAGTCAAATTATAAATACCCCTGTCGCAGCATCCTGCATAACATAGCGAATTTCCATTTACAAAAGTACGTTTTTCTCGGAAACTAGTTGATATAGAGTAATTGTAAATAAAAAAACCTTCTTTATGTGATTTTTCCGCCTCATTCCGCCAAATTCTTTTCGTGAAATGAAATTTTTCGTGAAAAAAATTTGGCAAAATGAGGCGGAAAAATCACATAAAGAAGGTTTTTTTTATTTGCCATTACTCTATATCAACTAGTTTCCGAAAAAAACGTACTTTTGTAAATGGAAACTCCCTATGTTATGCAGGATGCTGCGACAGGGGTATTTTAAATAAATATTGAAGCATCAACATAAAAAGTACTTGGCTCCATTTTTACAGATATCTCCATAAAATAATAAATTGACTTTTTTTTCTTATTTTCTGAAAAACTAGCTAACCTAAAATAATAGTTCAAAAACCTTTTTTATGTGATTTTTTTCCGTCTTTGCAATAGTGTAAAAAAATGTGGCAAAAACTTTTAAATTATAGCAAATTTTGGCAAAAAACTAATTTTTTGCAAGAACAAAAACCATGTTCCTGGCATCCGACGTGTCTGGCTGGAGAACTGATCCAAGATTTTTGGACTTCCAACGTTCTCACCAAATTTCGTAAATCTAGGACATTTCGTTCGAGAGTTATCGTGCTGATACATAAATACATACATACATGCATACATATATATATATATATATATATATATATATATATATATATATATATATATATATATATATATATATATATATATATATATATATATATATATGTATATATATAAATTTTAGTGAATATTATTTTCGGTTTCTAGGGACCTCAAAACAAATTTCTGTCATAGTGCCCGGCTCAAGTCGCGTCATGAGACCTACTGTAGTAGCTGAATTTCCATTCTGGAAATTCGCTAAAAAACGAAATATTGTCAATTCATAATGTTTCTTACAATACATCTAGCAAATTTATTATAATTTCGTTAGACACATCTAGACAAATTGTTAAGTATAATGCTTTTTGACAATATAACTAAATCAGCGTACAGAAAAAATATTGTAAAAATAAACATTATATGGACACGAAACTAATGATGTCAAAACTATTGAACCAATTTCAATCAAATTTAATTTAGATATTTATATGCTTTGGACTAACCGACAAGAAATTCTTATCTCGATTTAAGGTTCCCGTGGGATATGAATACTAAAATAATAATAAATAATGTCTTAACTATACTAAAATCCATTTCAGTAAGTTGGGATACTTATATGGTTTAGAATAATTAACAGGATAATTTATATCCTGGTTGAAGTTTCCTGCGGGATATGAATACGAAACTAATCAGTATCAAAACTACAAAACCGATTTCAATCGAATTTGATATGGATTTGGATTTTACTCTTATACTTTGAAAAAACAGAAAGGGAAATTTTTATCCCGATTAAAGGTTCCCAAGGGAAACAAATTACTTAGTCAGATCAAAATTAGTGAAGCAATTTCAGTTAGTTTTATTATGGATACTTATATACTATGAAACAACAAACAGGAAAATTTTCATCCGGATTAAGGATTCCCACGGGAAACAAAACTATTCAAAAAATTATTCAATCATGTCAGAACTATACTGAACAGATTTTAATTAAATTTAATTTGGATATTTATATATTTAGAATAACTGATGAGATAGTTTATATCCCGATTAAAGTTTCCTAAGGGATAGGAATATGAAACTAATTAATCTCAAAACTACTGAATCGATTGCAATCAAATTTGATATGAAAATGTATAATTTTATATACGAAATCAGACTGAAATCGCTCAATAATGTGGACCTGACTGAATAATTTATTTTGTATCCCTCACGAGTCTTTAATCGAGATACAAATTTTTCTTTCTGTTATTCCAAAGCATAAAAGTGCCATTTACTAAATTCGATTGAAATCGGTTTTGTTGTTTTACAGTAATTAGTTTGGTATTAATATCCCGCAGGAACCTTCAGCAAACATATAAATTATCCGATCAGTTATTTTAAGCCATATAAATATTCCTACAAAATTTTATTGCGATCGGTTTAGTAGTTTTGATACAAATTAATTTGTTATTCACTTCACAATTTTTCTAAAAGTGTCTAGCGAAATTATGATAACACTGAATTTTACTAGTTGAATTGTAAGGAACATCATCCGTTGACAAATTCGTTTTTTTACAATTTAACTAGAGCTATTATAATGAGAGATATTCTAAAGGATGCTCATGCTCATGCTTATGCTCATGCTCATGCTCATACTCCACTTACTCATACTTACTTTGCTTCATTTGCTTACAATAATTTTCGTACCTACGTACATAATTATATACTTACATTTTTTCAAAGTCTCCGTTGAAATGTATTCACAATTATTGTCAATAGTTTTATGAAGGGTCATCTTTTGTTATATTTTTTATAACTTGGGGTAGTGAAGCTACATATTTGTACAGATTAATTTCTTTTATTTAATAAAAACAGGTAAATTTTTAAGAAATTGTTCTAAATAGGTATTTATGATAATTGTTATTTTCTTATTTTTAATATGAATTTATATAAATATAAAATCCTTATATAGAGTCTATGTCAGACAAAACTTTTTTAGTTAGACTATTAATTTCTATAATCTGATAGAAATTTTAACAATCAATTAACCTATCGGTTCCTTCTTTTATTTAAAATTAACAAGCTTTTCCACAAATAACATTGGAAAATTTTTCGATAATTAACAATCGACGATTATGCGTTAGAAAAATTTTGATACAAATATGTAATACAGTCAAACATACAAATTTCGATGTCCAAATGCAATATTTTACAAAAATAAAACTTTAAAAATTAGGGTAATATTTCTTAAACTCAAAATAATTAATACAGATAAAATAAAAATCTGCCCATTCTTTGATATATTTTAATTTATAGGAAAAGTTACTAGTTATCCAAATATTTCCACACACATAATGATAGACCTTTCAACAAATGATTGAATGAGTAATTATTATCATAATATTATATAACTTTTTTCGTCTGACATAGACTCTATATAAGGATTTTATATTTATATAAATTCATATTAAAAATAAGAAAATAACAATTATTATAAATATCTATTTAGAACAATTACTTAAAAATTTACCTGTTTTTATTAAATAAAAGAAATTAATCTGTAAAAATATGTAGCTTCACTAGCCCAAGTTGTAAAAAATATAACAAAAGATGACCCTTCATAAAACTATTGACAATAATTGTGAATACATTTCAACGGAGACTTTGAAAAAAATGTAGGTATATAATTATGTACGTAAGTACGAAAATTATTGTAAGCAAATGAAGCAAAGTAAGTATGAGAAAGTGGAGTATGAGCATGAGCATGAGCATGAGCATCCTTTAGAATATCTCTCAATAAAACGGTTTTGACAATATAGCTGCAACATATATATTTGTGTGTAATGTATACTAGTATATATATATATATATATATATATATATATATATATATATATATATATATATATATATATATATATATATATATATATATTATATTACTATATATATTTGTGTGTAATGTATAGTAGTCAAAATAATCAGCCAACTAGAGCTCTTCACTAATGAAAGCAATTAATGTTTGTTGAATTCAAGTGTTGTTTTCATATCAGAAATATTCAAAACTGGAACAAATTATATATAAAATTGTTCTAACTACAAATTTTAATTACTCTTTTACTCTGATACGGAGTGTTGCTGTAAAACATGCAAAGCTATCTCGATACCTAGCTAACTTACCATGTACGTTTTACAATTTTCATAATATAATTTCATTATCATTCGTTAACGATATTTATTTAAATTATCTTGAAAAGAAATTCATTTGGAATTAAATCCATTATATTTAAATGATTTAGGGGGGACCACTAGCGTGACCTTCTAAAAAAAGGTGACTTGGGAATTTTTAAAAAAAAAAATTACTGTATGGTATGTTTTAATATTTTAAGGATATATTCGCTAATACATAAATTCATGATAAAATTTTTGAACCAAAAAATTGAAAACTCAGTGAGTTATTCGCGATCTCCCAAGCCTCCAAAAAAAAAGTTCCCCCACTGCTGCAGTGATAGCGACCTTCACACTGCCTGAAATCAAAAAAACCAAAAAGCTTATTAAACTAGAAAGTATTGCCCGTGCCATGAACCTCAACTGAAAAAAAAGTTGAAATTTAACAAAATGGCGGAGTTTCTCAAAAATTTCAAAATTTGCCTGAAAATTTGATGATTTTTGGCCTGCAAAAATTACATTTTTTATTCGATCGGAAAACTGGAGGTTCATGGCACGAAGAAACATAGATAAAAGAAGCTGCAATAAGAATGAACTCGATAGGATGATTTGTCTTCGAGCTATAACTGCAGCAAATTTGAAAAATTTAGTTTTTCTTTATTTTACCTTTTAGTTTTAATCACCGAGAATTTTTACTAAAATTATTTACGATGTACTCACTATAATGGTCATAGTAAAATTAGATGAGTCGTTTAATTGTGCCAGGGTCTAGCGTCTCCACAACATGTGACTGGCAGCCACGTCCAGAAACTCCCAAACTATCAACCTTCATACATTTCTCAATACCTCAAAGCTAACAATGAAAATCAGAATCCGCTCTTCGGATGGCTGTAACTCAAAAATTATTTGAGATATGCACTTAAAATTTTAGTATGTTATTCTTAAAGGCAAAGACTATCGAAACATGCAAAAAAAAAAATTTCCAATTTTTTCAAAATGACACACTTAGTGGTCCCCCTTAAATAGTGATGTTCGAAAAATTTTTAACACTTAAAAATACGACGAAATAAAGGAAAAAAATTTAATTTTATTTTTAATAGAAAATCAAAGCATTAATTAGGGTACTGATATTTCTGTGATATTAAGCATCAGTTTTGAGTGCGACAAATAGATATAGGTAGTTGAATAAGGAAAAACTTGATTAAATTTCACTATGTCTGTGGAAAGCAACATTTCATATTATACGACTTGATGTTATTTCAATTAAGGGCGAAAATGATTCCAAGCTCCAAGGATTCTATTTAAAATTAAAGAATTACTTTTAAACATTTCTATATAAAGCTTAAAAAAGTGTCAATATTTATTTGAATTATATGGTTGATTAAGTGGCCGGGAAACGATATTTCATATTACACGACCTAACATTATTCCAGTTAATGGCGGAAATGATTCCGGGCTGCAAGAATTCTAAAATTCAGAGATAAAGAATTGCTTTTAAACATTTCTCTAATGCTTAAAAAAGTGTCGATATTTGTCTGAATTGATCGGCCAAATAGTCGGAAAACGACATTTCATATTACAAGACCTAATGTAATTCCAGTTAATAACGGAAATGATTCCGGGTTGCAAGAAATCTATTTAGAAATAAAGAATTGCTTTTAAACTTTTCTTTAATGTTTAAAAAAGTGTCGATATTTGTTTGAATTACATGGTCGACCAAGTGGTCGGTAAATGACATTTCATATTAAATACGTATAAAAAACGCCGTGAGCAGCGGGGCCCCATCACGGAAGTCGAATTTTTCGCTACATCTTCGGTATTGAATGTATACAATCGAAATGTGATTGACAGTCTACAAGCGATTTGTCATTTTGATGGTTTCAAAATTGATCATGAGTGTCCGGCTGATCGGGGCTTTAAAAAAGGTTTGTGAAATAAAAACTATTTTAATATTTAAAGTCCAAAGAAATTTCCTATGAGTCAAGCTTTTGCATCAGTTAACTTTTTTTGACTTTTTTTACTTTGGTAAAATACGTAAAATTTAAATATATCTATAAAAAAGTTTGTAGTAGAGATAGAGTTGTGAAATAAAAACTGTTGTACTGCTAATTACCCAAGCTGTTTATTTTTTACCCTTCCAATCATGTACTTGCAGTTTCCTATTAGTTAAAGGTCTGTCTTTTATTTATTTTCCACTGTTACTTTTTTTACCCCATTTGGCGGGTAAAAAAAGACAAGGTTTTTATTTTTTTATAGATTTGTCATTAGTTTGAGTGAAAAAACATGCAAAATCTCAAAATACAAACAATTTAACATCAAACAGTACTTTTCTTTGTCTAAAAAGTCAAATATTCTCTATACATGAAAAACGAAAAGATTTGATTTTGTCTTTTTTTTACCCCACCCTACCCTAATGTCACAGTTTTAATTGTGTCAAAAATGAAGAACCAATTATTCTGAGTATTTCTAATTGTGCATTTTTCGGTTGAAAATTGTATTTTTACGTTACCTATCAACTTAATTAATTACATTATGATCATATGTATGCGACGGATGTGTTTAGAAATACGGATACTTTATACGGAATATTTGATACGGATAATTTGATTTTCATGTTCAATATTTTTTTTTTTTGAATTGTTATAACATCTGATAATTGCAATGTAATTGATTGTAATATTGTGTACTAGTGAACTAAACAGATAACAATCCTAAGGGTTAATTTTACTGGTAAATGAAATGACTGTTAATTATTAAATTATTCGAATAATTACCGTCTATGTTTGAATAAACAATCGGTTTTAATAAAATTTGCAAATTTGCTTGATATGCAATTCTGTCGTTCTGTTTCCCCCTCTTATGTCAACGCTGTGTATTAACTGTATATACATTAAATTGAGGCTCGATACTTCAAATTGTGTTTTGGAATTATTTACTGATGTAGCTGAATTTCGGGTATGATTGTTGAAACAAAAAATACTATGGTTTATAATTATAATAATTTTTTTTTTAAAATTTAATGGGGGTATTTTTAATTAAGTAATTTTTTTTACCAAATATGTCAACAGTTGAGTATTTACATGAATTTTTGTAACTTTCATTATAATCTTTTGTACTACAGTATCTAATTTTCTTCCATCTGTAATGTTTAGTTTACTTCATGGTTAATTAGATTCGAAGATACAGTCAAAGCTCTATAAATGCAACCTCAATAAGTACACATGCTGAATAAATGCCACTCAAAGCTATCCAATAAATGCAATATTTATACTGCCACTCGAATTAAGTCGGCGCAATTAAACTGAATTTCCAAGGTGGGTATTAGTACATACCTCTGTGTTATTTTCCTTTTGTGACACAATTTGTAGCTTTATTTTCTTACTTTCTGCGCAACATATCACACATGACGGAAAACGAAGTTAGGGTGTTCAGCGTTGCATTTAATAAGCGTTTCTGGTCCTGAGCTGTTGTATTTATATAAGTTTGACTATAACCAATACTAAATTTTTATTTCTGATCAATTTTACAATTTTAACTTTATAAAAAGTGAAAAAAATAACAGGTATTAAGGTCCCGTTCTTGTAATTAATAATTTTATAGCTTAAAGGAGATTTAATGTAAAGATGTATCTGATCACATCATAACATTTTATATTTTTAAACATCCTTCTGCAGCTTAGTTGATACAATTGTAGATTTTTGTCAGAAGATAATGAAATTATATGTTCCAAAATGTAACCTACGTTCAAAAATTTAATTTCGGGCTTCAGCTTTCTCAGAAATAAAAGAGAGATATGTGTAAGTAAATATTAAGCTTCGGTTCAATAGGTCTGAAAATTTGTACCTTAAAAGCTATTTAATGTATCTGATATATTGTTTAATAAAAATATATCTAATCAGTTTTCACACGAAATATTTGAGAAATTCACAAGACTGTCAACAACTATTGAATTTGGTGTATATTACATTTTCTATTTGTAGAAAGAGAATTCATTAACAAATATTAATTAATAAATGCGTGCGTGAATCAATAATTAACAGATGGATGTACTCTATGGTAGTGGCTATGTATTAATTAATATATATATATATGTACATAATATGTAATGTTATTAATTGTGAAGTAGCGAGCGAATTGAGTTCTCCAACCTTTTCATTGTCATTAATAGTTAATGTGTGATATCATCTTCATAATATCCTCTAAATAAACCACGAAATTACTCATTACCACTTAAATTTAATTAATAGACGTTCCAAGTAAGTATTCATATGTATTCTCATTATGTTATGAATAATGAATTAACCGAACAAGCGTTAATAATATTGGCACATTTTCTGTCTAGATAATGATGAGAACTTATCAAAAATTTCAGACGTAACCGCGATAAAAATTAATGATAAAAGTCAATATTAATAATCAAATCAGCTGGTATGCTGCATGAATACTGAAAAAATGCTGACAGTGAGAATACAGTAAAAGCTCCCTAGTCTTGACAAGCATGTTCAGGACCACTCTCTAGTCTTGACATTCCGACTATTTACTACCCCTATGCGCACTGAATGCGCAACATACGCAGTTTAAATCTAAAAAAAGAGATAGGTAGAGAAGGATACCAAATATACGCTATACGCGTCATTAATTATTACGAATTTAACTGGTTACGGAAGAATCATGGTGGGAGAAAATATTGTCAAGAGTAGAGAAATTATCCAGTCAAGATTACAGAGACAGCAAGTTTATGGAGCGCAAGTTTACGGGGCTTCTACTGCAATGTCATCATCCCAAAATATACATTACAAATTGTTATGAGGTAATATTGGAACTGTACACTTATTTACACATACTAGTAGTCTTGTATTTCCATAATGTTTCCCATTGAGAGTCTTGGTCTTAGTTTTGTTAGTACTCATGTCAATCAGCAAACGAAATTTAAATAAATAACACTGTTAAGTAATGAACTATTTATTTAAAATAATGAACAAATTCAAAATTGTAGATAAAGGCAAACAGTTATATTGTAGGTATTATTCAATTTATTTATTTTGTCCACAGTATACTTAATGTAATTAAAACCGTATTTACATAAGGGCACTTGGAGTACATACCCCAGGGCCCCCACACAAAAGATGCACCACAAATCTGATAACTAACCTAACTCGTTTTTTGCTCATCAACTCTATTATTTGGGATTAATTAAAAAAAAAAATAATAGAAAATTTCCTTATCGTCTTATCAGGGACCATCACAAAAATACTTAGAGGTCTCCACATGTAAAGTACTCTGAGACCGCCATATGAGAAGTGCTCAGGGGCCTCTTGAATAACATTTAAAAATATATTCCTTAATTTTATAAATTTAAAGGTATTTGGAATTACAAAAAACAGTAAGCAATACGCCATGGGACTAGAGTGTTTCTTTTTATCCCTTCACACTCGATACCGAAAGAGATACTTTAGTCTAGGGCGGGCCAAAAAACGTTCTAGGCGGGCCACATGCGGCCCGCGGACTGCGGATTGGCCACCCCTGCTTTAGTCCCTTGGTGTATAATATACAGTTAATTAATCTCAGACTGGCCTAGACTGGATCTCTAAATACTTATAAATTTTTTTCAGGTTTTTTTTGAACAATAGGCACTTAAAGATTTTTTTTTTCGTTAGGATTTAAATCACTTGAAATTAAATTTTTCTAATTGATGATTTATTTTTACGTGAGTCATAATTGTCTTTATGAGAATATGGGTAGTGCATACTGAAAAAGTATTTTATTAATTCTTAGATTTATTTTGCATTGAATTTATATAGAATATAATAATTATAGAATTAAAATTTCATTATTGTGCCAATGTGTTGTTTGCATACTTATGAGACGTTGTCTGCAAAATAAAAATATGCAACAAATTCTTGTGGCTATATATTTATGACTTTTATTTTTTCTCGGTAATATCAATAAATTCATTCAAATCTCAAAAAAAATTTTAAAATTTTATTAAACTCAAAAATGTTTTAATATATTTCTTTCACACGTTAAAATCTATAATTAATGCCGGAGGTCACTTTCAAGTTTGAGGATGTCTAATTTAATTTGTAGTGAAAGTATTATAATAATTAAAATAACCGCTACTACTATTTCCACTAAATCTTAAATCAGATTATGCAGAACAATACACTTGAAAATAATGATTAATTCTGTTACTTTTAATTTACTGTAATTCTGAATTTAATGTAATTATCATGAATTAATTTCAAAAGTCGATTATTAAAATATTTTTATT
Source organism: Brachynemurus nebulosus (assembly GCA_035578155.1). Classification (NCBI taxonomy): domain Eukaryota; kingdom Metazoa; phylum Arthropoda; class Insecta; order Neuroptera; family Myrmeleontidae; genus Brachynemurus; species Brachynemurus nebulosus. The sequence goes on along the minus strand of JAPWDM010000004.1, from coordinate 29,073,181 downwards.
ATTGTTAGGTATTATATTTAATAATAAAAATTTTTACAATTATTTCCGTAGGAAATTAATTTGAAGGAATAATGTAATTATGCATATTATAAAATTATATTTTGAACAAAAATACTTTTTATATCCAAATTTCTAATCTTATATTAACAATAAGTAAATGGTTATGCAACATCATGACCCAAATTAAAAGTTTTTTTCCGTTTCTTTGTTTTTGTCGGATTTTAAAAAAAAAACTCTAACAACTCATACTCTAATAAATGTTCTTAGCTTACTACCAAAATTTTAAAAGAATTTTAATAAGGAAGAATGTGTAGTTTATCCAACTATATTACTATGTCTTTTATGCTATTCTGTTTTTTAAGAGTTGTTACTAATTTAAGGGAGAGTACCATATTTCATTCAAATTTGTTTCCATTCATTGTATAAAAATTTTAAAACTATAATTCCGTGTGGATACTTATTCCATACATTGTAAAAAAAAGTGTATTGTCTGAACTGTTAAAAACATGTTATCAGTATTCAATATTCAATACCATATTGTTCCTCATACTTATTTCTTACTCTAACTCAGATGTTCCCAAAGTGTAATTCGTGAACTCGAAAAATATCGCCCGGGATGTCTGATCTTTATTACAACCTCCTATTTAATTTATTATTGTATATATTTTATATATCAGTGGTGTTCAACATTTTTCATTGCGTGAATCTATTTTTATTATAATTCAGTGATCTATTTTTGTAAGAATCAGGTTCTTAGGTCAAGAAAATAAATAAACTCGTTCAGAAAATACGATTTAATTTTCGTATTTAATTTTTTTGTTGTTTTTTCTAATTTTTTCAAAAATGAAAATAGTATTATCGAAAATCTATGTGCAGCTTCAAATTTTATATTTCTAACAAAAGCATTTCGCATAATATTAAAGTTTTCCCGCTTAAGGGCTCACAAAAAATATAAAATATAAAATATTCGCTAAACCAGTTTTGGCTATTTTTGTAGGCCTCTTCAGTAGCATAAAAAATATAATCAATACAGAAATACAATAACAATTATATTTCTATTTTTATCATATTTCTATATACTGTGTGAGTTTTTTGAGAGTTGCCATTTCTATTACAGCCAAACCGTTGATTTAATCGAAAAATTGTTTAAATAAGAGTTAGTAGATATCGACGGGGGCAACCGATTGCTATAGTCATGAGCTTTATAGCTCTTATGGTTTTCGAGCTGTTATGATACAAACTTATCGATTTTTAAATGAGACTATATATTAATTTTTCGATAAAACTGATCTAATGCATTAATTAACAATATAAATGAGCAAAAAAAATTTTTCACCCAAGTTTAATTTTTTAATTTTTCTTTAATTTATCAGTTAGGTGGTAAAAGTATGCATATGTACTTGAGGCTACTTCAACCGATAGTGTTCTGGTTGGTTATATTGCAATTACATCCAAGAAAATAACCTTTTCCAGTACCATTTCTATCATACAAATTTGGTTGTAATAAAAATGGCAACTCTCAAAAAACTCACATGGTATATTTTTTATATGCTACTGAAGAGGGCTGCAAAAGTAGCCGAAACCGGTCTGGCAAATATTTTATATTTTTTGTGGGTCCTTAATTATTATGTTTATAAAAAGACTTAACCTATGAGAAATATCTAAAGTATATAGTTAAGTAAATTCACAAACCGTAATCGTAATGTTGATAACTATTAACTGATGATCCATTGCCAATAAAGTCACAGCGTGACGAGGGTGAATGTAAATATTGATGCTGTCGTTGTAAATGTTGTTGTGGTGGTGGAGGTGGCGGCGGTGGTGGATCCTCAAACTGTTGTAACCACACGTAGAGTTCTTCAAGATCTCGTAAACTCTGCTGTCGTTCGGCCTTTTCACGCTCCTCACGCTCTTGTTCCGTTTCCAAGACGTGATTATTGTTAGTGTTTTGTCGACGTAATAAACCGGATGTCGAATTCGTACTATTTGTTCGGCCATGATGATCAATTGAACTGAGTTCTTCCATATTTGGTGGGTGTTTTCGAAGTTTATTAATACTGGTTATTTTTCATATTTTGTGGAATGTTTTTTGGGAAATTTGGCTCGCAGTACACTGTCTGATTCTAATATATTATTATTTTTGTTAAGCATTTTGATTTCTTCTTATTAAAGCTGTTATTTATTTTTAAAAACAGTAAATATTTTTTAAAAACTGAATTCGGAAAACGTAAAATTAAATATTTTAACTTTTGATGCACTGATAAAAATAAACATAATATATAGAGGTTATCTATGTTTAAAAATAGGTAGATAGTTATTATTTAATTAATATGCGTACCCCCAGGGTATATTTCAATGATTCTATTTACCGCAAAATGGGTGAGCTGTGATGTTTTTTACTTTTGCATTCGATTTTAATACACTATCTTACACATTAGATGATATAGAGAAAACTGATTTCGAATTGGATAGCTTGTTCTTTATTTATACTATTTTGAAAATCAATTTTCTTTCTTCATTTACCTAGAAATGCCTAAAGTATTCCCATTGACCCCTCTTTGGGTCAACAGGGACGAATGGAGAGTCAATAGGAAATTTGTACACTGTTGTCAAATTCTGTTTTTGCTAAATAGTTTTAGTTGATAAATTTGTAATATTAATTTTGGGAATAAAAATTATTTAATTTTAATAAAATAAATATGAAAATTAATATTTTTGGAAGGGGAATGAAATTTAAACAATAAAAATAACTTAAACTTAAAAAGAAACTCTATTCATGTAGTTAGTTAAAAAAAAGGTGTATACATTTTGGATTACAATGACTGATTCTTAAGGAACCATCACAGTGTAGAATTTTGAAAAAATCAATTTTTTTTGTCTTATCTTAAAGTACATACAGTTATGCATGTTCTCTCAAAATTGCAAACTGAAATTCGAATTATTACGGTCGCTATACGGCCACGCACGGATCAATGGATTCAGTCTAAATACAAAATTCTGTGGATCGATTGGCGCCTTTTGGCGGGATGCTATACCACTTTACATTCAGTCTTTCCACAGCCAGTAAACGCATAAAATCAATTGTTATCACCACAGTATCACATTGTTGTTGAAACAATGATTTGAAATGCTCTTTTTAAACTTTGAAATTTTGACATAATACTCTTTATTCCATTCTCCATGTTCCTATGGAAGCTTGTTTTCCTTTTTTGAAATCTTCTAATTTTTTCACACGGAATACTGTTGAAAAAAAGGCCAAAATTTTGTTCTTTTTATTGAAACTGCCGCCATTTTTTTAAGTTTAAAAAAAAAAGCCTCTATAGGAATATAGTGGCTTACCTATGGATTGATAATCTATTTGATTTTTTTTCTCAGATGAAAACTGTGGCTGTAATCGTGGGCACCAATAACCGCCCTTTTTTAAAGACAATTTTTTCAAAAAATTATAATAATTATAAAAAATAAATAAAAATGAATAAAAAACATATTTTAGTATTGTAAAATAGTGGTATTAATCGTAAAAAAAATTCATCCCCATAACCCCATCTTATCCATCCGAAAAAAATTGCGAAACTTGACTATTTTTCTTCCGGTCACACTGTGATGTACCTTAAAATTTTAATCAACCCCGGTCGGTCAAATCCTATTTACCGCTTATTTATCTCATTGTATTCCTGCTTAACAAAATGGCGTCCCTTTGCTACCATCCCTTTTTAGTCTTCATTTTTTTCTATTCACACCAATTATATGTCAGTTTAAAATAGTCTATTAATTCAGATAAATATATCGGATACTGGTAAAAAAATAACATAATTTTACATATTTTTAATAAATAGGGGAATCAAGATATGAATTTCACTATCCTTTTGAACGTTAATCCAATTTAACTAAATTCCGAAAAAACTTTCATATTTAAATTTTTTTTAATAATCTTACCAGTTTAGACATTGTTTTAGATTAATTTATTATTATTTATCAATACTAGCTTATGATAAATAATATCGTCTTCACACCATAAACAAGAATGACAACATTTTATTCGTTTTCTCCCTATTCACCTCACTGTCTCTCTTCATCCCATTTTACGGTAATTCAGCAATTTTTTTTTTTATTTGATTGAACCAGTTATTTGACCGTTTATTTTCAAATTTTGATTATTTCTATTTAACTAATAAATTTTATATTTTGTAATTATTCACATATAAAAATTTTTATTATGAAAATTTAATAGTTCAACTTTTATAATTTACTGGAGTGTATTCGTATACATGAAAAACTCTGCATATAAAATAAATTTAGCAAAATAAAATGAAATGCACTAAAATCTCTATCTTTTATTTTTACTGCATAAACGTGGTTACTGCAATACACTATTTCGGGTACTTAAATTTAATAAGAATTTTTTTCTTTATGAAACTAATTTAGTGTTTTCTCGATACAGTAAATTATTTCATATGTTAAATGAAAATTTTTAAATTTTTCTTTTACTGCTGGTTTTTATTGCTTAAATATAATTTTATGAACTTTGAAATATCGGTGGTAGCGCTGAAAAATGTGTTGGACAAATTATCTTTGCACTTTTAACACGTTCATTGCCAGTCACGCGATATCGGGTGATACAGCTACTTTACAATATGGCAAATCATGCGATATCGCGTGACAAATATAAGAACCTACTTATTCAACATAAAATATTTGGCCATCTCACCAAGTCTATATTTTTACCTAGGCAATGAAAGTATTAATAAATTCAAATATTTTATGATACTGTCTGTCTGGATGGCCAAATATTTTATGTTGAATAAGTAGGTTCTTATATTTGTAACATGATATCGCGTGATTGTCCATAGGATAAAGTAGCCGTTTCACGCGATATCGCGTGATCGGCAATGAACGTGTCAAAAGTGCAAAAATAATTTATCCAACACATTTTTCAGCGCTATCACCGATATTTCAAAGTTCATGAAATTATATTTAAGCAATAAAACCAGCAATAAAAGAAAAATTTAAAAATTTTTATTTAACATATGAAATAATTTATAATCATAAATTAGTGTCTTTAATTTAGTTCTTTATTTGAAAACATTCTAGGAATGTTCAAATGACTGATGCATATAAGACATTTACTAGCTGTTGAATTGAAAAAAATCTAACGATTATTGCAGCAAATTAATAACATATTATAGCCTTCTAGATTCCGGGAGTCTATAGACATATTAGATTCACCAAAAAGCATGAAAGGATCATGAAATTTTGTGTAATAATGGAGGAAATTGAGGGGAGCGGGGAATGTAATATCTCTGAAAGATGTATTCTGGGTACTACGTCAATACATATGCAAAACTTCAGTCCAGGTTTATTTGAGGGGTCTGTAGATATATTAGGCTCACCGAAGAACACGAAAAAGTACGAAATATTGGCGTAAAAATGGTGGAGCTTAGGGTTACAAATTGAAACCCCCAAAATACACCCTCAAGGTTTTAGTTCAATCATTACACAAAATTGCAGCCTCCTAAGTTTATTCTGAGGTGCTGTAGACGCGTTAGATCTTCAGAAACACTTTCCCCATCTACTACCTCCAAATCGTCCTAAGAAGCTAAATTTTGGATATGTTGTAGGCAATTTTCGTTTTGACGATGATAAATCATTCCTTTATTGGTGATTTCATTAGTGTTTTAACCCCTTATCGCATACGAAGCCATATAGGGATTCTAAGTTTTACTATTTTTTTTCAACATATTAAAATATTTTTTTTTTTGAAACTAATATCCTAACTTTATAGTCTTTCGAGTAACGGAACGTAATTTTGGTTGTCTTTGGTAAGTGCGGGTTGTCAAATTATTTGAAGTTATGTTCAGAGTGTCCGACCGTTAGAGTGCAATTAATTGGTGCTAATTTTATTTGTGAAAACTAAAAACAATAAAACGGTAAGTACTAAAATCAAAAATTTTCAAAACACATTCTTTATATATTCAAGAACATGGAATAGTTGTGAATCGTGTGTGTTTTCTTGTTTTCTTCGATTTTTGGGGCTTATTTTGAAGTTGCCATATTTGGCTTCGTATGCGAGTAATTTCTATACAATAAGACTTAATTTTTTTTTTCTTAATTTAACTACTAAAATAAAAGAAGTGAAAGACATTTTCAGTAAAAAAATTGTTTTCTTCATCTCCTTCATAATTCATGCAGTAAGGGGTTAAATACGTACAAAATTCTGCTCTTATCCTACTTTCCGGCACTTCCACCCAACTTTGGGATCATAATTCAACTGGAAGTATTGATTTAAGTTCGTTTATATTATAAAACTAATAAATTCTAATAAAATTTAAAAATTACCGCTATTTCTGTCCGGATTTCCATTGGAAATAAATCTTGCTACTAGAAACGAAGGAATCTTCATTATTTTATATAACAAGTGACCTTGTTTCAATGGAGAATAAATAGAATGGCATAAATTTATATAATGTGGATGCATCTATCTATTGTATTATGTGCAGCATACAAAAAGAGCTCTAGGACTGCCACGCTACGACATACATATATGCCCGCAGCATAACAATATAACATAACATATGGCGTGTGTGTGACCCGACACGACCAAGTTCATAACGAATGAACAACAATTGATGATGATTTAAACAATAACAGATCTATCCATGTATCCGACTTATTTACTGGCACTGCTGCTGCTTAGCCTAGCATCAACTTCTACGTACAGTGCGCGACAACACTGCAGGACAGTCTGGGACAAGCGCATGATATCAAAAAGTACAATACCGTACATACGAGTTACTTGAGCCATAATGTGTAACTTGAGTCCAAAATGGAAAAGTATTATTTTTTGTTTTGTGCTTAGTGTAGCCAGTAGTAAAAGTAAGTTACAGGTTTATCTGATAGATAACAGCACTAGGTTCACTGTGTTTATGTTTAGATAGTTCTGAAAATTGACACTAGGTATATCAGGCGAGTGTTGTTTACCTCCATTTGAAGTTGCTGTTTTAGTTATGTTGCTAACTTTCAACTGTAAAAAATATTTCGATAGCTCACAAAGTAAGGTAAGTGTATAATTTTCATATTTGTTTCGTTACTAAAGCAAATTCAGATACATTCATATGCCAACTATTTCCTTAGTTTCTTAATTTAAGGTTTTGATAAACCAGTTAATATAACCTTCAGATCAGGGTAACTTGAGCCCATTATAACTTTGGTATAAAATGGTACATGGATCCAAAAAGGCATGAAAATGGTCCAATAACAAGGACGTATTGTACTATAAATGGGAAGATATGGTTAAGAAAATCCCCCCACCTACACTAATAAAAAAAGGATTATTCTCTTTAGGTAGACTAAAAGGCACACTTTAACTCATAAAAATAATTTGGTACCCATAACAATTTTTGTTTGAAAATTTTTATTCTGTTTTGGTACCTGTTCATATTTTTTGAATAAATACATGTTTGTATAATGTGTTTTACTTAGTAACCAACATCCTGCATGGTCTCAAACTGTTTTCAAATGGAAATCGCTTGGAAATTTAGGTTTGGGCTCAAGTAATCCGCGTTTACGGATGTGTATTAAATATACCCATTAAAAAAATTAAAGGAAAGCGAAAAATTTTTAAGAGATTATAACCTCAGTCAAGAAATTTTAAAAAGATCATTTGAAAGCTTGAAGTGTCTACTTTTTGATGCTGGTTTTTACAAACCTCCTCCCCGCAGAATAATACTTTTCTGAAGGATAATCACTCAAAAAACTTGAAATCTTCAAAGCTTCTCATTTCAAAGCTGTAGGTACACGCGGTGCAGAATTTTTTTTTTAGAATGAAGTGCTTGTCTTTAGCTTTGATTTCTTTAAAAGCTTTTTCATCGTCACTACTTTAAGAGTTATTTGTGGTTAAATAAAAAAACAGTATTTACTTTTAAATTTAAGCCTTAATACTTCCGACAGTAATAATGCTACAACAGATGGAAGCGGGGTTTTATTAGAAGGTCTGAATATATTCGTTTTAAGGTAAAAATATTGATTAAGTAAAGAAAAACCTTTATCATAGTAAATGACTTATTATCATAGTAAAATTTCAACCATGTAATTCTGAGATAGTAAGGTTCATCGTCGAGGATAGTGCAAATCCGCGTATATACCATAGGTAAAGAACGCGTATCTACATTAGACCTGACCACGCGAGATCGCCACTTGACGGCAGTAGACCTGCGGTATTGTTATTGGGCGATTTCTTGCTCTCCGTTAGTCGAACAAAGTATCTATTAAAGAGGTAGCTGCTAATCAGGTTCCTGCGTTCACTGCCTGCGAATTTTTCAATTGGCTATATTTGTCAGATACGCGGAATTATCCAATGCTAGTTACGTAGTAATGAGCAAATGCAAGACCAAGACCAAGACTTGGCAGTCTTGGTCTTGGTCTTGTTCTTGCATTAAGAGTCTTCGTCTTGGTCTTGCTAGAGCAGTTTGAGTCTTGGTCTTGGTCTTGGTCTTGCAAAATGCAGTCTTGGTATTGGTCTTGGTCTTGGTATTGCTAGAAATCTTGCACTTTCTTGCATTTTTTTATTAGCGAATTTTTTCCTTCTAAAATCAGAATTTTCTCTCTTTACGGTATTAATTATACTTTTAAACTGTTTAAATAATTTAGCAAGAGTCTTGCTTTTTTCTTGCTATAGTCTTGGTCTTGCTCACTTGAGTCTTGGTATTGGTCTTGGTCTTGCAAAAAATGCAAGACCAAGACAAGACTGCAAGACCAAGACTAATTTTGCTCATCACTATAGTTACGCGTATTTGCACTATCCCCGACGTTATGCCCTGTGTTAAATTGATCCAGACGGATCCGAATGTATTAAAAAGCAACCCAAAAACATACCCTTCTTGTTTTACATAAAAAATATGTACCTACTGCTTATTATTACTTTGCTTATATCATGAAAATTTATCATGAAAATTATGAATCTTTTGAATTCTTTACATAAACTAATTCTCTATAATTTACTTTCAATATCACTGACGTTCAAGTTCTTCTGACGAACAAGAAAGTAATAATTACGCTAATTACAAGTTATTGGTGTTGAATGAATAAGTAACCATAGAATACTGTCGCGGACTGTACATGCTATGTTGAGCATTACAAATATTCTTACAATGCTGCTGCTTCCAAGCATTATCATTGAAATTTATCTTGCTTCTCATCGTAAAATAAACGTTCTGAATAAGTAAAATCAATGGATAAAATTAATAAGATTTTGTAACATTTAAATATTGATTTCTCACAAATTTACATAATAATAGGAAGACTTATTTTGCTTCTATTTTTACTCTTTTTTTTTTTTTAAATTTAAATTTTAATTTTCAGTACATTACCATATATTTTCCTAGTGTTAATTAAAAACACTAGGATTTTTTTCGATAAAAACATCTAAAGTTTTTGATTTCATAGTAACTTTTTTGCAGTTATATTCTCAAAAAAAGGTCAAAAGAGCTTTTTCTTTGCAAAAATTTGTTCTGCATATTATTTTATTACTTATCTACAAATATTTATAGATTCGAGTCGAACGAATTTGAAATGAGAAAGTTTTCTTGGTTTACATAGATTTAGTGGATAAATTAAACAAACATACTGGCTAATAGTCGTAAGCCATAAATAACTTTTTGTTACGCTGAATCGTTCTAAATTCGTTACTACGCACAGTGGATCGAAACTGTAATTTTAGGAACTATCATATTTATATAACCTCGTAATTGTCCGATAAACGAATTCGGTAAAAGAAAGATTTTTAAGGTACTACGTACAGAACTACGTACCTTTATAAAGCCGTTGAAAGTTTTATTTTTTGTAGCGGTTGTTTAATAAAAATTACACAAAGCGGTTAAACAAATTAAAATTTTCATTTGACAATCATATTCTATATAAATATAAGATCGTCAATATATGGCAATTACTATGTATACAGGAGCCCATTACTATTTTATTATTGCTAGAGATAGATTAATCTGATTTTTTTAGTTGAAATCCCTTGATCAGGTAACGTTACAACTTCTACTGCGCGCTGAAAGGGTTGAAAATTAGAAGACAAGGCAATGATTACATAAGTTACATAGTTTCAAAGCGGGATACGTCAATGTTTAGTAGAAACTGAACATTTTCTGTTTCCACTAGAGTGGAAGGTTAAGTAGAAGGTTTAATAGTTAAGTAGAAGTGCTATATAGTTTAGTAAGCTTGATGAGGTCTATTGAGTGACAATTAAAAGAAAGTGAAAAGAAAAAAGAATGCAATAGATTCGAAGGTCCTTGTATTGTATCTCATGTTTGTTATTTATATGGCTAAAACACTTTATTTTGCAGAAATACCTTTTCAAAAAGAAATTCTCAAACAACTGAAGATTACATTCAAATTCATGATTATTTGTACTAAACGTAATTTATAAACATGCATGGAAAAATGGTAGGGTTAACTACCATTTTCCAAGGATGGAGTTAGTATAAGTAGGCATGAATGTAGTCTTCACTTGTTTGACAATGATCATACCAATCAAAACATTTCATAAGAGTTTCAACAATAAAATTGCTATTTTTGCTAAGTGTATTATTTATTAATAAAAAAAATGCCTTAAAATTAAGTACAATTTCACCATCTCTAGAATGAACCTTTAGATTAGATGATTGGAACAAGTCGTGAGTGTGCATACTATAGTAGCACCAGTCACACATTTTAACCCAGACAAAGACCATTCAAAAATTTAATATGTTATGTAATAAATACCAATATATGAAAAATTTCTTTCTGAGAGAAATATGATATTTTATTGCAAAAATGAATGATTTTCATTTTGATGTTGTAAAACTAACAACTATCCAATATATTTTTATAGCGGATAAAAATATTATTATTATATTGCTTTGGGAAAATACTGTGTATGTGTGTAAGATTGTAGAAGATACTGGATACTACTATGGAAGCCTTTAAAGCTCTTTTATAGCATCAGACTGATAATGTCAAATACAAAAATGATAAATGACAAAAATTTGGTAATGTGTCTAGCAGAAATATGGAATTATGAGGGAATTTTTCATTTCATGTGTGATTTATGAAACACACACTGAAAGGATGTTAAAAAGATACGGTTCACACGATAAATAAAGTAAATTAAGTTTCAAATTGAATTACATTTGAACAGGCACTAAAACGTTTAGAAACAAACGAAATCAAAATTAATAGAGCGAATAGAGCTAATTATAATTTGATGACTAAAAATCACACTTGAAATGATGGAAACGTAAGTGAAAAATGAATGGAAATTGTACTGGGTGGGCCAAATAAGACCTACCAATGTTAAACACAAATAACTTTTTTATTTTTTGATATAATTATTTTTTATCTTTTTGTATGTTATAACTGAATTCTTGGAGATTTATTATGGAACCATACAGTACAAGACAACGGCTTAAAATTATCGATTTTTTCTATTCTTGTGAACGACCAATTGTTAAGACGGAGAGTAAATATCGACAATATTTTAATTCAAAATCGTCCCAATCTTTAAATATCGTTCGTCTCAATCTTTAAATATAAGCAGTTTTCAAAAATTTGGAAAATACCCTATTGTGCAAATACTGCTACCGCAAGACCACCAACAACGACTACGATATTTAAAGATTGGGACGATCTTGAATTAAAATATTGTCGATATTTACGCTCCCTCTTAACAATTGATCGTTGACAAGAATAGAAAAAATCGATAATTTTAACCCGTTGTCTTGTACTGTATGGTTCCATAATAAATTTCCAAGAATTCAGTTATAACATACAAAAAGAAAAAAATAATTATATCAAAAAATAAAAAACGCCGTGAGCAGCGGGGCCCCATCACGGTAGTCGAATTTTCCCCTTTATCTTCGGTATTGAATGTCTACAAGCGAAATGTGATTGAAAGTCTACAACCGAATTGTCATTTTGTTGGTTTCAAAACTGGTGATGAGTGTTCGGCTGATCGAGGCTTTAAAAAAAGGTTTTAAGTATTTAAGGGCTGTATCTCAGTAAATTTCAATTTTGTGCCGAAAACAGGTAGCAGAAAAAAAGCCAACACAATTCGTACGAGGACATTCCTGCCCATGTTTATCCGCTAATTGCCTTTATGTTTTAGTTTTAAATATTAAAAAAGGACCTTCAATAGTAAACTGGAAGGCCTTTATAAAGATATTTTTTCTTTCCAAAAAAATCCAAAATTTCTATTTTATAAATACTAAAAATCCAAAATTCCTAATTTATAAATAAACAGTGACTTTAATAACATTTTTAAATTACTTAATATGTATGTATTTCATTTGTCATAAAAGTAAGTTCACTTTTTTTTAAATTTTTTAAAATTACTATTCGCCTACTTGTATTTAGAATAAACATAATGCTTTTAAAACACATTTAACAATAGCATTCAATTCCGATGTAAAAATGGGAGAAGTGGGGGGAAAAGTGATGCGGACTCCCTACAAGGTACTAGCTGGATACTAACTGAATACACGTACAAAATTTCAGCCCTCTAGGTTTCCTTATGGAGTCTCTAGACGTGTTAGAAAACAAGCAAAAAAATTAAAGAAATATTGGCGTCAAAACCGTGGGGGTGAGGGTTAAAAGTTGAAACCTCCAAAAAACAGTGTCTGGCTATTAGCTTAACCTGTACATCAAATTTCAGCCCTCTAGGTTTATTTGGGGAGATTTTGACCCGAACGAAACTGTTAAAAAACAAGAAAAATCATGTTCTTTTGGGTATAAAAATGGTGGGGGTAGGGGTTAAAAGTTGAGACCCCCAAAAGGCACCCCCTTGATACTAACTCAATCCAAATACAAAATTTCAGCCCTCTAGGTTTATTCGGGTGACCTGTGCGAGTGGTACAAACTTCGAAAACGTCGAAAATGCATGAAATTGTAGCTTAAAAATGAGGGGGGTGGGGGTAAAATATTAAAACCTCCAAAAAGCACAACCTAGATACGAACTTTATCAACACACCAAATTTCAACCCTCTACGTTAATTCTGGGGGGCTGGGGGCCTGTTAGCTCCAGCGAAAATCGTTTTTCCCCCCTCTACTCCCACCATATCATCCTAGGAAGCTGAATTTTGGATATGTTGTAGATAATTGACCGAAACATTATTTAAAACCGGTTTGAAAAAGTTTTATTGCTTTTCCGCCCCCCACCACCCCCTTAAAGGTCGGGTCAGAAAAAAAATTTGCCCAAAATTTGACCCCACTTTGATAGTATGAGGTGCCTCGAAAATGAGCCCCATTTACCAAATTTCATCTCTTAACTTCCATAGGGGGGCCATACACAAATTAAAAGGTGGCGGGAAAATATATATATATATATATATATATATATATATATATATATATATATATATATATATATATATATATATATATATATATATATATATCAGACATTTTTTTTTCTACATATTCGTGTTCTACGGGTCCGAAAACGGATAGCGCCCCTACTCTCGCCTCTCGCAGCTCTTATCGTATAGACTGTATAAGTCTAATTTTTCGGAGAAAATTCGACTAAAAAGTTATTTGTGTTTAACATTGGTAGGTCTCATTTGGCCCACCCAGTAGTTGTGAATTTCTGTTGCTGATATCTTAATAAAACTAAGAGTTGACAATTAAGCAAAAGTTATATTTTTCAAACGCACGTACTTGTCGAGCCGGGTCTTTAGACTTAAGTGGATATTACCCAAAAATTAAATTAGGGCCCAGGCAGTAGCTGTCAAGAGTAACTCCGGAGCGCAACTAGACAGATTTGAAGGTGTTACAATCTTAGAACTCTAAACAAATTTTTTATGTATTGTCTAATCTGGCCCGGAGTTTCGTGATCTTTCTCTTCTGATTCATCATCTTACAAAACTTTATTCAGGTAACATTATTGGTTTATCGTACTCAAAAAAAAAGAAATTCATTAAGGAGGGGGGTAAGGTTAATTCGTACAAAAAAGGCATGTTTTGTTATTTTTTTGTGACGACACCGTTAAAATCTCTTTATTTTAAAACCAATGGTACATTAAAGTATGACATTCGAAGAATATTGTATAAAATTTTCACGAAGAAATATTAAAAAATACAGTAATGACAGCAATTATTCGGACGTGTCTCGGAAAAAAGTAGAATTGCGGTGCCCCTCATAACTTGATGCTGGATCATCCAAAATAAAAAACTGAAAGTGCATTCGTTAGATAATAGCTTTCCTCAGGTTAACGCTGGGAGAGTTTTTCGAAATTTCAATTTTTCCCTTTTTTGGAACACTTAGAAAGGAAAAACACGATTTTTGCAAAAAAATCGGCTAATTTGTTATTGTAAAATAAAAATTATTAACAAATTTGAAAAAAACTCACCAGCGTTAGCTTGTAAATTATGTACAGAAATAGTGTTCAAAATTTCAAAAGGATCGGTATTGTAGTTTTGAAGTTATGAGGGTCACCGACTTTGAAAACGTGAGTTGTGGGGAAAACGTTTTAAAGTTTTGAACACTTAAAAATTCTTGAATAAAACTGATATAGAATACTTACTGCTAAACTAAATTTTGTACTCTACACTGACAAAATATACAGTAAGGTATAAAAATTTTCAAACAGCAACTAGAATATAAACTTTTTTTTATAATTTAAATAAATTTTACTAAGGCGGTACGGTACATAAGATTATTAAAAAACTTTGATTTGTTAACCAATTTCAACAATTGCGTGTACCGCCCTAAATATTCTATTTAAGAAGCTACGATAAAATTTCAAGTTAATTGGACGAAAACTGCTGAAGTAATCTTGTCTACCGTTTTAGAAAACTTATTTTCGAGAAAAATGCATGTAAAGATTCAATACGTACTTATCGTTTTGTGTGTTTGTAGCTATCATTAACGCCATCTGTGAGTTATTTATAGAAATATAACTGACTTGAAAGAAAATTATCGACCAAGCCTAATTCCTTCTGAATATCATTTTATTTTATAGATGTTTAATAATCTATAACTATAATAAAATTGTAACGAGACCATTTCTGTACATGGAATATTTTTTGAAAATTGTACTGGTACTGTAAATAGTTATCGACGTAGATACCAAAACAGCTATTTTTAGAATTTTTTGTCTGTCTGTCTGTTCACGCATCACGCAAAAGCTATTGGACGGATTTTAATGAAATTTGGTGTGATGATAACTTATTACCTGGGTCAACATCTAAATTACTTTTTACTCCGGGAAAGTTTCTCATTCCCACGGGAAAATGGAAAAACCATTTTGAGAATGTGCACACATTAGGCAAAAACTATTGGGCGGAATTTAATAAAATTTGGTGTGGTGATATTACCTAGGGCAACATTTAAGATACTTTTTACTCCGGGAAAATGTCTCATTCCCACGGGAAAATAGAAAAACCATTTTGTGCATGTGCACGTATTACGCAAAAACTATTGGACGGATTTTTATGAAATTTGGTGTGGTGATAACCTATTACTTGGGTCAACATTTAAAATACTTTTTACTCCGGGAAAATTCCTCATTCCCACGGGAAAATAGAAAAACCATTTTGAGCATGTGCATGCATTACACAAAAATTATTATTCTTTGCAAGTTTTGTATAATTATTACACTTACATACTTCTCATTGAGTTTATAACAATGCTTTGCGCGAACGACGTCACGGGTACGGCTAGTATCATTTAAGCCGATAAAAAAAAAAAGGAAATTTTTTTTCACAGTGATGTAACGCGTTAAAATGAGACGTGTATGCCAAATGATATCAACACTAAGGTGACATGATATCCATAATTAAATTGATTACTGATCAATTAAAACGAACTGATTTGGCCTTGTTTCACTGACAGTCACAAGTTGCAATACACTTGGCGCCGCTCTCCATATTACACTCACTGCACATATTTAATTTAATATCACCCCTTATTTTACACACATATACCTACATTCGTATATTATGTCGCCTCGTGTGAATATCGCAGTGAATAATATTCATAATTAAAATGTATGACGTCACTTGCATATCTCATTTGTGTAATATATTTATGTATGAATGTGTCTTCTCGATTCATGTTTGACGCTCTCGATGTATGTATGTATGTATGTATGTAATGCCATATAAAATTATATCTTGTCTTCATGTAATATCATGTGTAACATTAGTTAGTGTTTTATAATACTCTCATGTAATATAAAATAAAAAATAAAAAAAAATAGAGAGAATTATTACATTGATATCATTCAATACAGTGGGCAACAAAATTGAGAAGGAATATACATTACAAAGGGATAGGATATTAGAAGTTTAAGTCATCAAAATGAAAAAACAAATATGCTAATTTTCTACTACCGGTTTCGAGGTAACTAACGCCATCTTCATGGCAGATGCTTTATTATAAAAGTAAAAAAAAAAAAACATTAGAAATGTCAAAAAATATTTTGTTATAAAAATATAAAAAATTTTAAAAAAATTGGAAAAACATCCAGTAATGTAAAAGTCCCAATACCGGAACACTATTTTTAGGTGTGTAATTAAACTGGCTTATAAAAATTGACAAATAAATTAAACACCCATTTTTTTTCTTAATAAGCATGAAAGAAAGTTTCTTTAATCCAATGAATATGTTTTAAAAAAAAAAAAAAAAAAAAAAAAAAACAAAACAAAACAAAACAAAAATAAAACCGAAGATTGAGTGTCCACGGTAAGAAAATGACATACGATGTCCGTTTGAAGATGGGATTAATTACCTCGAAACCGGTAACAGAAAATTAACATATTTGTTTTTTCATTTTGATGACTTAAACTCCTAATATCCTATCCCTTCATTAAATTATTAGTCATCTAATTTTTTCCGTACATACATACAAAGGTTTTAGATCAAGAAATATGTGATTATAGTGTTTTAATTTTCGATACAAATAACTTTTGAACGAAATTCGAGACTTAAACACTTACACCAATATATTGTAACTCCATCTTTTTTTTGTTAATTGTGCAACATTATTTATTGTGCGTGAAGCTGAAGAGGAGCATATATCTAGAATCGGTGGACCTAAGCAAATACGTTAAAATTGTTAAATTTACAGAAAACGCAATAAAAGTTACTTTCTGTTTATAGCACATGTTAAATTAGATGATATTTAAGAAAATAAAAAGAGATATATAATGTGCTTTAGTCTGGTTGTGAGTTGAGGATAAAGAACTATTCCGATTAGAATAAAGACTCACAAGTGCCTGGGATCTCCACTGGTGAGTTCCGAGGAAATCAGTAGAGCAGATTTCAGGGCACTCTTGGCCTTCTACGAGGGACTGGGTGTAAGCTAGTCCCTCTTAGATCACGTGGGGCACAATAGGCGCGTTTGGTGGCTCAACACACTTAATCACTTGGATATTACACAAAAAAAAATTAAGTTCTTCCCAATACAGATTTTGTTAATGACTGTATTCCGTTGGTATGTTCTCCATAATATATACTTTTATTATTTTATTGTATATAAACAAAGTGCTCTAAATTTTAATTACAAGCTTATTTGAATTGTTCAGATGACGGCCATAAAACACGTGTAACAACCATAATTTGAATGTTTTCTTTCTCGCATTTATAAAAATGACACTGAAGCCATCCAAGCAACTGCATGAATGAACTGATTCTAAAAATCAAGGCAAAAGTAAAAAATAAAATAAAAACTTTATCTTCAAGTTTTAAAAATAAATTATGAGATGGATGGGCTTTTAATTTAAAGTCTATTGAATTGAGAATTACAATTATAGCAATGATATCTTAAAAGTAATTCTCAAATTTTCCTTAAAAGCAATTAACCCATTAAAGCTCGCCCCTATTTTAGTTATCAGGCTTCAATAAAATTTTATACAAATCTATTGTCTTTTCCAGTATATATTTATGAGACAGCTCAATAGTACCGAAAAAGAAAATTAAGCGTAGTATTTAAATGACACGGTTTTTAGTATTTGATGACAGGAACTTTAGTATAACTGACTTTTGAAGTTTTTCATTTTTTATACACAATAACTGTACCTATTGGGCTACTAAAATGGGACGTTTGTTCGATGACGGACCATTTTTTAAATGCCTAATAAAATCCAAGTTAAAATTTTTTGATAATAATATTTGTTCTACATAGAGAAAGAGAAAAATACAGATAAATTTCACTATTTTATATAAGTTAAGTTTTAATCCATTTCAGTTAAATTTAACCATGATTCATCACTTATGAATTTAAATAATTTCCGTTTTCTTGGCTTTATCTTTTTCACTATTGCACTTGCGTAAATTTTAAATTTGCAGTTTGTTTTTAGAAAAAAATAGAAGATTGATTTGTTTCGAATAAAAGAATTATTTAATTCTTTAAAAATGACTCATGCCCAATTGTATTTGAAATTGGGTATATTTGAAAATATTGTGAAAAACACTACTTACATAAATGATTTTTCGACGGTATTATGTGTATAATATCGTGGGTCGTAATAGGTTAAAAATAGCTTGAAAGATTGAAAACGAAAAGTGGGAGTGCTGAGTAAACATGAAATTTTTCAGTGTTATTATATTTATAAACGTTAAAACAGTAATTTCTTCAGTTTTCGTTTTATCGAAATACGTCGTTGCTATAGACAAATTTCTTTACTAATGATAATGATGAAACATTATTGAAATAAAAACAATTGGAATTTGGTATTCAATTTAATTATTTTTGCTTTGAACTTGACCCTAATTATTATTGTTTTATTGCCAATAATCAATTATATCTACTTGTACAAATTTTGAATGCCAAACTACAATTCTTATATGTATTTATATGTCACAGCCAGATTTAAAATTTGAAAAATCTATTCTTCTAGACGCAAGTAAAAAAAAATTTAACGGAAATAATAACATGTAAATCAAAACTAAATTTACGACTACAGTATTATGTATCATTTTTTTTGAAATATTATTATTATATTAAAGCTACACGAAGTTTTATTTATTATTTTTATTTATCTCTTTTTTTGAAAACATATAACATTGTAATTTTATATAAAAACTTGTACAAGTTGTGTTTGGCAATTCAAAATGGTTCATGCGAATAATTAAATGTTTCCCTGAAAAAATTTGTTACACTCAGTCCTTTTCTGATTAAAATATTCTTTTAGGAATATTTGTATAAAGCGGGTTCTACACGATGCTACGAACGTTCCTTCCAACGTTCGATCGAACGTTTGAGGCAATTAAGTTCGATAGTTGGTGCGACGAATGTATCTGCTACCCGGTGAATCGAATGTTTGATCCAATACAAATGATGATGTGTTGGTACTCAGTGGACAAAGCTGTTATCTGTCTGATGTTATCTTTAATGTTATACACTGATGTTGTCTCTCTTCACATGAACGAGTCGTGCAGCTGCTGAGTCGAACCAACCAACGCAACCAACATTGACCTTCAAACGTTCGAAGCATCCCTTTGACTCGCTGCAAGAATACCGACATCGAGCGGGACATGGCCAAATGCGAATGTTTGACGCTCGACATTGGACACTCGTAGGTTCGAACAACGGCCACACGATGCGATGAACCATCGAACGTCCAATGTTGGAAGGTGTTCGTAGCATCGTGTAGAACCGTCTTAATACGATACATAGAACATATTCCCCTCATAAAATTCTACATTAAGGTATTTGGTCCGGGATAGTCAGGTATAAAAGTATATCTCAGCAAAAAAATTTTCTTTTATGAAAAATTAAATATTGTATTAATATTCTTCAGTTATAATATTTGTATACCACTTGTTTTTTGGAATTTTCGCGCGCTTATGTTGTAACAATATAAAAGCATTGTTGAAAAAGCATTGCAAAAACGTTGTAAAATAATGTTTATAAATTATATTTCAAAAACGGCGCGATCAGTAATTTTTATTTGTTATTAAATATGGTTTGTAACTTTGTATGATTTTGTAACATATTAAATTTTTTGTCAAATTCCCTTGACACGTTTTCATTTTATTAAAAAAAAATAGAGTTTTCGCATAAGAGCCCGTGTTAAAATTACAAAATTTTGAAACCGTTTTTTTCACAATTGGGGCGGTCAAATTTTTTTTTCAATATAGGCTCGTATTATTGATACTGAATTAAATAAATGTCTAGAGAAGTTTCGTTAAAATCTTTTGAAAAATCGTTTTTCGGATCAACTACCTTAAGGCTCTCGTTTTATATATATTTTTGACATTTACAAACAATTTCTGATGCTACTATATGGGTACGTGTCCTGCCGACTTGTGTTAATCTTTTAAAAACAATTATCTATAGCGTTTCCGATATCTTAATTGGGTGTGCGACACTAAATTAAGTGTGCTAAAAAAAATTAGGTGTTCTTACCGTTTTCGCGAAAACAAGAGAAACAAAAGGAACGGCTAGGTTTACGAAAACCTAGCCGTCCCTGAGGTAAAAAAAGTGTTTTGGGTAATTTAAAGTATGGAGAATTAGCTGTAAATTAGGTGTTTTTCGATCATGCTGACAAAAATTTTGTAAAAGGAAAAAATTTAAGGAAAATCATAAAATATTTAAAACCATGGGAGCGCTGTGAATAATGTTAAAAAAAACGTTATACACAGCGCTGCCACTTTTGTTGAATGTTATATATTTTGTTATGTAGGTAACTGAATAGTTGAAAAGTTCAGTTGAATGTTTCGGTTTATACATAATATTTACATGGTAATGTAAATTTACAAGTTATCATATTCATAACATCATTATTATAGTGCTGGTGGGGGTGCTGGAACGGTAAGAAAATTTTTGACATTTTTCTATTTAGCGACAACAAAATATATAATATTCCACAAGCAGTGGAAGCGCTGTGTATAACGTTTTTAAAATTATTCGCAGCGCTCCCATAGTTTAAAATATTTTATATAATTTTTCTTAAAATTTTCATTTTACAAAATTTTTGTTAGCATGGTCGAAAGACACTTAATTTACACCTAATTCTCCATACTTGACATTACGCAAAACACTTTTTTTACCTAAGGGATGGCTAGGTTTACGTAAATCTAGCCGCCCCTTTTGTTTTTCATGTTTTGGCGAAAACGGTAAGAACACCTAATTTTTTATTAGCACTCCTAATTTACACTTAAAATACACCTATTTTTTATCTACTAGTTTTTTGGGATTTTGCAAATTTTTTGGGGGGGACGGCTAGCTTTTTTTGGTGACGGTTATTCAAAATGCATTCTTTGAAAATGTAAATTTAAATAAATATTTTCAAATTAGCATCAAAAAATTATATTGAAATTTTTTGACAAAAAATCTATTAAGGGGGGAGGGTCCTCCAGAACTTTCAAATTTTTCATTTCTTGTTTTGCTTTAAAAGTTCATTTGAACCTTAAGGAATATATTTCTAACATTTTAATCCCAACAGAAAAATTATCTTAGATAACGATAAACTGCTTTTAACTCTATTTTTCAAGAATGAAAACTTGTTAATAGCGCTTTTCTCAAAACAGGTTTTTTCCGAGCCGTGGAACATAACTTAACAAGTTATTAAGGTATTAGCTTGAAATTTTGTACAGATATTCTTTAAAATATTGGCCTTTGCAAATACCTAAAATTTTGCATAAATTATTACTATAAATATTATTTATAACAGTTTGTTTATAAAAAAAAGTTTTCTTCTTTTTGATTTTAAATTGTGAAAAAAAATTTTCTCATCAGAAATAGGTGTATGCAAAGCGTAATGACTTATTTTAATAAAATTTTTTTATCCGATTGAATTCAGTTGATTACAAGAGGCTGGGCATTCCACGGCGCAAATTAAAAGAGTCAACTTGGAACAGCTGTAGCGCCGCCATTTTTTCTTTTCTTTTTTGCATAAAAATTTGAGTGAATACACCATAACATGTACTATACTATGTAACTTCACTTGATACAATAAATGTATCCAGTTTCATAAAAAAAATTATTTAAAAACCTGTTGTCTGGAGGATCCTCCCCCCTTAAAACTGAATCCACGCTTGATTTTACAGGAAAAAAGTTAATAAACAGTGTACTCTAGCAGCCCTCAATTTTCCTATACTTTTTCGTTGTAATTGTTAAACATTAACCTCAAACAACTAATGACTCGTTATTGTGTGAAATTCTAAGAAATATAACACATCACAAATTCGTAATGTAATGTAATTTATCGACTGGATATTACATTAAAAATTAAAATATTATCCACTTGTATTTTCCACGAAGTTTACTGTTATATGAGTGATAAATTTATCCAAAAACAACTCGGTGTTTAGACGTACATATATACGTACCATCAGTTTTCGATAGGCATACATATTTCACATACACTACCGTTCAAACATTTGGAAACACTATGAACATTCAGTAAAATCGTCACTGGATAGATATTAATGACATTTATTTGGTTTGAAATATGAATTTTATTTGAACATGTTAATCATACTTACAAGGGGAGTATCAAACATGGGAATCATGGATTTGGGAGAAATTAATATATGTTGTGGAATATATTTCTCTGAGTATTGTAGTGATAATAATTTAGGCCAATGCGACTTTATTTAAAAATTAAACGCACGAAAAATTTCGAATAACATATCGTGTTTGATATGTATCAGTTAGTTGGTATTGTCTGCAACAAGGGCCGCTGGTGGTGTGGTTAGTGTCTGCTGTCATGTATGTACCTTTTTTAACAGACAGAGGGAAAGGTTCTATGTTCGAATATATGCCTTTGTAACATAAATAATTATCTTTTCAATTTTTTTTTTAAATTTTTTCAATATTGTACAATGGTCAATTACATTGACGATGCTACAATTCTTTTTTTAAATGGAAATATGGTATTCTTTTTTATGTCATTATTATGCTATAATTATTTTCTGAAAAAGGAGAGATAATATTTTTTGTATATGTTGTCATTATATGTAACAGTAATTTTATCGTAAATTTTAAATTACTGAATTTTTTTTACATAAAATTAAAGCGATTTTTATTATAAATTATTTATACTATTTTTAGCCATTCTTCATTTTATCCTTATTTAAAGTAATGGCAATTGTAATTTTTTTTATAATAATGACATAAAAAAGAATCCCATATCTCTTTTTAAAAAAAATTATAGTATCTTCAATGTAATTAATTGACCCATTCATTGTACAATATTGAAAAAGTTAAAAAAAAAAAATTGACAAGATAATTATTTATGTTGGAAAGGCATAGATTCGAACACAGAACCTTTGCGTCTGTATATTAAAAAAAATTACATACATGACAGCAAACACTATCCACACCACCAGCGGCCCTTGTTAACATACAGAGGGAAAGGTTCTATGAGTTGTGCTACACTAGATCGAGAACGATTTTTCACCAGCTACACAGTTACTTTAAGGGAACAGTTGTCTGTTGTGTGATTAGCGAGACTGTAATAAAACACGTTCATTTATCAAAAACAATACGGGAGACTATCGATAAAAGATGTAAAAGCTTTTACAATATTGTTAGTTATTATTGTGGTATACGAACTAATTTATTTTAATAACAAACTATAATTAATTTATTAAAATGTCTGGTAAAGAAATTTTGTAATCTGCAAAAATATAACCAAACTTTTGAACGGTAGTGTACAGTTATGTATAGGCCGACGTTGTATACACACATAGTACACTTGTATAAAGGTAGAAAAGCTGCCTACACCGAAAAACAATTTTACGAATTATAAACTTGAAGAATGTATTTTATTTCGACATGTTTCAAAACAATTTTTCACTTTGGATGTTTTTGTGTAAGGGATGGCAACATTAGGTACACATGTATACCGTTCGAAACGAACACAAGTGAAAAATTTATTTAATCGTATCACACTAGTTTTTTGTTACCTTAGGACACGACGGTACAATTATGTTAGTGTAGTTAAATATTTAGGATATCCGTAAGGTGTGTAAATTGGCTTAAATTCAACACGTGGAAACGGTTTTTTTTTATTTACATGTATTGTAGGGCAGATTGTGGTTTCGTTTTGTTCATTTATCTCTGTAACAAATTCGTCAGTGGTAATAGGCAGTGAATTTTATATATTATTTTTTAAACTGATCGTTTTTGATCAACTGTGGAGTTTATTTTCAAAAAGCAATTTCTAAGAAAAAACTGATTTTGGGATTAATTTAGAATTGTAAACTTTATTTAGAAAGCCATTATTCTAAGCGGAAATCTTTTTCCAAAACTGACTACAAAGTACCTAAAAAGGACATCAAATTTTAAGTTTATTTTCAAAAAGAAATATCTGAATAAAAATTTGTTTTCAAAACGCAATTTCTGAAATTTTATTTTCAAACTGAAATATCTTTAATTTCTTGAATTAAATAATAACCGTTATTTTGAAATTTTTAACGTGCATAAAGGTACCTTAGTAAAGAAAAAATACAACTGGAACGGAAAACCCAACAGAAAATATTACGCTTTAAACCTTTTAACTCATTTTTTGTTGCACGGTCACAATAGCATCATGGATAATATGAGTAGCGTGTTACAACTACTATAGTGTTTGAAAAAAATACCGGAAGCAAAAAGAAGAAAGCGCTACAAGCCGAAGGGAAAGAGAAAAATAGATAAGTCTAAATTACTTTATACTATTTCATATTTTTATAAAATAAAGCAAATAAAAAAAATCACGTTTATTTTTAATTGTGACAATTGTTTCAAGCTTAAAAGCCCATTTTCAAATAAAGTAAGGTGACTTTATTTATATGAAGGTAGAAAAAATTTTTAAAATTTAATTTTTACAAACAATTTTTAGAAAGCTATAACAAAAATAAGAAAAAAAAGAAATACAAAAGTCAAGTTGAAGGTGAAAGAAAAGCGGCAGAATGTGACTGCATTCTGCGTAATACTAATTGTGTGGGAAAAATATGGAATATTATTCATTTTTATTTTCATTTTAGGCAATGAATTTATTACTTCTTTGTAATTTTGTTTTCAAAATGAAATATCATAAAGTTTTATTTTTAAAATGAATTTTCTTTTTTTGAGAACACATTTTTAAGAGGATTAATTTGAATTAGATTTCTATACTGACTGAGGTTCTTTGTTATTCACTGGTAAAAAATCCGTAAAAATTTTGCTAGCGTTAGATATAGAAAATCTCATTTTACTCGAAAATTACATTTTGTTAGAAATTGCTTTTTGAAAATAAGCTCCACAACTTTTCTAAGCTGTATGCAAGGCCGGCGAGAGGGTAGGGCAGGTGGGGCAATTGCTCGGAGGCCCGGGTCTAAAAAGGGGGCCCGAAGAATGTGAGGAGACATTTTTTTTGCTCATCTACTCTATTTTTGGATTAAAATGAAAAGAAAATCTTTTGTTGTGCCCGGGAGCCCGTTATTTCTTTCGTCGGCCCTAGCTGTATGTGGTAGTGAAAAAGACCTTACTACTTCTATAATATACTCATAAAAAAATAAATTAAAAGTGCACAGGAACAACTGGCTGTGAAGATCGATCTCCGATTTACTACACCAAAACACTCACTTGCCTGGTAACTGATTTACTCATCTGAATTAACGGGAAAAGAAATACATACTTATTCTTTGATCTTAATCCTACTCATGACTCAACATTGTTGGGAGTGACTACAATTTGGAGATAAAAGAAATTTCACTGCTGATGAAAAAGTGGTTGAACCCGCTAAAACACTGCTATCATTAGATAGAAAAAAATATTTCTTTGAAGTTTAAGACAATACCTAGTGAAAAAAGAGCTCTATGGATCTAAAATACGTTCTAATCTAGGGCTAAAATTTGGTAAGTATGCATCTGCAGTTGTCGTCTCAAGGAATAATGTTGATGTTCATCTGAAATTGTGAAAGAAAACGAGTATAAGCGGCCGTGGGATTTGAACTTTCGACCTACCAGTTGCAAGTGCCAGGGCTTAAGCACGCTCGGCCATTCCGCTTTCGTAAGATTACGATTCCTCATTTATTTAACAAAAAATACAATTCTTACGAAAGTCTTACGAAAATCAATTTCATACATTTTATTGATTGTAAACTTTTAGTTAGATAAGAAGGTTACCCAACGTCTTGTAAGTATTGAAATACTGGAATAATTCATACTGTTATAATCTTATAACAAATAATGTATAAATAATTTATCAACTGATAATGTAGATTTACATTACATTTTTCGCAACGGCATGGCATAGCATGGTATTGTAATCAAAAGAAATCCATATATCATTATCATGATATTAAAATTGAAAATATAATACATTGTTTATCAGATGGACAAAAGAGAACTTTGAAGATAAGATTGTCATTTTAAAATGTTGGTAATTTCCACATACACTATTTACATTATGTTGTTATGAAAGGACTGATAACAATATAGAATTAATGTATCCAAAACAAAGAAAAAAATATTGAAATAATCTTTTTTTTTTTTTCATTATTAAAACGGAGATCAGATAACGAACGCTTGTTTCGAAAAATTGTCTTTTGTGGTTGATAGAAAAAATAGCGCACTGATATTACTTGCTCCCTTATGTGAACTGTGTGCATGACCAATTTATTTTTATTCTAAATTAAAATTTTGTTTTTTAATCAAAGAGGTTGTGAGTTAGAAATTCTACTATGAATATTATATTTTTTTTCTTATGTATCCAGAACCGAATTTACAATTTTTTCACTCACAGATCTAACACTTTTTACTCTAAAAAGCAAGAAAATATGGGGTGTCCTACGATCAAGCAGACACTGGTTGAAATTTTATAATCCAAAAAATGGTCTAATTTCCGATTAGTAATTTTCCGTGACGTGACACTAACTTCAAAATTTTGAATGAACATTTGAATTAGAGTGTTCTAAACTTAAATTTAAAGAAACTACGTCGAAAGCTTATAGGTACAATTGATATTCGTTAGAACAATGGTCCCCAAAATGTGTTACACGCAAAATTTCATGGAAAGTAGGGAGAGAACAATGTGGTGCGGTTTTATGTGTTTTGTATCTATTTTGTTTTTTCTTTTTTTTGTTCGCCAACGGTATTTTAGAGAATTACTTAACGATTCCAAATCACGCGGCTTCGATTTTAAGAGCTTAAAAAGTGTTCAGCGATGAAAAAAGTTTAGGAAATACTACTTTAGTAAAAATACCATGTTCGATTTAAAGTTGGTAAAATTAGAGTAGGCACAAAAAAAAAACAAGCATTATCTTAAGTCAACACAGTGTATCAACTTTCTGACATATTATTAGATATTATAGATTCGATTGCATACAGTTAAACTCGTTAAAATGTTATGTCTAGGCACGATTACTATCTTTTATCAGTATTCAGAACCGGTCCAATCAAAAACGATGTTCGGTGAAAAGTTGACTTCCGGGGGCTCGAAACAAATTTCGAGCAACAAAATAACAGTTTATTGTGAGGTAGAATCATCCTTCAGTAAGAGGTAGGATGAACATGGTTTCAATTGCACGGTTATTCTCGTTTTATTTTCTAAAGTTCCAATTGCAATGAATAATCGCATATTAATATGCGGTTTTTATTTCGTTTTTGTAAAAATTATATGGCAAAGTCACTAATATTATCATACTTAATATTTATGGTTAACACGATACAATTACTGAAAACGTAAATCGGTATCTTTCTGCAGACACAATGGTAATAGTACAGTTGGTAAGGTTAATATAATTTTCAGAACAGTAACAAAATTTGGAAATTATATATTTTTAAATATTTTAATACATAACCCCTATACCGGAACACTATTTTTAGGTGTGTAATTAAATTGACTTATAAAAATTGATAAATAAATTAAACATCCATTTTTCTTTTTTTTAATAAGCATGAAAGAAAGTTTTTTAATCCAATGAATATGTTTTTAAAAAAAAATACAACCCAAAAAATTTTATTTCTTGTTTTTCTTTTACAAAATGTTGACATCTATATCCAAACAGAGAAATACTGATGACACTAGAAGTTGACCGACATACAAACAGACGTGTAATATGAGTAATATTACACATAGAGTGACATCTAGACGTCAAAGTAGGAATCATAGAATGGTTTAAGTATCAGACCTAAATAAAGGATCAAAATACTGTATTCAACAAAAATGTATATGTATATGTATATATATATATATATATATATATATATATATATATATATATATATATATATATATATATGTATGTATGTATATATATTATATATATATATATATATATATATATATATATATATATATATATATATATTCTTTAATTAAGGAAACATTAAATGTGAGGTGAATTTAAATTAAAAAATAATCATTCTATTAATAATAATTTTTAATGAAACCAATATCTTCTATTTCATAGCTTTTCTTTATTAAAATTGCCAAAATATTTTCGATATGTTTAATATCATCTTGATGATATTAAACATATCGAAAATATTTTGGCAATTTTAATAAAGAAAAGCTATGAAATAGAAGATATTGGTTTCATTATGTCCATCCTTCTATAAAGCTAGTCCACGCAATAATAATTTTTGTTATCAGAGGTTTCGCTCAGAAATAACTTCATTAATATATAAATGTCAAAACTAAATCGGACATATGATCGCGTTGCGGTATAGGGGCTTTTGCCTTATTTGTAAAACTGTGATTCTGGAATAATTCTGCAAATTCAGTCAGCGGCACAAGGCTGTAAGAAGTGCGGAATCTAATGCGGTTACATCGTTTGAACCGCCCTTGGGCTGGCCCTGTCAATACCTATCTAGCTGCAATTGATATTTTAAAATAAATATTATATGTAATGTAACAGTGGTGGAAGAGCAGGGAACAACTCCTGAACATTGTTGGTTGATCGTACAACTATTATACACAAGGGCGCTCATAATCGGGAGGAAGGGGGGCCGCCCTCCTAGCTGGTAGGGAAACGTAAAAATATATAAGTGTAGTGGTTGTCAAGTGTTTTTTTCTTTTTAAGCCTAGTATTTTAGCAAGAGGATAAAGTTTTACAACATGGTCGAAATTGGAACTTTTTATGACTATACTTACAAATCGCCATTCGTCATCCAAAATATTAAAAATACTCCTTATTCCCCCCCTCCCCCCAACAAATCATCATATGAGGGCCTTTGATTATTCAGAGGGCTAATTAAAAATTTTGATTTTTGGAATATAAAAAAATGTTAAAAGCAATCTGTAAAAAAAAAGATTGGAGAATAATACTGATGTGTTACCATTTCCGTACTATAAGGAGAAGAGAGTATGTTTATTTATTTTATTTTTTTGAAAGATTAAATGTTTTCAGTTGCCAAGAAAAAAGTTTTACTTTGTTTAAAATTGTTTCAAAAATATCGTTTTATTTTTATTAAAAGAAATGTCAGAAATAATTTTTATTATAGTTAAACCTAACAATAAGTTACTGTTAATTTAAAGCTCTTTCATAAATAATATTTTTTTAACTTTTATAATAAATGTGCAATATGGTACCGACTGTTTTGAGACATTTGTACTGTTTGTACTTGTGTAAGTTTATTTATCAAGTGTAGGAAATTAAAAATAAAAATTATTTGAAAGAAAACAAGTGGTCAACAAGTTTAATGACTGTGTTGAATTTGGACAGACTTCAATTTTTTTTTTGTTTTAAACGAAAATTCACAATAACGTTTTTATCTGTATCATGCTTGTGAGAAGTTATCATTATGTTGTATTCAAACTGCTCATTATTAACACTCATTGCCGATCACGCGATATCGCGTGATACAGCTACTTTACTATAAGGCCAATCACGCGATAGATAGCGCGTGACAAATATAAAAACTTACTTATTTAACATAAAATATTTGGCCATCTCACAAAGTCGATATTTTTAACTTGGCAATGAAAGTGTTAACTGGTTTTTGATAGTATATATTTCAGTTAATTCTTGCTGTTCATAGATTATTAGTAGCTAATTATTTTATTTTCACTAAAAATATTTGAAAAATTCCAAGCCGATTAAAAAGAACACCTCGAACATCATTTTCTCTTTCAATGGTGACTTAATCCTAGGATTTTTTCAGCTATATTTAAGCCGCTTGGAAGCGCTTAAGTCGCAACTGAAACCGACAGAAAGAGGATGCTGAAGATTTTCATTTTTATCGACTTGCAACGCTATTAAAACGCTTTCAGGAATAAGCTGAATAAAAGAAGAAAATAATTAACTATAATTTTATAATAAATAACCGGCTTAAATACGGCAAAAGACCTCACGATTGATTAAACCATGATGAAAAATTTCCTTTATGTGTTTGTTTAATTCAGGGATACGTAAAGAAAATTAAAGAAAGAAATTATACTAGAATTGTCTCAATCCACAGGCGAATTGAGACAATTCTAACGGATTAGCAGTTTCTACTTATTACCTACTTATTTAAACTAAATATTTTATTCGAAGCGTTGATCGTAAAGTTTCAGGCCGTATCGAACATCAAGTTAGCTTTTGAAAACATGAAAAGAGAAACAACGTAACAAACAGAAGGTTCTATATGATTTTGACCAAATTCTGGTAGGAATCTAATTAATAATCTAATTAATGTTCATTAATAAAGGGCTGCGGATCCATAATATACCATCCATATGAAGTTTGCAGAAAAATATTTAGGTATATATTTAGAAAGCTATTGTTAGTTCCATCCCACTCTAGTCAAAGTGCGAATCTGACCCTATTACCGGGAATGATTTTAAATTAACCCGCCTACAAATAGGGTAATAATTAAGCTGCTTAAATAACGAAATACCCCTGTCACAGCATCCTGCATAACATAGCGAATTTCCGTTTACAAAAATTAGTTTTTCGCGTAGTTTACATAGAAGAATGGGTCTCTTTTCTCCTGTAATTTTCTCTCCTCTTTCTAATGCTGTAAAAATGGTCGCAAAAACTTTTGAATTTTGAGAAATTTTGGCAAAAAACTAATTTTTTCACGAGATGCCCAAAAAACCATGTACCAGGCATCGGCCGTGCCTGGCTGAAGAACCATCCTAGACTTGGACCTTGGACTTCCAACTTTTTCAACAAATTTCGTAAAATTAGAGGGTGGTCAATATATATACAGGATGGTCTAGAATTATGTATCGTAATTGCTAGAGTTGATGGTACTTTCAAAAATAATGGTATCTTTTCATTTACACGTTTTTCCAAAACTCAATTATCCAAACGCTTTTAAATAACGTATTGATATTTCAGGGGTAGATATTTTGCATTAGGAGGATTAAATTTATATTAACACTTATTCCATTCTTAAGATCAAGCGCTGGTTTTGGGTAGTAGGTGTTAGTTATCACGTCTTTTCTTTTTTAATTTACATTTATCTAAACAAACTTAACAATATTTTTCCTCAGACAATTTCACGCAAAAAAGGTATACTTGTTACATTTCGATAAATAATACCGTTTTCGAGTAATTTAAAGTAGAAGTATCTATTTCCAAATTATCCCCTAATCATAAGTGATGGAATAATTGGTACCATAAATTTAATTATCCTGATGTTCATACAAATCCCTAAAATATGAATCCATTATACAAAAGCGCCTAAAAAATTAAAAAAAAGAAGGCAGTTTCGTTCCATCCCTCTACATTTTACCCCTTTACTTTATCTCCCTGATTATTGAGTTTTGGAAAAAAGTGTAGATGAAGAGGTACCATTATTTTTGAACATACTATCAGCTCTAGTAATTACGGTATATAATTCTGGACCACCTGGTATATATATATATATATATATATATATATATATATATATATATATATATATATATATATATATATATATATATAAATTTTAGTGAATGTCATTTTCAGCTTTTAGGGACCTTAAAACAAATTTCCCGGGCTTAAATCACGTCATGACAATGGTTGATAGCTGAATTTTAGATTCAAAAATTCGCTAAAATAATAGACAATTGAAGCAAAGCTTGGTAAATAACAAATATTAAAATTATGTCACTATCAATCAGGCTTTGGTTGAAATCATATAGAATCTTTCATGTTTTTTTAAAAACTAACTAAATATTCGATACCGGTCAAAATTTTACCATCAATGCTTAAACAATTTGATTATTAGTTTTAAAATATGTAGTTTTCCAGCAATCAAACATATTTCTCTAAAAGAAACTTTTCTTAAACCGTAACTTATAAAATTGGTTAAGTTCTCTCAACGCAAATTCCAATATTATTCAGTACACTTTTGGAATGAATATAAATCGAAAAGTTGTTATAAATCGGTTTTCAAATAATAATGTTATCATTTTTTTTAAAACTTTTAAGTGTACTGAACCCATAATGAATGTGTCACTTGCAGTTTACACCACTGACAACTCAATAACCAATTCATCAATGACGTAATCTATTTTCGTTCATGAAAATACTTGTAGTTTGCAGTACTTTTTTCTAAATTATATAAAATTTTCGCTATAAATATGTGAATAATTACAAAATACCAATAAATTTGATTACATTAACTATGAATTATTAACACATCATTGCCACTGACTGTTAATAAATCATGACTAAAACTAAATTACCAAATTTGTCCCATTTACATATTATAAGGATTACCACAGAATAATTAATTATATTTCAATAATTTCATTTAACAACCCGGCAAAATTTACATTTTTAATCAATTATTAATAATAATCACTGCACCGAAAAATTGCAACAAAACATAAACACTATAACAGAACACAACTGACCGAATGCATCACATATGAAACATCACGCAAACAATAAGCGACGAAGAACAATGGTCACTGCTATCATAGACTCACACGCCGAGAGAAATAAACACATAAATAACATTTAATAACAGCGATAACAATAGTGCTATGTACAATAGTACCCGTTAATAAATAACAACGATGATTTTTGAACAGTTGACACACGAAAAAAAAATTTTTTTGACAATAATAACGCGAACGATATTTATTCTTCTAGAGCATCCACTTGTTTATCAGCACATGTGTTGCAGCAAGCAAGCAGCAGATGATGAGACAATTGCGAGTTGTTCAGTCAGTCGACAAGCGCGACCAACGAACGACGTCTGTTAATGTGGGTGTACTTACTGTACACATGCACACGTATAGTGCGTTGTACATAGTCGGTTGCAGCCAATGCCCCGAGGCTTGCGCGCATCTTTCGACGTCCCGCCCGACGGCAAGCGCCGCGGCAGGTCAATTACAGTTCAAAACTAACTGACTCACTCATTCGTTCGCTCGCTCATTCGAACTCAATTCATCTCTCACATTATAATTAAGGTAGATCTGGTATATGTATACGTACGTATGTATGTCATTTATACGCAATGCATTCACTGTCCATCGCAAATGCGATCAAATAATGCAAACTGCATTCGGCCGTTTGTCAGTGAGATATACGTATCAACTTTTTGCAAACTGAATTTGGGACAAATCTGTTTATTTGTTTATTCGTGTAAAATTTATTATGTTAGAAATTGTTAAGTGTTTTAAACGGTATGTGGGAAGTTATTTGTAAAAAAGAAAAAATATTTTAGATACCACATGTTAAATTTTATAAACAATAAGAATTTTGTAATATAATTTCATGTTTTCGTAACAACTTGCTTCATTGATGGATTTATAGAAAAGATGTAAAACAAACTTGAAATAATCTATTTTTTGTTACTTGATTATTCGTCAACGTCTAATAATAATAATAAAAATACAATCTTTGGCATTATATATACAAAGTACAAACCTAGTTTTTAAACCTATACATAATCCCATAGAAAAATAAATATTTTGTTAAAATAAAAAATATTATTGCAAAGAATATCTTAATCTTTTTATACTGGTAATGGCATGTAGGGGTTTTACCCTTTTGTAACCTAAAGCTTTTAACCTACGTTTATATGAATAACTTTGTGAAATTAAATAGATAGGGTTGACCGGGGTAATTGTGAATTGGGGCAATTGTGAAATGGGGCAATTGTGAACGGCGCCTATAATTTCTAAGATAACATTAATATTGTTAAAAATCAACTCTTAGTATGTTTTTCTGTCCTTTCTTAATACGCTATTAAAATTTCATAACAATTCTCCAGGTATTAGTATCTTATTTTTATTTTGAAAAAACTCTGCAACATTTTATGTATCTTACTTCGACCAATCCACAAAAAAAAAAAATTTTAAATACATTTTCTTTTTTTAAAAGGTAAGAAATGGTTAAAAGTACTTTTAAAGAAGTGGTCTAAGCCCTGAGAGGGTTCCTTATTAATTGCTAAAGAAATTGGACAATTTATCACCAATTCACAATTACCCCATGATTTTACAATTGTGGGGTAATTGTGAACGTCATTCACAAATGCTCCCATTCGGTCAAAAATTTCAGTAGTGTCCTTTTCAGAGTTGAAAATGTTGATGAAGGTGCTGTTGACCTTATTGTACAAGTTTCCGTTGTACAAACAATACAAAAAAAATTTTTGTTTTTTATTCATGTCAACTAAATGTATTTCCTTGAAAAAGTCTTATTTTCCTTGTTTTTGTGTGAATACATGGAATTTTTTGATTTTTTATATGATAAAATGACAAAATATCATCAAAATATCATTTTTAGCTTGTAATAAATTTGTTCCTACAATTTTTGTTATTTTTCTTTAACCTTGATTTTTTGTAGACATTTAAGCTATGCGTAACTTGCATTAAACAAAGCATTCACTTTTACCCCGAAATTCATAAGATTTGCAAAACCGCACCGGGGAAATGTGAATGGCTTATAAAATTTTTGTTTTTCATACAAATTTGCTCAAAATTTGTGTGGTGCATCCTGAATAATGTAGAATTAAAAATAAATCAACCATAATATGATATATAAAATAACAAATACTTAAAACAACGCTTTTATCTCAACTCATGAAAATCCATTCACAGTTACCCCGGTCAACCCTATATTAAAATAATAATATGTATTGTAAACATTTTTCATTTTCATTTTTGGCCGAAAGCTAGTAATAAAATCAATTTATTAAGAAATTTATGTTATTCGTCTAATTCGATTAATCGTCACAGTTCTGGTCCTGACGGTGACAATTAATCGAAGTTCTACTACATTAATAATAATTTTAATAACATTTGGCTAGAATTAGCTATCGTACGGAAACTGTCAAACCTACGGAATCGATCGCAAAACTTGAATGGTGGTGTAGAAACTTCAGCCACTAATATGATGGAGCCACTTTTTTGATTTTTATAAATAAAGTATTGCTCAGATTAAGTCTGTATTGGCAAAAGAAATATCTATATTCTATATAAAAATATATAAAAAATGTACCCAAATTTAAGTAACATGAACAATTATCACGTAAAAATTTAGATAAGGTTTCTGTTTGTTAATAAAAAGGATTTAACAAAAGGCATAGAAAGAAAAATAAAGGAAACAAATTTTCGATAAAAAAAAGAATAAATCCAAGAAAGAAATTCTAAAAAAATTTTCGAAATGCACATTGCACATAGTGCATTACAGCTTTTCTGGGAACAGTATGTTTTACCTGTACTATGAACATGTCCAATTTCATTATCGTAGCGCGAAAGATGGATAGACAGATATGATAAAATTATAAAGGTTCCGAGATTTTTTCTAGAACCCTAAAAGCGAATGTACTTCGACAACGAGACAAACAGTTACCATAATTATAACAAATGAAAGAAGCTAAATCGGTCCAACAGTTACCAAATAAAAACTCCACAGTCAGCAATTTTATCTCCAAGAAGATTGGTACTATTTCAAATTTTTTAACCATAATCCAGTCAAATAAGCCACTATGAATGCAATTTTTACAACACTTCTATAATATTATAATCATTAGTACGAGTATATTAACAATACGTCGGATATGGCATCAAATCTAAGATGACATTCTTGTTATACACCTCACAAAATTATAAAACATTTACTATTCAGACATTTTTTGTCCCTACTTAATGTCCCCTATGTTGCAGGAAGTATGAAACTTGACCGGGGTCCCGTAACTCGACTTTTATGTAAGGCATTAATTTCGTCAGATAGTGGATCAGTCTATCGAAAGGGTGCATGTTCGATTCTCCGTGGAATCTAGGTAAGGCTTACACAATATAAGAAAAAATGTGTATTAATTTGTAATCATGCTTGTAACTTAGAATTAAGATTAAAAATAATGTACTGGATTAAACAAAAAGGTTTAAATAGCGCATTTAAAATAAGGAAACAATTAATTTTTCACTTGTATCTTAGATACTAATTCACTAATGTACGTTTACGAGTTAAAAAAAGTTTAAAATATTTTTTTTCGGTTATTTAAAAAATTTTTTTAACTAAACTAAAAACACTTTTCTGACCTATCGACTTTGTTCAAAATAGGGAAAAGAAAGGAAACTAAAGACGTTATTTTTTGAGGCAAAAATAAATCAAAAAACTTAAAACTCCTAAAAAAAAGGCTGCCTTTAGACATAAAAATGGATGGTTACCGTAAGTTAGGATCTCTCCAATTGGAAACTTGAAGTTAATTTTCAATTTCGACGGCTCTTTTTATGTTACTCATAAATTAAAAAACAAAAAAGAGGCGATATAAGCTAGATCAGAAGTTTTTCTTAAAATAACTTGTAAAAATTTTAAATTACTTCATTTGTAAATAAATAAATAAAAATTATAAATTCCATACTATTTTAAGAATGTTAATTGTCGCGGCGTTTGTAATTAATTAATATTATTACGTATATTAATTGTTAAAAATGTTATACCTTTCTCAAAATGTTTTATGTTAATTTTTAAATAAATTTTTAATTTTTAGCCTTTTTATACATACAATAAATATTTATGCTTAAAGTTTTAATTTTTCTTTAACAACCTGCTTTGCTTTGATTTATTACCAGCTGTGGCTATGATTTATTATTGTACAATTTTTGTAAAACACAGAATAATTAATGGAATTAATTAAAATTTTACCAGAAAATATTTAAAGTGGTTCACACACATTTTAATATTTTTAATAGTATTTACATATCTTTTCTTTTTTTTCTTTAAAAAATATCAAGATTTACGTAAAACTGATTTCTGGTTATAGGAATGTAAAAATGCTTCACTCTCAAAACGAATTTTCGTATCCCAATTTTTAATTGATCAGAGTACACAATTTTGAGTGTTTGAAGTTGGAATGAAAACATTATTCTTGGTGTATTTTATTTGTATTTGTTTGTATTATTTTATTCACAGAGCAGTAGAGACAACATATCTATCTCTATACTACTGGAACCAGTGTAACCAGTAAGAGATAGCAAATATGTTATATACGTGCACTGGGTTTACTTTGTATTAATGCGATATTGTGTATTTGTGTTAGTTAACGTTGGTGGTAGTGGTCGTCACGTGGCTGTGCTGTTGCATACATATCTATGACACCACACGCATGTACTAGGGGATGTAACAATACCAACAACAATCAAATCCATTGTCTTGTGACTGACCTACACTCATCGACTGCTACTGAGAGATTGACTACTAAGTAGCCTAATGTTCACAGAAATGCCCACTGGTGATTACAGAAAAGAGATAGTTGCTGTACCTCTTTACTCTGGGATTTTATTATTTGTGCTATAATACATATTTGATCATTTCAAAAAGAAATTACATTTAAAATGTAACATTGTTAATATGTACCATTTAATTAGTATTTATTTCAATAGCAGACAAAATGTTTTATTTCAAAAAGTAATATGAGTCATCTTTTATCAATAAAATAATTGCTTTACTGGAAATAATATTACTTAATTCAAATTATTCAGAAGAAATACTAATTTTTAATGTTTCTAAAAATAATTTCTCTTGAATATTATCTTATTAATGTCCTACGAAATAATAATTTAGGCAATTCGGCATACATGAAACAACTTTTTTACTAACAGCTTTACTTTTGAATACCTAATTAAAGACGCTTATTGTAGGAATTTCAGATACGTATATTAAGACTAGTTTCTTGGAGGGGTCATATAGAAAAAATTAAACACAATTTATATATATTTTAAAAATTATGGACTTCCTTAATAAAAGCTTACATAACTTATGTTTGTTGAACGAAGATAATAATTGAAAGAAATATTCAGTATGGAAAATATTGTGTCAAACTTCATTGTTACGTAGTAATATCTAGTGTGTTTTTAATTCTCTAGTGTCTGAGAAATTTCGTTTAATAGGTACTATAGGCCAAATCAACCAAAAATGGTCTGACATCGTTAAACAAATATAAGTAACATTTCCCTTTTTGTTAACTCTATAAGAGGTTAATTATAATAACTTAAAATGTACGGTTAATTTTTCCCAGTCCAGTTATACTTGATATTATATTTTTTCACACAATTTTATCAAGAAAACAATGGGGTGCATTTGAACCCGTTATGAGTTTGAAGGTATTATCCACCAACTTCGAGAAGAAAGTTGACTGGCCGTAAAATTTTAAAAATTATGATTGGCTGTTAGTAATAAAGGACAACGAATACGGCAAATCAGATAAATTCATCTTTGTCTAGCTGACCTAATTTCCAAAGTAGGATTTACATACAAAAAAAAAATCGTTCAGAAATGAAATACATTCACAAAAACTGATGTTTAAAGTTTTTAAAACAAATTTTTGGAGAATAATAAGAAATAATTAAAAAAATAAATTTGTACACATACATACAATTAGTACAATACATTTGACACTTATGTGGCATAAATTAAAATTTAACCATAAATTTGAAAATAAACCAAAAACAGGAACAACAATTGATTTATTGGAATTAAATATACATTTTTTTCTGTATTTGGTTAAATATTTACATTTGAATTAAAAAATGTAGCTTAAAGGTAAGTAGAATTATGACAGAATAAATAGCACATTTAAATCGAAATATATTTTAATATAAACTGAAAAATCAAAATACAAAATCCTAACAAACAGTTACCGTAGTGACTATAACTTTAGAGCAGTTAAAAACAATGTAATGCCTGACAACACATACCCCCTTTTTTGGCTAATCGATCACATTATCATATTAACAACCACAATATAAAGAAAAAAAAAACATCCAACATCCATTCATACCAACAACTCAATTTTATTATTAGATTTATTACTTATATAAATTAGCTGCATATTACAGTTATTTTACCTATAGTGAAATTTGATATAAGTTTCGTGTTCGAGTTTACGCATTCAGTTTTATGAAAAAAAAAATATGGGAAAGTACAAAATTATGATTTTTTACATAATTTTTTATCTTACTTACATGTACTCACGTAGAAACTTTAAAAACGATTTTTAACTATATTCACTAAATATTTTGTTCCAATGTAAAACTGACTTGTAAAATTTTATTGCCCTTATTGTCAACTTAAATTTGCTATATTATAAAAAAAAACTGAGTCATGAGCTTGAGGGTTAAAAATCTTGGATGTATTCTTCAACCATACACGTTTGATGCCTAGGACATGGTTTTTTAGGTATTTTTCGAAAAAAATTATTTTTTTGTCAAAATTTCCCCAAATTCCAATTTTTTTTTGCGATATTTTTTTACATTACTAAAAAGAGGAGAAAAAAGCGCATAAAAAAGGTTTTCAAACAATTATTACCTATTCTATGGAAACTGGTTTTTGAGAAATATCAACTTATTAAACGGAAACTTGCTATGTTATTAGAATGCTGCGACAGAGGTATTCTCTGATAACAAATTTCACACTTGAAATCAAACAGCACACTTTAATCCCTTAATGTATCATTATATTAGTTACTCACTAAAGAAACAATATTGTAACATTACCAAAAATTTCCAAATTTCATAGTACCTACTTACCTATACATTTATTAGTTTCTCCAAAATATTTTAATAATATTAAAATACGAAATCCATAATTTCATAAACAATCCTTTTTTGCTATCGTGGCTTATTAACAAACCACACAATTTATCTAAAATAGAATTTCCATAGAAAGATAAAATTGTTTAGATAAATTTCCCACACAAAAGACAAAGAAGAAAGAAAGGCAGGTTTTAATATCAAAATGCGGAAAGTTAATAAAAAGAGATTTTTATTTTACTACCGCACATTAATTTTTACTAGTGTTTTCCATCCACCGAGCAACTTTTCAATGCGAATTGTTGATGCCATTAAACACCACGACAAGCAAGGACGTGCGGAGATGCTCAAAATTACTATTTTTTTCTTTTGCACGCTTCATTTCATCTGTCTACCTTCATAACGAATTTAAATGTTTTCGTTAAGTTTCAACTTTAGGATGGTGGCGGGAGGGGCGCGGGGGTATATGTAGACATACAACATAAATGAAAACAAAAAGATTGTGTAACTGACTGACTCTCATAACCAAGTGAGCAAAATGATAAGTATCAGTGGTATGTATAGGTTCCGTTTCCGAAATTCAACGTTTTTATGAAGAAAAATGAAAATTGTTATTAACGTTTTACAATTCATTTATTTAAAATTGAATTTTTGTACGATATCCGTCTATTTCATCTGTGTGTAACATTTGGAGAATAAGTTTTTAGTATATGAATGAAATTTCATAAATATGGAAAAGAAAATGTAGAAACATAAACTTATATGTTCTGTAAATTATGATAACAATTAAAGAATTTCAATAATAGATTTTAATTATGACCAATTCTGAATACTTTCCTAAAGCGTTGTTCACACCTAAGTAAGTAGATAAGTAGATTAGTAGTTAGTAGTTAGTAGAACAACTTAGTAGCTTAGTAAAACAACTTAGTAGTAAGTGGAACAGGAAAAAAATATAACAATAGGTATTATAACAATAAATATATGAATTTTGTTAAGGTAAAGATATATCTACACTGTTAAAAATCTTTCCAAAACTTTTTTGATAGTTACATATTATAGTATACACATAGCAAAAAATATTGCGAAATTTTACAAATTTTTCATTGTAATACTAAAACTGTGAAACTAAAATAATTTAACGTAAGTTTTTAAAGAAATAAATAAATGAATAAATAACAAAATAAAAATAAAAATATTCATGTTAAATTAATTGTTTAAAAATACAAAAATTCATAAACAAATCTAAATGAACAAGCCGCCTATAGACGCGACATCAAATGTGACGTAAACAAGCGCCCAAAAAAAAAATTAAAAAAAAAATAGAAACGCTTAAATTAGTAAGCAGGATAAAATGGTTATTTAAATGCGAATAACAAGGAACACAAACATTTTAATAATCATTTTTGATGTCACTAAAAAGGGCAAAATCTATGGATGTTTAAAATTTATATAAACTTTTAAAATTTATATAAACTGAATAGAAAAAAAGGCTTTTTTATATTCAAATATCACAATAATATTTACAATTACTATACTGTACAATTTGTATGTTTAAAACAATGAATATAATATTCACTTATTGTTAGTTATATTAATTTATACTAGTTTAACATATCCAACCACTTACTTTTTTTTAACAGTGTATGTTTTTTTTTTCTTGTTAAAATTTAATGTAACAGTTTTATTATAAGAATGTTTTATGGGGCGGTAATAACTGGCTTTTGGATATCAATTGGGTATGTATTTTGTTCACAATACACAAACGTTTATTGCAGGTA
Organism: Brachynemurus nebulosus; assembly: GCA_035578155.1. Taxonomy (NCBI): domain Eukaryota; kingdom Metazoa; phylum Arthropoda; class Insecta; order Neuroptera; family Myrmeleontidae; genus Brachynemurus; species Brachynemurus nebulosus. The sequence goes on along the minus strand of JAPWDM010000004.1, from coordinate 29,031,547 downwards.
AACGAATATTCAATGGCATGCATAAAGTTGAGTACTGTGAGACTTTGTTCAAGTGAATATGAATATGTTGTCATATATACATCTGTGTGTATCCGTGTGCGAGTATCTGACAACATATTCATATTCACTTGAGCAGAGTCTCACAATACTCAACCTTATGCATACCATTGATTGTTATATTTTCTTCCTGTCCCACTTACTACTAAGTTGTTCTACTAAGTTACTAAGTTGTTCTACTAACTACTAATCTACTTACTTATATGTGAACAACGCTTAACAGTGAAGTATTTATACCACTGTAATCTAAACACAATTACAATTATTACATTTTCTAAGCTAACTTTACCGGCTTTCCCGCTATTAATTCCATTTTTATGAAACAACTAGCCGTATATCTACCCGATGGATTTACCATCCACAACATTTCAGGATGTCAGTTAGTGTTAAAGATTTATTAAGGTACCATCACAGTGTAATCGGCCAAAAAATAGCCACTTTTCGTGATTTTTTTTCGGATGGATAGGATGGAAGAATGGGATTGAATTGTTTTTTACGATTAATACCACTATTTAACAGTACAAAAATATTTTTTTTTATTCATTTTTATTTATTTTTATAATTATTATAATATTTTGAAAAAAGTGTCATTAAAAAAGGGCGAAAATCGGTGCCCACGATTGCGGCCGCTGTTTTCATCCGAAAAAAAAATCAAATAGATTATAAATCTGTAGGTAAACCACTATGTTTCTATGAGAGCTTTTTTTTATTTTGAAATTTGAAAAAATGGCGGCTATTTGAATAAAAAGTACAAAAGTTTTTAGTTTTTCGTGTAGAAAAATAGGAAGGTTTCAAAATAAAAAAAAGCTCCCATAGGATCATAGCGGCTTACCTGCAAATTTATAATCAATTTGATTTTTTTTTTCGGATAAAAACTGCGGCCGCAATCGTGGGCACCGATTTTCGTCCTTTTTTAATGACACTTTTTTCAAAAAATTATAATAATTATAAAGATAAATAAAAATGAATAGAAAAAATATTTTTGTACTGTTAAATAGTGATAATAATCGCAAAAAAATCCAATCCCATTCCTCCATCCTATCCATCCGAAAAAGATCACAGCCGATTACACTGTAATGGTACCTTAAATAAGATATTATTTATTTTAATAGCCATAGTAACATATTTTTATACAATATTATCTCTAATTTCAAAAATGACGAATTACCATACAAATTTTCATTCCTTATTTAACACACTTAGGGGACGAATTTTCAAAAATCCTTAGCAATTTCCCAAATTACGTGCCAACGAAATTTTGTAGTTTTTTTTTTCTGTTTTTCTTGATTGATTTGCAAGTAAAACAAGTAAAAAAGTAGATAAAAATTGGGAGACAAGTATAATTTCCGTTAAAAAATACTGAAATTTAAAATATTAAGCATTGCGTTTAGTACGTAAATAACCCATTTTCCTTTCTTTTTTTTTTAAAATTTGGGCAAAGGGAAATACTAGAAAGAAAAACAAACAATTTAACTTAATTATCATATTTATTTATTACTAAATAATATAATTCCTAAGAGGAATAGTAAAATCATATTAACATAACCTAAATTTCCTAATAATAAATTATTAAGTTTTTAATATTTTTTAATGAAAATTAAATATGTGCATAAACTTTTATCGTCATTTTTATTTGTTTTAATACTAAATCAATCAAAAAAAATTAAAAAATTTGACAACTTTATTTTTTCGTTGGCACGTAATTTGGGAATTAGCCAAATCAGTGCTCACTTACGTTACATGCGAAACTCCTGTGCAAAATTTCGTTCTTCTAAACCCAACGGTTTAGGCTGTGCGTTTTTTGACAGTCAGTCAGTGTTAGAGATTTATTTGTCTAACATAAAATACGAATGAGGTGGAAAAATCGAAATAATTAACATCTGAAATAGTAAATTACATATAGGTATGTTTACTAAGGGGATAAATGTATGACTTTTAATCCCGAGTGTGAAGCTTGTTGTCAGAAGGCCTTTACGGGACTTCTGAATTCACACCAGAGATAAAAAAGCACTTTAATCCTGTAACATATACATATATTATTTTCTGCAATTCCAGATATTTAAACATGATGACGCTCATGAAGAATTATGACAAAATGACCAACTGATACAGTGTTTTGATAACTAATACACTTTATATCGAATTTTTGACTTGCTACAGCGTGTGTCGCAGTTAATCAGGTTTTACTTGACGTTTTCAATGACCGTCAACCGGTTCAAATTATAAAAAATCCAAAAAAATTATTTAATTGTCATTCAAATTGTATGAAATAATATTACATCAAGTATACTGAGAATAAATTAGTCAAATTGTACAATATACATAATTGTTTGTCTTTATATACAAGTTTGGATTTGTTTATTATTTTAATTTATCTATAGCAATTCTATTTAAATTAAATTTCGTTTGCTGTAAATTCTGCTTGTTGATAAAGTTTAAAAGCAGGGGCAAAAGTATTTTTCGTTCCTTGGGATTAAAAGTGGCACTTTACTCCTATTATGAGGAACTAAATCATGTATTTTATTCCCGGAATTGCAAAAATAATTTTACGTTACGTTTAATTTCTCTAAAAAAACTTTTAAACTTTGAGAACTCTTAACTCAAGAACGAAACCGAATTCCAATATTCGAGCTCCGTTAGGCCACCCATGGGCGCTAATCTTCTATTGATAGATACCTTACTTGTTAAAATCTATTAAGTGACCTTGGTTGTGTGTCTTTCACGAAAATTTCACTCATAGTGAATGTAAACAATCTCATATTTTTACTTACATAGATTCGTGATCATCTATTTAGTGGCAAAATTAAAAAAAAATCGATTAACAATGAAAGAAAACAAATGTTGATCATACTTAAAAAAAAAAACGCCGTGAGCAGCGGGGCCCCATCACGGTAGTCGAATTTTCCCCTTCATCTTCGGTATTGAATGTCTACAAGCGAAATGTGATTGAAAGTCTACAACCGAATTGTCATTTTGTTGGTTTCAAAACTGGTGATGAGTGTTCGGCTGATCGAGGCTTTAAAAAAAGGTTTTAAGTATTTAAGGGCTGTATCTCAGTAAATTTCAATTTTGTGCCGAAAACAGGTAGCAGAAAAAAAGCCAACACAATTCGTACGAGGACATTCCTGCCCATGTTTATCCGCTAATTGCCTTTATGTTTTAGTTTTAAATATTAAAAAAGGACCTTCAATAGTAAACTGGAAGGCCTTTATAAAGATATTTTTTCTTTCCAAAAAAATCCAAAATTTCTATTTTATAAATACTAAAAATCCAAAATTCCTAATTTATAAATAAACAGTGACTTTAATAACATTTTTAAATTACTTAATATGTATGTATTTCATTTGTCATAAAAGTAAGTTCACTTTTTTTTAAATTTTTTAAAATTACTATTCGCCTACTTGTATTTAGAATAAACATAATGCTTTTAAAACACATTTAACAATAGCATTCAATTCCGATGTAAAAATGGGAGAAATGGGGAGAAAAGTGATGCGGACTCCCTACAAGGTACTAGCTGGATACTAACTGAATACACGTACAAAATTTCAGCCCTCTAGGTTTCCTTATGGAGTCTCTAGACGTGTTAGAAAACAAGCAAAAAAATTAAGGAAATATTGGCGTCAAAATCGTGGGGGTAAGGGTTAAAAGTTGAAACCTCCAAAAAACAGTGTCTGGCTATTAGCTTAACCTGTACACCAAATTTCAGCCCTCTAGGTTTATTTGGGGAGATTTTGACCCGAACGAAACTGTTAAAAAACAAGAAAAATCATGTTTTTTTGGGTATAAAAATGGTGGGGGTAGGGGTTAAAAGTCGAGACCCCCAAAAGGCACCCCCTTGATACTAACTCAATCCGAATACAAAATTTCAGCCCTCTAGGTTTATTCGGGTGACCTGTGCGAGTGGTACAAACTTCGAAAACGTCGAAAATGCATGAAATTGTAGCTTAAAAATGAGGGGGGTGGGGGTAAAATATTAAAACCTCCAAAAAGCACAACCTAGGTACGAACTTTATCAACACACCAAATTTCAACCCTCTACGTTAATTCTGGGGGGCTGGGGGCCTGTTAGATCCAGCGAAAATCGTTTTTCCCCCCTCTACGCCCACCAAATCATCCTAGGAAGCTGAATTTTGGATATGTTGTAGATAATTGACCGAAACATTATTTAAAACCGGTTTGAAAAAGTTTTATTGCTTTACCGCCCCCCACCACCCCCTTAAAGGTCGGGTCAGAAAAAAAATTTGCCCAAAATTTGACCCCACTTTGATAGTATGAGGTGCCTCGAAAATGAGCCCCATTTACCAAATTTCATCTCTTAACTTCCATAGGGGGGCCCTACACAAATTAAAAGGTGGCGGGAAAATATATATATATATATATATATATATATATATATATATATATATATATATATATATATATATATATATATATCAGACATTTTTTTTTTCTACATATTCGTGTTCTACGGGTCCGAAAACGGATAGCGCCCCTACTCTCGCCTCTCGCAGCTCTTATCGTATAGACTGTATAAGTCTAATTTTTCGGAGAAAATTCGACTAACAATCGTAATCTTAGGTCGTGTATGTATTTGAAGTAAAGATAGAAAGCTTTTGAATTCTGTCAAGAAAATTTTCAAAAATATTCATCAATTTTACAGTTTTGAAAATTTATTTAATCTCTATTTTTGCCTGATTATATTTACGACAAAAATTTACCACTGTTGCGAAATATAGAATTAAAAAGGAAAACTATTCAAAAAAAACTCTGATATCATTTTCTACAATTGGATTCTTTTATTGGAAAAATTTACATTTTTGTATTACATCAGTATAATACGCCTACTTAAAGCTACTTTTATAAATAAGGTTGATAAACTCATACACTTGATATAAACAGTGCTGTGCTAAATCAAAAGGAATTGTCGCAATTTTGTCGAAACTATTAGTTAATTCTGCATAGTTTTGTCTAGTAGAAATCAATTTCAATAAGTATATCGGCCTCAGAGTCATCTTGAACCAAAGAAAAGCGCGGTACGACGTTGTCCGGTCCACACTAAAGAACTAAAGAATACTTAATCAAAGTTACTAATTTTTTACACTTGTTTGTTGATTTTAGATACGCTGTACAAAATCCAAATGCAAACCAATTGAATGTTTAGTTTATTTTATACAACAAATTAATCTACAGTTGTGATGAATTTCCATTAAGCAAATAAAAACCACTAATGCAAATAATAATTATTTTATTAGCAAAGTATATAAAAAAGCAAAATGTACAGGTTAGTGCCATGTTATGATATATGACGAACATTAATGACAAATGTTGTTGTTGAGATGTGTAAATTTTTCATGTTGTTTGGACAACTCTGGCCATCCATGAGTGGTGTGTTGCTAGTTACTAGTTACGCCACTTGTGGCGCTGTACAAATTTAAAATGTAACATACGCAAATATTTTAGAAATGGTTCAGTTTGTGGGAAATAAAAGAAACTTGATCTTTATTATAGGAAAATTTAGAAGCAACAAATTTCATTGAATAATCGATATTTTTCCTTTAATAACTTTAATGAACTATGCAGTTTCATATTGATCTCTTTTGAACCCCTACCTCCCCTCATATAAACTACAATTGACTTTTACTTTGACGCCCCTCCCTTTTCTCCTTGAAGGAACGTAGTTCTTTTCTATTAATTCCAGAAGAGATTCTATTGAAATTATAATATATATTTTTTATTATAAAATATGAAATTTAAGACATTTTTTATATAAATAATCAAAAAAGGAATCGACTTCCTGCAAAGTAAAAGTGCATATTACTTTGCAGGAAGTCCATTCGTTTTTTTGATTATTTATATTATTTACATGCAGTTGGAATAATCCCAAAGTTTATTTTTACATTTTTTATAGTTTAACAAATTATTGCCCTATGAACAGGACCGAATTTACCCTAAGTACTGCCCTTAGCACCGTGAAAAATGCCGCTCCAGGAAAAAAATCACATCAACTTCTTCCTAAAAAAACAAGTGACGAGCAAAAAAATTTCTTTATAACTTTATTAGTTTTTTCTAAAAAAAAGAAGTGACGATCAAAAAAAAGCCAAATTGCCACACTGTGTTTCAAATTTTGCCGCCCTGGGCACTAGCCCCACGTGCCCTTAGTGTAAATCCAGCACTGCTCATGAAATACATCTCCTTACTGTGAAAACTCTGTGACTACATGGTAACATAATTCGCTTGAGACAGTTCTGTAAAATTTCAAGATGTTCTAAGCAGGTCATAAGTAATTCATGATTATTCATGAAATTACACATTTACAAGTCAAATAAAACAAAAAACTGGAGAATTACACAGCTCGACTCCAGCGTAGCTTCGGTTCAAGGCTACATAGTTTATGATATCTCCAATTGATATTATCATAACTTAGATTTATCTATAGCCAATAGTAGATCTGGTCTTGTGTAATGTTTATATATAGCTTTTTATTTTGTTTGGAATAAGAACACCTGGAATGAACACCATATTTCTTTCTCTGTTTTCCAGAACAGATTCATATTCCAAACACAATAAATAAAATATAGAAGACTATATTCTATAATCTATATTGTGTAAATAACTACCGTCAGTTGGCGCGAATCTGGACGATTTTTTCAGTTTTTTGGCAATAAATTGTTTAGAGATTATCTAAAAAATTCTAAAAAAATAATTTAAATGCTTTAATATCACGAGCATATAGGGCAGTAATAAAAATAACAAAATTGGTACTGCAATTTTTTTTTTTTTTTTTTTTTGGTTATATAGTGCCCCACACATAGAGGTGAATCTGGACAGTGCTTTATTTGTAATATAAATCACATTCAGTCATGCATATGTATGAAATCGGACATAAAAAGATAAAAATAGCTGAATTTCCAATCTGGAAATTCGCTAAGATAAATAGCTGCATCAGCGAATGACTTTTAATGGGTGGAATAAAACATTTTGGATTTAAATGAATTTTATTTCGATTTGCCTTTGAGTCTATCATGCAAGGTCGATTTGGGAACATGGAAATATTCACCAGCTTGTCTGAGCGATTTTCTTTTATTTTTAATATCGGAAAGCAGGGGCGCAACGACTATATATGTACAGGGGGTCCAACAAAAATTTAAGTTATCAAATTTTTTGATAACGCAGTTCTCCGATCACAATGGAAAATGTTGTAATAAATTGTCGTCTCCGAAAATTTGATTTTCAAATAAAAAATATTAGTAAACCACTAAAAATTTTACTTCTTAATATAAATAAAATAAATTGAAGGAAAATTTCCAGGTAATTTTAGGGGGTCCGGACCCCTTGGATCTCTCCGGTTGTTGCGCCTCTGTCGAAAAGAGACCATTTTATGTTATCTAGGCTACAGTTTATCTAATTTATACCCACTTTCTTTTTATACTGGCGCACCATGGTGTATGAATTCGTCTCACCTATAGACAATTTTTTGTTAATCAATTTAAAAAAAAAAAAAATTTAAGTACAATACAGCTTTCATTTTTGGTACATATATTGTCAAAAAAACGCCAAACATTTTGTTGCCAATCCCTACTTTATATATATAACTGTTTTTTTTTGTACAGCAGTTTCTTTATAAGATTTCAAAACGCGCATTCTTTTTAAAAATTATAAACAATGCGCCTGTAAAATAACAAAATACAAAGATGTCATGTTCACCGCTTTTCTTTGATGACTAGCTTATAACTGACAAAATTCAGTACACGAAGAAATATCGAGAGGCCGCTCTGTCTAGATTCACCGCTACTGTCCAGATTCGTCCCAACTGATGGTACGATTGTCTGAGGTACTACCCGTTAGTTTAACACGGCAGTATAAGTACATAAAACACAGTGATACGCTTTTTCTTTTTACAAAATTAATCTAATCTAATAAATTTCAGTATTTAAAAGTGAAACCAATGAGTGAGACCATGTGGTCAAAGTTACATTTGATATATTGTTCCCATAATGTGCATACCATACATACTACAACTATACCTATAACGTGGGCTGATTTATAAATGTGTGGATATGTGGATTATTGGCAAGTAAAACTTGATATTTGTGATGAAGCTTTAAAAGAGTTGCAAATGGCGTAATTTCATATACTGGTACTGTGATTCATGGCTATATACTACACTACGAAAGTACACATTAGGAATCAATATACATATGTAATGTATTGGAAGTGTGTGTAGTATATTATTAAAAGTGGCTACGTAACGTTGGTTTGCGTTCATAGTTTGTCATGTGGGTCTCGTTTGTCATTTTCAACGTTACTACACATAAGCGTGTATGATTTACTTACATTTTGTAATATGAGCTATGTATGATACCTAATATATACGGGTGGACGTATCAATCAGTGGTTATGCGATTGAGCTACAGTAAAACCTTGATAAGAGATTAAAGTTTTTTTTGTAGTGAAGACTTCCATCAGGAAAATGAATAGTATGCTAACATTCACGTATTATTATAGGAGAGATTAAATTTGTGTTTATACCTAACGAAGTCTAGTAATTTAACGAGTCAGAAGCGTAACTGTAATTGAGCAGGTGGAACAATCGCTCCAGGGCGCATCATAAAAAAGGGTGCAATAGGGGAAATAAATAAGGCGTAACCAGTGATATACATGGATAGCCAACTGTGTACCTTTTTTTGGAAACAAGTAAATTGCATATTTTTTGTTTATTGTGTTTGGAATATGAATCTGTTCTGCAAAACAGAGAAGGAAATATGGTGTTCATTCCAGGTGTTCATATTCCAAACAAAATAAAAAGCTATATATAGGTATATATATACACCACAAATCCAATTTTACGTAGTGGTCGGTGCAAATTTAAGGGGAAGTACGTAAAATCGGAAGATCAGGGGCGTCGGTAAACTTTTGTTTTGGGGGGTTGGTAAATATTATTTATCTGAATTTATTTAAAACAATATTATCTTAAGAGACAATTGACACTTAAAATTCGGTTGTGTAGACAAAGGAAATCGAATGTTATACTAATGAATATGACTGACAACTTTTAGAAAACTGTCCAAAAATCAATTTCACTATCGCATTCATCAGCGTAAAAGACGCCAAATAGCGGAAGCTGACAAAAATTCTAGAATATTCTACTCGTGAATTGGCGAAGATACCAAAAAAAAAACTTCACTATTGAATTACGCACTAAAAATTAGAATAAGCAGCGCATTTTTACAAAAATTCTAGAATGTTCTATTCGTCAACTAACAAAGATATCGAAAAATCGATTGCACCATTTAATTGGTCATCGAATAAAAGACGGAATAGCACATTTTCATAAATGTTCTAGAATATTCTATTCGTCAGATAGCAAAAATTGTTTGTCAAAATCGGACATTTGGTTTACATTAGTTTAATTTCGGTTGGACAATTACGTGGTGCAGTAGATTTTCCAATATCTTTGTTAGTTGACAAATAGAATATTCTAGAACATTTCTCAAAATATGTTATTTGGTCTCTTTTTTGGTACTCAATTCAATGGCGACGTTTGTTTTTGAATATCTTTGCTAGTTAACGAATAGAATATTCCAGAACATTTGTCAAAATGTGTAATTTGATCTCTTTTTTAATGGACAATTAAATGGTACAATTGATTTTTTAATATCTTTGCTAGTTGACAAATAGAACATTCTAGAATTTTTGTCAAACTACACTGTTTAATCACATTTTTAATGACCAATTCAACGGTGAAGTTTGTTTTTTGATATCTCTGCTAGTTGATGATTAGAATATTCTAGAATTTTACGTTACTTATTTTACATTTGCATTTTGCATATTACGTATACAGAATATGTGCATATATATCTTCAGTGAAATTTTAAAATTTTTAAAGGCTACGAGACCCTCAGACAATATTACCTACGGCCCTGACTCGGGCTTGGTACATAAATTTTCACCAACACAGACAAACAACAACATATCTGTGAGAGGGGAACCCCACTAAATCGCTGACGTCACTACGTAAAATCGGAGTACGTACCATTGGATGGCCACTGTATATATATATATATATATATATATATATATATATATATATATATATATATATATATATATATATATATATATATATATATATATATATACACCTATGAACACCATATTTCCTGCTCTGTTTTGCAGAACAGATTCATATTCCAAATACAATAAACAAAATATACCACTGTGAACTATAACAACAAACAACCTAACATAAGCAATTGATAAGAGTGTGACAACACGACATTAAAGGTATATGTATCTTTTTTTATTCCTGATTCAAAGTTGGCATTTCTTTTACAAATATATTTTGTCATTTATTAGATAAAGACAAAATATAGAAATTCAAATGACTGCTGTCATCTTTTCCTGTAATGACTATTTAACTTTTTAAGCGATTTTTTAAGTTGCCTCTCTATGTATCTCTATGGAGGTAATAGAGGAGATGCTAAATTTAAGAAACTTTGGAAATATGTTAGTTTTTTTGCGCGTCAGACTATTATTTTGGGAAAAAACGTGAGAACGTACGTTTTTTTGTTTTGTTTTGCTCGGAAAAAGTGGACTCTTCCGTTTGTCTTATGTCTCTCCAGGGAGCAAAATTTGTAGTTACGTCTCTGGACAGCGTAACTGAAGTGTATCTGAGTTGACAGTTCTTCAAGTTAAATTACATTTAGACGATAAATTTGAGTTGTAGAAAATAATTTATTCAGAAAAAAAAACTCGAGTGTAATACTAATATATAGCTATAGTATTATTACATAGGTATTATTTACATATTATTTCATTACTATGGTTTTGAAATTAATTATATTTACCAATAAAAAAAAATTCGTCGTTTTTATCATGTTTGTCTACAACGAAATGACTAATAAAAAGTTTCCTTTCAGTTTTTCGCTGTCAACTTCTTCCTCACGATAAAAGTGAAAAAACTGTAAAATTCTTATGGGGCTTCGTTATAAAAATTAATTGTAATTACTTACAAATTTCAGCTTAATCCTTTTTTCCATTGACGGAACGCTTACCTGAAATAAAAAAAAGTAAAAGTTATAAAATAGAATAGTATTTTTGAATATTAAAATTAAGTTTGGGAAAGTAGTAATGTTAATAGGGTATTTTCCAAATTTTTGAAAACTTGATTAAAGATTGGGACGAACGATTTAACAGAAAAATAAAAATAAATTAATTAATGTCTTTTTTCTCCATTAAACCAATTAACGTCCAATTTATTTTTAATGGTTTTGAATTTACCGTCAAAACGCTCGGTTCGATGACATCTTCTACTGTGTGACATCAACTTTGTGTAAATTACCAACTCGATTTCACTTGTTTACACAAACTTGACGTCACACAGTAGACGTCATCGAACCGAGGGTTTTGGCAGTAAATTCAAAACCCTCGGTTCGATGGGTTCCCAAAATTCAAAGCCAGTAAATTACAATTAATTTGACTTTAATTGGTTTAATGGAGAAAAAAAGACATTAATTAATCAATTGTTATTATTCTGTTAAATCGTTCGTCCCAATCTTTAAATATAAGCAGTTTTCAAAAATTTGGAAAATACCGCATTACAAATTGGCTGAATATATTGAATAGTTTGTGGTGGAAGCACTGGGGAGAAATTTTTATGTAATTATAAGAACATCGAATTCTTTTATGCATACGAAATGTGAAATATAAAATGAAACAAAGAGCCTAAGTAAATATTTAATATTGAAAAACAATTATGATAAAAGCACTAAGAAACATACGAGAAAATAAATATGTCGAAAAAGAGGTAAGTGTAAGTTCATAATTTTCAGATACCTTCAAGCAGTCTCCACATTCTCGTCGAAGTAGGACGAGGTTCCTCGTCGAAGTTCCTCGCTGAGGTTGGCCGAAGCATATGAATAGCATTAAAACACCAACCGCAAGACACAACGAAATGATCCTCTACATTCTCGTTTTGTCCAACCTCGGCGAGAATGTGGAGACTGCTTCATAACTGACTGTGTGGCACCGCCTTGTTGAAAACAACTTAATTTTTCTAAAAAATTGTGGTTTTTTTTTTAAAATCTTCGGACACCTTAAATTAAAACAAGATTTTTAAAATTGTTACAGATTTAAACATCTGTAACATGAACATCTAATCACGGTATATACATATTATGTAGATAAAACAATGTAATTAGGTATTGCCAGTTGTCATTATAAAAATTTCTGACGTCATCAGCGCTGAATTTTAATAGAAAATCTGTTTTTTGTTAAATGAAAATTATTTAAAAGCAATAATAAAATTTTCATTTTAGTTCTATGTATTCCATCCTATCCAATTACATTGTCTTGTCTATACAATATTTGTATGTATACCGTACGTCTAATTAAAAAAATCTATGTAACACTCTTGATTCAACGGTTGAATGAAAAACATGAGCAAAAAATTAGGTTTGGGCGGGGTAAAAAAAGCCACTGCTCGAGTGGGGTAAAAAAAGACATATTTATATTAAACTCAACAGTGTTAAATTCCAAAAATAAAAAAATATTACAACAAAATACATTAGTATTTTAAGCTGTCTGAGCCAAAAAATTATTTTTTGGAGAGGGTTTTATAACATAAAAAAATTTTCTCCCAAACTTCTGTTATACATGAGCGAAAAACTTTCATTCAGCGACGATAAACTTTTTCAGTAAGTAAAAAATCTGATAAGATAGAGTTAACATTTAGGAAAATTAAAAATTATTGACAAGGATTTTCATTTTAAAACTATATTATGACATGTTTATGTATATTTTATGGATTAAAAAAATACCGATTCTTCAATAAAACAATTTTTTTGTTAGTGAGAAGACGGTTTTCATGGATATCAATTTCAGCTTATTCGAAAATTTGTATTTTTGACCCATGAAAATTTATTTGTTTTTATAATGTATAACTATGCTTTACTGCACACATTTAGTATTTTTAACTCATTCATAGATTATTTTGATTTATTTTTTTACTTTATGTAAAGTGGTGTAAAAAAAAGACTCAAATTAACATATTTGGTTTTTTAATGAGCTACAATAATTTTTTTATTTGTTGTACGTTTGTGAAATAAAAATTGTTTTAATATTTAAAGTCCAAAGAAATTTTCTATGAGTCAAGCTTTTGCATCAGTTAACTTCTTCTGACTTTTGTTACTGGTTAATCTTAGCTAAAGTTTTTGATAAAATACGTAAAATATGTAAAATTTAAATATATCTATAAAAAAGTTTGTAGCAGAGATAGAGTTGTGAAATAAAAAGTGTTGTACTGCTAATTACCCAAGCTGTCTATTTTTTACCCTTCCAATCATGTACGTGCAGTATCCCATTAGTTAGAGGCCTGTCTTTTATTTACCCTCCACTGTCTTTTTTTACTCCATTTGGCGGGTAAAAAAAGACAAGGTTTTTATTTTTTATAGATTTGTCATTAGTTTGAGCGAAAAAACATGCAAAATCTCAAAATACACACAAATTTAACATCATACAGTATTCTCTTGTCTAAAAATTCAAATATTTTCTACATGAAAAATGAAAAGATTTGATTTTGTCTTTTTTTTACCCCGCTCTACCCTAATGCTTCATATCTTAGTAAAAACGAAAAGATAAATTACAAGTTGAAGAGGAAAACTATATGTATATGTTTCATTCAAAAAAATGTGTATGGAATAACAAGAGCACTATATTTACGACAAACCTATTTCTTTTTTATTGATGACCCACATCCAAACTACACACCTATCTTTCGACTCCCATTTGGCACGGTTGGTGATACTAAAAAAATATTTTTTAATTCAACATAAAACTCTTTTGCACGTTATAAAAGTTTATAAATTTTTTTCAACTTTAAAACAACATAAAATAACTTTAATGACAACACTTTTGGAACATATTGCATAAAATAAAATATTACGCTGTAGCAGCAATAAAGGTAGACATGTAACGTACGCCAACGTAAAAAAATTTTAATGAAAAAAACCAGTGTATGTACACACGTTTTATGTACAGTGGCGTAGTGATGAGAAAAAATTGACTAGGCATATCTGAAAATATTATGATTGAGAACATTAATTTAAATTTTTATAGCTTGTTTTGTAATTGTTATTATTATCATTATTATTACCATTTTTCACTTTTTCAACAATTTTTAGTTGAGTTTTATTTCGTTTTTTATGATTATGTAACAGTAAACTGGATAGATAGAAATATTACGTTTTTAAAAATTATGTAATGGAAGTTTTCCTTTTTTGTGAGTTATAAAAAAAAAATGGAAAATTAAAATTAGATGTTGCATTTTGTAATAAAAAAAAAAATTGGCTTGCGTCGTTTATTATTAGTTATAAAATGTATTACTTCTTTTGACAGCATTTCAATTTAAAATGCGTCAGGTATGGAAGTGCAATATCCAAGAAAGTGTATCTGAAATGATTAGTTTCACTTGGCTAATATTTCTCGTTTGAAAACTGAAGGCATTCGATGCAACACCTTCTTAGTTATAATCTACCTTTGTCTATTTCATCTTGGCATACGAAATAAGAGAGACAGAAACTATCGTGAGTTCACGTACACGTAATACAACTCAATCTAGGCTAGTAGGTTCTTGTTCGTTGTAAACTGTTCGTAGAATACCTTAACTTTTGGAAAATTCTACAAGAGGTTTTAAGGTCCCCGCAATTTTTCGACTAAATTAACAGTTTCAATAAAAAAAACCTAAACATTTTCTCAAGTTTATTTAGATATTGATTAATGGCTTCTGTAAACTTTGTTGAATCCATAATTCAGTTCTTTCATAAGTAAACTTAATAATATACATTTTTGATGTTAAAAACTATGGAACATTACCACAAATCTATTATGCACGAAGTTCCAACGAAATTTGAGTAAACAAGTATAACACAAATTACTATAAAATACAATTGAAATTTTACTCAATTTTTACACAATATTCTTGAAATATGAAATTTTAGAAAATTTTGTAGATGATATTCTAGAAAAAAAAACTACTTATATCAATAACATTTTATTACATTAATTAACGATGACTGTAAGGGTTATTTTTGTAACCTCGAATGTACTTTGAGAATCTGAGGCTAAGCATAGGTACAAACATAAACTAACGGGCCAAGTGTGAGTAAGTTATGTTTTCAATTGGAAAAAATGAATAAAAAATAATATAATTAATAGAAAATGCAATTTTAATAAAAACGAATAGTCGGCGTCCATAAAAAAACTATTTCCATAGAAATAGTTATATTGTGTATTAAGAGCGCAAAATGGTACATTGCCGCTCGATTGAGAATGACGCCGCCAGGCGGAGCGCGTTAATCTCATGAGAGCGGCAAGTCATTTTGTGCTTGAATTACACACAAAATTTTTTCTACAATCTTATAAAATTTTTTTTTATTTAAAAGATACTTGAAAAAATAATAATGGACGTTAACATTTACTTTAATATTATAATTTTTGCAGCTTCAGAAATATCTGGAGGTGTACTTGAGAAATCACTGTCACTCTTACATATTTCCATCATATATGTACATATTTTTTTAAATTTTTTATTCTAATTATTTATTAATTATAGTTGTTTATTATTTTTAATTAATATTTTGCAGTTATTTTGAAATTTAATAAAATTAATATTTCACTTGATTGTGATAAACATAATAATTTTAGAATCTGTTTATTTATCTGTTACCATAGAAAATATAAGCAACGCCTACCTGATTTGTAATTATATACGTTGAGCGAGCGACAAAGTATTACTTTTCCGTTTTAAAGCGCAAAGTAGAAATTTGTTGCTCGGCAACGAGAGTCTTCGGCAAATAGACACTTTGAGCTCTCTTCACAGAGCGCAAAAGCCTTCTTTCCACTAAGATTGTAGAAAAACTCGATTTATTAATCGACGGTAAGCGACTACTTACGTTTACGAGAAGGTAAGTAAATCTTTATGATCTGCTATTTTTGTAGCTATAACAACCAGAAGACAATCGGAAATATTGCTTTACGACAAGTTACCTACTATGTAAACAACAGCTTACGATACAAGAGGTTGAAAGAAAATATTTAAGATGGCTGGCGCATTAAAGATTAAGTAAGTACCTACTACTAAATTTCAAAAAAATGTATCATTTACTTTTGTAAGTTAAAATTGGTTAATTGTAAAGTTTATTTCAAAATTTCCTTTCTGTCCTATATCTTAATTTTTATTTTATATTTTTTTTCTTTAAGTTTAAACTTGCATTTAACGTAGTATTTTATCTATACATATAATAAAATTGTAACGAGACCATTTCTGTACATGGAATACTTTTGGAAAATTGTACTGGTACTGTAAAGTTAGTTATCGATGTAGATATCAAAACAGCGATTTTTAGAATTTTTGTCTGTCCGTCTGTCTGTCTGTTTACGCAACTCGCAAAAACTATTGGACGGATTTTAATGAAATTTGGTGTGACGATAACTTATTACCTGGGTCAACATCTAAAATACTTTTTACTCCGGGAAAATTTCTCATTCCCACAGGAAAGTGTAAAAACCATTTTGAGCATGTGCACACATTAGGCAAAAACTATTGGACCGATTTTAATAAAATTTGGCGTGGTGATAACTTATTACCTAGGGCAACTTTTAAGATCTTTTTACTCCCGGAAAATGCCTAATTCCCACGGGAAAATAGAAAAACCATTTTGTGTATGTGCACGCATTACTCAAAAACTATTGGACGGATTTTGATGGAATTTGGTGTTGTGACAGCTTATTACCTGCGTAAACATTTAAGATACCTTTTACTCCGGGAAAATGTTCCATTTCCAGGGGAAAATTGAGAAACCATTATGAGCATGTACACATATTACGCAAAAACTATTTGATGAAATTTGGTGTGGTGATAACTTATTACCTGGGTCAACATTTAAGATACTTTTTACTCTGGGAAAATTCCTCATTCCCACGGAAAAATAGAAAAACCATTGAGCATGTGCATGCATTACACAAAAATTATTATTCTTTGCAAGTTGTGTATAATTATTACACTTAATACATATATACTTCTTATTGAGTTTATAACAATGCTTTGTGTGAACGACGTCGTGGGTACGGCTAGTTAATAATAAAGCACATTTTATAATTAATATATAATTTCATAAGAAAAACTGGACGCTCAAATAATATTCAGTAAGATTGATATAAATTTCGATACATTTCCAATTTTAAGATTCCCAACAAATAAATTTTGCACCCTTTATTTATTATGCCTGTTCATTTAGTTTCCTTTTTTTTTTGAAAATTAAATTACTAAAATACTATAGTTACACTAAAATCTGCAAAATTATATAAAGTTTTTTATCATATTTAATCTTCGGCAAAAGGTATTCCTTATTCAACGAAGGTCGTGAAGAAAAATCAAGAGCTCCAAGGCCAAACTATCCCAGATCGTCCGTCAAATATTAAATTTATCACCGACCAGGGCAGTGGAGAGAAATGGCGGGCCCCGGGAATAAAACACAGCTCTTAAAAATTTCTCACTGAAAAAATAAGTGCCAACCAAAAAAAGAGCTTTTTCTTTTTCTCAAGCCCCTCTTTCAGCCCGGGCCCCAGGGCGACAACTCCGGCTACCCGATTCTCTCGTTGGGCTTGTCACTGACACCCGAAGTAAAGTAAAAATAAAACCTGGCCCCCTCTGGTACTTGAGTCGCCAGGTCCTAGATGCTCCCCTCACTCCCCTTCAAGCCGACTTACTATACTTCCATAGCATATTAAATATGACTAGCATCGATATAGAATGATTGTGATACATATGCAATAGAAAAATTTATATTTCTACAGCCGAACAATCTACTAAAGCAACTGAAATAACATTGATTTAAATAAAAATTCAAATTTTCATTTTCGAAAAATGTTAATTTCACGCAGAATTTGTTACGCCATTGTTTCCCATATTTTTTTACTTCTATTTTTTATCCTTTAAGAAAAAAACGTGTAAAAATTTATTACAAAATTTTTCCTCTGAAGGTTAACTAAACATATTAATGATATTGGTTACTGTAAATACTGTGTGTTTTTTTCTGTACATCAGACAAAAATTTATACAAGTTGATGTTGTGGTTTTTGATATGACCTTAAATAACTCGATCACGTAGGCGAAAATTTATTGATTTATAATATTGTTAAATGTTGTAAAAATGATTACTTCCAGGTCTTTTTTCAGTTAATGATCTGGTTGACATTATGCTCCGTATTACAATTAAGTGATTTAAACAAATGAAAAATGAAGTAATTTTTTTTTATTTTTCATTTGCATAAATTGAAAATGGAAATGGAAGTTTATGAAAAAAGGAAAAACTATAATAAAAATAAATTATTATAATATGCAAATATAACTGACTCTACATTTTAAAAATATTTAATGTTATTGTCCTTTTTGTAAATTGATAATGCCTTTGTGTACTGAAAATGTTTTTATTTTTCAAAATATCCTCTGTTTATAATGTAAATGTATACCATGATGAAATTAATAGTAGGTATACTCCTTTTAAATATTTTATTTTTTAATAAGTGAATATATAAGTACAATTTGCAATATATGTATGTATATAGTGCCATTAAAAATATTTAAATTTTTAATTCATACGAAGTCGATTTTAAAGTTAGCACCAGCAGGGTCAAGAATGAATTGTGCAATACTATTCTATGGCCTTGTTTACACGAATTTAGTAAAGTCGTTAGAAGTTGGTACAAACATGCATAAAATTACATTTAATTACTATTTCGACATGTTAAAATGTAATTCCATTCGTGTTTATAGTAACTACTAATGACCTTACTAAATTCCTGTAAACAAGGCCTATGGCACAATAGGTTTTGCTTAAGCCGCTGCTACACGACGCTACGAACACCTTCCAACATTCGACGTTGGATGGTTCATAGCATCGTGTAGCCGTTGTTCGAACCTACGAGTGTCCAATGTCGAGCGTTAAACGTTCGCATTTGGTCGTGTCCCGTTCGATGTCGGTATTCTTGCACCGAGTCAAAGGGATGCTTCGAACGTTTGAAGGTCAATGTTGGTTGCGTTGGTTGGTTCGACTCAGTAGCTGCACGACTCGTTCATGTGAAGAGAGACAACATCAGTGTATAACATTAGAGATAACATCAGACAGATAACAGCGTCGTCCACTGAGTACCAACACATCATCATTCGTATTGGATCAAACATTCGATTCACCGTGTAGCAGACACATTCGTCGCACCAACTATCGAACTTAATTGCCTCAAACGTTCGATCGAACGTTGGAAGGAACGTTCGTAGCATCGTGTAGAACCCGCTTTACATAAATGATACTTACGTATTATTTATAGGAAATAGAAATTTAGTGTACATTTTTACATAATAAAATTAATTAAAAGGAAAAATTGCTGGTAGCATGGTGGGAGCGCCGGTGTAGGATATTGTACAGTGGAAATCACGCAGGAATCATTTTTGAACTGTTGAGAAATTTAATTTACATATCTTTATATCTGAAATCCAATAGGTAGTTATGATATAAGACTCTCTGAACTCTGTTTCGCAATGCGTTATGCGAGTTTATGCCTTATATCTTGAGTAGTACTGGATTGCAAATAAAAACTAGGATATATTCAAAAAATTTTAATCATTTTCTGCGTATTATAATCAAATTAATTGTATTTTTTTTTAAATGTTTTTGTTTTAAAATGAGCCGTACATCACGTAGAGAATCGCCCAAACCTGAAAAGTTTTTCGAAATTTTTTTATATCATCGTAGAGAATGGAATAAAAATCACATAAGATACGCTTTTTGAGCTGATACCCTATGTAAGCCAGTTATCAAAATAGTAATTTTTGTAACCAGAAATTCATTGTTATTTTATGGTATTTGTTTATTCAATTTTTTTTTTGTGCCTGAAAATACCAAAGTAAAATAAATCCATAAAATCTCATTTTGTTTGCTCTTCCCATTTCACAAAATAAATTCTTAAAATCTAATTTTTTGGTAAATCAGCTAGATATAACGCCTTAAGCAACACTACTGTTCGATGACCAACTACAAATCTTTTTACGCTTCCCTTGCACTAATTGTAAGTGATCCAACCACGGAGGTATGTGGAGATGTGAATATTACAGAAATGAAGCATTACACACACATTTACAATCGCATACGTACCTAAAAAAACCATTGTGATCTCCTAACAATTTTAAATGGGGGATATTTTTATAAAAATAATATAAGGAACAAAGGCATATTTAGCAAAGTATGTAACAATGGGTGCGTTTGGCAGAAAATAGAACTTACAAACTTTTATAAGTAAAATGGCGGTCGTGCTGTGTATGCTACTTTCCGCTAGGACACAAAAATAGTTTTCACTGAGAAACATAACCTCTAATATATTAAATCTACGATTTTTGTATACATAGGTCTTCATTATTTGTTGATTCATTGTTTGTAATTGTTAATAATATTAAATAAAAAAATTGCACAGAACAACTATTCACAGAATAACTTCTTTAAAAATAAATATAAACAAACATGGCGGAACAAATTAGCGCCTAATATAAGCGCGTTCTGGCTGAAAATGGTATAGTATAGTTTGTGCTTTAGTCCTAACAAGAACTTTTTTCTGCCAAACGCACCCAATAACAAAAACTTTTTTTGGTGTTTTGATGTCTTTTTAATGAAAATGAGAGTTATATGTACAAAAAAATTAAAATTCATAAAAAAATTTTGTTTACACACCCATGTGTATAACATTATAATATGACGGGTAACCATATTTAATTTTTAAAATATGATTTCAACTTATCTATTTGGGGGGAACGTAATTGGGGTTTTTCCTTCTGTTTTTATTCTATTATCGGTTTTGCACGATAAAACACAACAATTAACCATTTTGGTTTCCGATGGTAAACGTTGTAGTCAATTTTAATTTTAAGACAACTTTTCAAACATCCCACGTGACGCACACACAACTAAACAATGACAGGAGGAACACCAGTGTTTGGCTTCAGATCACCTAACAAAATGACTAGTCCATATACGTCAGTGGATCCAACGAATTACATAATATATACTTATAAACATTCTTTGCCTAATTACGCAGCCACGAATCAATTAGAAAAGATTACCTGATAAAAAACAACTGTGATGAGAATCATCAACAATTCTCAACATAACGTACGGAAAACATCAAACAACAATAAAAAAGACAAACGGAAAAAAAAAGTTAAAAGAAATCTTTACTATATGTTGTATTTGCACTCATATAGGATGGCGCAACATATGTGACGGGCCAAGAAAAAAAATTGTAGAAAAGAAACATTTATTATTTCTGCGTTCACAAATATCTACTCATTCTATTCTACGTCTTCTACTCATCGTTCCTACATATTTCCTCATTCTAGCAGTAACGAGCTCAGTACACAGAAGAAGCAAATGAACATCTGTGTCGACCAATTCGACTCAACATTACTTATGTATGTGCTATACTATAACTGCTCAATACTACTACTGTTCTTGCTGTTCACATACAAACTACAGCGGGTAGGAGGAGGCAAGTAGGCAGCCCACTCACATACATATATTATTATTACACATGTTACATATGAAACAGAAAATTAGTGACGGGTCACAATAACGAGACATACATATGTAGTGTATGTAAAATATAATTGAATAGTTAGTACTTGTTACATCTTTTAATTAACAAAAGACTGTAACAGTGTAAGTAATATGTGATAATTTCATGCATTAGTAACACATCTTTCGGCACAAGTTCAAGTGAAAAATTTGGCGTAATGATGAACATTAATTTAATTTCATAGACACAATATTTATAACCGAAAAGAAGTTTATAATTGGAAATTTTCCGGAAATTTCGTATCTTTAACGTCAAGTTTGAAACAAGAATAGGGTGAATTGCTCCTTAACCTTTTCTAATCGGCTAAATAACTATATGTAGAAATTACCAAAAAGATTGACTGCGTAGCTTTTTTGTAATGCTAAATCAATCAGTAAAAAATATTAAAGAAGCCAGTAGACATTATTTGGCATTGCAAACTGTCAAATAATTTTAAAAAATAGACGTCCACACTGCGTGCGATACTGGACCGAGCGTTACCGTACCGAGCGAGTCTGAATCTAGCTAGTGTTCATACTGCTTGCTGTTTTGTGCTGTCTGCGATTTGCTGAATTTGACAGATCACTGCTATTGTCAGTTTATTTTCCATAATTATTATTTATACATTATTATACACATCGAAATTTTATTATATTGAATAATTTTTTGTATACAAACGTTTCTGTAATAGGGCAAACTATTTAAAATGAATAATTTTATTTTATATATACTTATTTTTGGAAAGTAATATAAGGTTACGTTTAGGACAAAAAAGGCTCTTTAGAAATTGTTCGCACTGGGTCCATGAAATAAATAAAAATAGGTACGAACATGGTGAATTTTATCTTCTTTAACCTCAGCAACGACAAGATCCATAAAAATTTTTGAGGGTACTTTACAATGACTTCTAGTACCTTCGATTATATTTTAATTTAATTATTAAACCATCTAAATTTAATTTTTTTGAAATATCTTGCCATAATCTGACAACATAATCTCGGTTGTGGTAATTTCTATGTTTTGGATCTCACAATGCTTGGCGTAAATAAATTTCATTTATTAATAATTCGATGTCCATTGTTTATCTTATTATTATATTATGTTTTAAGTAATACAAAAAAAATATTATATATGTATATATTACGACGTAGCAACAATGGACAAAATGATAAAAACGACAAAACACACAACAGAGAGCACAACAAACGAAATCAGCTTGAAAACGTTTGAAAATATCAAACTTGTTTGACATTAGCAAATCGGCCCGGTTCGGACTCGCGTCACATCGCTCGGCAACGGTTTTAATCGGCCATGTGTTTGAACATGTGCATTAAAATGTACGTGTTTAACAAGATAGCATATACTCGCTCGGCATCGCTCTGCTCTTACTCGCTTTCTGTGTGCCCGTACACTAAAAATATTTTGTTTCCATAGATAGTTTTTTGTTCTCAACGTTTAACATCTTGTTTGCGCATGCACAGTAACTATTATTACTCTGATTTTAATTAAATTTATAAATAAATACTCTTAAAATTTGAACGAAATGGGGCGAATAATAAGATATTGACATTTAATAGGATTTCACGGTAACGCCGTGGCTGCCGTTATTCCGATCACAATCGGAATTTGTAGGGAACCATTTAGGAACTAAATCGCATAATTTCTGAAAATTTCATCAAAAGTCATCGAATGGTTCCCAACTTGTGCTACTTGGTAGGATTTTCGGATACACGGACAGACAACATACCGAAAAACTGAAGCGAAACCAAAATTGTTCAAAAAGCTCTAAAACGTTGAAATCCACGATGAAAATTTTCATTTTGAAGGAAAAAAGTGATTACAATGCTTCTGCTACTTTAGTGTCTCGGAAGCAAAATGTGCTTTGCTACCTATATATTATTGCGACGCAAAATGTAAGTAAAACAAATATCTAAAACACATTAGTGTTTGACACAAAATTTTTGATCATAGGGGAATTACAAAAAAAAATCCTTTATTTATAAAGAACGAGAAATGTCTTGCACAAGAGCAGTTAAATTCCCATCATTTCTAATAAACTAAAGAATTTGATGTTTTTCATTCTGTGATTGTGCACATATTGTTTACTCTTATGTGTTGTATACGGTTGTATCTCATCAGTGAGTGTATCCCAGTTAAAAATAGCAAGCTGTTTTCTGTTACTAGGTCACTATTTTACTGTTGACTAGGTAGTAGGTATGTGTACAAGAGGTAGCTTGAACTATACTGTACGTACATTGATAGCAAGCTAATATCACAATCATTTATTTGTTTATTTCACGAAAACTATTAGAACACGACAAACGGACAAAACGAGAAGAGCTCAACAACTGAACGACAACTGTCCTTTGCGAACAAACGAACGACTATGTATACTGAAATTACTTCATTCGTTTAATTAAATTATATAGAAAAATAAATTGAATTTTATATTCCATATGTAGAAATGGAGAAAAAAATTAGAACGTTCTGAATTCTTTGCATTAATTGACCCTTTGGTAAACAGTCTTGTCGATTTTTTTTCTTTTGATGAAAGGGTCTATAAATGTTTCGAGAATATACATTTAAATTTTCAAGTCAAAATTCAAAGTAGAAAAAACGTTGTCTCGATTTTTGTATTGTCATGTTTTGACGACGCTGCGTAAAACCGGAAGATCAAACAAAGAAAAAGCAGAATAGGAAACCACAGGAGGAAGAATTTGAGATTGTTTATAAATTACTATACGGTCCCGGATTGGTTGATTGGCTATTAGGATGTTTATCAATAAATATTTTATAAAATATAAATAATTATTTTTATAAAAACTTTAAATGTGTTTTGTTCGAAATGACATTTTTAAAATTTGTCCAAATTCTAGCTCAAAAACTTCTTATCCGATTTTAATAAAACTTTACCAGGTGGATGGGGGGGGGTGCACAACAGGCATAATAATAAACAAAATGAGCTAAATTTTATTAAAATCGGACAAGAAGTGAAAACTATCTTACGCACAGTAAGCGATTTTTAGTAGGGGAAAACCTTATGGCTTCGCGTCACCGACATGTCAATATTAACAGTATATCTATAGTTACGAGTATGACGTGTACACATATACACATATATACACCAACGTGACATGTTGTGCAACGTTAGTGCTGTGTATGTCTATTATTTTATAGTTTTACCTGATAATAAAGTTTGTAGTAAGACTAATAAAATAGTGAAAAGTTAGTTTTAAAGAATAAATGCTGTAAATATGTAAACTCATCTTTCAAGTAAAAATAATTCTTACGTCTTTTACATATTTCAATTTAACGTTTTTTCACATTTAAAAAAACCCTCTAAATTTCTTCAAATTATGTCAAATAAAAGAATGTAATGTTTTTATGTTGTTCTTTAACCTCAATATGTTTTATGATTTGTTCGTGGAACACTTAGTAACTATTTACGAAACAGTTTAGGAAAGGTTGCTTCAGATTTAGAGTATAAATACCCTAACTCCGAGTTCAATGAGAAACTATAAACTTTTATTCTTTAAAAAGATATACAAAAGGGTTAATAAGAGCAGTTACGGCACTTCATAATCGTTTTCAATAAATAAATAAATCTGTGTGTGTGTGTCAAAGATAATACCTATTTCCAATATTCCTTTCCGCTTAAAATATTTTAATACCACTTAATTAAATTATACCGGAGGGGTATGTCACCTCTGCATTTATAATGAGGGTTGCACTAAGAAGTGTTATCCTGGCTGGCATTGTATTGTATACGTAAATAGATCAAAACAAAATACGAAATTTTTCAGATCATAAGAAATTATTTAAAATAATATGTATTAATTTCGTGAGTTTTACCTAACCGTTGCCTAAAAGCTTTAAAAATCTATACAACTTAAATTGAGAAATGTGTAATAAAAGGGTCGGGTGGCACAATAAAATTTTATAACCATTCAAATTCGTTCGTACACAAATTCTTGTTGGTGAAACCAGAGATTCAGCTGTTCTTTGACCATTCTAACCAAAATCCCGATAGTCACATCAAAAAATAAATTCAGCAGTGAAAACTCTATATGACAAACCTTAAAATAACGTTATTCTTCTTTTTCCTCAGTACTTCAACATTTGTCAATGTTAATATTTTTTGACGAAATAACAGAAAGCAAAGTGTGTTCTTCTAATGACTCTAACGCTATAATGCACAGCAGTAAAAATTCAAGCTTTAACATCAAAATTTGGAATTTTACCAACTTAAAAGTGATTTAATATGCGTGATATACCTGATGAAGTCATAATACACTCGTTTTTAAATTCTTTCTCTAAAATATGCTAATGGAATCTGGATAATTGTAGAAGAAATCAGGGCTTAATTTCTAAAATTGTAGGTACTATAACGCCTTTCCAATTTTTCAAAAAAACAAATTCCCCAAAAATAAAGCGACGACCAAAAAAAAGGTCGTTTCCTTTAGAAATGACGCTGACGAGCAAAACAAGGACGTTTCCTCTCAAAATAATGCTGACAAGCATAGAAAAAACTGTCCTTTATGTGTTTGTCTTCACTTATCGTGAGCTGTTCGAGGTGCTAGAACACCGTCCCGTTCCAGTTGAAATTAAGCCCTGGCAGAAATTTCTCGTCGTCTTTTCTATCAAATGATCAAAATGGCCAAACATGATACTTTAAAAATTTTATTTCCTAATACGATTTACATTCTTTAACACTCCCATCGATATTCTGATTATTGGAGAATTAAAACACGTATTAACTATCAAGATACAAATTTAAAAAATTAAAAAAGAATCCTATTTTAGAAAATAATACACATTGGGAAAAAGGTAAATTATCCATCATAATTAAATTTACGATTAAATAATCTGGTTGACTGATTACCAATTTAACTTTTATATGCCATCAATATCTTGATTAAAAAAAAAAAGAAAAACTTAAATATGTACATATTTTTATACATAACGTTCCATTTATAGACTATACATCCTTATATTTATGTATAAATAACTATTCACGATGCAACGTTATTATGTCCGGAAGCGGGAATAACTACTTCCTACAATAATGCAATGCACGGTGCAAGCAGTGTGTGCGCGTGTGCAAGTATGAAGTGTGCACGTCCGTGTAAGTGATCGACGATGCAGTACCTAACTAAAGCGACCCTTACACGCTCAAAAATATTGCACAAAATCTGAGGTTGTACAATATTATGAACCGTCTGTAGGTTATATTGAAGAGTTGTACAATATATTGTGCTGATCAAAAATAGTTTGAAATATATTGCGCAATGAATGAATATTGTACCGTCTGTAGATTCTGTAGATATTATTGCGCAATACTACTTTATTTGTTTGTTATTCTGTAATGTCACATTTGATGGCTATTATTTGAACCAGTTTAACCTTTTAAACAAACCACATGAAAAATGTTTTTTGTTTCAAAATGCCGGACGTTTTGCTGCCAGTGATAAGTATAATAGATAAGGTTACAAAAAAAAGAAAAAGAAAAAAGATCAAAGATCCTAATATCAAGAAAGTGAACCCTAGGAATTTACAAAATATAAATTAAACTAAACTATATTGATAAAACTGAAGATTATTTAGAATTATACCGTATGTCGGAAATCTGTCACAGATGGCGGCACCTGTACCAGTGAATATATACATATCACAGCATTTTGAGCCGCCATATTGCAGGACAAGTTAACTCGATCATTTAAAGAGTTAAATTATAGTTATTAATTTACAAAAATAATTATTTATTGCTTTGCAACATTTTTATCACTTAATATTTAAAATTAAACAACAGTTTAATTAACTACAATTCCTACATTTAGTTTATTGCACAAATTTCTTTAACAAAATTATTCAACTGTCTATAGGAACGTTCAATAAATTGCACAAGTTTATTGCACAATATTATTGAGCGTGTAGGGGCCGCTTTATAGTTCTTCTTGATTTAATATGAAATTGTTGGAATGTCTTATTTACTGTCTTATAAAGTATCTAGTATAGTATACATGGTATACATAGTACAGTTGCTTTTTGTCCACCGGGCGAGCACGGCTACGTTAAGAAAACAATAAATGCAATATGACGCACGTGAATGAACGTTTAATTGTACCAATGTACGATACATACGTAGGTACGCAGTGCCTATCTGTCTATCGGGTCAAAAAAATGCAAGACTTATTTGGAATGTGAATTACACGATATAGACGAAGTGATTATTATTATTATTAAAAATATAAATTAAATAATACAGTATTGAGTGTAGAATATATTAGGTTATAAAATTAAGTCAACGACCTCTCTATTAAACAATATCCTTGTCGCAGCATCCTGCATAACATAGCGAATTTTCGTTTATAAAAATTAGTTTTTCTTGGAAACCAGTTTACATAGAATGATGGTTTAAAACCATCTTTATGTAATTTTTCTTCCTCTTTCTAATGGTGTAAAAAAATGTCAGAAAAACTTTTGAATAAGTGGAAATTTTGGCAAAAAACTAATTTTTTTAACAAACAAAAACCATGTTCCAGGCATCGGACGTGTCTGGCTAACGAATTTGTGCAACAGTTTGGGACTTCCATCATTTTCACCAAATGTCGTACACCTAGGACATTTCGTTTGAGAGTTATCTTGTGGACACACACACACACACACACACACACACACACACACACATATATATATATATATATATATATATATATATATATATATATATATATATATGTGTATATATATATATGTATATATATATATATATATGTATATATATATATATAAAATATATATATATATAAAATATATATATATATATATATATATATATATATATATATATATATATTCGAATTTTGTAAGTACCGTCGTTCAGTACAAATAGTTTTCCCAAAAATGCAGATTTTTTACTGATTATACACAAAATTAGACCGACCAGACTCAACGTCTCCATACTTTATTGGTTTCAAAAAAACTTTTGAAATGTGCAAAATTGATAAAGCTGATGCGGTAATTCGGTGACTGATAAATTGGTAACAAGGCTTTCTTAAAATGACTCCAACTTGCTCAATAGGATTTTTTAAAATTTTTCTTCATTGTAGTCCAGAAATAGAGTCTAACGCAGCAACTGGTACGTGACCCTTCTTTGCACTTAAAATTTTCGAAGGAACTCCGAAATATATATAAATGAGTAAAAGATGTGTAGAAAATTGGTATGTAATCTGCAATTGCAATCAATTATTTCTGCGACCACTACTTTGAGAATCACTGGTCTAACTGGTAACCTTCGGCCGACAAACAAACATAAAAATATTTGTACGGAAAAATAACGAGAAAAACATAAAGATTTTCTTATTTAAACAAAATATGAGAGCGAAACGTAAAATTTATTTTGGCCCATATTATACAAAAAGTTGCCCACCTTGTCTTTTAGTCTATTTGTTACAAACAATATCTAAACAATTTGGAACCAGTATTACATCAAACCACTTGCTTCATTTGCGACATTGGAAGGTGTACAAAATATTCACCAACTTGAAAAATATGAATAGAATACTCAGAAAACATATTTTAAATTTCAAGAGAAAAAATTTTACGTTTAGTTTTTAATAAGAGTATGTAACCAATACACAATATTCATCAATACACCATGACTATATCAATATCAAACATATGGGTATGTAGGAGAGAACGGGTACGAATCTAACACGGTCCAATTGTAACATCTCATTTAATTACATACGCAAGGAGTCTAAATTATCAACAAAAAAATTGGGGGACAGGTCTACCGACACTGTCAACTTCCCACTGGGTGTCCCTAAAGACTAGAGACTACTGTACATAAATAATTCTTTTTCCATTTCGGGCAGCTTCTCCCCTGGGCCCCCGATAGAGGCTTTGCCCCTTGTACCATATTGGGGGCTTCGCCTTCTGTACCTAAGGGTGGGGGCTCCACCCTTATCAAACAAATGATAACATCATTTGTACTCAAGATATGCGAGACAAAATATATTTCAAAAACAGTTTCTTATTTCGTTTTTTTTTTTTATTTTTTTTTATTTTTTCATTTTATAATAATATACTGGCGTTTTAACATCAAGGAAGGTTCTTAGGCGATTATATAATAATGTTATGATAAAAAATCCATATAATCTATGTTATCTTAATAAAGTTAATTCTGTTTTTTTACCACAAAAAACAAACCGCTAATCCGAATTTGCTGAAAACTTTATCCGGTCTTCATTTTTTGATTACGCATCTAATGAAATTAGTCCGGAGTTGATATCATCATTTGTTCTCGAGATATGCGAGACGAAAAAAATTCACGAACGAACGAACGAACGAACGCACGCACGCACAGACATCACGCTAAAAACGATGGATTCGGATTCTAGTGACCTTGAAATGTGGAGATATATCGAAATTAGCGATTCGTAAAATCGGACGCATTACAATAAAACGTCCTATGGGAAGTTAATAAAAAATAGTTTCACAAAGTGACAACAGAGTATCCCTGTCAAATAACTGTAAAATAAATAAAGTTGTGTTAAGTGTTGTGAAAGATACTGCAAATTTTTTATTTTCTTAATGCGTAAGTAAAAATTGTCATTTTATATTATTTTAGGTAGGTATCACAGGAACAACTTTTATTTCAAGTATTTACTGTGATATTTTATGAATAAAGTATACACTTGGCTATTGTATCGTTTTAATTTTTTGAGGTTATCTAATAGTATAGTTACAAAAACCGTTAAAATCTGACGCGCCGATGCAGTGGTACAAATGTAACAAACACAATGGGTACAATTGTCACGTTACAATTGTACCCATTGTTATTAATATTTAAAATATATGTAGGTAGTTTAATAATATTTTTTACAGAAAATGCCGTAACGAAGGGTAAGAACGTGACGTTGGTAGGGAATTGAACTTATGTCATGTTACGTTAAATCGCTATTGTAAAAAGATTAAGCAAGGCCAAGAAGTAAACGTTTTTTCAAATACTATTCCTGGATCACAGTGGATACAATACTACCAATGTAAAAAGTGTGCACATGAAAATTGTGCCTATAATTTAGAGGAATGTTTTTCTTTTGCCTCCATTGTGATGATAAGTAAGTAGTAACATAATTTGATAATAGTAATTTTGTAGGTACATGCAAGTACAAGGGTATATAAATTGATTTATTTTGTTACCTTTTTATTGTTACAGCTGTCCCACTAAAGGGTACATATTATGTAACAAAACGCATGTCTTTTTAAAATAATTTTTTTTCATGTTATTATTATGATATAATGGGAAAAAATTTTACGGTAATATTTGGCTAACATATGCAGTATTGATACAAAAAATTATCGCCCGAGAATACGGTTTACTAATTTCAGGAATCATAAAGGTACAAAAATTGTTACAATTGTACCCGTTCTCCCTTACTGTGTACCAAAAGAAAAATAAATATATTAGCCATATTTCAGAAAAAAAGGAATGTCAAAAAAGACATTTATGAATTTAATATCCTGTTATAGAGGAATTTTTAATATTAAAAAGTAACAAGAAAAATCTTTTTTCAAAAAGTTGGTCACACATGATCGATCAATCACTTACACCGTAACAGTGTTCATTTTGCAAGAAAAATCTTTGCTTTCTTTGTACAATATCAATCATAACACAATTTACTTTCCGTTAACTTTTTATAAAACTGTTACTATGTCACAAAACGTATTATACTCGTATATATTTTTTTTACAATCTTTTCAAATAAGTTTATTAGATATTTTTCATCATAATACGAGAAAATTTACATAGTGACTGAATTTATAACTTCGTTTTACAAGTTTTAACAAGCGAATATATAAGGTGTTCGATATAATATCATACTATCGTGTAAGATAAAATTACTAGGTACATGAGCTACTAAAAACTGAGGATGTTTATGATACTAAGCACTTGCAAGCAGCTTGCAGTAGTTTAAGGCTAAGGTCACACTGGAAGCGGGTACGTACTACTCAATTTGTCTGATGTAGTCGTGAGACTATAGTCGTCAGATAAAGTGGTCACACAGTTAGCGTATACCTACTTACGTAAATTTATTTTAAAAATGAATCTGTTAAGAGATTATTTATTTCTCGATAATAAAATAATTAATTATTATTTGATGAAAAATGCGAATCAAAATTTTTGGGTTTATGAATTATACAGTAGAAGATCTACTAGTGGTGAATTTAGGAAATTATTTCCACATTTGAAAATAGACAAAAATAAGCTTTTCCAATATTTTTGTATGAATGTATGAACATTAAATGCTTCCCCAACCTCTACCAAAGTTTTCTACAAATTTCTCTGTTATAGTATTCTTTTTTTTTTTTTTTTGGTTTCCTTTCAAATACAAGAATTATTAATTTTCTATATCCATTTAAATATATCCTTAATTTATCAAATGATAAGTTTATAAAATTGTCGTTTGGTACTACAAAAATTGTAACAAATGAAAATATCCCTTAAAATTCAAATAATATTCATAAATTGTAATACTATTAGGCTGTCTACACAATCAATGCAATAAGGAATAAGAAATAAGGAATAAGAAGTATGTCATCTAGTAACGTTGAATGGAACTTTAATGAAATAAGAAATAAGGAATAAGAAATAAGAAATAAGGCGTATGCCATCTAGTGAAGTTGAATGAAACTTTAACTTAACTGCTCATAGGTAAATGTATTTAGGTATCTTTGTACATCAGAATTCATGAAAAAGTAAAGTTCGTGATGATTTTTTTGTCGCTAAGTGAAAAAAATCACGAATTTTGACGTAAAAAAATACCTACATATTTATACCTATGACCAGCTATTTTATGAAAAAAATGTAAAAAGAAAACCTATGCATAACGATAGCCATAATTATGTACTTTAATAATTTTTTTTTCTTCTTTTAATTTGAAATGATACATCATTGCAATATCCTTCGTATAATTTACAATTTTTTTAGGTGCATTTGCATTATTAAATTTGCAAATATTTAATATTATTCTATACAATTTTATATGAACAAATGGATACTCATTAAAGTCTTTTTAATTCGACCCTCATATAGGTATTCAATCACATTTGCAAAAAAAAATTTGCTAAAATTGTCAATTTTTTGCGGCGTCACAGTGCTGTTTTTCCTTAACTACTTGATTGAACCATTTGTTTACCAATAAATTGAAAGTGGGTATGTTTTTCATATCATTCTTATTAAATATTGAGTTTGAAAAGATACCCGAGCTCAGCGCTTTTAATGGGTATATTTTCAAGTATCGAACTATGCTTATTAAACATTGAATATATACCCGAGTTCAGATACATTGAGCTCTGAATACGGGTATATTTTCCAAATACGCCGCGCGTACTTGTACGTATACGTCAGATTGAAACAAACAATGCAAATGAACGAAGTTGCGTATTTTGAAAATATACCCGAAGTCAGAGCTTGTGACGTCACTGACCGATCTAGGATCGGGTATAATTTACAAAACAGAAACTAACAAAATGACTCTTTAAAATATATCTCATTTCAGAGCCAAAACCGGGTATATTTTCAAGTACAAGAATACTTCTATGAGAATTTGAATATATGTATACCCGACAATAAATTAGTGTAATCTTATACAGTTACTAATAAGGTATATTTTCAAACTTATTTCAACACTGTTTTGTAAATTATACCCGATCCTAGATCGGTCAGTGACGTCACAAGCTCTGACTTCGGGTATATTTTCAAAATACGCGTACGCGCGAATGATTTGTCGTACGTACCCGCTTCCAATGTGACCCTAGCCTAACACATGACATCTGCTGATGACACAAAATCGTCACGTAATTCCTACCTAACAATACGTCACAAAATCTATAACCTACCTTTATGTCGAATTGAAGAAATAAATTTGTAATAAATGTAATATAGGTGTTATTCATTAGTACTAATTAAAAATGTCCATTAAAAAATCATCACAATAGGTGTCAAGTGTTATGTTACTGCAAACTGCTTACAAGCGCCTCGTATCATGAACACCTGATGACTTGAATGACTTTGCTTAGATTGAATCAGCATGAAATATTCTTGACAAACGGTGAAATTCAGAACGAATGTTTTTACAACTTTCATGTTTATTATACATTTAAAATTTCTTTCAATCTCTAGTGTATATTTTTGGGACATTCTTTGCATCATAAAATTGTGTCATTAAAAAAACAAAAGGCAAAATTTTAATATTAACATACAATAAATAAATACACGAATAAAAAAAAAATTGCAATTATTAACAACAATGGTGATATTAAAAAAATATCTATATACTCTGCTTATAAAAACAATAGCTGATGGCCAAATTGAAAAGATTATTTGTTTTAATTGTTATGAACAGATCGTTCATATAACAACGTGCAGGGAATAACAGTTGTATAAATACAGAGCAGTGGCCATACAAAAAAAAATAATAATAAACAAAACAACCCTCTTGTTTATTAATTCTTTAATTTTTGTAAAAACTTTTGAAAAAATAATAACCAATTCAACACAAAATGATACCTAATAATATATAAAATTTTGACAAAATGTACTTTCGTTTTTAATGAACAATAAAAATATGGTTACTTAAATTCTTTTTTAAAGAAAATTTTGGAAAATTGTGAAAAATACACTGCCAATGGAGGTATGGTTAAGCTTCCTCGTATTCGTAACAGACAGCTGTTATCTAATCTTTAGCAAGATTTTGTGTTTATACTGCCTTCTTATCTTAAATTTCGTGTCTTATCATATTATTAACAAGAATAACTTAAAGACAAGAAAAGTGTGAACTACTTCTTAACTTTTTCTAATCAGCTATATAACTATGGAAAAGACTGACTGCGTGGCCATTTTTTTAAACATCAAATCAGTTCGTAGAAAAAATTAAAGAAACTAATAGAGATTATTTGGCGATTTGAACTGTATTTTACGATTGCGCATGCACAGTAACTATATAATTACTCTACTGTAGGGAAATATTGTAATATATGGCCTAAGCCGAGTAGCAAATAAAATATCGACATTTAATACTCTCCATTTGCGATGGAATTCGTGGAAACTAAGAACCATCTCGCATTATTTCTGAAAATTTCAACAAGATCGATCGAATAGTTCGGAAGTTATTTCACTTGGTGGAATTTTTAGACACACTGACGGACAGATCGACAGACAGACACGAAATCAAAATTGTTCAGGAAGCTTTCCATTTCCAAGGAAGAAAAATTGTTATATTCCGAAAATGATCACAATACCTTAGTAGCCTTGGAAGCGAAAATTGTTTGAAAATTGTAACAGAAATTGAACTAAGTAGCCGACTGTAGCTGAATGTACTCTGTAGTTTGTAGCCGAATGTACTCTTGATAAAAGATGCTGTGTGAGAGGATTACCTACTTGAGTCTGGATATGCATAATATGATTTAAGTAGTATTAGAGAAATGTTTAAAAGAAATTCTTGTATTTCAAATATAATTCTTGTAGAAATCATTTAGTTTGGAATCATTTGCACCATTAGTTAGAATGACATTAGATCATGTTATATGAAAGGTCCGGCCATAAAGATGTCCCCATCAAATTAGCCCCACCATTTTCTTTTTTCAAACACAAGAGTTCTGACATATTGTGCTAATCATATTCTAAATCGTAAAAAAAAATTTTGCAGCCAAAAACTATTTTTGGGCATAAAGTTAGCTCTGCCATTTTCCTCTCTTAAAAAAAAAAAAAAAAAACGTTATGCTCTATTGTACATGTGCTATCATGAGCCGTAAATAAAAAAAACTAAATTCCAAAACATGTGATTTTCATCACTAAAAATTTTTTTTAAATTTTGTAATGTCATTATCTTTCTGCGGACCGGTGAGATACTTTCGCCGGCCTGGCATCGGACGTATATCAGCGATTGAAAAACACTGACCCCTTGCATTGTTTCTGTAAATATTATCTATGATCTAAAATTGTATTTGGATAACGGTTAAATTATCTGTAATCTTTATCTAGATGTTTTAAATTATATTATCTATTATTATCTGTTATCTAAATAATAAAATTACACATCTTGCCCAAAACGGACTAAGACACACTGTCCCTTCGTATACGAACACGGTGAATTTTCGTATTGTGAATATATGGCCGAATATCTCGCTTTTATCAAAGTGTGAACCATTTTCAGAAAAAATAAGTAACAATAAAATATATCGTCTAACAGAATAAAGGTAATGTCCACTCCTTTTACATAACACAATAGAACAAATGCATATTATGTATCTGTGTACATGTATGGATTCTATATCTGTCGTGGTATACGTGCAACTTCCTGATGACTCACTAATCAATATGAATGTTTGTCACCTTCATAATATGTATAAATCAGTATTTTTATCAAAAATGGGAAGTTTATAATTATTATTAGTTTATTACGGTTGTAATATAAATTATAATTATTAAAATACCCACACATCATTCGTTCCTTTTCGTTGATTTACAATAAAAATAATAAAATATAGTTTTTCCTAATTAGATAAATCAATTTATTATTTTAGTTAGACGTTTTTAGTATTCTCATTAAGAAAGGTAAACAGCCATTCTTTTCAAACATACACTTTGCACTAAAAAAATTAATTTTTGAATTTCCTAATAAAACCTTTAATAAAGCCATCAAAATACCTAATTTAAACGTAACTAATTTAAAAAATACTTAATTTAAGGATGTTTGGGAGGTACAATCGGAGATAAAAGTACATGAAATTAGAAATTCGCAAATAATTGAGTTGTATAACAAACTATGAGGTAAATAGATAGTTATCTTTGTTAAATAGTAGCTATCACTACAACTGATTGTACAATACATCAAACTATAGCTCTCAGCTGACTACAAGAACTGAGTACATTCTGAGGATTTTTCGGAGAATTTCAAAATGCTACGAGACGATTGAAAATTTAGTAGAATGTTCCTCATTAAATACTAAGGCCCCTGGGAAAATTTCAAACCAATTCACTAAGCCGTTAAAAATTATAAAAAAAAAAAAAAAAAAACACTAATTTTACACGTACTCTTATGGAAATTCGAAAACAGAACAGATTAAATAACTTTTTAACGGCTTAGTGAATCGGTTTGAAATTTTCACAGGGGCCTCAGTATTTAATGAGGAACATTCTACTAAATTTTCAATCTTCTCGTAGCATTTTGAAATTCCTCCGAAAAATCCTCAGAATGTCCTCAGCTCTTGTAGTCAGCTGAGAGCTATAGTTTGATGTATTGTACAATCAGTTGTAGTGATAGCTATTATTTAACAAATATAACTATTTATTTGCCTCATAGTTTGTTATACAACGCAATTATTCACGAATTTCTAATTTCATATACTTTTATCTCCGATTGTACCTCCCAAACATCCTTAATTTAAAGTATTAAAATTATTTAAATTTAAAAAGTACCTATTAATTTAAAAAGTACCGAATTTAGAAAAAAATTAGAATGAGTGAAGAAAGTGATAAACTAGTAGGTTTGAATGACATTTTGATAATTTTGGAAGATCCTGAAATAAAATGGTTACAGACTGAGTGACTTACCACTTTACAAAATGTGTTAAAGTTTTTGAGCAATAACTTTGGCAGACTTTGTAACTACTAATACATAGCAAAGAAAGAATATTGTGAATTTTATAAATAAATAAAAGCGTGTATTGTGTAAAATAATGAAGCTGTTAACTTTATTGCCACGTCTGTAACAAACCCCAGTCACGTCCGTAACGTTTTTTCCAATTTTTTTAAATAAAATCTTGCAATGTTTTCAGTTTAGATATTAATATTTCCCTGTAGACATTTTTCTTAAGATTATATCAGAGAAAATTTTAAATTACATATTTCTCAAACAATTAACAGATTTTTAAATAATTGTAACAGTATGTCAAAATCCAAGTGCTTTTCACGTCACGTCCGTAACACCAACTTTATTAGCTCTAGCATTAAAACTAATCATGCTATGTATTTTATATTCAGTACAAATATTGTGTACACATTTGTCTATTTAGGTACTTAGTATTAAAAATTTATAAGAAAAAGATAACTTCTATTTTTTTACCCTTTTTTTCTTATGAGAAGGCGTGTAAATGTCATGTCCGTACCAAAAGAATGGCTGTAAATTAATAAAATAAAATGTAGTTAAAAATGTAAACAAATTACCTACTAAAAAAATAAATTTGAAATAGAATTAGGAGAATTAAAGTTTAAATAGGTAAACTTTTTGTCAAAATTTCATAATTATAAAGAAAATTAAGTAAGAGACAGATTCGCGTGAAAAACAGTCCGAAATTTCAACACCCGGCTATTAGATGTTTATTCATAATTTAATATCATTAAAATTATGGTGAATAACTGCTCGAAAACAAATTTGCTGCGGAAGTGTCTCCGTTAAAAGTTACAAAATTGCAAAAAATTAAAATTTTATCGTACAGTATAATATAGTGACCTTGAAAATTTTTCGAAGCTGGAGTACATAAATAATTTTAGAATGGCCAGACCAATGTTTAGTAAGATAGGTACTGAATTTTTTTTTATCTAGATAACAGATTATAGGTAATATAATTTAAAATAACAGATTATAGGTAATATAATTTAAAATATCAGGAAAAAAAATTTAACTGTTATTAAGATAAAATTTTAGATAAAATTATACTCAATTCTAAATGCTTTTTATGATGAACTTTCTAAGTTTATTTAAATTCTAAAAAGAGCAATATCTTATTGAAAAAAAAAATCAAATATAAAAAAAAAAATCATAATTATTTCTATTTTTAGATATACAACAATATCTCACGATAATTATAAGTTATGTAAACATATCTTTATGAAAACTAACAAATACATAAAAGTGAAAAAAACGTTGATGCATTTCATGAGGGAGCTTGGGCTTGATTTTTCTTTTTTTTTAAGAAAATTAAAAATGTACTTTTGTTATCTTATCTTTTTCCTTCGCTTAAAACAAGATAAAATAAACGGTAACTTCTTTTAAAAGACGTCACGAGCTTCAATTGTCAATAGTTATCCTCTGCCTGCGAAAATACTCAAGGGTCCATTTTTCTGTACATAGGGTAAATGGTATATTTATTGGACAGTTAAGAAAAATTTTCAAAACAAAGTACAGAAAAAGTACGTGTTATAGCTTGACTTTTAACGAAAAAATTCATAAATAAATTAAGACCTGTCTATTTTAATGTATCATATAAAACTTTCATATTACATATTGGTAAGTCTCTGAAAAAAAAAAAAAAATACATATTAAAGTTGTGCGTGAAGAAAAATACAGTTATTGGACAAAAATTGCATTTATTAATTTCTGGCGTATTTCCACAATCCACAAGTTCTGTAGATATTAGAAGGTTCTGTTTAACTAACAAATCAGGAAGTTTGCTTTACTAGTCTATAAACCTTATAATCTTCAAAAGAGTGTGTCTTGTCCAATAACTGTCAACGTCCAATAACTATACCGTTTACTCTATTATATTTAATTTCAATAGAACACTCATGATAAAATTTCAACTTTTCGCGATTCTGTAATTTTTAAAGGAGACGTTTACGGAGCTCATTTACTACCTATGCAAATGAAAATGTTCCAAATTGTGTTCTTTACAATATATTTTAAAATTAATGAAATTTGAGTTTAGTCAGTTTTATTCATAATAACTACTAAAATCTAACTGAAACACTATACATCCAACCTAAAAATTTCAAACTTCCGCCCGTCTTGTTTCGTTTACAAACTCTCTGAAGGTCTCTAATTGATTGACAGACAACTGAAATTTAAATTTCCATTTAATTGATCACATTCGTTTTTTTTTTCCTGAATGAAATTGAAATTAATATAATAGTTTAAAATTTACATTTGTGATGTATATGTAGGTTGCAACTGCAATAATTGCAGTTGCATACTATACAAGAGATAGCTAGGCGACATAATAAATAATAAATTCATATTTTAATAATTTTTATAGATATTAATTAGCATTAAATAAGTTATGAACATTCTTAATTATAAGTTATTGTATATAACTAAATGTGATTGACATCATTCGCCAACATAATCGACTAACAATAAAATCAAAATTAACATAACAATTTATATTTCATTTTAATATTTTTATTAATGTATTAATTTATTATAAAATGTTAATGCTATATGTTTCTTTATTTATTGTCTGTATTAAAATTAAATAAAAGTAGGATTCCTTTAAGGGGAGGTTTACTTGAGAGTCGTTAAAAAAAATCGATTTTTCTTTTTGCAGAAATTGGTAGCTAATTATGTGTAGAATATGTTCCCAAAGTGATTTTGCTGAAAGTAATTTAAGGGAAGGTTTACTTGAGATTTGATAAAAAAAATCGATTTTTTTTTTTGGCGAAATTGATAGCAAATTATGTGTAGAATATGTTCCCAAAGTGATTGTACTGAAAATAATTTAAAAACAAGATTCTTGCACATTAACCGAATCCAGCTTTCTATAAAAAAAAAATATTCAAAAAACGTAGTTCACGCAATAATGAGTATTAAATATAAAATTTTGAAAATACGTTTCTTTATATATATTTTATAATATCTTGGAACTACATTTTTGGAACTGGCGGACACGATAACTCAAAAACTATTCGATGGATTCTGTTTTTTTAATTTTTTATTTTAAAAATAATTCAATTCTTCGGCACCTCTACCTAAGTTCGATACACTTTCATTATTTTTTTTATTTTTAAGTTTCCTTTAAAGAGCGAAAAATAAGATAAAAATCGTAATCAAAAGTTCAAACATCCGCCATTTTTTTTCTTTCAGAAATTTATTGATATTATAGGTAGAGGTGCCGGTATTCTTCATATATTTTATAAATCTTTTTTGTTTTTGGATTTCGGTGGTTTATTACCGGCGCTCGGATGTCCGCCAACTAGGCATTGGATTTTCGGATCGTCACACTGCAGTATCTATAAAATGGACAATTTTTTATATTTTTCCTTTTTTTATATAGTTTAATACTTAACGTAGTTGCTCTGAGATAGTCAGGTACAAAAGTATATCTCAAAAAAAAATTGTTCTTTTATCAAAAATTAAATAATGTATTAATATTCTTCAGTGATTATATTTGTATACCACTTGCTTTTTTTAATTTCCGAGCGCTTATGTTGTAGCAATTTAAAAATATTGTTGAAAAAGCGTGGTAAAAACATTGCAAAATGATGTTTTTAAATTATATTTCAAAAACGGCGTGGTCAATAATTTTTATTTCTTATTAAATATGGTTTGTAACTTTATTTTAAATAACATATTAAAATTTTATCAAATTCCTTTGACACGTGTTCATTTTATTCAAAAAAAAATTTAATTTTCCCATAAGAGCCCATGTTAAAATTATAAAACTTTGAAGTCGTTTTTCTCAAAATTGGGGTGGTCAATTTTTTTTTCGGTAAGGACTCGTATTATTGGTATTGGAGTAAATAAATATCTAGAGAAGTTTCGTTAAAATCCTTTGAAAAAATCGTTTCATCGACCAACTACCTTAATAAATATGTGTACAAAATTTGAAATTAATATTTACTTCTTTCTTGAGAAAAAAATTCTAGAAAAATACATAATTTTTAAGGACCCTTGAGTAAACCTCCTCTTAAGGTGACTCCGAACAGTTGAATGATTTACAACTATGACCGTAGTGATGCATAGTTCTTTGGATTCCAAGCAAATAGCTTAGAATAGCAGTTAGGAAAACTGATACGGAATTAAAAATACAGGGATTTTCTAGTGTTGATTTCTAGCAATCTCTCAGATGAAGTTTTGAAATTCCTAATAGTGACAAAAAATATTAAAAATAAGTTTCACCAATTTAGAATTGCTTTAGTTTTGAAACTATCACGATTTCTACAAAACTCACCGAAACAATCTGGAATCACAATTAAATCCTCAAACGGCATAAAATTTAATAAAAAATACGCTACCTATGGGGTGTGGTACACAGCTTCCTCGTACTCGTAAAAGACTTTAAAACAGTATTCTATCAATTATATATACCGTGAAATTATATTTTCGCCTTAAAGTTCATAAAAAATTGTTGTAACTCAAAATACTTAAAGGCTAAATTATAAAATAATAGTAAAACTATTTTAGAAACTAACCCCCCAAAATACTTTAACAATTTGAGCGAAGTGGGACTAGCAATAAATAAGATATTGACATTTAATGGGATTTCATGGTAGCGCCGTGGATACTATTACTCCGAATGCAATGAAATTTGTAGGGGACCATCTAGAAACTAGACCGCATAATTTCTGACAATTTCATAGAAAACAACTGAATAGTTCAGAAGTTATGCCACTTGGTGCAATTTAGTATATAAATGGAATACCATGGTAGCGGCGTAGCTACCGTTACTCCGATTTCAATTAAATTCGTAGGAGACCATCTAGGAACCAAACTGCATAATTTCTGAAAATTTCATTAAAAACAATCGAATAGCTCAGAAGTTATGACACTTGGTGCAAAGTGGCGACACACAGACAGACGGACGGACGAACAGACACCAAACCAAAATTGTTCAGGAAGCTCCAAAACGTAAAATGTGCGTAAAAATTTTATTTTGGGGGGAAACAAATTATTTTCCGAAAGTGATCACAATGCTTCCGCAAAAAGTAAAAATAGAGTAGATTAGTAGATAAAGTGTTGCAGTAAGAATCTGAATATTACCAAAAAATAAAAAATTAAAATTAAAAACATTCTTCAATAAAAGAAGTAGTTTTTAGGTGTCAAAAATTACAATACAATATGAAATTGTATAAACTATATTGTAAAATATGTAAAAACAGGAGTAGTGGTGGCGGCGCTGGAAACAAACCAAACTATACTCTATATTCCATTTAATTTAAACTTATAACAAATTTATAAACTTTATATCATCTAATTAAAAATTCTATTTTCGAATTAATTAGCTTTCCCTTTTTATTATTAACTTTTTATGGAGACTCAAAGATTTTGATTTTTTTAAAGTATTATGGCAGTTTTTATAAGTCACATAACCTCGTTCATGTTGCTGTTTAATTTCCGTTCGATTCTACATGACCTCGTCATAGTTTTGATTATAGTGTTCTTACCGCTTGGGAAAACAAGCAGCTTTTTTACAGATTCACAGGTATTTCTTCATAAAAATGGCGAGAAAGTCAGTGAGTTGTGAGTTGTGAATACATTCGCTAGAAAATTTTATTTTTATTAAATTAATAATTATTACATGCGGCGCAAAACTGTTTACCAACAGGCACAGTTTAAAGATGTTTGGGAGGTACAATCGGAGATAAAAGTACATGAAATTAGAAATTCGTGAATAATTGCGTTGTATAACAAACTATGAGGTAAATAAATAGTAATCTTTGTTAAATAATAGCTATCACTACAACTGATTGTACAATACATCAAACTATAGCTCTCAGCTGACTACACGAGCTGAGTACATTCTGAGGATTTTTCGGAGAATTTCAAAATGCTACGAGAGACGATTGAAAATTTAGTAGAATGTTCCTCATGAAATACTAAGGCCCCTTTGAAAATTTCAAACCGATTCACTAAGCCGTTAAAAAGTTATTAAAAAAAAAAAAAAAAAAAAAACTAATTTTACACGTACTCTTATGGAAATTCGAAAACAGAACCAGATTAAATAACTTTTTAACGGCTTAGTGAATCGGTTTGAAATTTTCACAGGGGCCTTAGTATTTAATGAGGAACATTCTACTAAATTTTCAATCGTATCGTAGCATTTTGAAAATCCTCAGAATGTACTCAGCTGAGAGCTATAGTTTGATGTATTGTATAATCAGTTGTAGTGATAGCTATTATTTAACAAAGATAACTATTTATTTACCTCATAGTTTGTTATACAACGCAATTATTCACGAATTTCTAATTTCATGTACTTTTATCTCCGATTGTACCTCCTAAACATCCTTAAATTAGCGACTCACACTTTAGCATTCTACTTAAATCGAACAACATGTTTATGCAAGCTTCGATCACAGAAAAATTCAAGTTCATTTACATACTTTGATATTACTGCAGTACTCCTACTTAACAGATGTACATATACATGGGTAGTTATATAAACGAAGAAATTTTGGACGGCCCATGGAGACTTCTTAATGGAGACTGTAAATCTTGATTATTCCTATAGTATAATACTTAAAATACATTTTAAAGCAGACATGTGTAACATATAGCCCGCGGGTCGGATCCGGCCCTCGCAGCAGTTTTTAAATCTTAGACATACATATTTAGAGTTATTTTTTCTCTATTAGAGTTTCTCTTTATATGTAGGTACCTACTGTCCCGTACAGGTTGTATCTGCTTTCCAATCTGTGGTCTTGATTAAGTTGCAGATGCCTGTTTTAAAATATCAAATTTTTAGTATCTTGGCGTGTCCCTTTACTTGAGAATGAAAGTTGATAAACTAAAAAAATATTTTTTTAGGCGAATAAAGGCAAATTTATATTACGGTAGTAATCTTTAATAGTGATGCCTCATTAACATTTAAATAATTATCAAATTATTCTGTATTTATCTGAGGAATATCGCTTTTAATACTATCTTTCGAACTTTTTCTCAGTATCCAGTCAAATTAACACACTTTAAAAATAACAAAAATTTATACTCCGATCAAGTTGCAGTTCGTCATAGTAATTAATTAGAATGTAATAAATATAATATCGCACGCTTTTAATTTAATCCATGATCCTACGTGAAAAATATTTTAACCCTTTGCACTCGAACAATTTTTAGTATGGGTACTCAGCTACTCGACAGTAGTTTTAATAAAAAATTGTAATACATCAAAGATAAGTATTTTAAACAAAAGTAGTTTACATATTACAAACATTATATTTTAATATTAAATTTTATAATTTTCCTTAGTGTGATATTTGAAATAAAAAATAGGATGGCGCCTGAGAGGCGCCTTTCGAGTGCAAAGGGTTAATATTTACTTTTGATTAAAGTGTTATATTGTTATATTTTAAATGGAATCATGAATGATTTAAACTAAAGTTAGGATACTGAAAACAATCCAGGATCCTGATCAAATTTTGACAATTTCATGTAACAAATGGACTCAACTTCAATATGTCAAAAATGATATCCGATATCTTTTATATGCCCTGATTACCCATGTGAATCTTCCTAATTACAAATAAATTATTCGGAATTAAGTTATTATTAATATTTTTA
The DNA here is from genome assembly GCA_035578155.1 of Brachynemurus nebulosus. NCBI lineage: Eukaryota > Metazoa > Arthropoda > Insecta > Neuroptera > Myrmeleontidae > Brachynemurus > Brachynemurus nebulosus. Next base: position 28,986,548 of record JAPWDM010000004.1, on the reverse strand, counting down.
TAAATATTTAAGCTCTAGTAACAATTTGGTGACTTCAATAAACAATTTGAAAAGTTCAATGCCTATATTTCCTGTTCATAACCTCAAAATTACATGTGCAATTTTTTTCAGTGTTTTGACTGGCTAGATTTGGATGGTAAAAAAACGTCCTCAAATTGAATTTAAGATGCTTTTCAGAACATAACGTAAGTGCTGAAAATACCTTTAATTATTTCCTTCGTTTATAGAACTACCCATATACGTTGATTTAAAATAATAACCGTAGGCACACTTATTGTTAATAAATATGCAAATTTCTAAATACATTAAAAAAGTATTTACGTGAAGATAATTTTAAAATTATAGTCGCACCGTTCATAATTTATGAATGATTGATTAATCGTTTTTTTTTCTTAAAATTATACTCAATGCCGAATAAAAATACAAAATAAAGAATAAAAATTTTAATTGCCCTGACCTAACCATGGTCACACACTTCGCTATCAACAATTTCACAACATAACATTATGTATTCTGTTTGTATAATAAACACTGTGCAAATATTCACAAAATGACATAATAATTGCAGTAATAGAAAGTAAAATTTTTTGAATACATAAATATAGAATGAGTACTGCGAGAGTCGTGGGTAGTGCAGTGCAGGGAGTATCTTCACATTACCATCAAGTTCTTCACGTTGCCATTATTAAAAACGTTTGAGAATCTGTTACTCTGTTGTGTGATGGTGACTGTGTCAAAGGTCAGTTAAAACATGCTCGACACAACCATTTTTTTTTTTAATGATCCCGTTATTTTATAATGTAATATATTTACATGATTTACATAATACAGTCGACCAACGGTGATCTGTGGTGGGATCTGTATCTTGCGGTCGTTCGTAGAACAACACAGAGTAATTTTATTGTTGTTTAATTCACACTGTTTATTAAGAACACTTAGAAAAGTAGTGGTTTCTTTCAGATAGGAACAAAAACAAAAACGTAAATCTCGAAAAATTGACAAAAATGTTTTTGTCAATTTTTCGAGATTTACGTTTTTGTTTTTGTTTGGTGTTCGATTTTCTGAGGATGACCGTCAATCGGTCGAAACTAGTCAAAATTTTGACTTTTCATTAATTTGATGTGTCTACATTTTCATATATTTTTATATAGGTACTTATTTTTAAAAGCTTTTATTTAACTTGCTATGTTAGTATGTTGGTTTAGATCAAATCTTGGAATCAAAATTTATGTAGACAGGTTCTAATTGAGCTAGAGGTTTCAAATTTTACATACGTGTCTAACCTTGATGACAATGCAATATTGTATAATTAGTTTTGCCCCAAATCACCCCAAATAAAAATTTTTGATTTTTAGTCCTGTGCAACTTTTTGACATTTCGAATTATCAAATTTAATATTGTCCATTGATTTTACCTTGCAATTTTTTATTTCCATAGTTATATTTGATTGGGCTAAGTTAACCGATTAAAATATAGGTAAAAAAAATACTTCTTTAATTTTTTTTTAAATTAATTGTGATCAGACTAAAAAGAAGAAAATAAATTTTAGGAAAGTTTGAAGCAATATGCAACATAATTTATAAAAGCTTGAGGCGTTTAATTAAGTTTGGTAACTACTGAAAAGTACAATAGCTACACTTATATCCAAAACAGAAATAATTAATGATAACGTCTCAAGCTTTTATAAATTATGGTGCATATTGCTTCAAACTTCACTAAAAAGTTATTTTATTTTTTTCTTAGCCCATTTTTAAATAAAAGCTTTTTCTTAAAAAAACATTTCTTTTACTTTAATTTTTTATATACAATTGACAAAAACGTTTTTGTTATTTTTGTGAGATTTACGTTTTTGTTTGTTTTTTTTTGTTTTTTTTTTTTTGGTGTTCGATTTTCTGAGGATGACCGTAAATCGGTCGAAACTAGTCAAAATTGTGACTTTTCATTAATTTGGTTTCTGTATATTTTGATATTTTTTTGTATTTTTTGCGGCTTGTCGTTTATTATTTTAAACTTTGTTTTTTGTTTTCATATGTTACTTTTCTCTTACAATGTGTAAGACCCAACAGAAACGATTACGAGGTGATCAAGTGTGAGAAGACCATCTCATGCAATGATAGAAATCACAAATTTTTGTGGATTTCGTGTTGTTCGAACAACGAAAAATAAGACATGACAATATTGGTGACGTGTTTGTCCCAAACATACATTTTCTACTAAGGCATTACATCACTGAAATGCCAGAAAAGACGGTTTTTTTTTTGGAAAATTCTTTTCTCTGTAACGAATGACGCAAGTATAGCCCAAGATTCCACCGTATGCATATCCTATGTATTAGATACATTAATGACTTCGTGCGTGAGTAGTACTACTACAGGCCTAAAAGGAGCCACCATTTATTTAAGCCAGTTTTCTCGTATGACAGAATATGACGTCATTTCTGGTTACGATTTTTAATTTTTACTTAATTCAAGAAGTTATATGGATGAAATCTATATCAAAATGTAGCTTTCAACATATAAAATGAGTTTATACTGAGGCGTCAGACTTAATTAACGCGGAACTCCATGACATTCTCGATTAATTATCTCGCGTGGTATAATGAGTCGAATAATTAAGTCTGACACCCCACTATAACCTCATTTCATCCATGTTTTCCATGATTTAAGTAAACATTAAAAATCATAACCAGAAATAACAATCAAATCTGTGACACGAGAAAAATTAGCTTAAATAACTGATGGCTCCTTTTGAGTCTGTAGTAATACTACTCATGCACAAAAAGTCGTTCATACATAGGATTTGTATACGGCGGGCTCTCGGACTAATATGCCAATATAAAAAAAATTCCAAAATTATGATTTTCATGGCAAATCTTGGACCGGCACAAATTATATTACTGATTCAAAGAACTGAAATTTGGTATCTTTTTTCTGACAAGGGGAAATTCTTCTAAACAATCTGAATAATTCTTTTATATCTTCTATAATTTGATAATATAAAAAGGACAATCAAACTGAATTACTACCACAATGGTTGTGATAAACTGATAAGTTTTCCCTTAAATAAAATATTTAGTTTATAAATAAGTTTTACACATTTATTTGTTGATGGTATTGTGTATTTTTTAATACAAACTCTACAAACTTTTCCTTTTATGTTGAATTTTAATCAAATGTGCTTCTTTTCACAAAGTTTTTCACTTTATTACAATAGCTACTGCTAATAAAAGCTCTTTTTATTAATATGAGTGTGTTGACTGCTTTCTTGTGTATATATTATTATATTATGCAGTTTAAATATTATGAATCCTTATAACTTCAACTCATTTGAAAATTTTTATTATATATAGCCGACCTTCGTTATCAGTTCGCTTACGGGGCTGTAGGAGAATATAATTCTAAGAATTCCTGTACCCCCACTTGAGCTTAGTAGTCGACCGCCGTAACTCGCACTTCCCCTACTTTTCAAGCGTGTGAGTGTGTACTTATTTGAAGAGGTGGATTCCAAAAGGTGTTAAGTCATTTTTTTTTTTAATGTGAGATTTTAGTTGATGCAGAATGTTTAAGTCCCGCTCTACACGATTCTCATAGTGCTACCCTTCAAAATGAGCTTTGTCTACTGTAAAATGAATGATGAAAAATGGAAGGTTTTCCAAAAAAGCGCTAAGTCAATGATAGTTTTATCTCAAACTGCTTTAAGTCTTGTACGCATGCGCACCATTGCATTTTTTTCAATAATAGCTGGTATTTTTTCCAAATTTGCTTGTAGACCATTGCATTTTTTTTTTTAATAATAGCTGGTATTTTTTATTTTTCAAATTTGCTTGTAGACAGATTTTCTGTTATGTCAAACACATGAAATATTGCTAATAATGCACTGTTTAAAATGTTTTTTTGAATAAAATATATCTGTATTTAAACAAACTAGGTTTATTTTAACCAATTCAACCCAACTTTTTCAAGGTTTTTTTTTCCAAAAGGGGACTAAGTCAGATGACTTAGTGCCCTTTTGAAAAATATTTTCAATATAATTTATTAAAAATTATATGTATAAATAAAAACAAAAAAATAACATCAATAATTTATTATCAATATCTTTAAAACAATTTAAACAGGTTACCACATTTACCTACCTAGATAGTTTTCTACATTTTCTGAAAAATTGCAAAAAATGACTTAGCGCCTTTTGGAATCCACCTCTTCATTTATAATCAAATAGCCTGGACGTTTAGTGTAGTATTACCATTTGTTAGAAGCGACACAAAATCTACCTATTTTTAATAAATACATTTACTAATATTTTCTAAATTCGTTCTCTAGTTTGTGTGACACGAGTTTAAACAATACTCTCAACACATATTTTCTTTAAAAAATTTTTTAAAATCTTTTGTAGAAATTGTAAATAATATTGTTAGTCAAACAAAGTTTGTAATATAATCCGCGCGATGAACGAACAAAATTTGGTTTGGTTAACTAGACATGTATTATGTAAACACGGACCTATAAAAAAAATTATTTTAATGAATAAAAAGATTCTGACAGGATGATTAATGAGTTGCACTGTTAAACATCAACACCAATGTTCGGGTCTTATAACGAGAGACTGAAATGAATTTTTTTCGATCATGTAGGGGGAATGTTTACAATAGAAATATAAATCGGCGGACTCATAACGAAAGTCGGCTGTATAAGATTAAATATAACACGAAAAGTACGAAACATTTTCAAGTGATAATCAAAAACAGTCAATAAATACTAACAATTACAATGTTGAGACTCGGGAGTGTAGTATATTTTTATGTTTATCAATATTATATTATGAATTTTATTTCAAAACAATAATATACACTACATTTTATTGTTTATATAAACAATAAAAATAATATTATACGAACACCACAATGTTTATTTTTTACATTATTATTTGCCCTATTTCACATTTGTATTGTTTAACAAAAATAAAACAAATTATGTATTTAATTAAATTATTAAATTTATTAATTATTTTATTATGTTACAAATCAATAATATTATTTAAAAAAAAAGTTATATTTACTTACTACATTTTTTATTTTTAAATTTTTTTTTTAATATCAATTCTTTGTGTACGATGCAACTGCATGAATGTTTTTGACATAGTTTATATAGTAATTGTATTTATATCAACGTTTTATTATATAAGGAAGAAATCATATAAAAACCATCAAGTAGCTAACTGTTACTGATGTAAAATTGTATTATAATCAGGCGCGTATACAGCGAACTTCTTGAAGAGAATCATACAGAAAAAATTAAACACAATTTATGTATAGGGTAAACCGGTAAACGGTATAGTTATTGGACGTTGACAGTTATTGGACAAGACACTCTCTTTTGAAGATTATAAGGCTTATAGACTAGTAAAGCAAACTTCCTGATTTTTTAGTTAAACAGAACCTTCTAATATTACAGAACTTGTGGATTGTGGAAATACGCCAGAAATTAATAAATGAAATTTTTGTCCGATAACTGTATTTTTCTACACGCATAACTTTAATATTTTTTTTTCAGAGACTTACCAATATGTAATATTAAAGTTTTATATGGTACATTAAAATAGACAGGTCTTATTTTATTTATGAATTTTTTCGTTAAAAATAAAGCTACAACAGGTACTATTTATGTACTTTGTTTTGAAAAATTTTCTTAACTGTACAATAACTATACCATTTACCCTACTGTAAATCGGAATGAAGAGGCACGAATTCAAACTTCACATCGTATTTTTCATTATCCTGGTTTTTGAAAAAATAACAAAAAATATGTAATTTTTACTCTATGGCAAATTGGAATTAAAAGGGTGAATTAGGACGATCCGTAAGGACCAACCAAAACTGAAACTGATTCAAAAATCTAAAGTCTAGTAAAATCTAAAGTTTATAAAGTATAGAAACGTCATGTTTAATGTGTTTATAAAAATCTCGAATGACTTGATAACCTTGAAACTGATCTGATCTTTGTTACAATACATCTTTCATCCGTCCTTAATCACCCCATATTTGTTCCTGTATACTTGATACAGCGTCCCTATTAATCCAGGTACTGTATCTACTTATCCCTTTTCTGGCCCTATTAATCTCCAACTTGATCCAATTGTTAAGTTCTCATTATTTTACTAAAAATTCGATTAAACAACAATTTATTCAAAAGAAGACCAAATTAAATTTTTTTTTTTCTTGATAAAGTTTTAAAAAACATAAAATAACACTGTTAGAAAACGTCAATCTAAATTGATTTTTTAATATTTTTTATCCAATTTCTAGGTTAGTCACTACTGCTACCCGAAAGAATAATTATTCTACTATACTTTCGGAAAGATACATGGTCTCCTTTACATCAGGTGTTTTTAAAAAAAATTCATAAATAACATTTTAAATTTTGTTCCTATTCACCCTTACGCCTCGATTCATTCCGGTTTACGGTATTAAGAATTATAAACTTCCTGTATACAGCTTACCTACGTAATTTATCTTTGTCTTATGTCAAACTTTATTGGTGCCTAATAATATTTAATGTATATTCTAATTTTTGAGAAGAGTCATAATTATTTGATCCCTCTTGTATACGCTCCTGATTATAATAATACATATCTATAATACAAAGATATACCAAGTTTTTAAAATCAGATAAAATGTAGTAGGAAATTCGTATTTGAACGAGATGTGGTAAACGTTTCAGGGAATGTTTTCAATTCCATAATACAAATCAAAAGCTGTGAGTTGTAAACAGATATAGAACACTCTTTATGATGGAAAATATATCGAGCCATTACCGCCATTTTAGCGTAACCGACAAATATCGAATTTTACAGGAGAAGTATTTTTTAAATATCTGCATGGCGTTTGCGATATTTCTGCTGTCTTAATTTTATTACCCCTGAGCGTATTATTCCTATTATTTTATTAATCTTACGATAAAGATGGTTATTGTCGATTACGCTAAAATGTGAAAATGTGTTGTATTAACGATAAACTAAGCAGTTGCTATAACTCGTTACTTAACGAATTTTGGAGAAAAACGTTAACACTGCTTGGTCTGTTACGGTTTAAAATGTTGCTTGCAATAAAAATCTTAATTTCGATAAAAGTGTCGCTTACGATAAATCGGCGGTAATGGTTCGATATGTATCTCATTCCCCGAAGAAAAACATTGAAAATGAAACAATGAAATTATGATGAAAATTGAAAAAATCAATGACTGACTTCAAACTTTACATACTGTTAATAGAGGGAACAAAAAAGGACAAAGGCTGTTTTTTATCTCGGAAAAATATCTGCTTCCAGTGGGAAAATACATTTAAAATTCCAGTTTATGTCATAGTTTTAAGTAGGTACTACCCGGGCGAACTCACGTGAAAAAGTTAATAAAATAAATAAATAACATTACTTACTAATTTGAAAAAAATTATCAGCTGTTACAATGGCGCTTACCTGAAACAAAACACAAAAATTTATAAGTTTTGAAATAAGTATAAAGGTACATAACTAATGAGTAGAAAAGTAAATAAATATTAAAGAAAATGGCATACATACAGTAACCCGACTAGAAATTTTTCCTTATTTGCAGAAAGTATCATCGGGTCCTTATCAGGTTTAGATAAGGTAATCCCTAATAGGGAAAACCTGATAAGGTCCTTATGGGGATGAGATAAGGATAACCTTCTTTAAAAAAAAATATTTTTCATCGGGTTAACCTGATGAGGAAATTATCAGGTTCATGTTAGGATAACCTCACTTGTAAGAAAAATATTTTTCAACAGGTTATCCTGATCAGAACCTCATCAGGATCATATAAGGATAACCTTATGTAAAAAACATAAATTTCCTATCGTGTTATCCTAATCAGAACATTATCAGGTCCATGTCAGGATAACCTTACTTGTACTTACTATATTATATAATACAATTTCATGTAAGCTTACATGATTTTTTTGTAACTGAATCTGCAACAAAATAACCTTAAAATGTAAGAAAATTGTTTCATTTTTAAACGTTTAATAAAACTATATTCGTCAATAACTAGAAAAACTTATAATTTTTCGGTTTTGTTTAATAATAAGAACTACTCTCATCTTTTTTATTATATACATTTGGGTACATATATATTCCAACGTAAGTAAGATACTTGTAGTTATAGCATTCTTTTGCTGTATACAAATCTTGTGTTACTTCCTTGCTGTTCAAAACAGGTTAACATTTTGTTTCTGTTAATATTTTCTGAACTCATTTTACATTGAAGTATTAATACTGTATGTATAATTTAACATTGAGATAACCCGATGAGGACAGCCTGATTAGGATTCAATAAGGTTTTCCTAATTAAGATCTGATAAGGTTATTCTGATCAGGATCTGATATGGTAGCCCTGATGAGGACCTGATAAGGAGGTAGTCATGGTTAAGGACTCGATGACTGTTTTGCGTGACAAACCTGATAAGGACCTCATACGGTAATCCTGATATGGACCTCATCAGAATGTAAGGCACACCTGATAAGGTCCTTGTCTGGACCTTATTAAAATTTCTAGTCGGGAAGTATAACAGTGTTTGTCGAAGCTTTGCAACATTAGCGCATTGTCTATTCATTGTAACAACAACATAAAATTACTTTTTACTTCGGCAGTATTCAACTGGTAATTACTGGAAAATGTTGTCGAAAAACTTTGATTTGAATACTTTTTGTAAGTTAAATAAATTGAAGACATGAGACAAATTCATTTTTTGCCAAATTTTGAAATATTCTGTGTTGAAGTATCATAATATAGGGCGATTCAATGTAAAATGAGAAATGACTTCGAAAAAAAAAATTAGATAAAATAGATTTGTTAGTTATTTTCTAATATTAATAGATAGTTATTTTCTACTCACAAAACCTTCAATTGTCCGATTCTAGTTCTTTTTTTTAAATTTATCTATTTTTATCTAGTTTAAAGAACAACTTTTGAGTATGAAGTTTGTTGCCAGAGGACCTGTAAAAAGGTTTTGGTAACAAATCACTAGAGGGATCAAATGAAACATTTTAGTCCCGTGGCGTATATATCATTTTTTTTGAGAAAAAAGTTATTGAAATGTCATTTGTATGAAACAATATTACATCAAGTATACTTTAGATGAACCAATCAATTTATACAATATAACTGTTTGTTTTTATTTACAAGCTTGAATTTGTTTATTATTTTAAATAAGTAATTGATTACCTAGCAACTTGCCGATTGGTGACGTTCTAGAAATTCTGCTCGTTAATTGGTTTAAAAGCGGAAACAAAAGCATTTTTAGTCCCGGAATTACAAAAAGCTCTTTTTTATCAATGTTTCTCTTGATTTTAAACTTCATATTTAAATATATTTGCTTGTTTACTATACAAAATTATAGATACTTAGCATCACTTAGAATCAAAAATTCACAGTGTCCATAAAAGTACGTATTCTATAGGGGGCGCAAAGGGTGGACAAACTGGGCAATCGCTCTGAGCTTCGCATCCTTCAAGAAAGAAAAATCAAAGAATCTGACATATCCTACAATGCATTATTCTTAACAACAGGCTTTCCGATCAACATGAAATTTCAACGGAAAATTTTAAATTCAAAATCTGTCCAATTTGTTGATATCAACTGGTTTTCATCCTTTTTTGCTCTTCATGGACACCTAACTCATATTAAACAAATTATGTGCAATTTTTCGTACAATAATTATTGAACTTTTTTTATCCGATATTTTATTTAGGTAAATATAATCTGTAGTAGATTCCAAGAATTTATTTTTAAACAGCCATCAGTGTGCATTTCAGCATATGAAGTAAAATTAATACAAGAAAATGTAATTTTAAATCAACTGATTTTATTCCTATATATTTTCAACGTGATTACTGGATATTATCCGCCACTAATAAATACCAAAATCCAAAACAGCAATTTTTTGCAATATTTTTCTAAACTCACAGCTCACGAAAATGCTGAAACAAATTTAATTGTGTCATTTACCTGAAGCTTGATGATGCAGGTAAATCTATTCTATAATTTTAATATTAATCGTCTTCACGTGTTCTCTTACTGATCTCACCTCTCATTAACTTTTAATTCAAATTTCAATTAACCGTTATTATTTTGGTACTTAATTAGAATAGGTACGCGTAATATGAGATTTAATAATTTCCATTATCATATAGCGACTACTACGGTATAAATAGATATATTTAAACAATTTGAACCACGCGTGTTCTAATTCACTTCACATAGAACCAACTGCTCATGTTACTGTCAACCGAGCTCAAGAAAATTACAATAAACAGCCCGGTTATTAACATTTTGTATTTTATAAGATCCACACAGTCATTAATATTATAAAACCCTATATGTATATGTATATGGAATGGATGTTGTATGGGTACGTATAATAACCATAAAACGGAGTATGAGAGCATGAGAAAACTTGCTAAATTGTTACATCACTTCAGAGAATTGGTTGGTCGTGGCATATAGCTCATTCGCTAGCTTTAAATTGTTTAATTGTGTCGTAATGCTCGTTATGTTCATTGCCGTTCTCTATAATATGTCAGTAAGCAGTGGCGTTACTATAATTGAACAAGTGGAACAGTCGCTCCAGGGCACAACAGGAAAAAAATTTTAAAAAAGCTCGAAAAATTCCTAAAATACCGAGAGAAGATGAAAAACAATATTCTTCAAATATTTGTCATTAACATGCAAGCAACTACTACGCGTTACTAGTCCTGAGGTTGCCAAAAGCTATCGACTGTTTTTTACTTTACGTGTTTTCACACTAAACGCATAGAATATCCTTCTCTAAACTGAAATTTATCAAAAATTACCAATCAAGAGACTCGTTTTCGGAAATTCTTATTTTTTTTGTGAAAACAAAAAAACCAAATAACACGGTATTTCAAATCTACTATATTCAGATACACGCAAAAAGATTTCTTTAAATAAAACAAAAACACAAAATAGCGACCAAAACGTGATTATCTTGAAATTTTGTTTTTAAACCAATCGACTTGAAATTTGAACTGCAGCTTCTAATCTAGTAAAGATAATCTAGTAAAGTACACAGGATTTTCGTAACTGGTTAAAATTTAAAATTTTTATAAATAAATTAAGTGTCCATAAAAAGCGAATTTCTAGAATGCAATTCAGCTATTACAGGGACTCTTAAAATATGACAAATTATAGAGAGGTTCGAATTATCGCAGGTAACAATTTTAATTTTTTAATCATCTGCGATAAATGTGAACTTGAACTTGTCTCAAAATGTACTTATAATCTCTCTGTCTCTTTCTCTCTGCAACTTTGAATTGTCGAGTATTTGACGCCGATGAGTTCGAATTAACGCGTCGTTTTGTTACGTAGCAATGATTTTTTCGGTCGAATTACCAAGTGTATAAAAATGTGTTGTTTTAGTTCGAAATATAAAGAGATTTTGTAGGGAACCCGTGATACCTTTGAATTATATACAGTTTCGAATTATCGCAGGTTTGAATTATCGAGAGTCTACTGTTATATATATATATATATATATATATATATATATATATATATATATATATATATATATATATATATATATATATGTGTGTGTGTGTGTGTGTGTGTGTGTGTCCGCACGATAACTCTCGAACGAAATGTCCTACTTTTACAAAAGTTGGTGAAAATGTTAAAGAAGTCCCAAACCGTTAGACAAGTTCGTTAACCAGACACGTCCGATGCCCGGAACATGGCTTTTGGGGCATTTGTCGCGAAAAGAATTAGTTTTGTGCCGAAATTTCCGCTTATTCAAAAATTTTTGTGAAATTTTTTACACTATTGGAAAGACGAGAAAAAATCACACAAACAAGGTCTTTAAACTAATTTTCTTATAAACTGAAGTCCGCTATGTTATGTAGGATGCTGCGACAGGGGTATTTATACTTATTACCTGAAATTATTTATCCTGTTTTTGCTGTTATTGTATGTAGTTAAAACTATATAGTGTTTTTAAAATTTGTATTCTCAATATAAGTACTAAAAAATCGAAATCAAGCCTCGCAAAGTCGCTGATCAAATCTAGTATAAGAATAAACTGTAAATTTACAAATTGCCAGCGCTTTCATCACCAATATTAATTCCTCAACATTTTCGTCCACTAAACAAACGATGTTTCCGAGCTCTTGTGTCTTTTATTACAAATCCAAAATAGTATTACTTTCAGTTGATATTATCGCTTAGTTACTGACATATTGTAAAAGAAGCTTTTCTGTGTGGTAAACGAAAATTTATTGCCGTGTAAAATTTATGTACGTGATTTGGTGGAAACGTTCCCCATTCAACGACTAAAAGAAAAACGAAATAGACACAGAGGAAAATTTGTAATATTAAATGTAATAAATCAATTGAAGAACAATTTTTCACAACGGTGACAGTCAATGACAAAATAAGAAAGTACATTATTCAAAATTAAAAAAGAAATCACAGCTAAAATACTGGCATCAAACACATAACGAATGATTCACAAAATAATAGAACACAGATTTTCTATATCTAGTTCATCTAGAAATTTTCGAAAATCCGAAACAAAGAAAATAAAAATGAATAATATATGTATGTAATACTTTATGTCGATATACTACAGTATGCTAGAGTAGTCGCCTACAACCATATATCTAGTAATATTGTATAATATTTTATAAACCATATGCATGTACAACAGACGTTTTTGTTTTTGTTTTTGTTTTCCAACTCAAAACCACCTGGTGCCCGTCTTTTCCGATGCAGCAAATTCATATTCAATTCTTTCTTACGGTTCATATATGTATGCATCCATACGTGTTACATGCAAGCCAATATATTTATGAAAATACCGCTACTAGTCAACAAAACATGTTACATACTTACAAGCCGTCCTTACACATCCTTGTGTTTTTATAATTTTCATATAAGAAAAATGAGTTAATATGATGATACGAGGTGTGTTCAAAAAGTAAGGTGACTTTATATTTTTATCAAAAACCTTTTATTTATTCATCAATATTCATGTTGTTCCCTTTAAAGCAATCCCCCTCAGATACAATACACTTGTACCAACGCATTTTTTAATCCTTGAAGCACTTCTGATATGCACTTTTTGGTATAGTCTTGAGCTCTTCCGGCGATGCAGTTTTTATCTCTTTAATCGTTGGAAATCTCCGTCCTTTCATGGGTCACTTCAGTTTTGGGAACAGAAAAAAGTCGTAGGGGACTAAATCCGGTGAATATGGTGGCTGAGGCATCATTGTAGTGTTGTTTTTGGCCAAAAAATCACGCACAAGCAACGATGAGTGAGCAAGTGCATTATTGTAATGCAAAAGAAATGAATTGTTTTCCCACAATTCCGGACGTTTTTCTCATATCGCTTCTCGCAAACGGTGCATGACTTCAAGTTAACACTCAGCAGCTTCTCTAATGGTGATTCGACGATTTCCCAATACCATTTGCTTCACTTTTTCAACATTTTCATGAGTTCTTGACGTGCTGGGGCGTCCAGAACGAGGTTCGTCATTGACATCTTCTCGGCCTTCTTGGAAGAGCTTGTAATACTTATAAAACTTTTTTTTTACTCAGAGTAAACTCACCGTATGCCACTGTTAACATTTCGAGTATTTTGGAGCACTTAATTCCATTTTTCACACAAAATTTGATGCAAATCCTTTGATACATTTTTTTCGACAGCAGAAAATCGCCGAGCACACCAAACACTTCTAACCTTTATGCCTCTTAGAAACGAACAAAGAATGCTATTATAGCTGAAACTGTGAACATATGTTCGGGACGAGTGTACTAACGCAACAAAATAAAAAAATCGAAAAACGAATGTACGTAGCCCGAGAAATTTGAAAAGTCACCTTACTTTTTGAACACACCTCATACATAATGCTTATATGTAGCGCAGGCAGACAAAAGTAGTTAAGTCCATTTTTTTTTATTTTGTAATAAGGACCAAGAGAGTCTATCTCATATATTTCCAAAAGGGAAAAAGTCAATTCCACCCCTAACATCATTTTGTATGCAGGCCCAACGAGAGGGTGGGGTAGTCGGGGTTGCAACCCCGGGCCCCGGAATGGAATAAAGGGCCCGTAGCGGTCGGTAGGGGCCCGGGAAAACGAAAAGTAAAACGAGCTTGTTTTGCTCGTCACTTATTTTTTTGGGGAGAAATTTAATAAATGTGCTTTTCTTCCTGGGGCCCGTCATTTCTTTCAACAGCCCTGTCTGTATGCACTTATAAAAAAAATTCTTTTCAGAAACTAACAAAAGAAGTTAAGGTCTTAAAATTCTTAATAAAATAATAAATAAGTACATAGTTTTATGAAACTGGGAATTTATTTTTATGGCAACAACTAGCCGTTCTAACAGGTTAAATCCACAAATGGTTTTAATAATGAAATTTATTGTTGCTTTTTATATGTTAAGTCCATAAAAATGTCTTAAAAAATTTTAGTTTAAGGTTTAAAGTTTATTTTTTAATGATTTACTATGTTACGGGTTAAGAAAGTAATTGATTAAAAAAAATTTACAAAATGTCATGTAAACTTGGAGATAATTCAAATAAATTGATGTTGTCTGCATTTCATTTTAGTTTTTACTCTCTACTGTAAAGTTGATATTTTGGACTTGACTACTTTTGTCTGCCTACACTAGATATTTTATTACGACTTAAAAAAAAAAAAAACAACATACTCGGCGTACGTGAAGAACCAGAGAGTTATTTGACAACTGGGTCGATCTATGTCAATTCAACACACTTTTTCAGTATGGCCATCTTAGAAGTTGATGAAACTAAGTAGAGTATAAATTTTCAAAAAAACGCCCAAAAACGGCCGCACGCTAAAATTTTAAATCGATCTGGAAGCTCTCCAAATTGAAGTATAGATCTGGATAAGGTGTTATTTTACAACATGTTCCAATATATCTTTACTACGATGCACTACACAATATGCCAGGAGGTAAAAGTTCTCTAATTCAAGCTTAAAATCTTGATTTTAAATTTTTCAGAAAGAATATCTAAAAAAAACTTAACTAAATTCCAGAAATAATTAATACACTTGTAAATCACCTTGCAAAACATAGAAGTAGGATATCAACATATTCAGTGTTGAAGAACTCACAATCAGTTTTATTGTCAGCTGTTATTTTCAATCCCACTAAATCCCTAATCTCAGCAACTGAAGTTCAAACTTTTAGATTTTAATGCCAATTCTTGGAATTAATTACAATTCGAGCTTTTGTAGTAACAAGCATACTACGATAAACAAAAAAAAGAGAATAAATTATTTAAACAGAAATTTGGTTTATGGAACAGCAAAGAAAAGCTAAAAAAATATTTTAACGGCGAGAAAACTATTTTAGAGGAAATTAAATTATTTTCCCAACAAAATGTGATCACCAAATTAATACGATTTTATAATATATGTCAAAAAACAAATATTGAACAGCAAAATAATAATAATAATAACAATTGAGCAACAAAAAGGATAACTGGACAGTAAAAAAAGATAATTCAGCATCAAAAAGAATTATTGACAGTATATTTGCGACAGAAAATAATGTATTTACAGTAATGGATTTAAACCTTTTTTAAACTCCAAATTAATTACTAATAAGCTCAGCATGATCTTAAAACCAAAAAAAAGTGAGCTATATTCTTCACTTGCCATAAGTACTATTCTGCTACCTCACCTTAATGGTGGCTATAATTCTAGCAGATAACAAAGTTCTACAAGACCACAATGACAACAAGTTGAAAAAAAAAAACTTTTACCAAAGTAACGTCAGTTAAAATGATGAAAATTAAAGATGGCATGTTAATTTTTAAAAAATGTCAGAACATTCATTCAGTCGTGTGTAAAACTTGTTTACTAATTAACGTAATTTAATTAAGAGCTCCCAGAACAATTGCAGTTTAAATTCAAGGTTAATGACTTGATGATCCAAGGTTACTTATGTATTGTTTTTATACTTGGTTAAATACAATGTAGCATTATCGTATTAAACGTACCTATATTAAGTGAAGCCTAATGAATTAAAAAATAAACCGTTATGCGTACATGACCAGTAAAAGTCATCGTGAATGTATTTTACAAAAATTTTATTTGGTTTACAGCCGACTCTCGTTAATTCGAAACTCGAGGGATTCTTAACATATTACGAATTATCGAGTGTTTGAAATATCAAATGGTTCAAAATTTTGGAAATTCACCTTTAGTAGCTCTTTTCCGTACTCCAGCAGTTTGAGCAGCATAAATTTTCTCCTCTCTTTCTCTCTGCAACTTTGAATTGTCGAGTGTTTGACGCCGATGAGTTCGAATTAAGGCGTCGTTTTTTACGTAGCAATGATTTTTTTCGTTCGAATTACCAAGCGCATAAAAATGTATTGATTTAGTTCGAAACATAAAGAGATTTTGTAGGGAACTCGTGATAACTTTGAATTATAGAGAGGTTCAAATTATCGCAGGTTTGAATTAACGAGAATCGACTGTACTTGATTTCACAAATGTCTGGAACAGCGCTCAATTGTTCATTTTAAACGGAGGGAAGTTTTGCACTACTGTCTAAATGACTAAAGTAGGAAAAAACAATTTGAAAATTTTCATGCAGGATCCAACTAGAAAGAAAGAGTAAAAGAATTTTGTGGTTAAATTGGAATGATAAAATCAAATTGATTTAGATTTGAACTATCTAGGAAGGCCAATTAACAAGGAGTGTAGGTCACCAATTTGATCGAGTCTCCATGTATTTACAGAGATTCATTAATGTAGTAAACCCTCAATGCCCTAGGGTACAACACTTGGAAACAAGGGCAAAATTTCTCTTGAAAGTTTTAGGCTTACCAGTAGTACGAGTTCCAAAAATTCGAACTTATGAAAGTTGTCTTGGCGAAGTGAGCTGCGTATTCGTTTTTTCTACCTTTTTTCATAAAGTATATTCATTTGCTAACATAATTCGAATTATAAATAACATAGACTTATTAATTATACTTATGAAATTACGCTTTTTTAATGATAAAATGCAGTGGAAATTCAAGAAAAAAATAGTGGTTTTTATTGATTTTCTTGTTTGAATGATAATAATCATCATAAAAACAAATAAAGCATAAATTTAGCTGGCATCTCCTACAAGAAATGAATGCAACTTTTGAGCATCACAATTTTTTTTTTAGTTTATCAAAGGAAAAACATATACATATATGATTTACATTTTGAAAAATGTCTCTTTAATCGGAGAGATTCAATGCAAACCACGCGTATTTGATCAATTTTTAAAAAATTGCTGCTGATAATTGATGGTGGATTAGTGAGTGGATTTGTATTACATCTTCACGGGATGAAATTTCGCGTTTTCTTTAAGCAAATATGTACAATTCTGAATTTCTGAAACTTGTACTAATTGTAAGCCTGAAATTTTTGAGAGAAATTTCTCCCTCATTTTCGAGTGTTGCACCCTAGGGCTTGGGGGATTTACTACACCACTAATGCACAGAGACTTGGTCAAAGTGGTAACCCACACAGTGTGACCTCTCCTTGTACATTTATAACTTAACCTTGTTTGACGGCTCACCTTCAAAACAGTTATATTGTAAAATTTATTTTAATTTTACAATTTAATTTTTTGTGTGTGAAGCCGCCAGGAAAATTTTGTAATTTGTCAAAACTATAAACAATTTAACGAAATTTTTAAAATCTTAAAAAAAAAGTACAATTGTCACTCATCCTAACATTACAATAGGAAATCATTTTCTCAACGAGAAACATTAAATAACACAACGGTAATTGTACTACATCTAATTTATTTGAAATAAAAATATATTACGTTTGAAACTAGTACACAAATGAACGACAGAGCAACGAGCAGAATAGATAGAGAACGATAAAGAATGTGAAATCGATGTGAAATATTAGCAAAAAATAGATACATGAGACTTCAATCAAAATTATTATTTCATTGTTCATTTCTTTTGCATTGAAAGCAAAAAAAAAAAAAATTGTACACAAGTGTTCTTTGTTTATTATGATTTGATAATTATTTTTAGTTCCTCTTTCCTAAAACTTTTTTTCTTGTATTTTATCAACCGACTAGATTAGAATTACCTATATATTAATGGCTTATGTCATACTAGTTTTTTGTTTTTAACTATATTGTCGTTGTTAATTTCTTCTTGAAAATTTTTATCATAAAATTTATTTGGCTTTTTTCATTTTTTTCCAGTCACGTCTTTGTACTGTAAAAAATCAATACGGCCATTTTACAGTCATAATGATTTTTTTTAACAATAACGATAAAAAGTATAATAAAATCAAACTGAATACTGGCAAAACGTAGAGCTTTGACATATTCTGGCATATAAGTAGGTGTTCTTTTCTTTTACCATAATCTTCAGGATGAAATTTGGCAAGTAAAAAAGTTTTAATAAGCTTAAATAGTTTAACAGTTAATTTTTTTTTTTTTGTTTGAGCCCTTGGTAATCCTTATTATGAAATGATCCCAAAAGCAATGAAACGGCGAGAGCTAGGATAACTAAATAAAAAAAATTATGATGCCTCCTTCAAAATGAAACGAATACTTAGTTGATCTGTTACTCAATTAATTTTAAATTTAAGCAAATTTTAAGATGTGTCACACAAAAACACAATAGGATGACTAATTTCAATATACGTATTATCGACCCAATTTAATTTTACTACTTATTTATTTTACCTAAAAACCTAAATACACATAGTTATATAGTTATGATTCAAATACCTATATTTAACTGCCACTACAGATTTATACTATGATTAATTCTTATAATTAGTAGTAAATAATATTTAATCAATATGTCAAAACACTAATTGCACATGATAATAATGTTAATGATTTACAACTAGGATAATGAATGTGTACAGTGGTGACCACTAGTTTAAGAACGGTAAGTACAAGTTACTTTTATATGATTACATAAATTATTCTCTAATAATGGAAATACCTTTCTCAAGCTCACTTTTATACACAGATGTATAAGGAGTGAGTAAGAGACGAGGGTTTCCATAAAATAATTAATTACTATGTAATTTTCGTAATGTTCTAATTTACATTGCCACTACTGTATATCTTTACACAAAAATATTAAAATCTATATTAAAATTGATGTGTACAATATTTATTTCAAATAATTACAATACATACCTATTATCTAACGCAAATGTTTTTAAAACTTATTCATTACTCATTATGACCATAATTATGTTCGTGTCAACCATGATTAACCTTTTGTTATACGTTCACTCATTGCTAGAACCATGACTAAAATTTACAAACATTTGTTTAAAAATAAATGAATTATTTATCTGTTGTCGATTTTGATTTATTATCGTTAAATATTGTCGATGTAAATATACTATATAGGTAGAGAACAAAATTGTATATTAGGACAGAAAATAGACGACTTAATTAATGTCCAAATTTTTTAGTTTAAAAGTCCAAAAATATTACCACATGTGGTACTATTATTAAAAATCAAAATACAAAACGGAATTTTCACTTCTCTGATGCGTTTTGATGAAATTATAGAATTGATCAAAAATTAAGTTTTAAGGGGGGGGGGGGGTAAGGTTTTAAAAGCGAAAAAAGGCATATTTTCATGATTTTTTTAGAGATATGAATAATGTTGGCTTATTTATTTCATATACATGTTATAGTATAACATCTGAAGTATTTTTGAAAAAATTATCAATTACAAATATCGATAAATAAGTCCCTGACATCGAATTTCCGGAGGCGCCTCGAAAAAAAGTTGTTTTGCGGTGAACATCATAACTTGGTACCGGATCATCCGAGACAAAAAAATCTAAATGCGTTTAAAAGGCGATATGTTTCCCTAGGGAGTCTTTTGAGGAGAGTTTTTTGTATTTTTTGAGTTTTTTGTATTTTTTCGATTTTTTTATTTTTGGCAGTATTTTGAAGTGAAAAACGCAATTTTTGCTAAAAATTTCGGTTAATTTGTTATTTTAAACTGGAAAAAAATAGCAAAAAAAAACTCGACCTGATTACCTGTTGATTTATGTGTAGAAACAATGTACAAAATTTCAACAAAATTGGTGAAGTAGATTTTGAGTTATGATGTTCACGAACTTCAAAAAGGTTGTTTGCGAGAAAATGGATTTAAAGTTTTTTATACTCAAAAATCCAAAACTAAGCATCAATAAAATGATATAATTTTTTATACTTACGCGGGTAATTATAGTAAGTATTTGTTTTGCATAAGATTTCTAAGTATAAAATTAAAGTAAATTTTATACTTACCAGGTAGGCGCGTCGCGCAGCTACCAGGCAGGTATAAAAATCGAGCATGAGGGCCGGTCGCTTGAAACGCTGTATCTTCATTAGTTTTGCTCGGATTTACTTGAAATTTTGACACAACACGCTCGACATGTTGTACATTCAGAAAAAAAATTTTAAAAAAAAATGCAAAAAATAGTTAAAAACCTTACCTTAATTTACTCGTGGAAACATTTTTTTTCATTTTTGTAATATTATGAAAAATGTGATAAATGCATCTGTAAAAAACTTAATGATGCAAGAACTTATATTCTTATGCAATGTACTGATTAAATGAAAAACTGTCAATAAGTAACTTTACGACAAATTAATGTTCAAATTTCTTATTTTTTCTTACTTTCTTATTATGCACCTTGATGGGCTTCAAAAAAATTAAAAAATCCTATAACAAAGTCCAAAAAAAATCGCATTAAAACAGTTTTGCTGTACGAGTTTTTTTTAACAGTACAACATTGGTCTCAAAATGTCTATTTACATATATATTCATATGTCTAATTGTAAGTATATCAAAATTGAAATATTTAGAACATAAAAAAATTTCTTTAACTAAAACGATTACACTTCTCAAAAAGAATAAAATGAATACAAAGAAAGATTTTTATTTCGAAATTAAAATTCTAAACTGAATGGTGTTAATCAAAATCAAAATGTTTTTAATATAGCTACACTTACTTTCATTTAAATTTATTTAAATAATAAATTGGTACTTTTTTTTTAATTAATGAAACAAAACAATAAAAAAGTTGGTTATAGAAAAAAGTTATCTGTTACACTTTTCACTAATTATCTATCGATGACATATCAAAAATTTACTTTTATTTATTGTAAAATTATTAATAGATTTTCCACGGGAAATGAATGATACACACACAGGATGTCACAGTAATAAAAATTACATTGTGTCAAAAACACATTCACTTTACACTGTGTTTTTTAATTGCAATTGCGAATCTATGTGCGTAATATGAATCCGTTCAATAAAATTGCAAAAAAAATTTTTTTTATATATGTAGGTATTTACAGATTTTTGTATTTTTATGTAAATATATTCCAAAAATACATCGCCAAAAATACAAAGTTATAATGGGCTTAAGTTACCCTAATTTAAAGGTTATGTTAACTAATTTATCAAAACTTTAAATTAAAAAATAAATGAAATAGCTGGAATATGAACGTGTATGAATTTGCTTTAGTAACGAACCAAATATGAAAATTATATACTTACTTTACTTTGTGAGGTATCGAAATATTTTTTACAGTTGGAAGTTAGCAATTCATAACAAAAACATCAACTTCAAATAGAGAGTAAACAACACTCGCCTGACACCTAGTGTCAATTTTCAGAACCGCCTAAACATAAACACAGTGAACCTAGTGCTGTTGCCTATCAGAAACGTCATGTAACTTACTTCTTTTACTAGCTAAAATAAGCACAAAAGGAAAAATAATACTTTTTCAATTTTGGGCTATAGTTACACCTTAGGGCTCAAGTAATCCGTGTTTACGGTATTCTTTACTGACTTATTACTTTGTTACTGACTCAGTTATTGACTGACCTTATATTATTGACTAGTGAAGGACCAATCAGATCAGCACGGTTGTTCGCATCATTGCCCACAAAAGTTACATAACCATAAAGTAGTAATTATATTGCATACTTGAAGTACATACGAGAAAAAACGTGATAAATTAACTCCAAAACATGTACTAATTTTTTTGGTTTAGAACCAATATCTACTCAACTTCAACTGTTCAGAAATTGTTACCTACCTACTTGAGTGTTTGAAAATAGAACAAGTACAATCTTTATAGGATCTGAAAAGTTCGTAAAAATATCTTGTTGGTTTAACGTCTAACCGATTCTTAATGCTTCTAGTCAAAAGTCAAAGTTTAGCCAATTGTCTTGAGTAAATTTCAAAAGCGAATTTCAATCTTTCCTTCACATAAAATGTATAGTTTAGCTGGGAATAATTTATTTCTTAATAAGATCAAATACACATGTTTTAATTAAATTGCATCTTATTTGGATACTTACTTGTTTTTATACGTTAATTAATATAATTAATAGGAGATTATATAATATGTACCTGATGTGAAGCAACCGTAGTAGTGAGCAATAGGTGTATTCATTAATATATAATAATATGTTAGCCTAATTCAGGTAAGACTTCTTGCGAAGACGTAATCAGATGTATTAAATGTAAGTTGGAGTAGGTGTGTCTCATACTTTTTAAAAGTATGTTTACTAATTTCAACTGAATATAAATAAACCGCTTTTTTTAAAAAAAATTTATAGTGTAACTTATTTGCTACATGCTGCGCTGGTTTAAAATATGATTACATACATTAATTTAAATAAAACTTCTTTTTTTTAAATAATCAATTTTTTAGCTCTTATTTATTCGATTAATGTACATGAGTTCTTTAATGTTAGCGAATTTCCATTCTGGAAATTCAGCTATTACAGCATCTCTTACGGTAAGACTTGAGCCCGGGACTATGATAGAAATTTGTTCTGGAGCTTCTAGAACCTGCAAATCTACTTCACTAATATATATATATATATATATATATATATATATATATATATATATATATATATATATATATATATATATATATATATACTTATATATATATGTGTGTGTGTGTGTGTGTACGCGATACCTCTCGAATGAAACGTTTCATGAAATTTGGTATGCAAGCTGGAATCCGGATTCGCTCGGCTAAGTTCGTTAGCGAGACACGTGAAGTATTTTAAAGTTACCAACGGTCAAATTTGAGCTCGTTCGTCTTTCTTTCCACATTTTTCTTCATTTTTATTTGCACAAAAGCTGAGGCTGAGTGGGCAATTTTTACGTTACATAGTTATACCAGAAAAACTTCTATGTCAGACGGACGCAAAAGTGATCTTATAAGGGTTCTTCGTTTTATGGTACGAAACCTTAAAAATTATTAGAGATGAACAAAATGCGCACTATACTTATTAAAAATTACAAGGAACATGGAAATTACTTCTGAATCAGAGCAACAAATTTGCAACGAACGTTGAGAACTAAACAGTTCAAATCTGATAGGTTCCTCTTTGGATAGCATTAACACGTTTTAGAGGTTCCTAATTTTCATTGGATGAAAAAGTGCAGAAAAAGGTACGTAAATTGTTGCATCAAACAAATTAAAACTTTCTTTTCAGGAAAACAGGCTTATTATTTAATATATCTGTGTAAAAAAAAAGTGTGAAAAATTAGGGTAGATAATTTCTACTACACATCAAATATTTTAGTATATATTGTTTTAACAAATTACTACATAATGAAATTAATTAAATTTTTAACAACAGAAATAATACAAACTACATGTTTTCAATAGCTTTATTGTAAGATCGTATGAGGTACAACAAAAAAAAATGTAAGTGTGTCAGTAGTTAGTACATACTATGTATGTAGTAGAGTAGGAAGGAAGTATTTTTTTTTTTCAACTAGTCATCTGGAATGTTCTAATTTCTTCTTGACAAATAAATATATACATATACAAACACGATAAAACTCGTTTCCTGATTGATTAAAATATAATAATCTCTCTCATTATATTAGACATACAAGATAATTGTCTAATTGTTAATAGAAATACTGCCTGCGTATAATTGACAACAAAAATACATATAGATACACTTTTAAGTACATACGATAAGTAAATACGCATACAAGTACTTACAATATAATTTCTTTTAATGATTACCATCAATTCTATTTAAACATATTATCATATATTATTACATACCTAATTGTCAATTGAAATGAATAAAATACATTAGATTACATGTTAGCGAAATAAAGATAATCATACACTTTAGGATTTTGATTATAATATATTCAGTGATATACAAGCCTAATACAATCAATCATTTAAAGAGAAAGTGGTCTTATCCAAGCAAGTAAGATGTGTACATATTGTGTCGACCGGTATGCCGCATCAGAATCACGATCTCGTAAGCCAACAAACAAAGAGGAACTCACCTCACAAAGATCTTTGTTCTATTCACCTGGTACCACACCTTACAAAATACATAATACCATTCCCACACGTCTGTTCCAGAGTCAGTCAATCCACCAACTTCACACATATGTACATACCACATTTAGCAGCACATAAAAATTATTATGTAATTTGCAAAGAGAACCCACCTTGATTTCAAATTACTTATATTACTACTTGTGTCAATTAGACATATTATATCAATATATGTATGGTAAGACTTTTTTTACGTAATATATATTCATATTTATTTTTATTATGCTATTATAATAAATGTAGCATATGTATTAATTTATAATATTTTATATTATTATTTATGTACGTAAAATATGTTTATTTGCATTCGAATATAACATTTATCACTTAATAAATTCCGTTACGTATTATTACACTATGTGCCGTTATAATTGCGAATTGTACAAAGCCGACAATTCTAAAGTGCTGTTGCAAATAAAGATACAATAAAACAAGGTAAGCTGATAAGTGTAAACGTAAAAAATGTCAATAACTTTGCATTTATAATTTGTAGTTACTCTGAAAAAAAAAAAAATAAAAAAAATTACTAGCCGAAAAAACTCTATAATTAGCTAACAAGCTTTTTGCGATTCTTAAAAAGTACACTTTATTTCTCCAGTAACATTACAATACAAGTTATTTGTAATTATCTATGAATAATTTAAAATAAATATTATGTTAAAATTAATTTCAGAATTGTAAAATTTTTTTTCTACAATCTTAGTGCAAAGTAGGCTTTTGCGCTCTGTGAAGAAGAGAGCACAAAATGTGTATTTGCCGAAGACTGTCGTTGCCGAGCAACGAAGTACTACTTTGCGCTTTAAAGCGGCAAAGTAATACTTTGTCGCTCGCTCAACGTATATTTAATTACAAATCGGGTAGGCGTTGTTTATATTTTCTATGGTAACAAATAAACAGATTCTAAAATTATTGTATTCAAGTGAAATATTAATTTTATTAAATTTCAAAATAAGTGCAAAATATTAATTAAAAATAATAAATAACTATAATTAATAAATAATAAGAAAAAAATATTTAAAAAAAATATGTATATATATGACGGAAATATGTAATAGTGACAGTGATTTCTCAAGTACACCTCCACATATTTCTGAAGCTGCAAAAATTATAATATTAAAGTAAATATTAACGTCCATTATTATTTTTTCAAGTATCCTTTAAATAAAAAAAAAAAATTTTATAACATTGTAGAAAAATTTTTGTGTGTAATTCGAACACAAAATGCCTTGCCGCTCTCATGAGATTAACACGCTCCGCCTGGCGGCGTCGCGCGTCGACATTCTCAATCGAGCGACAAAGCACCATTTTGCGCTCTTAATACACAAATGACTATTTTCTACTCCTACTATTAAAAGTAACAGTTTTCGCACCGCTAACTATATGCAAAAATTAATAATTACCCATACAATGCGGAAAAGAGCGTGCGAAAGAATTTCCCACGGCTTAATATAATAAAAAAGTTGGCTATGTCTTTGATTTAATATATTAATGTGTATAAATAATTTTAAAAATATACATATTATGTATGTTGATTATTTATTATTGTGTCCATAGTTTCAAAGTATGCTTTGGCAAAAATTTGAACATCTTACCACTGACATTATAAATTTAAAAAATTTTTACTACTTATTTAAATTTTATTTTAATTATTTATGTTAAATTTTACGAAAAAAAATGTGCTCGTAGAAAAAGTATAGTGTAAAATACGTGGGAAAAGCTTAATTCTCACTCAACTCATATTCGTGAGAAATAAGCCTCTTTTCCCACTTATTGTACAATATAGGGGAGACCGGGGCAAGTTTGGTACAGGGGTAAGTTTACACAATCCTTATAACTCACAAACCGTTGATCGGAGCGCAGCACTTGTCAGACCAAACAAGTTACTGAGACTGCCATTTGCAGATACATCAGTTTGCAACCAGTATTATTAGTAACAAACAACGTAGAGCAGAATTTGTGATATTTTTTGAAATGAGTAAATTTTTACACTACTATGTTGATGTGAATAGTAATTACACTATTAGATCTTTACAATTCATAATGGATTATCTTGTTAGGCCGTTCTTTTACGGCTATTTTAAGATAGTTTGTTAAACGTTAATCTCATTAAAAAAAATTTATAGGTTATATTTTGTTGAAAATATGCCGAAGGGGCAAATTTACACAAGGCACATGGGGTATGTTTACACATATGATAACTGTAGATTTATTAAAACTGATTCAATTTTTTTGTGTGCATGAACTGTAACAGTGGTTTTGACTGTGACTCATCCTAATTGATTTGTGAATCCTATGAATTTTTCGTTATTTTATATGTTTTGGTATTTGAATTGGAAGTTTTGTGTTATTTTTTTGCTAATAAAACTGATTCGCATATTTATTTGTCTTTTTTTACAGTTGTTAGTCCTATTTTTTCTCATTTTAGAAAGTGTTGTAAACTTACCCTAGGTACTGTATAAACATGCCCCGTAAAGGGGGCATGTTTATACAGACGACATCACTCAAGAAAAAGTTAAGTATCTAAAAAGGTATGATAGTATAGGAAGGTTATTATAGGTGTCAAAATGAAGCTTAATAATTAAGTTATAGTTGAGTATAAAAAGCATGTAAATAGCTGTAGTACAAAAAATTAGAACAATCTAAAACTAAAAACTGTGTTAACATGCCCCGGTCTCCCCTACTATTCTTTACTCGTCATAATTGCCCTACTTGGCAAAATTCGTTGGACAACTGTTACTATTCTTGAAAAAACCTTCATTTTGTTACTTGTTAGATCAATAACTATTTTTTGGATTTCTAAAACGTTACCGGACTCAAAAATTAATATAAGTTCTGAAAATTAGTATCCTGTTCGGAAAATTTGGAAAATTCGACTAATAGAGGATTTGATTCTGAAAAATATCTAGGAAACTGTAAAATTTATAAAGAAGAGGAAACTGAATACCCTAATAACGACAAATATTCAGTTCTGATAATTATTATTAACAAACTATTATTGTTTCTAGAAGTTAACAATGCAATATCATCTCCATTTTCTGGTGCTATATTTCCTTACAGGTTATTTCCCCTATAGACGTACGCTCATTAACATTATAGTATCGCGTTCCCTGCACAATCATTCATTAGTGTGGAAAGTATAGTAACTACTGACTAGATTTAGGAATTTGTAGTTAACATAGTAAATAAGTTTCTCAAAATTAAAAAAAAAAAAATAAAACTTTAGTTAGCCACTTTAGTTAGATAGAATAGATAATGAAAATTCGACTTTTACGCTAAACTTTATTACAATCGAGAATATGGTTAAAAAATTATGTAACTGTTTATAAATCCATAAGTATTGTAAGAGTGTTTACATTTATGGAAGAATGCATATCGCGTGTGCTCTTTCTCAACCTCGTATCTGAAAAGTCCCAATTTTTGGAGACACAAATAAAACGAATTCAAATCTGTGTTTTCATCATTATGAACTTAAGATTTATGCTAATTACACCTTTTGATGTTGGCTACCTACATATATAAATATATATATAGATAAGTATATATATATATATATATATATATATATATATATATATATATATATATATATATATATATATATATAACTACAATATTTAATGTTTTCTGTGTGTCCTAAAACATACAGTTTTTGATATACGAGGTTGCGAAAGAGTACGCGTGATATGTATACATATACATACATATATCTGTCTACATTCTTGTTCAAAATTGTATGGGTACCAACTTTTTCCCATCTTTGTGTCCATATTAAGTGATACTTAGTTCTCGATTATTGCTCCTACAGCCCCTTGAGCAGAAGGTTATCGACAGACAGATCTACATTTTTTAATTTCTTCCCAATTTGATCGTCTTATAAGGAACATATCCACATTGAATATGACTCCGAAGCCTCTCAAAAACAAATGTGACCCTATATATAACCTATTTTTTCGAGGAAAGTTACTGTAATATTAGCTTTTATTATTTAAAAGAAAAATAAACGTGAATTTTTACAATTAAATATGATCCAAAATAATGAAATGTTTTCAAATGCAAATACGAGAAAAATATAATATAGTTAATGCTTGAGAGAAATCAAGACGGGTTATAAGTGGATTAATATTTATTTTATCGTTAGTATACAAGTGAAATAGGTACTAGGATATCTCCTAGTTCGAAAATAGTTTAACAACTTACCACGAATTGGATCTTGTAGTGAATTAGAATTTATAGACTTAAGGACATTAAAGTTGAACTGTGAGGAGTAAAAATAGTTTTATATGTCGGATATATCACTGTAGAATTTTTATTGCTATAGATATTTTAAATACCATCAAAGACCTTTTGAGTTGATGTACAGCACAGTTATGACGAATGAAAGACACCATTGGAGTCCAAAAGGAAAAAATTTCAAATTTTATATTGAATACATCATTAAAATAACTAACTAATGTTTGTAATTAGAGTATTTAGCAGAAAAATATATATAAATGATTTATTAATTATATCAGATCACTTTTGAAAGTTTTTAATGGTAAGTTTACATTTTTTACAATTCAAAAGATCATTTGACATTTTAACAAAATTTTGTATTATTTTTTTAATACTTTCTAATTATTATTAATATTATTAAAAATTGTGCATAATTTTTGTCTTACAAATTTAAATAAGATTAACTCACTTGTCAATTTAAGTCTTAGGGGTTTAACGATCATTTACATAAAAAAAGTAAGAGAATTTTCTTCACTGCATGGAAAAATACTGAATTATGAATGTACAATGTCTTATAGTTTAATAGGTACACATAAGGCAAAAACAAACATTCATCTATTTACTAATAATCATCTGTACCTCAGCATAACACCATTACCAACAATTTAAAAAAAAAAATGTTATTTAAATTGTACGGAATATAAGTATATGACATCAAGTAGGTATATTGTGGAAAAATTGAATAAACTGAATAATACGAGTATATTATAATTTTTTGTCTTTATCTAATTGTTTGACCTGGTTTATGTTAAACTAGTGTACTTCATTGCCTATAGTAGCCTTACCAAACATTTAGGGAGAAGAATTAATGAATGGGACATTTTTTTTAAAAATCGTCTTAACTTCGAAACCAAGTAATCAAATATTTAAATTCTTGCGGCATAAGATACTTCAAATATCTACTTAATAAATTTCTAACACTGACTGACTGACAGACAAAGCACAGCCTAAACCCTTGGGTTTAGAAGAATGAAATTTTGCACAGGAGTTCCCTATGTAACGTAGGTGACCACTAAGAAAGGATTTTTGAAAATTCGGCCCCTAAGCGAGTAAAATAGGGACTAAAAATTTTTATGGAAATTCGACATTTTTGAAGTTAGAAAATATGTTACTATGACTATTAAAATAAAAAATATCTTATTTAATGAATCTTTAACTTTGACTGACAGACAACGCACAACCTAAACTGTTGGATTTAGAAGGACGAAATTAAGCACAGGAGTTATGAAAATTGGCGTTTAGGCTTATATTTATAAACAAAAGTCAGTTGTTTTTGGAAATTGATTCCCTAAGGAGTTAAAACAGGAAATGAAAGTTCATATAGGAAGTTCGTCATTTTTGAAGTCAGAAACGTGGATATTGATTTAGGTTTTTGAAAAACATTAAAAGTGAGCAGAAAGTGAGTACTTAATAAAAAGATGTTGCCGATGGGAAATCCCATCGGGCATACGGCTAGTTACTTTATATTTTAAATTGAAAAAAAAATTTATTCCTTTTAAATAACAGTAAATTTTTTTGTTTGAAAAAAATTAGATTTTTGTCCCATTCAGTAATTCCATTCTCATTGAATGGGACATATGTAATACAATGTAAAATTCATGCGGTTTACACAGGTTAATAAAATTATGGAAATGGTCAAAAATTTCAGCGGGAAAGCATTTTTGGGATAAATGATGAGGACAAAAGTCTCAGCATTGCTCACGGCGCATCCGAAGGTGACCTTGATTTTGAGGTCACGATCAAAAACAAGTTAAAGTCAAGAAATAAAAAGTACATAACCTCAATGCGCAAACAATACTTATTTAATGATAGTTTATACTAAGCGGTTTAATAATCAACTAATACAATTAATCTAAACATAATAGTAATCATAGAATATTTAGTAATTTATAAAAAAATAAAAGTTACTTTTTCGGTTTAAAATCGTATTTCCTAATTATTGTTGAAACAAACGGAAAATCATTAACACACATATCGCACATAAAAATAGTTAATAAAAGCCACCTAATGATGACTGTAAAACAAATTTCCACTAACGATTACTTGTTAGCTAAAACTCATTTATCCTATTCAATAACCGTTCCATTCATTAAGTCTCTCCCCTATATGGTTTAATTTTTCCTAATTTAACTTTTATATAGTTCAAGGGCACTCCATTACATGTTGTTTCCGACTAGCTGTACTTAGATTATACGTAGTCTAAATTCGATTATACGCAGGCCATCACAGTTTTTTTGATACCAAATTTGTCAGTTGTACCTCAACCCAAAAAAAATATATTATCCAAGTTAAAACTGAGTTTTTGTTCTCAAAATGCAGCTGATATGTAGGTGAAAGGCATTCGCAATATAAAGTATATAGGTATTATTGTTTAACGCAACGAAGATTACCTACAAGGGCACTAAATCGCTTAACTCACTGGGGCATATATCCTGAAGTTATTCTAATTTTTAGTGTTACATACTAAAAATTGACAAAATGGAAAACGAATCACTTCGATGTCCGTCCGCCTGCCACAGCCACAGGCCACTTTTTTTTAGAACTACTCGAATAAAAATTTGAAATGTAGCACAGAGATAGAGTTTAGTGGCCTAATTAGATACGTGAAGATTTTGGGGGTTAATTTAAGCGAGGAAATTGAGAAATGGGAAAACAAACATTTTGTCATTTTTTAGGAAAAAAGCTTGTGAATCACAATTCTCCACTTTTATCATCAAAAGCTTCATCAAAAAAAAAAAGAGGT
The DNA here is from genome assembly GCA_035578155.1 of Brachynemurus nebulosus. NCBI lineage: Eukaryota > Metazoa > Arthropoda > Insecta > Neuroptera > Myrmeleontidae > Brachynemurus > Brachynemurus nebulosus. Next base: position 28,955,093 of record JAPWDM010000004.1, on the reverse strand, counting down.
GTGGGTTGAGGCAAAATTGTCAAAATTCAGGTGCGGGTTATATCAGATCCATATATTCAAAACCAACTTGTTGTACAGAAACTATTTGCGCAAGTATAAGACTTGAAACCGAATTTAATTTCCGAATACAATCCGAATACTTTCCAAATATGTAAATAAAAAAAAACTACATCCATTTTTTTTCATCAAAATTGACAAAAACTAATTAGAAATGTCTGTAATTAAATACATACTACATAATTACATGTATTATTTACGTTAGTATAAAATATATTAAATGTTTTTGTCTAATGTTATTTTAATTAATTGTTGTTCAAGCACATAAATAAATAAATAAACAAACAAACAAAATTGAACTCTAATTGTCGAGTGTTGAGATAATTAATTATCTACCATTCTCGTAAAGTACAAAAAAAGAAAATCAAGAAACCGTATACAGGTGTGTATGTGTGTTAAATGTGTAACATATTATATCCTCATTGTGGATTGATCAAAATTTATTGTAACTGGGTTCTTTCACATGTCACTCCATACAGCAACAAGTAGGTATGTATTGTCATTAGTAAACAATAAAAATATTAGCGAATTTCCAGAATGGAAGCTCGCTATTACAGCCACTGTCATGACGCGACTTGAACCCGGGACCATGGCAGAAATTTGTTTTGAGGTCCCTAGAAACCGAAAATAATATTCACCAAAATTTATATATATATATATATATGTATATATGTATATATATATATATATGTGTCCGCACGATAACTCTCGAACGAAATGTCCTAGGTTTACGAAATTTGGTGAAAATGTTGGAAATCCCAAACCGTTGGACAAGTTCGTTAGCCAGACACGTCGGATGCCAGGAACATGGTGTTTGTTCTTGCAAAAAATTAGTTTTTTGCCAAAATTTCCACTTATTTAAAATTTTTTGCGAAATTTTTTTACATCATTTAAACGACGAAAAAAAATTGCATAAAAAAGGTCTTTAAACTATTATTCTATGTCAACTAGTTTCCGAGAAAATTTAATTTTTATAAAAGAGCATTCGCTATGTTATGCAGGATGCTGCGACAGGGGTATACCTATATGCATAATTATATGAAAGAATGTGTTTGTGGTACAGGAAGATATATAGATTGTATATAAGTCATATACGTCATACATATGTATATGTTTGTATGTTACTTATATGCCGTTTTTTAGGGTTCCGAAGAAAGTTCTATTTTTTAGAGCTCCGAAATAAATCTCCGAGACTATAATAGAAATTTGTTTTGGGGTCCCTAGAAACCAAAAATAATATTCACTAAAATTTATGTATTAAATTTATATTTAGTCCCACACCGTTGGACAAATTCGTTAGCCAGCCATGTCGGATGCCTAGAACATGGTTTTTTTGACCATTTTTCGTGAAAAAAATTAGTTTTTTGCCAAAATTTTCTAAAGTTAAAATTTTTTTTTGACATTTATTTACACCATTAGAAAGAGAAGGAAAAATCACTTAAAAGGGTGAAAAATCACAGAAAAACGGATTTTTATAAACGGAAATTCGCTATGTTATGCAGGATGCTGCGACAGGGGTATTTATTTATGAGTGCTTTCATGTAGTATGTTAAGAAAGTCAATTTAGAATTGTAGAAATGTATTGTTATAAATTTATATGTATATTAATTTTGCTAATGAACAAAATATTTAGGTAGGCACGTTGTAATTAACACCATTTAGTTTCAAATTATGTTAATTCTTTCAAATGAAACCAATCAACACTCTAATAATTAGAATACTTTTAAGCGTAAATTATTTAAAGGTTTACAGATTCAATCTTTTAATATTAATTATAGTAATATGTAACATCAATAAAATTTTCATATAATTTAGCTAGAAATTGGTAACATTTGAATAACATGATCTTTTACGACATAAATTCGTTTGTAACACGATTTTGGGATTATGGAAAACTGACATCAACACCTACAATAAGATATTTGCAAATTCGATTCGCGAATGAAAAAATTTAATTATTCACATCTTTATTCGTTCGCGAATCGAATTAAATGTCTCTAAATTCGTGAGCGAATTTTCTTGGTCAGTATTGGCAACATTTAATTCGTTCGCGAGTACGAATCATTTTATTTTTTTCTGGGATTCATTCACGAGCGGATACGAATGAAAAAGAATAGTTATTTTCGATTCTTCTTTGTTATTTCTTTTCTTTCCTTAAAATTCCAAAATATCTAAACGCAAACGTTGAATGCATCTGAATAATAAACATAGTCTATTAAAATTTTAGCTTATAGCTAGTTTATTTTATTCTTTATGTACAATTACAGTCTGTCACACAAGAGCGTCGGATGGACTGTTTCAAGAGGAAAATATTAGGAAGCTCCACTACTATACCATTCGTTGAAGGGCAGGATAGACTACTACGCTTTGTGCTTGAGCGCCAGTATTACTTTGTATTGCGATAAGAACGCAACATTTCCAAAATGAGTGCGTCATATGCAAAATGTTTTGAGGCGATGTTCTTATGTATTCACAGTAAAAGAGTTAAAATGACTTATAAAGCTGCTGCTTAATATATGCACAAGTCAGGAGACTTTGTACAGAAGTGGATGTTGGGATATAATGGTCAGAAAAGCGTTAACAATTTTTCCGAGAAAAAAAAAAACGCGAGGGTATTCTGAAAAAGAAGATAAAACCTTTTAAGTTATTTCAACGAAAGTCTTTTTTAACACTGCGACAAGGACAAAAGTTATTGGCTAAAAAGGAAGTAAATATTAGCATAATGACTCTGAATAGGCGACTAAACGAAACAAATATTTCTCGGCGTAGTACGATGCTGAAATCTTTCCTCAAATTGGAGCATGTCAAAAAGTGACGCTTGTGGGCTATATGCAAAATTTGAATCGTGTTTGGAGTAATGTAATTTTTACTGACGAAGCGTGTTTTTACACATGGGTTTCTGCCAAATATACTTGGTCTCTTATTAAAACAGGTGAGCCGCCATATCCGAGCTCTCTAGCGGTCGTTACCACAACGAATGCGAAAAATCTTATATAAAGTATGCCAAAACGGTGCCCACAAATTCTAGACAATAATGAAGTCTGGACAACTTACTAAGTAAATGTGTAATAGTGCTTTTAGTATACTTTAAGTCGATTTATTCATTTCTGAGAAATAATAGTTTTTCTTTTAAATATGCAGACGACGCTCTTATGTGACAGACTGTACATACGAAATACGAAAATAAAACTATAAAAGCCATAAGACTTAACATTAAATAACAGCAGTTCAATTAATCATTAAACAAAATATTAAATTAAGTATCAGAACATACTTCTTTATTTCAGTTATAGGTACACCTACCTATTACAGTACAGCACCACTTTTGTCAAGAAAAAGTAGTCTCCAAAAGTAGTGCTTGACAAAAGTGATGCTTTTTGACCAGGGGCGATTCACAAATATCGTAAGATTATGTTTTGAATTAAAATTGTTTTTAATATTGAATTAATAAAATATTAATATGAGAAAAAAAGAAGTGAAGAATTAAAAGTTATTTATCTCAGAAAATATTTTTTCATTTGTTGTTTTATTAATTTGCTTTGAAATGATTTTGCTTACATTTTACGTATGACAAAAGCCGCCACAGAACAGAATACATATAGATAAACATTCTATGTACAATAATTAAAATCCACATTCCCACGCTTTGAGGTCTGTTGTTGTTTGTCTTTACCATTGCCGGTATATTTATTTGTTTCTTTTGATAAAATTATGCGTCATGGTCTATTGCACATGGATTTAATATTTATGTACTTGACATTTTTGATGCAACTTTCCAAAAGTGATGTTGACTAATTTGATACTCTCAAAAAATTTCCAAAACTGATGTTTCCATTATCGGTGCTATACTGTATTTTACCCACCTATTAAACCACATATGTATTATATCAGTAACTAAGAGTTTTATTCTTCAAGAACAATCGAGTCAAAAACATTATCACAAACTACAACTATCCAACTCTAATTGAACATAAAAACACAGAATGAACTAATAGTGTGCATATATCAATAAAAAAACTTAACTTCCTTGACTTTGATTTATGATAAATATGAAAGCTGGAACTAATTAAAAACTACACACAAAATAATAGGAAAAAAAATTGATCAATACAATCTTAAATGAAACAATATTACAAAAGAAGAAAAATCCTATTAATTATGAAATTTACATATACATACTGCCTAGACTACTGCCTATTTCTAAACAAACGTGCTCCATGAGAAGATTTTATTTAAAGAAAAAATATTTAATTAACAGATAATTAACTTTTTTTTAAAAAAAGCGTAATCTTCTAAAGCAAACATGCATCGCATCATTTAACAGCACTAGATTAAAAAATTGTATTCATACATATACTACAATCCGTAGCAAAAATTTGTTGAATAAAAAAGTATAAGTAGTCATAATCTTATTGTTAGTCTTGGTTTTGTAAATTTAAATCACTAGTACTCGTATAATAATATATAGTAAATCTCTAACTTTTATATTTTAGCATAAGTTTTGTTTTTTTCTTGACTTTTCTTGACATTCTGGTATTGGTCTTGCTAGGCTATACATAGTATTGGTTTTGGTTTTGGTCTTGCAATAAAACGCAAAACTGAGACAAAACTCCACGAACAAAACTGACTTTACTCATCATTAAAAATGTCGATTCTCCAAAAAAAAAGATCGATTTTTGGATCGATTTAAATCGAAATTAAAAAAATCGGCTAAAAAAATCCATTCTGCGAGATCGATCTAAAATTTCGAAATTTTGAAAAGTAATAGAACTAGTTGATAATTTTTGTTAAAGGACTTAATTGATAGTACATGGGTAATATCGTGTAAAAACGCCTTTATTATATTTGTAAAGGCGATTAGTTAACTTTTCAATTATAGCAAATAAGGCAATTGAATATGTAGGACGAATACCACGGAATGAACCATAGAACACTGGAAGAAATACAACTATCTCTTTTCTGCAATCACTTATGGACATTTATGTGCATTTTGTAGAACATTCACTTAGTAGCTACCACCAATGGGTGTGTTTCAATTGTTGTCATATTGTTGCCGTTGTGTTGACACGGTATACGTGGTATACGTACATGATGCGTGCCACATGCATGTTATGTATATGCTTATGCAAGACACCAATACACACAACCATCCATCGCACTAACACACACAACTCCGCGTGCACATAAATAACATATTGGTGGGATATTTTCTATCCTTTGTCGTTACACTGGTTTCAGTAGCATAGAGATACTAGCGTTTATTCTGTAATATTCTGTGGAATGAACCAAGTTTATTCAAAAATTTTAAACAAACTGACACAAAAATGTTTTCTAAATAAGTCGCTTTTGTGGGAAAGGGATCTTTTGCCAGATAGGTGGTCCTCAATAGGTTCCTTCCTTTTGTATTAATAGTCTTCTTCTGGACAAGATAGTGCGTATATGTATGTAGTCATAAAACACTGTGTAGTTATATAGAGACATATGAGGGGTTCCTTGATAACAACGAATAAAAAGTGACAATTAACAATAACGTTTTTGGTGTTTCATTTTAACACGTTTCCTTGTAGAATTACAATTAAAATGAAATAATTTTTGGAAAAAATAGGTTATCGATCTCTTACTTTCAATAATCGATTCATGAATCATTTCAAATGAAAAAAAAAAATCGAAAAAAGAATTGATTTTTTAACCTTCTATTAATCGATTTTCAATTATCTAATCTATTTAAAATCGACATCTCTACTCACCATTAGACCACCTAATACTACAGGTACGATGCTGATCCAATGTTTTCTAGCTAAAATTCACATTAAAAATGACTACGTGGTTGATTTACCTCAAGACTAAAATTACTTTCATTTCTGAAAATTATCCCCTTTCCTGCATTCATCTTCGAAAACAAAGAACTTACAGTCCATTTTCCTAAAATACAAAACTAGCATGTTTCAGATGGTAATTCAAAGAACTTTCGTTATTAGTTATTTCCTAGAAATTGGAAATTGATGGCAAGACGTCAACCACTGGTACGTAGAAACTATATCTTTATTTGCAAATTTCTATATAAAATCCATTATAGAATTTGATTAGACGACAATTAAAATAACTATCCAACCAGTATCCATATATATATATATATATATATATATATATATATATATATATATATATATATATATATATATATATATATATATGTATATATATATATATATATATATATATGATTCATTTCAGTTAAATTTAACCATGCTTCGTCACTTTGAATTTAAATAATTTCCGTTTTCTTGGCTTCATCTCTTTTATTATTGCATTTATGTAAATTTTAAATTTGCAGTTTATTTTTAGAAAAGAATAGAAGATTGATTTGTTTCGAATATAAGAATCATTTAAATTTTTTAACGAAAACTCATGATCAATTGTATCTGAAATAAAGTGTATATATATATATATATATATATATATATATATATATATATATATATATATATATATATATATATATATATATCGCACCTCGGCAACAACATGGCCACATCTATACATATAATTCCATATAAGATGTGGCTCTGTTGTTGCCGGGGTGCGATATATATATATATATATATATATATATATATATATATATATATATATATATATATATATATATATATATATATATATACTGTGTCGACATAGTATACAGTTTTTCGAGAGTTGCCATTTTTATTACAGCCAAACCGCTGATTTAATTGAAAAATTGTTCAAATAAGAGTTGGAGATATCGACGGGGGCTTTATAGCTCTTATGGTTTTCGAGCTATGATACAAACTTATAGATTTTTAAATGAGACTATATATTAATTTTTGGAAAAAACTGATCTAATTCATTAATTAACAACATAAATGAGCATAAAAAATTTTTTTACCCAAGTTTAATTTTTAAATTTTTTAAAATTTATCAGTTAAGTGGTAAAAATATGCATATGTACTTGAGGCTACTTCAACCGATAGTGTTTTTCTTGGTTACATTTCCATTACATCCAAGAAAAGAACCTTTTCTATTACCATTTCTATCATAAAAATTTGGTTGTAATAGAAATGGCAACTCTCAAAAAACTCACGTGATATATGAATTAAGCAAAAAACTGTTCCGTTTTTTTCTTTTTTTTTTTTTTTAAACAGTACATCACTCATGGAAGAAGGAGAGGTATATAATATTGTAAAGGAAGGAGCATTTCCCAAAATACTGATCAACATAATTGAATATTAAACGTGCGTATTATGAATGACGTCATTTTGTAAATATACAGTAACGGTTTTAATTTAATTAAAACATTGCCATTGCTTTTAAAACAATACATTTAGTATATTTTTCTTATAGTTGTGATTTCTATATAAAAACATAAACAATTAATTAATTATTTTTAATATCTGTTCTATTTAATTCAATAATCAACTCCTTAAGAATGCTGTTCGACTATTTTATCAGTTAATTTTTCGAATTCTTAATTGTCTACTAAATTATTGTATTTTTTAACGGTGCTTAAAGAATATTATAAATTACCATAAACTGAAAACAAAAATTGCTCAAATTAATCGATTATTTACAATTTATAACAATTTTTGTAAAAAGATTACGTTTTGGTTTATAATTTTCCATCACTAATAAGACATATCTTTTTGATAAAAGTAGACACAAACATAAATAAAACTATACAGTTATTAAATTATCATTTTATGAATAAATAAATAAATACAAACAAAATACATAATCTTGAAGTTAAATTTTTATATGCTCATTAATTTTACATATAAGACGCTACTGAAATGAAGGGTCAATCTAACCTATATTTTAATTTTTACATAATTTTATTTTTTACAATATTTTTAAAATTTTTGTCGTCATTATCACATATTTTAACTAAAAAACGAATTCCTTATTTACGTAGAATGATTCCTTTTTCGATATTTCCTTTACTTTGTGTAATGTCAAAATTGGTATTTTTCAGCTTATTATAAACCTGTTTTGTTAAATGAAAAATGTAGAAAAATTAACAAATTTTCCCTAGAAATGGTTGCATTTATTGATCAATACAATATTTACTTACCCAAATATTATATTTACGGTGTATTACGTTTACTAATTTTATTTTAAATTTAATTTTTTGTAGGACTGGATGTTTAGTGCTTATTTGCACGTGTTATAGTGTATATTTACTCTTTTGTTTTTTATTTTTTGTGGTTCATTCAAAAGAATCTACGTATTCATTCTAACATATCATATTAAACTATATCTTGTCCCTCTCTTAAGAAATAGTCTCCATCCATATTCTTCTATATCAATGACATCACTAAAAATAATAATGTAGTAGGTACCTATGATCTCAGATTCTTCTACTAATGTCAAAGTCAAAAGACTTAACGCGTTGATGAACACAGTCGCTATAAAGTTAAAAAAAATTGATTAATTGTAACACAACGCCGTAGAGCGTCAACAATTTCTATCCGCTTTGCGAATGGTGACTAATGATTCTTAGTACCTATACCACTAAATGTACATTTTTAAAAACATATACCTGGAAATAACATCAAGCTCCATCAAGCCCGTGTTAAAAATGAAATACACAAGTATACTAAACTAAAAGTAGATAACATATTTTTTACTGGAACTGTATTTAATTATTGTTATTAAATAATAATCATTGATGCAATGAATAAAAATACAATTGAATTAAACATTACAAAACCGACGTTAAATATACAGAAGAATTTTTATATTAAAAACATTTGCTAATGATTCTCTAACAAAGAAAATCAATTAATTAACATACCAATATCTAAATGATCCCATTACCTACAAAAATTCAAACAAAAAATATTACCTTTCTTTTTTCCTTTACTGTATCGCAATGTGGATGGCGTTCGATAAATCCCCGGTCTTGCCACATAAGACACGGCACGTTTTTGTGACAGTGCCGATTTTCGTCGACGCACTGGACGTTTCTTGGGCACCGGTGATACACCTAAAGGAACACACTCAATATCACTGTTTTCCAACAATGCATCACTTTCATCCTCGTGTTCATAATCACTTGATGTTGCAGAAACAGACGACGCATCATCGTCATCATTATCCGATGTTGAATTGGTTGATTCATAATCACTGGCACCATCACCACTAGTAGCGTCGGGTTTTTTAATATCCGACACGAAAAATTCACGTAAACTACATTTTTTACCGTTTGAATAAAAATCATCAACAACCAGATCTTCTTCGATATCTGGCGGATTTGTTTTATTAACGGCCACTGATTGCACTTGCACTGAACTTGTGGTTGGAACACTGGCTTCAGAACGTTCGGATGAGAAATTGTAAATTTCCTCGTCTTTACTTAAACTGATATTGTCCAAACGAGATTTACGACCAGACATATTTTCAGACGGTAAGGATTCGTTGAAATTTCCTGATATCGATTCGTACATACTCGAATTCAAGGTTTCGTAACTTGGGCCTGATGAGGGTTCCTCTTTACGGTATTCACGAATTTCCTGAACAGTCATTTTAAAGGATTGTTTTCGTCGAACTGAATTCTTTCGCTTTTCGGGCGGTACAAACATCATTGGATCAAGTTTTAAATTTTTCAGACAACGAGGAGGACGATTCACAATAACTTGGTACAAATCACTACGAGGGGCACTAATTTTCTTTTTACTAGAACGGGCTGAATTTCTAGCACCTTTCTTACTGCGTTTACTACTATTACGTTTATTAAAATCATTTTTCCCATCAATAACCATACTCGTTCTTTTGAAGTATCCATCACGACTAACTGATAATTTTGGTTTTGGACGTTTACTTCGAAAGAAACCACCTTTACTACTACTTGGTGCTTTATTCGACTGAAAATCGGTCAATTTTGGTATTGATATTGAAAAAGAAAAACCTGAATCTTTACTGGAGAACATGTTTGTGGATGCCCCTGAAGAAGTCGTCTTTGTCTCGCTATTCTGTGTGCTGGTTGACAGTGTGCGACTGACTATTCCTGAAGAACTTTTTGGAGACAGTAAAGATTTCTTAGGATAATGAGTCTGAAGACGATTTATTAAAGGATCATCTCGTCGTTCTTTTAACCCACTATCTAAAGAATGATGAACAGTCTCAGTGGACTGTGAAGTTGGTTTAGGTAACTCTAAGCTTCTAGGTGACATTGCCATTGGCGCATCCATCCAAATACGACCCAAACTGACACTGAGGGAACACATTTCATCATTAGCCACAGTTTCAGACAATAAAGTCGAATTTGGAGAGAGAGTCGGTTTCCCACGGCGTCTAAATAACGGAGATCTATCCATTTTTACTACCTCAACTGAATCTCCCCAAGGGAACAGTTCAACAGCTGAATCATTACTAACCTTTCGACACAAGATTTTTTTACTACTTTTGGAATTATGACTTTCGCTATGCGATGTTCCATTATTACTAGTGGAAGTTGTAGAAATAGTGACTTGACTTGACTGAACTGACGGTGATGGTAACTCTTGAATATCGTCAGCAGCTGGAATATAAATAACTGTCCTTTCTGATCCTTTAATTCCTGAGTTTGTTGATGTTGAGTCGGATATTCGGACACCGCGCAACCATTGTCCATACGGTGCAATCTCCTCTTTTGCGTTCGACAATAATTCACTGTCGTCATTATTTTTAGACGAACTAGACTTACTGCGAACTACTACAGGCGACGTTTCTTTAATAGGACTAATATTACTACTTGTAGCCTTTACAACAACTGCCTCAGTTTTAACATTACTGCAACTTTGTAAAGCTTCTATTTGTTTTTGAAGTTGTTTCTTCTTACCACCCCGATCTAGGTAATTCTTTCGGATTGAAATTCGTTTAAAAGAATCACTTCTTTTAAATGACGATTCCTTCTCCTTCTTCTTACGACCACCTCCCATGAGGCGTCGTAAGTTTTCAAATGTAATTGGTTTCATTTCTGGATACTATTTTACGTTCCCATTGTATTTCGACTTGATTTTCGATTTGGTTCGGTGTTCTAAATTAAAAATTAAATAATTTAGCAAAAATGTATCACAATTAATTTAAAACGGTTACGTATTTTGAATTTATTCTGAAATGGAAATTAGGTATAAAAAGAAACTTAATGCTTAGTAAAATTAATAATTTGAGAAATTATTACGTCACAATCATCTCTTGCTTAGTATGAAGTGTAATTGACAAAATAATTGGTAACGAGTTTTGCTCATAAAAAAAAAAAAAAAAAAAACAAATAAAGTGAATAAAGTTAAAAAGGAACGTTCATTTTAAAGTATTAACCAAAAACAAGTTTCCAAAAAATTAACTTTTATATTCCTTTAAGTAATTACCGTATTACGGAAATAATAAAACGACTATTTTAGCATTTATATTTATTATGCATATAAATAGATTATAAACTTACATGTATTTTTAAAAACAGTTTTTACATACAGCTTTTTCAAGTCTGAGTACTATCCTACAACTCTAAGAAAAAAGTAAACGTAATAAAACTTTACAAGTTGGATTTACACTATAGCAAAAAATGAAATAAATTATTTTCAGTACGAAACTGCCCTCTGGCAGTAACATTCATAAAAATATTACTTTTCAATTCAAAATAAAATATGGCAATACAAAATACGATTTAGAAATGTTAAATTATAATCTAAATCAATAGTTTTAAAAATTATATACATTCATTCAATTTTTTGAATTATGAAGTTTTTTTTAGCTATGTAAATCCAACTTGGTTTGTCACATTTTTGTGTGACAGAGATAAGTAAATTAAACTGTCACTGTACAAGCTGCTTTTTTATCCTTGTCATCTTTTTTAGCCAATCATATTTTTTTCAAAATTTTATTACCTTTACTTTTTTCTTAGAGTTGTAATACAGTACATGCATACAGTGCAAATTCAAGTGTGTTAGAATATTACACAATAAAAATTTTAACATGTTACTTTTAACCAAATATGTATATATTAGTGATATGCCAAATATCCGTGTCCATATCCGTAGGCTCGGATATTCTAGGGGAAAAAAGATCTTTTTCCGTATCCGTATCCATTACTTTTTTAGCGGATCTTTTACATTAATGAATTTTATTAAGTACATGATAGATGCAGAAATAGGTACTTCAATCCAAATATTTTATATATGTATTTTTAGAAACATAAAGAAAATATGCTTTTTTAGCTTCGAAAACCATTTAAGCACTTCTTAATCAATACGTCAAATCTGTTACACACTTTTCGAAAACATACATATAAATATTGATCTATGATTGAGGCATCCACGATTAGGGTTGTTTATTATATGAACGACTGAGCGAGCATATAACTTTTTAACACTTCCATTCAACTTCACAATTTTTGTGTTTCGTTCTGGCGTTTACTACATCAAGAACACACACAAATTTATAGTGTACAAACGTATATATAATAAAATTTAAATTGCTAAACAAGATTAGCGATTATCGTTGGTTTGGTCGTTGGCGTTCATTCGTTAATTTATAGAAAATTACAAAATTCTGTACGTGTAATAAATATATATTAAATGTAATAATACCAGATCATTTTAAAATTCCTCTCTGGAAGAGGGTTTCATTATTCGTTATTACGTAGGTACATACAAAATACATATCGCAATGTGGTAATACAATGAATATTGTTGCACTGATAAGTAATTCAGTAAACTAAAGAAATCGCTCCGGGCGAATTTGCAATATTACAGACAACACAAAAAAGCGCACGTGTATATTGGATCACCATGGCAATCCAATTCTGCTTACACTAACAAGTAACATTATTATATTATATAGGTATAGGCAACAGTACAGGGTTGGACAAAAATTTGGAATACGTTTTAGGCGGAAAGCTCAATACACGACAAAAGGAGCTCACTTCTTGTTCATCAGAAAACACGATTACATAAAGACCAAAAAAATTAAATTAAATTTCTATTATAATTATAAGGGTAAATGAGTAAACGAGATTATTAGCTAATGTTTGTTGTTGTCTTTATATGTATCTATTGAACTATAAAACATATCCATGATTCAATGTTTTCCCGAGGAGCGAAGAAAATTATCTCACCTTTGCTATATCAGCTTGCGACTAAAATAGACCAATATTTAATAATGAAAACTTATACAAAATGAAAGATAAAATTCTTCACCATTGGTGTCGCAATAGGTTGTCGCTGGTGTCGCAATAGGTTCCAGTCGGATCATGATTTTTGGAAAATTTCATCGACAATATAACTTTTACAAACATGAAAACTCTTACGTCTCCAATACTATCATACTTTTAAAAAACTGAAATAATTCTAACAAGGATATGGAATGAACTCAATAAATTGTTGGCCAACCCTATATGTATTCGTGTAAAGAAGTAGCTTTAGTATGATACTTGCAATTTTTTTGTATTTATTTTCTTCTTTTTGAAACATTAAACATGTTTCATATTTGGTGGTTGATAAATAAGCGAGTTTTTAAATGATATTTTATGATCAACCTATCAGTATTTTCAAATACAATGATTTAAAATATGCACTCGTAAATAAAAATGCAATCTAGGTGTACCCACCTCTTTTAAACATACCAAAAAATAATTCTTTTGTTTAAAGCTGGAGTTATAAAATAAAATATCAAATTTAAAATAAAGACTAGTTTTAGAAAGTATAAAAAGTGAGCTTGCGTAATAAGTAGTTCAGGTTCTCTGTACAAAAATTACAATTGGAATCTTAAACTACGTTTTTATTTAAATTATTGAGTCCGAACTCAGCTAGGGTCTCAGAACCAGGACCTGCTCCACAAGACCATTCCGAATGTAATTTAATTTTGTGTTCAACTATAGAAAATTAATTAGCTATATTTACTGCATGTATGTACATAGTTAAATAAAGATCCGGGTAACCAGTACCTAAATGAAAAATTTAATCTTACAATTTAACTACAGTAAAACCTCTGCAAACAGTTAATGTTTACACTGTTATTTTCAAAATTTTTAATGAGGTCTTGACAATAAGGTATCTGAGTATTACATTCAAAAAACAATACAGATGGTTCAGAGAGAATGTATGTATTTCTTTTTCTTGTCCCCTTGATACATAATGTACATGATGATAAGTATATTATGTATCAGATATTATTATATTATATATCAGATAAGATATTATTATTATTGATTGTGTTATGTATACTATACCTATAGGACAGGGGTTCTCAAACTTTTGGCCCATGACATCCTTTTTGCACTTAAAAATTTCAAAAGACACCCTCCCCCCTCACCGATATGTATCTAAAAAATGTTTAAAAATGTGTAGAAAATGGATACGTGAGCATAAATCAATTGTTTCTGTGACCCCCACTTTGAGAATCATTGCTATAGGATATTATTAGGAATCATTAATAAAATTGTCCGCATTTTTAAATTTTCCAAATCCTACAGGTACCTATAATTTAGGAGTTATAGCCAAAAAATCCTTAATTCTAGTAATTATCTTTGCTAGTAACTTCTTAATGGTAAAAACTAAGGTATTGTTATCTGCATATTCTAGTAACACTTTTTATATAGAATTTAAATATCTTCTTAGAATCTTTCTTTGACTGCCAACTTTCGAGTTATGATTCTGAACTTTTGTTTTTCATTTGAAACGTGAAGCAGATTTTGACACAATTAAATGGATTTTTCTCTCTCCTTTCTATTGATACATATGATATCGGGCGTTGGCTGTCTCTACCTCGTATATCAAAAGCTACATGTTTTAGGACACACAAAAAACATATTAAATGCTGTATTTACATATATACTTATCTATATATATATGTTACGCTCAAAGATCGAAATCGCTCATTAAGCGAAAAAATCGACCACAACGCGTTGTGGTTATTTGAAATCAGCCACAACGCGAAATTCGTGTTGTGGTATTTATAAAAACAGCCACAACGCGTTGTGGTTAGCTCAAAAAGACCACAACGCGAAATTCGCGTCGTGGCTTTCATAAGATTTGACCACAACGCGACGTGGTCATTTAAAAAAGCCACAACGCGTTTTAGACGGTTATCTGATGCAATTGTGACACGACGGGCAGGTTGTTGTTTGTCAACTGACGTATAGGATTCAGGATGTTCAATAATAAAAGCCTTTCATTAAATTTTTTATTCATTTTGAATTCGTGATCGTATATTAGTAAATATAACAAAATTATTTCTCATAATATAGGTACTAAATTGCAGATTAGTTATTTTTAGGCAATACATGGTCATGCATTAAAATCTTTTAAGGGGGTATTTTAGTCTAGAAATCCGAAAAATCGATTTTTCTTTTTTTTTTACATTTTCAAAGTTTAGACCTTTAGGAATAAGCCTCTAAAAGGATTTACGGAAATTCGAATTATTTTCGGAGTTAAGGTTATTTTTTCCTGTGTACTGTGTATCCTTTCAGTGTTAAATTCAAATTTTTAATATAAATTACTCGAAACTGCTTTTTTCGATACGGTTGATATGATACTTCAAGTTCTAATGCACCGATTTACTTGAAATTTGGTACAGACCTTCCTAATACTATCAAAATTGGTCCGACACACGTAGGGATTTTTGGAATTTCTTTTTTAATATTTTTAAAAAATTTTCAAAGTTGAAAAATGGAGGCGAAAAAATGATTTTTTTAAAATGGCCGCCATTTTGTGAAAAAATTTTTATACATTTTTATTCTTTTCAAATATCAATAAAAAACTGTTAAAAAAATGGATACTAAAAATGTTTACTCTTTTTTTTATTACGCCCATAAAATCATCTCAAAATCGAACCTCTAGTCTAGACTACAAGATCCCTTTAAGCTGTAACAGACTAAATTTTTAAAATCAAACAATGGGCAATCCATTGTTTAATTTTATGAATTTCAGCATAGTAGTCTTCAAAGAAAATGTAAATAAAAGGTTTTTTTCTTTTAATTGCAATTTAGAGCCACTGGGCAGTGTCAATAATTATTTTAAAAAATTTAAAAAGACAAAATTTTCCACTTCTTTGGTAAGTTTACTTACTACTTACCTCGTGTCCGTTTGTGCCCTATGTTAAGGAGGCTCATCAGTCCAGAGACCGAAAAAAACAGGTTTCTTCACTTTTTTTTTACATAATGAAGCGGAACCAGAATTAGCAATTTTGCATGTATAGAAAGAAAATGGCGGCAGTTTGAAAAAAAACTGGAATTTTACCATATTTTTGGGATTAAAATGGTCATAAAATGCCCATATTTTATCCAAAAAATATGGTTGTGGTTTAGCCAATAAAGAAATGTGTTGTCAATATTCTGTCCAAATTTTGGCTAATTTGGATGAATAGATTTAGAGTAATCTTGACACAAGTGTCAAAAAAGATCATTTCGAGAAAAACGCGTTTAAATTGATTTCTGATAAGTATAGCTATAAGAAACAGCAAAAACAAAAAAGTCAATTTTTTGAAATTTCTGGACTGGTGAGCCCCCTTAATATGTGCGTTTTCACAAAATGTCAAACAGTTCATCAGCCTTACAAAAATAACGGATTTTTTAATCACAAACACTAATTAGATCCATATTCAATCAATTTCCGTGTCACTTATTTTTAAAACATCATATCGTTTAAGACGACGATAATGTTTTGACAATAGGGGTTGATTACTTTTTTTGAGAAGCTGAGCCTCCTTTGTTTCTTGAAGTACCGTTTGGTATCGTTCGTTACTAATGAAAAAACTGCGATCGGTATTTATCTTTATAAACTCATCCAATTCCTCATAAAATACAATTTTTTTATTAGCCATGATTAGCGCACTGATGTTTACACTTGGAAATAACGATCAACAATGAATACAAATTCAACGGTATTTGATTGCAATGCGCCAGTTGACAAATAACAACCTGTCCGTTGTGTCACAATTGCATCAGCTAACAGTCTAGAACGCGTTGTGGCTTTTTTAAATGACCACGTCGCGTTGTGGTCAAATCTTATAAAAGCCACGACGCGAATTTCGCGTTATGGTCTTTTCGAGTTAACCACAACGCGTTGTGACTGTTTTTATAAGTGCCACAACACGAATTTCGCGTTGTGGCTGATTTAAAATAACCACAACGCGTTGTGGTCGATTTTTTCGCTCAATGAGCGATTTCGATCTTTGAGCGTAACATATATATATATATATATATATATATATATATATATATATATATATATATATATATATATATATGGGTAGCCAACATCAAAGGGTGTAATTAGGATAAATCTTAAGCTCATAGTGATGAAAACACGGATTTAAAATATGTTTTTTTTTGTGTCCAAAAATTGGGAGTTTTCAGATACGAGGTTGAGACAGAGTACGCGCGATATGTTATATCTGTCTTCTAAGATGACCTCAAAAGCTTAAGAAACCTGTCTTTCGAAAAAGTTATTCCTTTTTCGGCCGAGAAATAAACGAATTACACAGCACGTAACTAACTAAATATAAAATCGAATATGTATCATACAATAATTTACTAACAAGAAATTACACATTAGAGACTGATTATAATTTTTCAAATTTTCTTTAATTAGACAAAGTAATTAGAGTCGATGCCATGTAATATCATTCTGTTTTCCTATTTTCACTTTTTAATAACAACAGATGTGATTCTTTCAAAATGAATTATCGTATGACATTAAAGATGTAACACTCAATTAAATATATATCGTGTAATTAGTTTATTTCTCGACTTTAGTTTGGAAAAAAAATTTTAAAACAGAACTTTTTTTAGCTTTACGAACTTATTTCTGAAGATAGTTGTAGCATATGATATATCTATAGAAAGAAAAAAAAACTATGTAACTGTGTCAAAATTTACTTAGCATTCCATAAAAAAAAATAAAAATGTTGGGTCATAACTCGAAAAGAAATGATGATATTTAAATTCTACGTAAAAAAAAAGTGCTATCAGAATGTGCTCGATGGAATTTGGGAAATCTGAAAATAGCACTTGACGTCTAGTGTTTCTGCATAATTCATCCAATTTAACCAAAAATATATCACTCAACGTTTACGAGATACCCATGCTAGCAATTTTATTAAGGACACCTATATATGTATATAACAATATCAACAGTACTAGAGCCACCTGTAAATAAGTAGTTAAGTGAACATTTAAAGAGTATTTGGCTGCTACACCGCTATGCTACCATTCTCAATAACATAATTGTAGCTTTAAAACTGTATACTTACATCGAATATAGTGACACAATACGAGCGGGCAATGGACAGCCAGTAGCGGCTAAATTGAATGCAATAAATATAAAACGGTACAGTAATAAATAAGATATTATTATTATCTGAACGAGAAATATGAACTACACACACAAAAAAATATAGAAACCTATTTATTAAACAAAGTTGGCGGTTTTTTTTCATTTTTACTTAAAATAATATTGAAGTAACGAGTCAATTGACTTTCCATAAAATAATTGTTCTTATTTATTATTGATGCAATTCTTTTTAAGAGGTCTGTTACTTTCGAATTCAAACGCCGTTTCTTCTCAATGTGGTCGAACTTGAAACTGCCGTAATTAAAGAATGGCAAAGACTGTCCCAGGAAACTATCGATAACATCATGCTGAGTATAGAAAAACGAATGGAAGCTTTGATAAGAGCACGGGAGGAACCAGGCGGTATTAAAACGCTGTGGTTCATTTTCTATTTGTTAAATAATCTTTAACTTAAATTATTCTTAGACGACATAAGATTTCAAAAATTTGCTATTTTATATGGCTACTTGCTTTGCTACCGAAAATAAATGTATATCGACTTGTGAACATGTAATTTTAAGTGAATAATTAAATAAGATGAATATTTTCTTGGAATTAAATGGTTTGTTTGATTTTCACAGATATTTTGTATATGTAATCAGGGCCATGTATATGTGAGCTTAGCCAATAGGCCAACCTAAGCTAGGTTTTGAAAACAGGGCGGTAAAATTTGTAATTGACGTTTTTTTTTTTTTTTTTGCTTGTCAGTTATTTTTTAAGAGAAAGTTTGAAAAAAAGTAGGAAAAATTAAGTTTTGCTTTTTTTCAGGGAATAGGTAGAGGCGGAATTTTTCAAGGTGCCTAGGGGCGGCAATCACGCTTAATCCGGCCCTGTGTGTAATTCTGCCGGTGTGTGTATTAAATGTACCAATTCATGTGGAAAAGAATTCCATAGCAGTCGAGAATAAATCAACTAGCTATGTGTACGAGTTATAAACAGTGTAATAGTCGTAACACTGGACGAGATAATGGTACCAATATCTTCATTTCAAAACAATGATTTCAATTGTATAATTACCATTAATTAAATCAATTTAACGATCGACCATAATTAATTTTATTGTTGACCCGCCCATCTGATTTATGTATTAGAAAACTATATTTGACAAACGTCTCAGGGGTGTTCTATATAGTATTAAAAACAAAAACAATTTTTTTTTTTTATGTGGCAAACACCCCAACTATACTTTAACACAAAAAACTTAAAGGTAATATAAATATTCAAGGAACATAAAGTTCAAATCGATGACGACAGACCTGTAAATTACAAAAGATAAAAATCACCTCATAGGTGAATCAAAAAGACAATAAAAGAAAATTCATAAGAAATCAAGTTTTACTAGTTTCAACCGTTGGAAACGGTCATCTTCAGAAACAAAAAACCCAAATCGTCAGTCAAATTTCCAAAATTTTTTTTTTTCCTAAAATTTTTGGAGCAATTTAAAAAACTGTCAAAAAATGTTTTTATAAAAAAATTTCTTTTATTGTCTTTTTGATTCACCTATGAGGTGATTTTTATCTTTTGTAATTTGCGGGTCTGTCGTCATCGATTTGAACTTTATGTTCCTTGAATATGTAATTTCCCCGCAGTTGGTTTTGATTTGCAACGTAATATAAATTATTTCTTGCAATTCCGGGACTAAAATACATGATTTATTCCCTCATAAGAAAGCATAAAGTGTTACTTTTAGTCTCAAGTCGAATCTCAATACTTTTGTACCCGCTTTTAAGTCAATTAACAAACAGACTTTTGCAGAGCATAACCAATCCAGTAAGCAAAATTTGAATAGTGTTGCTAGGTAGTTTAATTATTATTTAATAGTATATTACTTGGCAAGGACGGTAAGTGTTATTTTTGTGGTCTCGGATGCAGTTTGAGAATCCGAGGTTTAAAGCCGAGGATTTTTAAACAACCATGGCCACAAAAATAAACTTACGGCCGAGTATGATTAGTAATTTTTTCAACCGAAAAAAATGATGAATGAATGGGAAAAAATGGAAAATGCAATTTTAATAAAAATGAAAAAAATAAATAGTAGGCGCGTCTATAAAAAACAGTTTGCATAGAAAATTCTATTTACTATTGACGAGTAAGCGCTTACTTACGTTTCTAGGCAGGTAAGTGTTGTTTTCGCGATAAGTTACCTGATATGTGAGCGCCAATTTACGATTTGAGAGGTTAAAAAAAAATAATAAACAAATTCAAATTTATAGGCAAAGACAAACATTTTCATATTGTATTAACATTATTTCTTATAATTTGAATGGCATAAATACATTTTTTCTTAATTTTTATAATTTTCATCCGAAATTGCAAAAAATAATATATAGGTATACCACAAGAGTAACTTTTTTTTTAATCCCTCGTGTGAATTGTTGTCCTCGGGCCTTTACAAACCCTCTGGCAACAAACTTCACATTGAGGATTAAAAATCATACTACAATTCTTTGGTGTATAATATAGATACTACTTCTCGAACTATCTTTTTCTTACGACACCTCACTAATTAAAAACAAAATAAATTCATATTCCATTTTCAATAAACAATTTTGCAATATCATTCCATAACTACTATAAATTTCACTTTAATTAACATTTGTAGAATTTCAGACCTAAATTAAATTACCTACATAAATTATATAGAAAAATAAAATCTAATGAAGTCGAAACAATTATAAAGAAAAATTTTCAAATCATTGTTCTATGACGAAAAGTAAAAACGTCTAGAAAAAACTATTTAATATTTTTTAATATATGTAATTAGAATTTAATAATAATAATAATAAAAACAAATAATGACAAAATAGACAAAAAAAGTATATACACTACACAATACTGAAGGTTGACTTAACGCATGCACGTTTTTTCTATTACCAGAAGCGTAGCTTATGGCGGGTGTACAGGGAACGTGTTGTTGTTATATAAGCAAGCAACACTAATTAAACAATAAATAAAAGAAAACTAATTAATTTTTCAATGAGTTATTGTTCATTGTTTAACGAAATGTGAAATTTTCTCAAACTTATTGAACACGAATAAGAAAATTATTCTTTAATTTCTTAATCATACATTATTTTAGATAGATAATTTGTTCTTTTTTGCTGTTGGGATTCAAATAAAATTTATATTCAGAGTTACGTAGATAAGTTATTATTAAACATTATAAAATTTTTCTAAAAGAATGCAATTTTTTTGTAAAACACATATTGCGGCTGTACACAAAAGAAAAATGTTCAGTATTTTCTACGAGGTTACGCAACATAGTTTTTAATCAGATATAATTAAAGTATTGTCTTATTATATTTGTTAGGGTAAAAAGTCCTTACAATAAGTGATTATTTTATATTTCATACATATTTCAATTTCAAATATATTCAACAATTTCGTTTTGTTTTTTTTTTTTTTTGGAGATTAAACTAAAGAAACTGTAATAAGTACACTGATAATATATTTGGTGCGTTGTGATCAGAGACGCCATCCCGTTTCCGATTCTATCAGAACAATCTCGATTTTAATGGAGGAGTTCTGTGACCCAATATCATGCCAAACTTGCCCCATTCTTTTTTTTTAAAATTAGGCACGAAATATCAATTTATATTAGAGATGTCGCCGCGGGTGATTTTTGTAGCCCTTTCTCACCCACTCCTGAATTTTAGATATTCGCGTCAGCTCCCGCCCGTTTTCACAAAATAAACCCGTTCCCGACCTTATGTCTTTAATAAGAGTAGCCAAACGATGGGTTCATTCGTTCTGCTAACCAGAGGACTCTGTCAATCACTCTGTCTTATTCACTTGCTCGTTCTGACTCACTCTTGCTTGCGACCCGCGTGTTGTAACGGAATTCACTCAGTTCACTATTTGTGGAAGTATACGAAGGGTATTAAGGACGAACCATCCAAAGATCACGTGTGTGTTGGATAGTGAATCTAACAATAAGAGTTTTACGTCACATCTTCATTTTTTAAATTAGTTGTAAATACTTAAATTTATGCAATAAAGTGCGTTACATTACGATTTTCTATTTCAATAACGAAATTTCTAAGAAGTGTCTCAGGTACGGTTTATCTTATTATTTTACTACATTACTTACATTCATACTTTTGTGCAGACTCTTGTTAAAACTCAAATACACTCAAATGATCAAATATGAAAAAACGATATTCTGTTGAAGCTATGGAGAACAAAGCTACAATTCTCTCAACAACAGTGGCTGGTAGTGGTGGAGAACTATCGATAGCACTATCGATAACTATCGATAGTTTTGACTATCGAAAACTATCGATATTTTTTTTACTATCGATAGCTTTCGATACTTTCGATTCAGTCATTTCGTTTACTTATAAATACTAAAGATAATAAAAATTTCGTAGAAATTATAGCCAGAGATATAAAAACAACCATTTTAAGGGCATTTTCGGGCAAAAAGGAATAATTCCGCCCCAGCGTAAAACCGACGACCTTTTTTCTTTTTTTTTTTTGCTCGCTGGCTATCTAAATGCCGCCCAACTTGGGTATCAAAAACTATCGATAACTATCGATAGTTTCACGACTATCGTAACTATCGATAGTCGGGACTATCGATAGTTCTCTATCACTAGTGGCTGGTAGCAATAAAAAAGAAAGTACATGGAAAAAATTACTAAATACAAAAATATATCCCAAAAGTTACTATTAATTTTTCCCTTGGATAGTCCCAATTTTATTTTGTTCAAAGATGGCAACCCTGAATTGGGATCAAATTTAAGGCCGCTATTACATTGTCATAGATATAATTATATCAAAGAACTATGATCAAATATTAAGAAGTATCTTTAATTATGGTTACAAAAATATTATATTATAAAAGTTGACTTATTACACTATAATATTTCTTTGATTAAATAAAACTTTGACATATATCTATGACAGTGTAATAGCGGCCTAAAAAAATCAGTGAAGAGCTCCGGACATCCAAACGTTTATTTTGAAATCCTTCCTTAAAGTTATTAGCGATTTTATGTATTTTAAAAAGTATAACGTTAAAAATAAAAATTAAACCGTTACTCCATAAAATCATAAAAATTGTCCCCGTAGTAATGAACACGGCTGATACACAAACAATTAATTATTATTACTCAAGAATCATAAATTCATTACAGAATTATAAAATTTTATTACATATTTATCCTGTAATATGTTTTATCATCTTGACCTCCGTGTAAGTACAGATCTCCCTCGATATCCGGTACCTGAATGAAACGGTTTTTGAGTTAATCAAAAAAAGTTGTAGTATACTTCCTACTCTTGAAAAGTGGACAATTACAAAGTATTTGAAGGGTCTTAAATCTCGGTGTTGATACACACAGCTTCAGCTTACACGAAACAAATAAATCAGGTAACTCGACAGACACCTGTAGCTAATTTCTTGTGTACCGTGATTACCAAGTAATCACAATTTAATGCGATATCTGAGAGGTATTTATTCAAAAAATAATTTCTTTATTAAAATTTAAACGCAAAATGCAAAGCGTACTAAACAAAATTTAAGTGTATTTCTCTATGCTGACATCTATCATTATCTTTCATAAGTACAATGATAGTTCCCTACAGTACAAAATTTTTTGGTTTGCATCTTTGCTAAAATTCTTATAACGGTTAATTGTCAGAATTTTCGAATAATAGAAATTATATAACAAAAAAAAAACATGTTTTGTAAAGTGGGTTTGAATGAAAATTGAAAAAACATTCTGCTCTCTCTTGTGAATCGACGACCGGACTGAAAACACGCTTTTGGTGAGTTGTTCACCGGAGAGCGGAGGGCTTGAATGGAATATCCGAAGATGGAGATTTGTAGCGCGTAATAAAAAAAAAAGGGAAAAATAAAGGGATAAAAGAATCAAAAAAAAAAAAAAAAAAATAGTAAAAATTCAAAAGAACAAGAGGATAAGCATTTGCGGCAACGTGTTTTTGAAATGTAAACGAACAAAATTTTCATTCAACGCCCAAGTCAAAGATAAGTAAAAATTTACAATAACGCAATGTAGTACAATTATAACTGTTAGATCAAAACGGAAAATTTTGGTGATCCGATCGGAAAGGTAGTTGTTTAACGTTTAATTTCGTTTAGATGTAAGTTATATGTAAAGTATTTATATTACACGTGCAGGGTTCAATTTAGATTCATCGTTTGTCTCAGTGTTTAAAGCTGGTAAAGGGAATCCTGGAAAATTGACCTGCCGTTAAATATTTAGTGATTTAAACTTTAGATTAGTGTAATTTGCTAAATTTATTCTAAGTAAATACGGATCCTAACATTTTCCGATAGATTTTAAAGGATTTTAGGTAGGTTAAATTCATAAATTAGTTACGTAACGTTCTGTTAAGGATTTATTTAGAAAAACAGTAAACAAAATTTAGCACATGTTGTTCGATCATTATAAATACTCGTCACAAACATATAATTACCTTTCGGCGTACTAAATAGCGTCCTTTTCAAATTTATCTCAATGTTTTAATCCATATTTCCATTCAGTAAATTCATATAGCGCTTCAATTGTGTTTGGACCGGGCCAGCGCGGTAGTCCGTTATTTCGATTTCGGCCTATAAGCCCCTTAACAATCCAACACGTTTTCCATATATATATTTATACAGGTCACTTTAATTATTTATTTAGTTTTTAATTTCCGTTTGCCCATTTTCGTGTGGGGACGAAGAAGACCTATTCGAGTGGAAAGCCTTTAAGGACTCGAATAGTCTTGTGCGCCCAAAAGGGGAGCACCTTAAGTTATTTCAAAAAACAAATATACGAAATTACAAAAAAAAAACCCAAAAAAAAAAAAAAAAATCGAAAAATAAAAAAAAAAAGGAAAAAAAAATATAAAAAAAAAGGAAAAAAAAAATAAATAAAGTCAAAAGGAAAAAAGGGAAAATTTATTAATCCCAAATTATACATTAAGTCAAAATAAATGTCAAATGATTTCCAACCTAAGTGTAAATCGTAAAGTTCCAATTTAATTCTAGTCAAATGGGATGCAAGACATTTTGATATAAAATTTATACAATTGTAAATTTCTAATTACAAATTTTAACGTTTATTATTCTAAATAGTATTTAGTTAAGCGTAGGTGAATGATTGTACGCTGTTTGTCGTCTCGGATTGTCATTGCGTCGAGCACGGTTTACAATCACACACCTTAATCAAGTTTAGTATAAGTTAAAACTATTGATTATCTAACTAAGTAAATACCTATATGTACATTACGATTTGTAAACGAATTTAATTCATACGTTTCGTACTAAAATTTACTTAAAAAAAAAAAATAATAAATTGTACGTTGTGATCTGGAAAATTGACTTTATTATTTAACGCCTTGTTTAGATATAGTAGCGACGGAGGGCACCTTTGGTTGGGGAAAAGATCCACAGGCGAAATTCGACTTCCACTGCAACTTGGCGAGCTCACTGACATCTTGAGCCAGCTCTGTGAACGTTCCCTTGTTTTAGGAACGCCCTCGTAACATACCGAAATAACATTCACTTTTCGCGCCAGCAAATTCAAATTAATAAAATACAAATACATAATAATTTAATTTTTTAATTTTAAATTTTTTCGCTACAAATGGTAGCAGACGTAAAATTCCCCACCCGACCACAATAATTCTATTCTTCTTCCAATTTAAACTTAAACATAAAATTAGTTAATACACTTCAGATTTACAAATCGTAACTAAATTTAATTTTAAAAATATATCTTTGCTTTAATTAAAATCTATGTAACAGGAATAATAACAAGAATATAGTAAAATTTATGTCACAATATTTTCTGAGGAGTAAAACTAGAATGGATCCAGCAGCAATTGAGGCAATTTTGACACAAACGGCCAGTACTCTAAACACAGTGACGGAGACATTGAATGCAATGGCCACAAATCAACTAGCAATACAGGAATCACATCATCAACAGTTACATGAGTTAAGTACAAATCTAAACACCTTCATAACTCAATCCTCACAACAACCTTTACCTGCTACTGACATTCAAAGTCCCAACGAACCTCAAAGTTCTGTTGCAAAAATCAGAATTGAAGAATTTACAAAATCAATCCTCTATTTAAACATCTTAAATCCCATGTCAATTCTAAAATTCATCATTGAAACACAAAATGTAATATCTCTAAAAATAATTTCAGAAAATACTTTACTAAAATTTTTACTAACAAAATGTCATTCAAACTCAAAATATTTTTGGTCTCAAAATCTGAATTCAAATCATACTTGGGGTGACATTAAAGCTGAACTTTTAACCAAATACATTTCACCAACTATAAAGCAAGATCTTATAGACAAAACAGTATACCGTAAACAATATGAAAACGAGTCATTTTACAATTTTGCACAATCAATAAAATGTAATGCTAATATCTTGTGTCCCCATATGTTAGACATTGACATTGTTCAATTAATATTTGCACACGTAAACTATAACACCTTTGATCTGATAAAATTTACACCCATACCAATAACCTTTCAAGAACTATTAAATTTAGCTCATCAAATTGAAGAAATAAAAATCAGGCAACAGAATTTCATAAATAAACCGAGTACAAACTTACCATCACCAACTAATTTCAATTCCCACCCCCCTACTAACTACACTAACCCCTCTTACACCAGCCCCGCTAACTACACTAACTTCCCAACAAATTTTCCCACACCCATTACTAATAATTCTAATGATATTAACAACCCATCACCCATTTTTGCTAACAATACTAACAATACTAATAAAATTCCACACATAAATACCGGTAATAGAAATAGTCTCAATAATTCGCAAAATTTACAAACACACAATCTAAATACTAACCACAGAAATAAAATACATTATAACAATAGAAACCAATCACAAGTTTGTACATTTTGCAAAATTCCTGGCCATATTTATCGTGATTGCCGTAAACGCTTAAGGCAAAATAGATTCATTAATAATTCAAATTCTCATATATCTACAAATAATTTAATACCTACAAATTATGAAAATTCAAATACTACAGAAAATAATACAAATTTTACTAATTCCACTATGTACAACGTAACAAATCCCTTCACCGAACAAAATATACCCTCTACTTCGCATGCAACTACTAATATACCTACTAATATTTCTAATCTAAATCCAAAAAACTAAATCACTGTACAAGTAACATCCCAGCCATCAATATCTTCATTAACAATTATCCATATTTAGCAATATTAGATTCCGCTTCAACCATAAACATTATACGCCAAAAAACTTTAAATAAAATATCTAAATCATCAAAACAAAAAATTCCAATTTTCAATTGTAGCATTGCAGCAAGCTTACCCGGCAGTAACTATTTACAACTTTCATATTATACTATTTTACATTTCAAAATAGAAAATTTATCTTGGTCTCAAAAATTTTATGTCACAGAACATTTACCATTTCCCGTGCTAATTGGTTCAAATACCTTACATAAATGTGGAATAATTCTAAATTTCACAGATAACACAGTAATTTTGAAACATAATTACAATAAAGAAATAAAATTTATAGATATACAAAAGAATCACTTAGTAAATGTGATAATTGAGTCCAAAATAAATTTAAGTAAACAAAATGAACAAAGATTACAAAAACTGTTAAACAAATATAAATCAGTATTAACCTCTAAACCGGTTAGAGCAAAAAATTTTCAATATCATATCCCTTTATTGGATAATAAACCGGTAGCAAAACACCCTTACATATTAAAGAAAGATCAAGCACAAATTTTACAAGAAAAATTAAACGAGTTACTACAATTAGGCATTTTAGAAGAATCCCAAAGTTTATATGCAACCCCGGTGTTTCTAGTTAACAAACCCGACGGTTCTAAGCGATTAATCGCTGACTACAGGTATTTGAATAAACTAGCTTCAGATCCAATAATAGGACTATCCATGAACCACATTTTCTCAAATTTAGGTAATTCAACAGTATTTTCAATTATTGATCTAACACAATCATTTTATCAAATCCCTTTAGACGAAGCATCTAAACCTTTAACGGCTATTATAACACAATTTGGTCAACAATTCCAATTTACGGTAGCTCCAATGGGCTTAAAATGCTCAAGCCAAGCTTTAATCAGATACTTATCTAGAGAATTAGCTGATCTAATGAATGATTGCTTACTTATTTATTATCTTATTATACATAGTAACACTGTAGAAAAGCATTTTTCCGATTTACATAGTGTATTCGATAGACTAAAAAAGGCAGGCCTTACAGTCAACCCAAATAAGGCAAAATTTTTTATGTCTCGCCTCAAAATTCTAGGAAATTTAGTAACACCTATGGGACGTCTACCGGACTCATCCAAAACATCAGCTTTACTCAATATGGCAATACCCAAAAACATTAAAGAATTACAAGCTATGTTAGGAGCTTTCGCCTTTTATGCGAGGTATATCCCACAATTTTCAATTATAGTAGCCCCCTTAAATGAGTTAAAAAAGAAAAATACAAAATTTAAAATAGAACAACAACATTTAGATGCAATAAATAAACTAAAGCATTGTCTAACAAACCCTCTTGTATTAAAATTTCCAGATTTTAATAAAAAATTCATAGTTTACACAGACGCCAGTTTTATTGGCACATCAGGTTGCTTAATGCAACAATTCGAGGACGGTTTACACCCAATCGAATATTGTTCCAAAAAATTTAACACTCAAAATAAAGTAATATCAGCATACGAAGCCGAACTTATGGCCGTAATAAACGCCTTAGATTCCTTCAAAGACTATTTACATGACAGACATTTCGAACTCAGAACTGATTGTAATGCTTTAATTTATTTATTCAATACACCACAAAGATACAATAAATTATCTAGATGGCTTTTAAAAATTTCTCAATTTAATTTTACTCCAATACATGTAAGAGGTGTAGATAATAATGTTTGTGACGCTTTAAGTAGACTATTTCAAACAGAAAATGAAAATGAAGATATTTTAGAAACAAATAATAATGAGCATAATAATTTAAAACCTATAGTAAATAATTTAAAAACTGCAAAAAATGAAAATAATCTTAATTTAACTACAAAATACGAAAACTTAAATACTATATCTAATAACCTAAGTAATAATAATAATAATAACAATAATACAAACTTACAATCTAATAATAATTATACAAATTCCAAAAATTAACTGATAATAAAAATATTTTACAAATACGCAACAACAGCTTACCAAATATACAACATATTATAAATAACATAAATCTTTTTCCCCATAGCTTTATCAATATTAGAGATGCACAGAAAACCGATCCTTTCTCGAGAACCGAGTACCAGAAAGTATTATCTGGTAATATCGTAAAAAATTTTCGAATAAAGGATGGCTTACTGATACATCTCTCTGGTAAACATAAAAAGAAAAGAATTGTTCTTCCTCAAGCTATGTTGCAATATGTTTTAGATTATTTTCATAAAAGTGCATATGCAGGAGCACATTCAGGCATTACTTGTACATATCGCAAAATAGCTCAAAGATTTTATTATCTAAATTTATATAAAGTAGTTGTAAATTACGTTAAAAATTGTAAAATTTGCAAAGAATATAAACCAAATTACCAAAACTATGATATCGCATTCCAAAGTGAACCACCCCAAAAAGTATGGCATCGAATCTTCATCGATTTCGCAGGACCCATAATTCGTACACGCGGTTCTCCAGAAGACAGAGATTTTAGACATTTTTTAATTCTTACAGACGCATATTCCCGTTGGATGATCGCCAGACCCACCAAGAAAATATCAGCTAAAGTTGTGGTTAACATTCTGGAAGACATATTCAACACCTTCGGATACGTCGCCGAAATTTCAAGTGACAACGCGAATATTTTCCACTCTGAAATATATAACAACTTCTGCTTACAAAGAGCAATTCGACCTATATACACGTCGCCATACAACCCAAGGGCAAATGTTGCTGAAAGAAGCATGAGAAATATCAAGTCAAATTTAGCCACTTTGATTGCTCAATATTCCGCTAACCATGCAAATTGGAATATTTTCTTAAAATACGCCGTATTCAATATAAACAATACTTACAATTCAGCAATCAATGCAACACCAGCACAAGTTTTCCTAAATCGCCAAATGTACCGGGCCAGTGCGGTAGTCCGTTATTTCGATTTCGGCCTATAAGCCCCTTAACAATCCAACACGTTTTCCATATATATATTTATACAGGTCACTTTAATTATTTATTTAGTTTTTAATTTCCGTTTTCCCATTTTCGTGTGGGGACGAAGAAGACCTATTCGAGTGGAAAGCCTTTAAGGACTCGAATAGTCTTGTGCGCCCAAAAGGGGAGCACCTTAAGTTATTTCAAAAAACAAATATACGAAATTACAAAAAAAAAAACCAAAAAAAAAAAAAAAAAATCGAAAAATAAAAAAAAAAAGGAAAAAAAAATATAAAAAAAAAGGAAAAAAAAAATAAATAAAGTCAAAAGGAAAAAAGGGAAAATTTATTAATCCCAAATTATACATTAAGTCAAAATAAATGTCAAATGATTTCCAACCTAAGTGTAAATCGTAAAGTTCCAATTTAATTCTAGTCAAATGGGATGCAAGACATTTTGATATAAAATTTATACAATTGTAAATTTCTAATTACAAATTTTAACGTTTATTATTCTAAATAGTATTTAGTTAAGCGTAGGTGAATGATTGTACGCTGTTTGTCGTCTCGGATTGTCATTGCGTCGAGCACGGTTTACAATCACACACCTTAATCAAGTTTAGTATAAGTTAAAACTATTGATTATCTAACTAAGTAAATACCTATATGTACATTACGATTTGTAAACGAATTTAATTCATACGTTTCGTACTAAAATTTACTTAAAAAAAAAAAATAATAAATTGTACGTTGTGGTCTGGAAAATTGACTTTATTATTTAACGCCTTGTTTAGATATAGTAGCGACGGAGGGCACCTTTGGTTGGGGAAAAGATCCACAGGCGAAATTCGACTTCCACTGCAACTTGGCGAGCTCACTGACATCTTGAGCCAGCTCTGTGAACGTTCCCTTGTTTTAGGAACGCCCTCGTAACATACCGAAATAACATTCACTTTTCGCGCCAGCAAATTCAAATTAATAAAATACAAATACATAATAATTTAATTTTTTAATTTTAAATTTTTTCGCTACACTTGCAAAATATTTACTTACAGTTTGATTTCTAAGGTGTCTATACTCCAAAAATGAACTTATCCAGATGATTTGTCCAACAAAAGTATCTCTCTTTGTACTCTAACATTCTAGAGTTAACATTTTAGGAATTTGTGATTTTCATCGTTAGAAATACTATGGTTTTCGTTGGTTTTCATCATGTTTCAACGTCAAGAACCAAAAAAATCAACAAATAAATAAAAAAAATATATGATGAGAACACAAAAACTCTTGTAGATCGGTTTTATGAGATTACAGTCAACCGTCCAATAACGCAATTAATTCGTACCGCGTTGTCAGAAACTCAGAGCAGTTTTTTTGATTTTTCACGGAAATAACTAAAACATGACAAGATACCACAGAATTTGCAAAACCACGTTATAATATAAGAGGCTAGCAATTAGTGCAAACTGTCAAATTTGTACGGTGTTATATGGAAACCATTAGTAACACTCTAAATACAGGGTGAACCGTAACGACGGCCCCAAATTAAAACTGATGATGGGCCGCAAAAAGTTGAACAAAAAATCCTAATACGGTTTTCTTCTATAGTGTTTAGTTTTAGAAAAAATTAATGTTAAAATTTCGAGACCACTTTTTTAGAACCACTGGCGTAGCTACATATATTTGAGATTTAACACATACATACACAAAATTTGCGCATTTATTGACCTGTATGTACCTATGTACGCATGTGCTGTATGTATTTAGGGTATTTACCGTATGAAGTTACATGATTGGGTTAGATTTTTCATTTTAAATTTTTTGTTTTGTGTAATATTAATTATTTTTTGTTATTATCCATCGTTAGTTTTATTATTTTGTGCTTTTATGATATAACATTTGTGTTTTCATTGTAATTTATAAGTGTTAAGCATTTCAATTCTTAATGTGTTTATGAATATCTTTTAGCGAATTTCCAGAATGGAATTCAGCTATTACAGCCACTGTCATAACGCGACCTGAGCCCGAGACCATGGCAGAAATTTGTTTTGAGGTCCCTAGAAACCGAAAATAATATTCGCTAAAATTTATATATATATATATATATATATATATATATATATATATATATATATATATGTATATGTATATATGTATATATGTATGTATGTATATATAATACATATACATACATACATATATATATATATATATATATATATATATATATATATATATATATATATATATATATGTGTCCGCACGATAACTCTCGAACTGAATGTCCTAGGTTTATGAAATTTGCTGAAAATATTGGAAGTCCCAAACCGTTGGACGAGTTCGTTAACCAGACACGTCGGATGCCAGGAACACGGTTTTTGTTCTTGCGAAACAACTTTTGCGAAATTACACCATTTAAGAGAGGAGAAAAAATTACATAAAAAAGGTCTTTAAACTATTGTTCTAGGTCAACTAGTTTCCGAGAAAAACTAGCTTTTATAAACGGAAATTCGCTATGTTATGCAGGATGCTGCGACAGGGGTATTTTATTTTACAGTTTTTAATGTAATTTTTAGTTTTAACTTGAAGTTTAATTGCATTGCATATTTAATATTTGATTATTAATACTGAGTGCGTGAAATTGTTGCTTATATGATACAACGTTACTGGTGAACCAGTGACTATCAAAATTTTTTAAGAACTTATTTTCTTCGACATTATACATCCTGGCTACAAGGTATATTAAGATATCTTGTTTAGTTTGCCATGAATTATTACTTAGTGTAATTTGGGGCAGACGTCACGACTCAGCCTGTATATTGGTAACAACAAGTAATGATTATTATGGTTGTGAAAGACAAGAGACTGAACTCGAACGAGAAATCGTGCTGTAGAAGCACTGCGTTATA
This sequence comes from Brachynemurus nebulosus, assembly GCA_035578155.1. NCBI lineage: Eukaryota > Metazoa > Arthropoda > Insecta > Neuroptera > Myrmeleontidae > Brachynemurus > Brachynemurus nebulosus. Next base: position 28,921,624 of record JAPWDM010000004.1, on the reverse strand, counting down.
GGAGACTTTTCTCGGCTATTTGTTCCACATTCTACCGAAACTGCGTTTTGAGAGTGCCAGCTAATAACAAGGTTGATTGTAATTTATTTTAAAAACCAAAGTTTGATTACTTCCTATCATGTACTTTCTATGTAGATTTGTAAACCTAACTTAATTCATTATACACCTAACTACATTATTTATCTGAGTACACTCTACACTGCTTCCTCATAAACAATTTGAGTTTATTGTTTTATTATAAAAGCATAAAATACTTTATTTCGCATATTATACAACCAAAGTACCCGGGTACATTTAAATCATAGTGAGTCTCGAAATTAACATTTATTGTTGTGAAATAAACAAAAAAGTGAAAAATACAAATTTACAAAAATAATTAAATTAATACGTAATGATAAAAGTAATTATAAAATGAAAATAATATCACTAGCTGATGTTTTAATAATAATTAAAATATATAAACTTTCTTCATTTAACATTTACTTTAATAACTTAATTTTTTTAATTTTTATGGACATTTAGAATATAAATTTAATTAAGAACAGATACCTAAAACCAAAATTAATTAAAAATTACATAATCTAATAAGCAAAAGGTATTCGCTTACAATTACGAGGAAATTAAAATTTTTCGAAACATCATATTGAATTTTAATATTAAAATTTCATTTGCTTTTAATTAAACTGATGAAAAATTCTTCCTAGAAGAAGTTATCAATTTTTGTAGCGAGAAAAATTTAAAATAGAACAGTTATAACTAGAGATGTCGATTTTAAATCGATTAATCGAAGCTTGAAAAATCGATTCTTTTTTCGATTTTTTTCATTTGAATCGATTCATGAATCGATTATTAAAAGTAAGAGATCGATAACCGATTTTTTTCAAAAATAATTTCATTTAGTTGTAATTTTACAAAGAAACATGTGTTAAAATGAAACACCAAAAACGTTATGGTTAATAAATTGTCACTTTTTACTTGTTATTATCAACGAATCCCCCATGTGGCTCCATATAAATACATATATATATATATATATATATATATATATATATATATATATATATATATATATATATATACGCACTATTTTGTCCAGTAAAAGACTATTAATACAAAGGAAAGGAAGACCACCTATGGGGCTAGCGATCCCTTTTCTACAAAAACAGCTTATTTAGAAAACATTTTTTTGTCAGTTTGTTTGAAATTTTTGAATATTAAACTTGGTTCATTCCGTGGTATTCGTCCTACATATTTAATTGCGTTATTTGCTATAATTATAATTGAAAAGTTAACTCATCGCCCTGACAAATATAATGTAAAGCGTTTTTACAAGATATTTCCCATGTACTATCAATTAAGTCCCTTAACAAAAACTATCAGCTAATTTTATTAAACTTTTCAAAATTTCGATTTTTTAAATCGATCTCACAGAATCGATTTTTTTAGCCGATTTTTTTTGAATCGATTTTTTTAATTTCGATTTAAATCGATCCAAAAATCGATCTTTTTTTTTGGAGAATCGACATCTCTAGTAATAACACTTTTATGGCAAACATCAACAATAGGATTTATAATAACGCGTTCCCACCAAACAGTTATGTATGTATGTATCCCCGAAAGAAAATGAACTGAGAGATGCGCAGAAACGCATTTTAAAATGGGTCAGTCTAAGTCATTTTGAAGGTAAAGTCGACACCTGTCAAATACATGTGTCTTATGAACCATAGGCCAATGAGTTGATTTATTTTACCCACTCCACCTGCGCAAATAAATACAGGTCTCTTACTTCAAAATCTAAGCAGTAAATAAAACGTAAGAAGTAGGTGGTTATGCGTTCTAGGAATTGTCTACTTCTTACCACCTTGCTTTAGTGAGGACGAGTTATAACGTCCGTTTTCAAATTTATTATCTATATTATGAATTAGGATTGGCAACTGTCCGATTAACGGCCGGACAGTCCGCTTATGACGTGATCTGTCCGGGTCCGATTATTCGTGTGTGACTGTCGCAAATGTCAATCGACAGATTGAAAAGATCTTTTTCTTGTATCACAATAAATGTTAATGTCCGGTCGTCGAAATTTGATAAGTTCGTAAGCCTGATTATTATGAGAGGAGAAATAAAGGTACTCTATGAGTTGGATTTAGATCATATGCGTCTAAAGTCATCTTGTTAGAGAAATTATGCTAATATTCACCTGGAATTGGGAAAATCGAACCTCAACTTACCAATATAAATACCAATAACAAACTACTTTTGAGACGTTGACTAGTCAAGCTTGATATATGTTCATTATTACTTTCATTTGATAGTTTACTCCTGAAGTTTTGTAAAGCTCGTTCCATACTATATATAGTGTCACTGTCGATACGTTTTCGGCCCAGTTTCGTTTCGGCAAAATCTTGTTATGTTCACATTACCGTGCCGTTTACTATTAATTCTCCGTCCACACTATAGTACCGCTCTCGATATACTCTCAGTTCGATCTCGGTTAAATAAAATTTTTAACTTCCCATTGGAAGTTATTGTAATGGGTCCGATGTTACGAATCGCTAGTTTTGATATATCTTCACGTTTCAAGGTCACTAGAATTCGAATCCATCGATTTTAGCGTGATATCTGTATGTGCGTTCGTTAGTTCGTGAATTTTTTTTCGTCTCGCGTATCTCGAGAACAAATGATGATATCAACTTCGGACTAATTTCATTAGATGCGTAATCAAAAAATGAAGACCGGATTTTGAATGAAGACCGCAAATTCGGATTAGCGGTTTGTTTTTTGTGATAATTATTATACAATGGCCTAAGAACCTTCTGTGATGTTAAAAACGCCAGTAAATTATTGTAAAATTTAAAAAAAAAAAAAAAACTAGACGGAAAAACGAAATAAAAAACTTTTTGTGGAATATTTTTTGTCTCGCGTGTCTTGAGAACAAATGATGTTATCATTTGTTTGATAAGGGTGGAGCCCCCACCCTTAGGTACAGAAGGCGAAGCTCCCGGTGTGGTGCAAGGGGCAAAGCCTGTATCAGGGGTCCAGAGGAGGAGTCCCCTGAATTAAAAAAAAAGTTATTCATTTGCAATAGTCTTTAAGGACGTCCAATGGGAAGTTGACAGTGTGGGTAGACCTGTCCCCCAAATTTTTTTTAATATAACTGAGTGGAAACGAAGTGGAGTGGGATTGCATCGCCATCGGAACCGTATCTGGATTGTAGCGATGATATGAATACAGTAATACACTAGTTGTTTCTTCTGTAAGAATATTTTATCGAAAGCACATCGAAAATGATACTATGGTGTAGGACCGGTCTAAAATGTTTGTTAACACATTCATCGTCAAATCTTAAAATGACGAAATACCCAACTGGTATACTTCTGGAATTGTTGATGTCATACAACGTGATGTTTTATAATCAATCAGGTTTCACGTGACGCTGTACAGCGTTCATGACCAGGAACGTGTCAACGAAAGTTAGTAACCTTAAAACGATATAATTTATTTAAATTCTTCTAAACACCAAGCCGATTTACAATAGACATTAGTAATTATTACTTTTAGCAAAATCCAAACGTAGTATTTGAGTTAACTGTACTAAACTGATGAATAACTAAAAATTACAAAACATAAAAATAACAAGAAAATTTATAGATATGATTATAGTTTCCATAAAATTACAGAAATTTCAAATAACCTAAACAAAAAGTAATTTTTATGTAAATCCGTATGAGAAGTGGCAGTTAAGTGAAGCGCTAAAACCCAACGTCTAATTTTTTTACTCTTGTGCAGTTATCTAATGTACAGACAACATAGATAGATACATAGTTGGCGAGATAAGAGATAATACATTATAATTTAACGGTACATATAACATTTTTAAATTTGAAAAATTATATGAAGAATTTATACATTCATTGTGTTGTGTATGTATGTGTATGTACGAAAAATATATGAGAATTAAGAGTAACATCTAATCCAGCTATTAAGTTTGAAGCCAACTGAGATGATATATCTCTGTATTTCTTTCATAATGTATGTATTAATAAAATTTATGGATGTGTGAATTTGTGTTTGTACAGTCCGTCGTCAAATTATAGAGCCGACTCTCGTTAACAGTCCGCTCGTTATGAGTCCGCCGATTTATATTTCTATTGTAAATATTCCCCCTCCATGACCGAAAAAAAATATTTCAGTCTCTCGTTATAAGACCGGAACATTGGTATTAATATTTAATAGTGCAACTCATAAATCATCCTGTCAGAATCTTTTTATTCAGTAAAATGTAGTAATTTTTTATAGGTCTTTATTTACATAATACATGTGTAGTTGACCAAAACTAGTTTTGTTCGTTCATCGCGCGTATTATATTACAAACTTCGTTTGACTAACAATATTATTTACAATTTCTACAAAAGATTTTAAAAATTTTTTTTAAAGAAAATATGTTTTGACAGTATCGTTTAACTTGAAACTCCTGTCACACAAACTAGAGAACGCATTGAGAATATATTAGTAAATATATTTACCTAAAGAAAATTTACCGTCATATATTTTTTATCACAGACTGTGATAAGCTTTGTGTATAGGGCATTTGCACTTTTCTATACTGTTTAAAAAAGAAAATACGGGGTACTGAAACTACAAAATACATATAGAAACTCTTTGCCGAAGAAGTGGGTGAAAAGTTACTGTAAAGGAAACATGCAGTTAGAATCCTGACGAATAATCCCTCCTTTGAGGTTGTTATGAGATCATCAATAGGGGACGGACGGACAAGAAGAAGAGGTCGGGCAAAAAGAATAATAGTCTAATTGAGCTAGTTAGATGTATGATTGACTCAGATCTAATGTCGTTTCCTTCCTCACTTTGCACTTAATGGGATCATTTGTCAAAAGGAGGCACTGTAGTTTATTTGTGTGTTTAGTGACCGAAAAACTGTTTTGACGAGAAAAAAATCAATAAATGGAGGTAAGTAATTTACAAAATTATTTCTTTGTGTATTGCAGTTATTTATTTTTAATGATTTCTGTTATTTGTATGATCATTACGAGCAACAAATTCGTGCTCGTATTTAATTTGAATTTATGAGTTTGTAATTGAAGGTTAAATTAGTTGAAAATGTGATTGGCCGACAAAATGGAGTCAAGCAAAATGAATAATAAAATGAAGCTTCTCTACTCAAATTCCAATGAAAAAGAAAAGCAAATTCGTTTAAAAAAGATAGAGTCCATCAAAGAAAACCGCAAAAAGATAATTGTTTTTGTACTGTCATGAAAAATACATATACCCGCAATAGAAGACTGGATGTAGTGAAATCTTTACCTGGAATGGACCCATAAAGCGTGTTCTTTATACACAGGTGGAGGCTCGTTCTTTTGCGATAATTGTGACGATTACTTTATTTATTTTCATTAGTATTAGTTTTGTCCGTCCAAGTTATTCATTTTGCCCGCCCTAGTAGAGCAAAACGAATAATTGCAACTTTTTTTTTTCAAGTGATTTTTAATGTGGTAAGATAAGAATTTTTGTTAATTTTCTATTTACTTTATTAATCTTAAGTAACTGAAGATTTGTTATCCTAAGATAAATAATTAATTTTGTTGTAATCTCATGCTTTTTTTAGAGATCAAATTAGCATATCCTTCTTGCCCGTCCGTCCCCTACTCATGAAGGCTGTAATTCTTACAAAAATGCATGATATTCCACTTCTTTAAGATTCAACTACAGATTCGAAACACAATTAACTATAAATTTTTAAAAATATATCTATGTATATACATGCAGGTATGTTCTAAAATTTTGTCGCGAACTGTAAGTGTTTATTTGAATGAAATACATAATTATAAATTCAAATGCAGTAAACGAGCAAACAAAATAAATTTTGATTAAGCAACGAGCGAGACAGACGTTCCACCAGAGAACTCAGAACAAATGGACGGACATGGACGGACCAACACCATGGATTGACTGGATTGGGTGGTGTACACGCCCAATATTATGTATAAATATTATTACACTCGATCACTGGTAACGATTATTATGTAGTCATCGGCAAGGAAACTGGTTTCATGGACCAATAACCTGTTGTTCGTTGGCCAGAAAACATCATCTTATTCGACCGCACCGTCGTCTTCACAAAACTCTCCGCACTCAACTCAAAAACAAATCGTGATTGCCGTGTTCTTCAACATTTAAGTATTTTATGTGCATGACATGACGTTCACAAAAATTCACTTAACTGTTTCTTTTCTGTTGCAAAATTTTATACAATCATATTATTTTTTAAATGTTTCGTATTCTGTTGTATACACGCATTGAAGTCACCATATACGTACATAAGACAGTCAAGATTGAATAGCTCACAAAAGATTGTTTTGCTTTTGCTGATTGTTTATTTACTTTTTGAACGGATAAATAATAGAAATAATTTAAATCTTTTATAATGCAGCAACTATATTCTTGTCGAGGTAGGGCGAGGTTCCTCGCTGAAGTTGGCTGAGGCTTGAATAGCGTTTTAACACCAACCACGAGGAACAACGAAATGACCTTCTACATTCTCGTACGCGATCAATTTCGCGAGTATGTAACTGCTGCATAATAAAACTATTCCATTCAAAACTATTACAATCAAATAAAGATTAACTAATTTTAGATACCGTCATTTGGGGTGAAATTGATAAAAAAAAAAAACATATTTTGATCTTAATTTTATAGAAATAAAACACAATCGGAGCAAAATTGGCTTATATGTATAGAAAATGGTAATACGGACCTTATTGCAAAATGTCGTTTCCTTACATGTCAAAACATAGTCTACAGGAAGCAAGCAAGCCATGAACAATCTCATACTCGTTATGGGGTGACATTGTTCACACGAATTCGCAGCCTTGAAAACGCACTTTCTTCATTAAGAGTAGACCCGACGAAAGGGTGGTGTAGCCGGGGTTACAGCCTCGCGGCCCGGGCTTAAGAAGGGAGTTCGTAGCTGTCCGTAGAAGGCCAGAAAGAAAGTTAAGGACTTTTTTTTGTTCATCGCCTATTTTTTTGGGAGGAAATTTTTAAAAAATACGGTTTCAGTCCCAGGGCCCGCCTTTTTTTCCACGGCCTTAATTAAGAGGAAAAAGTTTTTGACCATCACTCTTTGGAATTTTCAAAAAAATTCTTATTATAAAAAAAGTTTGTTTGATGCTTATAATAAATTTTAACAGTTTTAAAGAGTATAAAACATGGTCACATATATCGTATACGGCTATACGCAATTAATTTTTCAATATAATATAATTGAACAATCTCACCCCATGTATATGATTAATCTCACCCCACGCAATAATATGTCCAATATGACAAAAAATACTGAACTGATTATGTACAGCCAAGCCCGTGATGGTTACAGAGCATCAACAGTTATGTGTATTTTATTAAAATATAAAAACTGTGTTTAGATTCTGACTTATCAGATAAAGTTTTAAAAGCTCACTTTCATCCAAAATACGACTTCTTTTAATACACTATTTTTTTTTTAAATATATGGAACTGCTGAATTTGACGTGTGTAGGGTATTGCCAGCCATTTTATTTCTTCCATTATCGGTCGGTAAAATCGCATTCTAAACTATAGTTCTGGCGCTATATTCAATTTAAAAAAATATGATTTAGTGAAAACTCTCACCCCCGATGATCAATTTCACCCCAAATGACAGTACAGTGTTTTAATGAGCTAGAGTAGTGTTCACCAAACTTTTCTCATTGAAAAACACTCTTTTCATGCACGTGCGGTTTAAACCAATCTGTTTTATAACAATAATCAGGGCTGCATTTACACTAGGGGCACGCGGGGCACTGGCCCAAGGCGGCAGAATTTGGAACACACGTGATAATTTTTCTTTTTTCTGGTCATCACTTATTTTCTAAAAGGAAAATAAGAAATGGGAGTTTTTTTTGCTCGTCACTTATTTTGTGATAGGAAAATAAGAACTGGAACCTTTGTTTTTTGCTCATCACTTATATTTTGATAGGAAACGGTAAAAAAGTACATATGAATTTTTTTTAAAATTTTTCTCAAGAGCGGTATTTTTTACAGTGCCCTGGGCGGTACTTAGGGTAAATTCGGCCCTGATATTTTATGTTTGTTTTTAAGACTTCTGGTCAATGACAGACGCCACCCACATCATTATTTTCACTTTGTTTATACAAATTATATATTACCACTTACATGGTAGACTTACAAGTTTAATTAATTTAAGATGTTCTTTTAGTAGCAAAATTTTTAATAGGGGTATCTATATGATATTGAAAATAATTAGTGACCTTTGGATTTGCAATTTGTGTTCAATAAAGATAAGGAAATTGTCATGGAAAGGTTAACACCGTTAAAACGTTTAAAATTTTTGGAAATATATAAAAATTTATTTAAAAAAGAAATAAAATAAAAACTGTATTATAATAAAACAGATACTTCAGAGAAACTGACCAGTGAATTGGCCTCCATAATGCGCGATTTGACTCCAATGGAATATTTGTAAAATGTAAAATCTGACTTAGGCCGATAAGTTACCGACAAATTAATGTTTTGAATGTCATTGTAATTCATGTCATTACCGAAATAGGACTTCAGTTATAAAAAATTAGACTGATAGAGTGCCAGAAATTACTTTCAAACAATAAGTAACATAAAATCATTTTCAAAATTAAAAAAAAAGTTGCCGCCCAAAATAATTTATCCGTGTTTTATTTCGGTTTAAAGTTCTTTCATGCTGAAAATGCACCATTTACTTTCCCTAAATTTCTTTCAAGAATTGCTAAAAATTATGTTACACAAATAAAAGCTTACTGTGTTGTTCTTTAACTTCACTTTGATACTTTCGTCGCGGGATACTTAATAACAATTTAAAGGACACTAATTTTCGACAGAACAGAGTTTGGAAAACGCTAAATTAAAACAGGAACTCTAAATATAAGACAGTAGTATTTACTTCAAGTAAGTTGACTACTTTTACTATTTAGGGGAGATCCTTGTACCTTGGGACACCTTATACCTCGGGACAAGCCCATAATTTGAGAACCAATGTATTGTAAAATGATTGGTAGTGGCATCTAATGAGTATTTGACACAAATACTCAAAACACACGCAGTAAAGTCGACCATTTTGACTCTTTCTTCTATGTGCAAGGTTGTGAGATTTTTGTCGTGTTTTCTTTTTTTTTTTGTAATCCATATAAATCCTCATTTTACTCGAAGTATTTTGAAGTGAATAAATGATTAAAGATACAAATAGTTACTATACACATTCGTAACGATTTATTTTGACGTATATCACTGGAGTTCCCTAATTAAAAAATATAACCATACTTTATTGTAGGCAATTGAAATTTGTACCTTGGGACAGTAAACTTTTTGTACCTTGGGATGGTTCTAAAGTACAAGGCATTGCTTTATTTACGGAGATTTATAGGTAAGTTTGTTTTCAATATTTGTCTATATCTATCCAGATGCCGCGGAGTAAGGACAAAGTCACTCGGCCAAAGCCCAATGAAGAAAACGTCAAAAATGACATTAAACTGGTTATTTTTTCTATAATAAAAATTATTGCAAGTAGAACCAAACAATTTTTATTGCTCTTAAAAAAATAGTATATATATTTTGCTTTCAGGGCTTAAAATGTCTTGCATAGTTTGTTCCAAGATACAACCATTGATGTCCCAAGGTACAAGCTGTGATTGTGCCTTGGGACAAATATCCTCGATTATTCAATTCAAATTTTCGCAAAAATGAAACACAACATCGTGATATATTGTATCATAATATTAAGATATTATTGTGTGCTTAGAGAATTTTCAATATTCGAAGTCAAACATTAATTTTTACTCAAGTTATGAAGTTTTAAACGAAAGTGTCCCAAGGTACAAGGATCTCCCCTAAATCCACCGTAAGACAAATGGCTAATATATTTGAAATGACTACAATTGTGAGTCTTTTACAAGAGTTGCTTTCCCTTATTTCCAGTATTTGGGTTTTGCGTAGGGCTTCCGTCTTAACAGACAATGCGTTAACTTAAAAAAAAAAGACTTGAAGTGATTGATTTACATTTATTTCAGTAATTACGATAGCAGCAGTCAGTTTATTTGTATTAATTAATTAAGATGTACATTGAACTAAAAATCTAACGTAATTAAGTTAAAAAATTTCGAAACGTATTTCAATGGACTTCTAAAAGTCTATTTTTTGTTAATAGTATTATTCATTTAGCAGAGGCTCGTTGGAAGGAAAGGATAAGGAAAAAATTTGCTTTATACAGCCAAGAACTATTATGTAATCAAAACTATACAAAAACAGTATTAATACCAATCTACGCAGTTACCTAATTTAGTTTACAAATAAAATATGCTACGTGAATATAGATATCGTGAAAAATCCCACAGAATGACACAACAAAATGAAAAAAAATGAAATAATTAAATTAAAAACAGAGCGCAGACATCTTTTTTGTTAAGTAATAAAAAAAAAATGCAAAAAGTGTTACAATTAGACATATTCTCCTTGATATGATTACGTCAATGAGAAGAAACAAGAGGAAAACATATACTTAATTCTTAAAGACAATAAAATATATATAATTATTATGTAATCAATTCACTTTTTTATGTGTGGTATACAATGTTGTTTTTTAAATTATACAATTACATTATTCTTATAGCAAAATAGAAATTGCACAAAGATTAGACTGCTTAAATTCAAGATATTCTTAACCCTAGAATCATACATTGGTCTACGAGTCAAGTTAATCATACATCGGCGTCATTTCGACGAATGGACTTTTTACGGGGAGTTTTAGAGTTTATTTGCAAAAAACATTTTTTTACATAACAATACTACAAAACCGAACAAAATATTTAAAAAAATTGGATTTGGAAAAATTTCTTAATATAAATATTTATTAATTTTTTTAATTTTTTTATCAAAGCATATTTTTACTATAAAAATTAAAAAATAGATAAATACATCAATTGTATCATAAAACATGTCTTTCAAATAATTAATTTATGAACTATTATGAGTCAGTGGACATGTTTGACTTTACAGAATGTGAAATTTCTCAGTCATAAATATTCCTATAGATATGTAGTTATTTCCCCATTAGGCACATTTGTAAATTTTCTAAAATTTGTTAATAATTTTTAGAATAAGATCTCAAAAAATAATAAAAATTAAAATATTTTCCATAAAATAAATTGTTAACCTTTTATTAAGTCACTTGAAACGCATTCTTTAGTTTTCGATTCAATATATTAAAACTACAGTATTATGTCGTCTCTATAAGTCAAACAGCTGTAATCATCTTTCACATTATCATAATCATTGAATAAATTAATTATAACATCCATATCTTTAATAAATTTTAGAAAAATTAGGAAAACTTTTATATGTGAAGTACAAAATCTTTAAAAAAAAATATGGGTTAATCATACATCGTCGTCCTTTTGACGCACACTATTTCAGTATAAAAAAAACGACAATAGCTATAAACAAAATTTATACGTCTTATGTGTTATAATAACAAATAAATTAGATAATAGAAGTTTCACAGCAAGCAGGCACCGACAAGTTGTAGTATTGGAGCAGGTAGAGAAGTTCGTTCGTCGTTTTGACGAGTACGTATGATTCTACACTCTCAAAACGATTTCTTTGTGCAAAAATTGAAAATTTCTTTAATTTTTCTTTCTTTAAATCAAAAAAGGTTTCTTTGAAATAATACCGTGATTTCATTACGAAAAAATTCATATTTTTTTGAATTATTGTTTTACTTCAATGAAATTTTTTCTTTAATTTTAATAAATTTCCTAATTTAAGAAAAAAATAGTTTTAAGTGGAAAAAACTAATTTTTTTAAATTGAAAAAAAACAAAATTTTTAGAATAAAAAGAAATTTTTTTGATCCAAAGAAGTTTTTTTTCAATTTAAAGAAAAAATTTCTTTGTATGATGTTTTGAAGAATCAATTTTTTTAAAACTAGTCAATTGCGTTCTTTGAAATTATTTTCTGAGCATGCGTAGTCACATAAATATGTGCAGAATACTGTGCACATTTTAAGATGGCTACATAGCTACATGTGATTGAAGCGAAATAACCAAACAATTTATTGAAATGGTGATTTGTTTTTAAAATAAATCAGAACTGATTTTAGAAAGATAAAAACAACATTTTAAGTTGAAAAGTGTTGGGGAAAGTATTTCACTATATGGAAATAATTTTAGATATTAGTCATTAAAAAGGTTGGTACAATTTGAAATTTTTCTAAATAAGTATAGGTTAACTATGTTAATAATTTTAAATTTTTTTATGAAAACAGGATTATATATACGTGTCATATTTTAGTTAACCTACTAATTATGTCATAATTATGTGCACTCTATATTGTTATTTATTTCAACAGTTTAACAAATGTGTTTTTTGCTTAAATACAATTAAAAACATTATAGGTATATAGACTGACAAATGAACAATTCGTTTTCTTTGAAACAAAAAAAATTATTGCTTTGAAACAAAGAATTTTTTGTTCTTACGAGCATGCGCAGTTACGTTTATCTGTGCGAAACAGTTAAAATGGCTGCAATATACAGTTGAGTAAATTAACCAGAATAATCATGTAAATCGTTAAAATAATGATGTTTTTAAAGTAATTCAGAGCCATATTTCATTACAGTGAAGTTTATTTTAGTATTGCTATATTGATTCTAGTTAATTTGACATTTTTTATTTATTTTAGTTAATGTACTTACATACGCACATTGTTAGAGTGGAATAAAAAATTTGAAATAAAATGGAGTGATTCCCATAATTCTTTTCAAATTGTGAAAATGAGCGCAAACAAAGGGACATTCACGAGCAATACGTGCAAAAATCAGTACAAATTAAATACATGTAAGTATTATTTCTTTTAAGTTTCTAAGTAATTTTATTTTACTTTAAGGAGTATTATCTGTTTGAAAATTTTTTGTTGAAATTTTAGATCAAGCCTTTTTAGGCTCTGGATACACTCGGTTTAACTGTGAGTTAGAATATTTACGATTTTTGTGCGGAAATGATAATGCACTGTGTATCAAAGTGGTCGAGAATTCAAACTCGGATGTAGCAAAAACCGCGAGGCGCAACACTAAATCGTCCGAAAATAACTCGAAACAAACTATCTCAATTCGGAAGGACAGTTATATGGTGCTGGGATAACTGGCTAATGGTAAAAGTCGATATCTTTAAAAATTCATATAGAAAAATGATTTTTAATTTTAAAAAGCGTTTTTCTCAAAATCGTGTTTCTAAAATTCGTACGCAGTAGAACTCGACAATTTTCATTTAAGGTCCGTTTTTTCGTCAAAAGTCCATTCTATTGTTTCAAAACAAAGTCAAATTTGAAAAAATCGATATTTTTTAATGTCCATGTGTGCTTTTGTGACAAAACACATGCTGACAGTGAGAAAAATTTTATTTTGTTCTACATACCGACGTTCGTCAGTTCTACTGCGGGCTAATTAGTACCTTCGAAAAAAGTAATCTTGGTTTGAAGTGCTGTACATAGCCATTTTGTTTTTAAAATTACAAAAAATAAAGCTTTTCTAAACTCTAATATATAATCAGTAAGTGGCCGAAATAATTTTTTGGTTACTTTTATAGTTTTTTCTGAAAGTATAAATAATGATTTTGAAGATTTCGAGTAAAAACGATTGTATAAACATGGATCTGTTTTTTGACTGGGTGCAAATGATCATAATTGACTAAACCAAAAAATAGCTAGTTTACTTACTATTTACTACTTTGTTGTTGTCTGTAAGTGTATTGCACTCACTATAAGACATATCTATGACTTAAAATTTTTCTGTTTGGTACTCCTCTTACCTTTTTTTTATTTTTGTAGGAATTTTTATAAAAAATAAACGCACATGGACTAGATGTACATCACCTTTTACTGTTTCGGTTTCGACTGCTAGTGCCCAATCATCTTTTGATCCAGGGCTATCCAGAGCCAGATTTACATAAGGGCACTTGGGGCACGTTCTCCGGGGCTTTCACACAATAGGGGTCTCCACAAATTCAAAAATAATGAATAAAATAGAATTATTTTTTACTTGTCAACCTCACTTTTTGGAAAAATATTAGAAATTTTCCAAGGGGGCGTCCACATGGGAAGTGTCCCGGGGTCTCCGCAGAGGTAAATCCGGCCCTGGGGCTATAAATGCACATTTAATTATCACCAATAGGTACTGATTTCGTTGTCAAAACAACAATTTTTGAATTTTTTATCTATCACATACAAAAACCGGTTCGAGCAAGAATTACGCGGAAACTTGAAACTGATTTTATTGAAACTTGGAAGTTGGTAGCTTATATCCAAAATCTAGTCTTGGTCTTGTTACATGGACAAATTGTTCTATTAAACTTCTAAAGTCAATGGCTTAGCTACCAAAATAAAAAAAAGTTACAGGCTACTGCTCCTAAAATTCAATTTTCAAAATAAATCTTTTCTGATAAGTTATTTTTTTTACTCTAGTTAATTTTTGGCCTGCGTGGTCCTTTTCTACTCAGCATACCTAATAATTATGTATTTTTATAATTTTGATATATACTTTTTAAAACTGCGATGTAATTTCAACAAATAAATAATTTTCGTTGTTTGTTTTTTTTTATTTTATATCCCTACTTATTTTTTCTTTTTGTTCAGACAATTATACGAAATGTAATAGTGTACTAAAATTTTTCTTTCATTTAATTATTATTCTAGTAGTAATTTTTTAAGTAAAAAATAAAAAAGTAAAAGAGAAAAAAGAATTATTATTTGTCTAAAAAATTTATTTTTATTGAACCAAATAAAAAGTTATTTAAAGCAAAAAAAGTTTTTATTTGAAACCTTAAAAATATTTTATTTTAAAGAAATCAATTTTTTTGAATTTAGAATTTGCTCTTAAAAAAATTCACTTTTTTTCTAAATTTGAAGAAATAAATTTATTAATTCAAAGAAACTAATTTTAAAGAAATCTGTTTCTGTCATCAAAGAAATTCACTTTTTTCAATCTGAAGATTAAACTTATTTAGTCCAAAGAAATAAAATTAAAGAAATTTCTTTCTACCACTAAAGAAATAGTTTCTTTGTGCGTATTGAAAGAAATTACTTCTTTAATTAAAAAAAATTTTCTTTGATTCAAAAATTTCTTTTTGAGCGTGTAGGGTTAAACTAGATACATATTTTCAGAAGAATTAAAATAAATAACAAATTTAACAAAATTCAGATTTCCACCAAATGAACTAAACAAAAACTTGAGCAGATTCCAATAAAACTTCAACTCTTTACAAACAATTCAAAAAAATCCAATTCTCTAACAACTATCTGAGTTTTATTGAATCCCAACTGCAAATGGTCAACATTAAAAAGTTTTCTAGGTAATTGTAACTGTTTGAAAACAGTCCGATAGGGTTTCATTAACGGTAACAGATCATTTTACGACTGGTTAAATTTATTAAATTTTTTGATTCACAACTAGACATTCTCCAATAAAACTATGCAAACAGGATCGTAATTTTTCATGCAACCCAATATCAATTTTTTTTTTTAAGATCATCAAAAATTTTTGACCTATTCACCTCGACAAAGACAACCCCATAAAAATATCTCAGTTTACAGCGATTCTCTATTATTGGATAATTTAATAAAAACACAAGTCAACATAAAAAATTCTTTCTTACAAAGTGTTTGTCAAATTTGAATTAATTTGACTTTAGAGCTAAGATACAGAGAAGCTGCATACTTTTAAAATTACACTGTGTGCCACCTATCTAGAAAATAAGTTAAAACTAGTGTTCGCTATTTCTTTAAATGCATACATAAACTTATAAAAGATTTATTAAATGAATAAAAATGATAAATCATTATTTTTTGTGGTTTTTAGTTCATTAAAATGGAATAGTCACACATTTTGCATCCTTTGCATCCTTCTCAACCATACTCCGATATTTAAAAACTTGTGATAAAACGAATTTATAAAAGGAATAAATAAATTTACATTACAAACACTGATAAAAAAAAAAAATAGGTATCCCTGGGAGGTGTCGGAACGCCGTTCCGCCCTGTTTCAGCCAAAATTAAGTCCTGCTCTAAATCGAATTCCGAAAATTAAATTTACGATTCACTTTTAAATAATTTAGTGAAGTGTAAACCTTGTTGACAGACACACTTACAATACTTTTTCAGTTTTTAATTGTTTTGAAAACTTTTTATTTTTTTCGCCTTTTAAATTCATTTTGATTAACACTGTTTATATTAGTATGAATAGTAACTATGAATGTCAAACGCCAGTTTTTATAAGAAAATGCCACTAGAGGGCACTACTCGAGCTATGCAGCTTATCCTATAATCGACAGTCTGGGAATTGCTCTGGCGTATCATACTTGAAAATGGACAATAATATTCGAAGCAATTCAAACAACAAATATTTGTTGTATTAACTATTTACAAATATGAAATACCATAAAGAACAATTCAAATCTATTAAACATGACCCAAATTCACTACAAAACTCATTATGATTCCTGCGCAGTACGCATTATTCAACACACCAAATATAATAGTGTGAGAAAATTATAAAATTTCTACGTCTTATTTTGTTAAATTAATTAAATTAATTATTCAAATCATTTAAAATTTTTATACGTACTTCTTGAATCATATGATTATAATAATAGAACAATAAAATAATGATTCATATATAATAATACATAATCAAATCCAACAGCAAAAAAAAAGTAAAAAAGAAAAAACGGAAGGTTGTTTCTTAATAGGTGTTTGTTTGTTTATTTGGTGTGTTTTATTTAAATATTAAAATTATAATTAAATTATTTATTGTATGCATATTTAATTATAATCATGTAAGAGTCATGAAAACAGTAAGTTCTGGTAACGTCAAATATGGTGTACGTATTCGTACAAATATGAACATACAAAAAACACTAACAAGATGTTGAGTATAATTATATAAAATCATGATGATTAATTTTCATGGTATGTTAATTTAATGTTTACATTTTATATTTGGATTTTTGAATATTTTTTGGTTTCGCGTTTTTTTTTTGGATATAAAAGTTTTAATTGACAGAAATATATATGTATGTATTCTTATTTATTGCATATTCTTCTTAATGATGAAAAGTAAATTATAATTTTTTTTTTTTTTGAAATGTAGTTTTAAACAGGAAAATTAAAAAAAAGGTGAATTTTGTGTTTGTGGCCTTGCAGAAAAAAAATATTGTTATCTGGGAGTTTCTTTAAATGTAAGCACAGATTAAAAATGGTAGCGTTGAAAGATCCTTTAACTTAGGGTATTTAAAAAAAAAAATTAAGCGCATGAAAGTCACGCGGTTAAAATGGAACTTCTATATAACATCTCATTTACCGCCCGCATCTGAGTAGACCCAAAAAAGCCCAAGGAAAATCGCCCGTGTCGTTTGAAACATTGTTCTATTCGTTACACTCTTAATCACTGCAGATTTCCTTACAGTAACACTGATTTCTTTATAAAAAGAGTTACTTTTACGGAAATTTTATTTACCAACAGAATTGGGGCAACGCCTATATGAAATCTAAACTAATGGTCTGATTTTAATAATTTTTTTATAAATGTGTGGCATTACAAGAGATTAGTTAAAAAAAAAAATACTAAACTCGAATTTAAAAAAAAAAAAGTAAACAGTATTTATTTCAGCAGAAAAGGTTAAAAAAGTCTGTAGTTTAAATTGTCTTTTCTTAAGACAGTTTTATGAACAAATAAGAAGAACGTCTATAACGAGAGTGGTAATCATTTAGAATTGAGACTCCATCTACTTTTGGGTATAAAAGCAAAACTAATGGTTTGATGTTAATGAATTTTTTATATGTTCGACATTACGGAAGAGTAGTTCAGAAAAAAAAAACAGAAATCGATACTAATACTGGAAAGGCTGAGAAATTTTTGCTAAATCTGAAACAATTCATACATTGATAAAATAAGTGGATAGGCAAGCCGCATTAAAACTCACTTTCGGGTAAAGCGTAATTCATTAATGAAGTCCAGTTTTTGTAAAACAATTTGTCCAAAATGAGGTTTCGATGGTACTTTCCTGTCTACTTAATTCTATTAATATATGAATTTTTTTCAGATTTAACAAAAGTTACCCAGCCTTTCCAGTATTAGTACCGAGTTCTAGTTTTTATTCTGAACTAATCTCCCGTAATATCGAACATATTAAAAAAATCATTAATATCGAACCATTAGTTTGGTTTTTACACCCCAAAGTAGATAAAGTTTCAATTCTAAATAATTACCACTCTGGTTATAGAAGTTTTTACCTCCAAAATTGCTTTGATTTCTAACCATAATTAAATATATCCTTTTGCCTTACTAAAATTTTTTTATCCATAAAACTAGCTCACTTACGAAAAAAGAATTTAAACAACAGAAAACAACAGACTATTTTAACCTTTTCTGCTGAAATGAACATTCAATACATACAGTTAGGTGCAAAACTGAATCAACCAATATAAGTTTTGGATATTTGTACTTCCTGAATATATTATAAACCTTACAATCAAAACAATATATAACTGAAAAGTACATTTATTGATACATAAAGTTATAAACTTAATTTAGCTTAAAAGCCTATTTTAGAATAAAATAATCATAATGACCTTTGGTTCATTTTTGCACCACTTGTAGCGATAATTAAACTTTAATATTATGTCCACAGACCTTTTGCCTTTCTAACAGCATGTGATCGTTTTTTAACACTTCTAACAAGATTTTTCGCAATAATTAGATGAGATTTTGTACCACTGTTCCTGTACATCTTCCCATAAAATATCTAAATTTGACGGAGATGATTCATATTCATTCAAAAGTTTATTCTTCTGATATGATCATGAATTTTCAAGAGGATTGAGATCAGGACTTTGAGACGGCCACATCAGGACTTTGAATTCTTGTTTACTTAACCAATTTTTTACTAATTTCGAGGTATGTTTCGGATCGTTGTCATGTTGAAATATTATTTCATCTTCTGGATATGGTATGTTTTAGACTGTTTCTGTTAAATATATCCTGGGAATATTATAGTACAATTTTTTGTTCATATTACCGTCAATCCTATGAGTTGGACCTGCAGCAAATGCTGAAAAACAGCCTCACAACTTGATGTTACCACCACCATGTTTTATCGTTTGAATGTAATCCTTTGGTTGTCTTGATTCTTTAGTTCTTTTCCAATTCCACCGGCAACCATCTGTACTGTATCTATTAATTTCAGTCGCATCTGACCAAATCACCTTCATTCAATCATCATCATCCCATTTTATATATTGTCTTACAAAGAAATTTTCTGGCTTTAATATTTTTTTAGTGAGAAGTGGTCTCTTTTTTCTTTTGACAGCTCGGAACTTTGCGGAATGTAATGCCCGACAAACTGTCCACTTACAGACTTGCCAATGTCTTTCTGTAAAAGTTTGGTTGCCTCAGAAGCCGAAGATGCTTCACCGGTAGCCAAATATCGAATAACTCTTCTAACGTCCTTTCCTGATAGTTTTTTTTTCGACCACCAACATTTTTCTCTATTAGTAAATTACATTTTTTTCGAATTTTTTTGTACTGTCGATTGGCTAATATGAATTTTCCGAGCGATATATCTTGTAGATTGTCTACTTTTTAATAATTCAATCACTAATTTCTTAGTAGATTTCGATATCGGATACATTATTGTAAATTCAAAATAAATGTAGCTTTATTCATTAGCTATGGCACGCTGATTTAAACTGAGAATAAGTCGATGCTGTATTCTTTGTTTAGACTACACTCAATCTGTATGTACATGTTTTTATCGCGTAGAAAACTCTGTGTCAGCACAAACAGAAATATGGTGCAAAAGTGAGTCAAAGAAAAAGGATTAACGCATATTCAAAATAAATAGATATGTATACAAATTAATATATGTTAAGTAGCTGGCAGTCGATAGTTATTCAAAATAACTAAACTTTTTCAAAAAGGGTTATTAAAATTTACTTTCCAAATAATTTCGAAATATTATGAGGTTGGTTCAGTTTTGCACCTAACTGTATACTTAGGTGTCATTCAAATAACATTGAAATTTTATAAAGCTAAAAATAGAATCTAAAAATTACCAATAAAACTAAATTTTCCCAGTATAAAATAATTTCTATTTTTAAATGTAAAAAAAAAGGAAAAAAAAAAACATTTAAATTTAGATTTAAATAAATTAGTTTTAAAATAAATAGCAGGATTTTTACTAGTTGCTAGCGATCACATTGTTTCTCATCTAATTGGTTTAAAACTGTAAAATGTACGAATCATTTATTTCTCCAATAGCAATTTAATAATCTCCTGACTAATAATTGTATCTGACAATATTGTAAATTACACAAACACACAGATTAACATTATACACAACAAAACAGTATGTAATATACCTTACGGACTACATTACCCGACAGCCTATGGCGTTGTGGACTACACTATATATGAATTTATGAAACAAGAGTTACATGAACAATTACATGATTATTAGAGTATTATTATATAATGTATATTCCTAGAAATTTCCAGGTATCAAAACTTTACACTGAAGAGAATATTCCAACAGATATTGCGCAATAAAAAGTTATAAGGTATTATAATATTTTCCATCTTGAAATTCATAATTATCCTCCCCCCGTTTTAATACGATCGATAAATCCACAAGTAAGTTGAAAAAAAAATTTTACTTCTAATTACTATTGAACGTTCATTTTTAATTTATGTTAAAAAATGTCGAAACTTATTGCCTAGACTGACTTCTAAACCAATCAATTTTTTAATTACATTTTTATATTTCAAAAAAATACAGGTAGTTATATTTGTAAGAATTCCAAACAAACCACAAAATGTATTCCTTGAAAAATTTTCAAGGTAAGATGTCACCATACTACCTGTTTAATTTTGATTTGAAAAATATATTAAAATATATTTAGCTGAAGAAAGTTAAGAGGTATACGAATTACGTTGATAAAGAATATTGTTATACATAAATAAATATTATAATATATTCCTATATATTATCCTTGGAATTTTTTTACACTAATTGAAAATAAATATACAATATTTGACAAAATTAAGTTGCTACGTCTATGTCATAATAACCGTGAAATATCGATTTAAAATATTTATTTTCTTAAGTGAAAATTCTCAAACGACGTATATATTTTGACGCTTTAAGGGGTAAAATACTAATACAAAAGAAGAAAATTTAATTACAGGAAAGATGGACGTAAATTCAAAATTATACTCAAGAGCCCCAGAAACGTTCCAAAATTAATCTACTTCTAAAACTGTCAATATGGCTATCAATCGACAAGTCTCAAGGTGTCGAAATTAGTTATATAAATGTGACCACTTCAGACTCATTTAGGAAGTAAAACGACGAAGCATAGAAAACTAATTTCCTACAGAATTTCGATTCGTTGAAGTTTCACTATGGTTGTATGTCTCGAGACAAAAGCACGCTGTTATTTAAATATAATTAACTACAATATTAATACTCGGTAGCCTCTGCTCTGAATAGTGATGAGCAAAATTAGTCTTGGTCTTGCAGTCTTGTCTTAGTCTTGCATTTTTTGCAAGACCAAGACTATGTATACCAAGAGCAAGACCAAGACCAAGACTATAAATATGGCTGCAAGACCAATACCAAGACTCAAGTGAGCAAGACCAAGACAAAAGCAAGAAAAAAGCAAGACTCTTGCTAAACTGTTTAAATAGTTTGAAAGTATAATTAATACCGTAAAGAGAGAAAATTCTGATTTTAGAAGGAAAAAATTTGGTAATAAAAAAATGCAAGAAAGTGCAAGATTTTTTAGCAATACCAAGACCAAGACCAAGACTACATTTTGCAAGACCAAGACCAAGACTACATTTTGCAAGACCAAGACCAAGACTACATTTTTGCAAGACCAAGACCAAGACCAAGACTCAAACTGCTCTAGCAAGACCAAGACCAAGTTCTTAATGCAAGAACAAGACCAACACCAAGACTTGGCAGTCTTGGTCTTGGTCTTGCATTTGCTCATCACTAGCTCTGAACCTAATTATTAAATTTGTATTTTTCAATATATTTTTCAGCACTTCCACCACAGTAGTTTTTAACGTATAACCTTCTACGTATAAACAAAATTTATTTTAAAATTCAAGTTTCGACGCTATACAATTTTAAGAATTTCAAAAATTATTAAAAATGTCTGGCAATTACTTCCAAAAATTCTTTTTATAAGACTGTTACAATTGAATTGGTCAGTTGAAAAAGGTACATATTCCATAAAAATGACAAAATGAGTTGAGATAGCAATTTTGTATTTTAGACTAACCTCCATCTGGTGGGTATAAAAAAAATACTATATTCTATTCACATAAAGGACCAATAGTCCAAATTAGACTGTTTGGTAAACGATATAACCTAGTTAGACCTTACACAGCCTTAATATTCTTTTTGAAATAGCAAAAAAGTAAAATAATTCTATTAAAATATATCAAATCTTGTAAAAACATTAAAAAGTATAACTAAACGCAGAATTCTTCAGGGATCAAAGTCCAACAAAAAGGAAAGATGTATTTTTAATAAGAGATATGCGTTAAGAAGATAAAATACTTTTGCAATAAAGATGGATATAGAGTAATTATATCTAAACTACCGCTATTAGTTTTTATATCTCTCACTCAGGTAATATTGCACTGTATATACAATGTATAAAAATACACTACGTTGTAAAAAAAAATTATAGATCTTGAAATAGTTTGCTTATTTATATAGTAATATAATTATATACCTACTTAAATAAGTAATTTTAAATTAAATAAGTAATATTAAGAAATTCGTAATAATAACAACATTACAAAAGTAGATTTTATGATTGCATTAGGTAATTCAATAAAATTGAATACATTTCATTTAGGTATTTATAAATACGAGTTTTTTAATGGTGTAGACCCTTACTTTCATTTATTTAACGGAGTACTGTAAAGTGGACTTTGATCGCTCAGAAACTTTGCGTTTAGTTATAGTAATTATTCAACTTGTAAATATTGACTTGAAAAAGGAACATATTCCACGGAATTTTTATGTAAATAGTTTATATACTTTAAAACATCTATTTCAATTTCATGACTAAACATGAGCTACTAACCTAGATGAACACTTTTCCTACAGAAAAGTTTGCTGTGAAAAAATTATACTTTTCATATAAAACAGTTTTTACTAGTTTTCCGAAAATAAAGGTTTTTGGAATATGTACCTTTTTCATCTGACCCATTCATTTTGCATGAAGATTTATTTTCGAAAATACTTGGGTAGGAAAAAAATTATCCTGTTTTGATTGCAATGATTATAGCTAACCCTCGTCTATACTGTAGACATACTATTTATGAAGATTTTTAGTGAATTAATAAAATTTTGTTTAATGTGTGCTAAATATATCTAGCGCAGGTAGACAGAACTACTTAAGTCCAAAATATCAACTTTACAGTAGAGAGTAAAAACTAAAATGAAATGCAGGAAACAGTAGTTTATTTGAATTATCTTCCAAGTTTACATCACATTTTGTAAATTTTTTTAAATTCATTATTTTCTTAACATGTAACACATTAAATCATAAAAAAAAAATTAACTTTAAGCCTTAAACTAAAATTTTTTAAGACATTTTTGTGGACTTAACAAATAAAAAATATATATATTTCATTATTAAAACCATTTGTGGACTAGTTTTAGCGGGTAGTTGTTGCCATAAAAATACATTTCCAATTTCATTAAACTATGTACTTATTTATTATTTTATTAAGAACTTTAAGACCTTTTGGAAATATATGAGATAGACTCTCTTGGTCCTTATTATATAATTAAAAGCCAAAAAAAAAAAAAAATGGACTTAAGTACTTTTGTCTACCTGCGCTAGTATATAATATTATTTATATCAACATATTTTTCTGTTGTGTCTCTAACTACTTGGACAAACATTTAATTTAAATTTCACTAACTTTTTTTTTCCTGTAATAACTAAAAAACATCAAATAAAAATCTGATTACTTAATAACATTGATGTCAAGTACAAATACTATACTTTGTCAGTACGAAAATGCAAGGTTACGTATATATACTTGGGTACTGTTGTTGAACAACACGATCATTTTTAGAGGTGAGGCAAAATAATTAAAAAAGTAATTAATTATTTTAATGAGTATTAAAGGAGATACTACAAAAAAATTATGAAATTTCATAAATATATATTCTTATACTCGACGAAACGTACATTTTGCACATAAATGGATAGATAGTTTCTGTAGGTACATGGTATACAGTTCAGTTCATTAATATTATTATTATTATTACGGTTCCATGAATTAGTAGGTTAGGGCGATAATGCGATGATGTCTGAAACAATATTATGTTATGTTATGTTTTGCAAAATAATTGAATTATACATATATCAATATGTATATCTACATTAATAGTTGATTTTAAAAAATATATTTAATGAGTCGTAATAGGCAACAGTGGGGTATAATTTCATTAACTCTTTAAATGATTAATACGAGTTAACTCGTCCTGCAATATGGCGGCTCAAAATCCCGACTAGAAATTTTCCTTATTTGCAGAAAGTATGATCGGGTCCTTATCAGGTTTAGATAAGGCAATCCCTAATAGGGAAAACCTGATAAGGTACTTATGAGGATGTGGTCAGGATAACCTTCTTTGAAAAAAAATATTTTTCATCGGGTTAAACTGATGAGGAAATTATCAGGTCCATGTCAGGATAACCTTACTTTACAATCTCATGTAAGCCTACATGATTTTTTTTAACTGAATCTATAACAAAATAATCTTAAAATGTAAGAAAATTGTTTCATTTTTAAACGTTTAATAAAACTATATTCGTCAATAACTGAAAAAACTTATAATTTTTCGGTTTTGTTTAATAATAAGAACTACTCTCATCTTTATTATTATATATTTGGGTACATATATATATATTCCAACATTATTTGCTGTACACAAATATTGTTGTTCAAAACAGGTTAACATTTTTGTTCTGTTAAATGGAAATTTGTGTTAATATTTTCATTTAACATAAACATGAAATGTTACATTTAACGTTGAACTAGGGATGTCGTTTTTTTTAAAAAAAATCGATTTTTGAATCGATTCGTATTTGTCAACAAAAGAATCGATGCTTAAATTATCGATTGTATTCAAAATCGATTCCAAGAAATCGATTCAAATTTGCTGTTGCAAAAGTGGCAGTAATTTTTAAGTAAAAATTTATAATTCAGAAAGATGAACTTTCGAAGTCTTTTAAGAAAAAAATATTAAACGTGTACATACTTAATTACCAACATTTTTTTTTTAAATCTTATTCTATGGTATAGAAATAAATCACACCATCACAACAAAGTTGACAATTTTTGTTTTCATTTAATATAAAATGTTAATTGTATAAATATTATCTAAATTGTACTAAATGTTGAAAAGTTTTTGTTTAATTGCATACAAAGTTTTTTTTATAGATTAAGGGATAAAAAAAGAATTAAAAGTTTTTTTTTTAAATTCCCCGCCTAAACTTTATTGTTTTGTAAGTACATGGTACAGTTGTCAATTTGTAAATTTTGACAATTTGATTTGATACATAGAGATTTATTATATGCATTTGATGCTTAAAATTTAATAATCGTAGTACCGATAATAGATTTAAATTTAAATTAATAAATAAATAGCAACATATAAATAAAAACGCAATTTATATTTTGAAAAAAAAAAATCGTTTCACGATTTCCATAAAATAAAAATCGATGTGTGAATCGATCTCAAAATCAATAATCGATTAAAAATCGGTTTTCATTCTTCCGATTAATCGATTTCTCGATTTATCGATTAAAAAAAGACATCCCTACGTTGAACTCATTTTATCTACATTGAAGTATTAATACGATTAATACTGTATATATAATTTAATATGGAGCTAACCCGATAAGGACAGCCTGATTAGGATTAAATAAGGTTATTCTGATCATGATCTGATATGGTAGTCCTGATGAGGACCTGATAAGGTAGTCATGATAAGGACCCGATGACTGTTTTGCGTGACAAACCTGATAAGGACCTCATACGGTAATCCTGATCTGGACCTCATCAGGATGTAAGACACGCCTGATGGTCCTTGTCTGGACCTTATTAAAATTTCTAGTCGGGATGCTGTAATATGTATATATTCACTGGTACAGGTACCGCCATCTGTGACAGATTTTCCGAAATACGATATAATTCTAAATAATGTTCAATTTTTAGCCGACTCCAAAAACAAAGAGGTCCCCAATTCAACCCGTATGTTTTATTTTTTTTAAATTTTTTAAATGTTCCCTCAAAAGTCTCATAAGATCACGTGTGAGGTCTTTAGATATTGAAGGTCAAAGGTCGCGAAAATCAGTTTTTT
Source organism: Brachynemurus nebulosus (assembly GCA_035578155.1). NCBI lineage: Eukaryota > Metazoa > Arthropoda > Insecta > Neuroptera > Myrmeleontidae > Brachynemurus > Brachynemurus nebulosus. The sequence goes on along the minus strand of JAPWDM010000004.1, from coordinate 28,895,095 downwards.
AGATATATCTCGTTTCCTTTATCTCAAATCATTTTTGCATTTATTATAAAAGTTATAGAGCATAAAATTCTCCACAAATTTTGTTTCAAACACTTTTCGGTACGTTTAGCTGTTTTGGAGATAGAGCGCGATGAGAACGGAGCGCTCAGCCATACATTGTACGTCCATTGTTGCCAAGATACACTTTAAAACTATCAAATTAATTTGGTTAGTAGAAAGTGATCCCTCCAAGAACTAACCGGTCTCATAGATACAATAGAACATCTCACCCCAACTTGCTATAAACAGAAAAGGTCGTCCAGTAGGGGTCAATATTTCCAGGTAAAATCTTAATAATGACACCCGGGTGCATGAGCTTTTACACTTAGAACAGAAATTCTGAAGTTCTGACCAACTAAAAATCCAATCATCCTCAATAAGAAAAAATATTTAAAATAATTTTATACCTAAGTTACTCTATTATTCATATGAAAATGGTAACTAACATTAAATAACAATTTGATTTATAATTAATATATTTAAATATAATAATGTATTAAATAATTAATGAACTAATATTTAGCAAAATAATTTCGTTAAAAAACCATACTACAGATTTATATTCGCGTTTGACCTTATGCTATAGCATGTATAGCTGAGCGCTCCACACTCATCGTGCTCTATCTCTAAAACAGTTAAACGTATCGAAAAGTGTTTGGAACAAAATTTGTAGAGAATTTTATGCTCTATAACTTTTATTATGCAAAAACTATTTGAGGCAAAGGAAGCGAGATATTTCCCAAAAACTGATTTTCGCGACTTTTGACCTTCAATATCTAAAGATGCTCACACGTGATCTTATGACTCTTTTGAGGGAACACTCAGGATGCCAAAATAAAGGTGTATACAAAAATACAGCTTATTTCGTTTCATTCCGAGGTTGACTGCTTTTTTTGACTAAAATGATTCGGGTAAAATATAAAATTTGTATATGCAAAATTATTTACTCTAATATCTATAGTAACATATTTTTTTTTAATTTATGTTGATCGAATTATTATTCTAAAAATAATTTTCTGTACGTACTTAGTTTAAAAAATTCTTTGATCACTTGAAAAATTGGTCGATTTTCATTGATTTCATATTTTCTTAGTAACTATTACTGCAAACATTATTAATGTTCCAAATTTCAAAGAAAAATCAGTGACTGCCCAAAATTATGATTTTTGGACACTGGTATTTTGGAAACTATTCCACTTAAACGTATGAAATTTGGAATTTAGCAAAAAAAATAAAAAACAAATAAAAAATTGTAGTGGAGTGGACTCATAAGCATTGTCACTAAAAGGTATGAAATAAAAGCTCTTTTAAAAAACCGACTTCAAAAACTAAAAAAAGTAATTAATAGCAAGAATATTGAAGTCAGGCGAGCAGTAGTATAAAAAAATGTAGATCTTAAAGAATTCATGTATTTTTGAGGCACATCCAATCGCAATTTTACATACGACGCCCCGCCTGACTTCAAAATTCGTACTATTGATTATTATTTAGTTTTTGAAGTCGGTTTTTTAAAAGAGCTTTTTATCAACATGGTTTAATATAACTTACATTTTGTAAATTCCTACGATTCACTTCTTTGATGTTGGAATCTTTTCATTTTTTCTCTTTTTTTGTAACCTTATCTATTGTACTTATCACTGGCAGTAAAAATTCCGGCATTTTGTGACAGAAAAATTTTTCTATATGGTTTGTTTAAAAGGTTTAAGCATCTTAAAAGAATCATAAAAGACACATAAACATTCCAATGACGGTATAATTTATGAAGTTACATTAAACTGGACCTTCTACAATCGTTAAATGATGTCGCATATATCAAATAATTTGCTGCGGTAGTCCGAATTTTGTTTCCTTTTCCGTTTAGCGTCTAATTCGGCATAAGCTAGACCCGTCAGAGCAAAAATATCAAACATAAAAAAAGAAAAACATTTATATTAAAATCTGTTGCTATTTGGTTGCTCTAACATAGCATGAAAATATTTTAAAACAATTATTGTATTATTTACTTTAACCTGTTAACCGGGGAATTAGCTATTGCTCAACTCGTTTCAGAATGGGGACTTTTTGTTCGCAGCGATAAGTAATATCACACCTCAAATAATAAAAGAATATCGTTTTTAACTTATCGTTCTTATTTATTTTGATAAAATATTTTATATTTAAAAAATAATTCAAATGTATTCAATGTACAAGGAATTAATTGAACAAATTATAATAATTATTTCGCAGTATGATATTGCTTGAAACAATGTGGCATACACAAGGCAACACAGCAGTCAGGACACCAGAATCCGTGGGACTGAAAGTGTTATTTCCCATGACGAAAAATGTCGTCATGTCCATTGCAGTAGGCTTTTATGTATGACGAAATATTTCGTCATACTCAGTTAACAGGTTTTTCCATGACGAAAAATGTCGTCATGCCCATTGCAGTAGGCTTTTATGTATGACGAAATATTTCGTCATACCCAGTTAACAGCTTAAATGTAAATCACACCTTGTAAAACTGGCTAGGTTCCAGCACTCAATCATTAGATAACGCCCAGTTACATCAGTTATTGACTGTGTCAACTGTGGATATTAGGTATGTAAACGAGTAAAAATCACATAAAAAAGGTTTTTAAACCATTACTTTAAACCATACAGACCACCTTATGAGAAACTTGATCTTAAACTCAGCTTACAAACCTATGTTCCATTAAAAATAAATTGGTGTTAATATTGATATATTTTATCGAAAATGACAGACAGTTGACCAGTATAAAGAAATTGTTGATCACTAAAAGTGATGACAAAAATCCCACCGAAAACAGATTGAGACCGATGAAAAATCAAATGTATTTTGTCCTATAGAAAAATTCTTTAGGTTAAGTTAAAGAATAATATAAAAAATTAAGTATAACCAATTCCACTGCCAGCTTCTTAAAATGAATAAAAATTTAATAAAAGCCCTTCTTGAATTTAAAATTTTGTTCTTGTTTAATTCTTCAAATTCTTTGATTTTCTATTGATAATAATAGCATTAAAAGTAATCTCTATTCTACGTCTGTTTCTAATCCTTACGATAAAAATATATTTTCAATTCAGTTCAATTAAAAGAGAAGAAAAGAATTAATCTCTTTATAACTTTACAATATAGAATGTAAATAATGTAGAGTGAACTTTATTATCTGTTTGTAATCTTGCATCTATAATAGTTTTACTGACGACTAACGTCACATAATTTTATATTTATTGAGGAAAAAAAGACGTAATTTAAATGGAAACTTGCAAAAAACGAACTACTAGGTATCTATACTATGTATTTGTTCTCATCTAAAATACGATAATATAATTAAACTTTAAATAATAAGATAAATTGAAAAATATATTTAAAGTCAGCGAGTACTTACATATCTGGTACAAAAAGATAGAAAACTTAACGACCAATAAATTAAATAAGTCGTCAGAAAATCTATTGAATATGAATATCTTCAAGAATTCTATTGTTAAACTACACTTAATCCCTTATTGCATGAATTATGAAGGAGGTGAAGAAAAAAATTTTTTTTACTGAAAATGTCTTTCACTTCTTTTATTTTAGTAGTTAAATTAAGAAAAAAAAATTAAGTTTTAATTAAGTTTTAATTGTTTAGAAATTACTTAACGAAGCCATAATATATGGCTTCGTATGCATTCTAGTATTATAATTATAATCGATATATGACTTCGTATGCGTTAAATAAAAAATACAATTACATTTTATGAAAATCTGTATGCAATTTTATTTGTAACATAAATAAACTTGACACTTTCCACATTTAGCGAATGAACGAAATTTTGAGCAGTTTTGACATAATTGTCAATTTAGTTTTGTCCATTCGGGGAAATGGTCACCTTATCTGATCGCACAGAATTCAAAGGAAGGTCTTGATGCCTAGTTGGAGTTTTTCGTGCTTTTTTAATGGGTATAGGTGAGTCGGACACGCTAGATGGAGTACCTTTTCGGCTTGTCGCAGTACGTTTTCTGGCCACCGAAGTTGATGGACTGCCTTGGCTGGTGGGAGTACTGGGGAATCAGAAGCAAAATCATCGTCACTCACGAAGCCATCACCAGGAATAGAATTGACATGCTGGGATGTACCATAAAAGCGATACGAAAAGCGATACGAAGCGATGTTTTGAAAATTTTTGATTTTAGTACTTACCGTTTTATTGTTTAGTTTTCACAAATAAAATTAGCACCAATTAAACTGTAACGGTTGGACACTCTGAACATAATTTCAAATAATTTGAGAACCCACACTTACCAAAAACAACAAAAATTACGTTCCGTTACTGGAAAGAGTATGAAGTTAGGATTTAACATTAGTTTCAAAACAAAACAAAAAAAAAAAAAAATTAATATGTTGAAAAAAAATAGTAAAACTTAGAATCCATATACGACTTTATATGCGATAAGGTGTTAAATACGTAAAATTATCTGATTCGTTAAATATAGATTAAGCCGCCTTCGATAAACCACGAAAATTTTAGAGCTCTTCTTTAATTGTGCTATTTGACTTCTTGTTTAACATCCAACCCAAGAATGCAATCGAGTTCTCGATATTTTTCAAATTCACAACTATATATTAAGGGAGCGTTTCTCAACATTTTTTTCAGTCACGGCCCGGTAAAATTTTTTCACTGTTAGAGAGCTACCATATTTTAAATAAAAATTTCGATAGATTCCTAGTGACCTAAATACACCAAAAATTAAATAAATCTTGGAAAATTCGCTGTATTATGCAGAGTGCTGCGACAGAAGTATTTTCATTTATAAAACAGTGAACGATACATATATCCGCATTTCTTCCAAACGATGGTCTCTTTTCTACTTTCTAGTCTTCCATAATTTTGAAACATAAAAAAAACGCGAGTTAAAAATTGCACAAATATGTATGTATAATTGTAGGTGGGTCTACCGATAGTCAAAAACTGTTACTTTTAAATTGCTGACCTTTTCACCAATAACTCCTTCAAAAATATAAAGACGGATCCTACTGTGCTTGTAATATTTTTTGTAAATATAATATTATAATCGCCCCAGTGGTATTATAATACCTGTATTACTAAACTATTAAAAAAATTCTCTGCTATATTAATTTATAATTAATAACTGCTGATACACTTTAATAAATTGTTCCTACTAACATAATTTATTATTATAAATTTTTAATAAATAAAATTTCAATATAAAAATTTATAAAATAAATTGTACATACCAAACCACTCTTCTCATATTATCCATTAGTTATATATAGTATAAAATCAATATGTTTTTATTACCAGCCAAAAAACAATTAATAATGATAAATGATATTAGGTTGGAAAAAGTTAATACTCATTTTTTACAATCAGAACAGTAGTAGTATAAAGCTAAATTCGAAAATTGTTTTTTAGTTATTTTACTAATATCATCTTTGTAGATATTTGTCGTTTTAACGATAATTAATCACTATAAAATTTAATTTGCTATGCTAATTTTCTCAATTTAATATTAAAAATTATTCAACAACTTTGTATAGGTAACTGAAGTTTTAATTTATACAGCTTTGATCAACTCTAGCAGCCTATCAACAAATTTAAAAACGAAGATACATTAGGGAAGAAGTGGCACGAAAGGGAAGTTTTTGTTTTAAGCGTTCTAATAAATAAACGAGATAACAAATTAAATATTTACGAACGGAATTAGAAACTTCAGTTATCTTACTCTTGAAATAAAATCCAATAATAAACATTTCTTTGTTATTAGTTGTTATTTTTGTCAGTTTTTAAAAAAGTGCATTTTGTCCCGTTCATCAATAGACTGTATTGAAAGGGACACGATAATTTATGAAAGGGACAATACTAAATATCTTCATGTCGTTCAAAAAGACATACGGTTCATACTATTGCGCAGGTCATCTTACTGAACTTACATATTAATAAATTTGATTCAATAATGGAAATAACCAAATGATTTCAGTAATCGATGATTATTAATTGCGTGGTTTTAGTAATCGATAATTAAAATCATTGTTTTTTCATTTGATTATTTTTGTTCGAAATTTTTAACAAGAAGAAAGTTTTAAAAAATTAATTAACACTAAGAAAACACGATAATAGAGAAAAAATTGTGACATGTGGATATTCAAATAAAACTAATTCGGAATTACTAGTCTTAAAGGTAGTCCCTTAGATAACTTGTTTGTTCTGTCCCTTTCATAAATATCACACCCAAATTGAAAATTTAACCTTTAAATCTACAATTTTATTTAAAAGATATCTGATCTGTTGTTTTCCTCTAGTTGAAAGGATAACTAATTGTATATAATTACAAAAACATTTCAAAAAATACTTACAATATATCAGAAAACGTTCCGAAAAATTTAAAAAAAAAATTACTTTGGAAATTTACAAGCACAGCATTACCATGTTTTAAATGACAGTAGCTTGAAGTCAGGAACAAACATATCCGCATTGGTGCTGCCACACAACACCAATACGTTTGATTTGCTGGGATTTGCATTTAGCGCGTAAATTGAATTATCCCTTTCATACCACTTCTCCCCTACTTTTGCAAAAAAAGTAGAAAAGTTTATTAACATATAAAAGTTCCTTTGTTTTCGCTGTGAAAAAAGCACGATTGTGGGATATTCTCCTATTGGAAATAAAATTTTTTATTTAAAACAGTATCAGGAATGGGCTAGACATCAGTAATTGATAAAGGACTGACATAATTATAATCGTTTATAAATAATAGCCACAAAACCCTAATGAAAAAAACCATTCCGTTCAAAAATTACAAAGAAACAAAATTTATAACGTTTTTAACTGTTGGTATTTTTAAAGAAAGTTGTCTATCTGGAACATAATTTTGTTGGGACCTCTAAATTTATTATATTAAATTTTTCCATACTTCGCTCCTAGTTACCTCCGGGTAGAAAAGTTATAATTTCCAGTCAACCCTAACCACTCTGTCGCCATTTTGAAAAACAAAGGTACACATTTTGTTCTGCAATGCTGTAAAATTTTAAAAATTTATCAATATTGACAGAGGAGATAACGATCTTTGACAAACAACAGAAAATTTACAATTCTTCCAAGTCACGCGAAAAACTTTACCCTTAAAATTATGGAGACCTTCTGTGCCACCTTCCCTCCAAAGGTCTGGGAAAACAAAAACAAAATATGTTGACTTTGATCCAGCTCTTTTTATGTCTCTGTCATGACTAAATCTGAAGATATTCATTGACAACTAGACAGGAAAAGACACGTTAGTATCTGGAAAATTTTTATCCAGTTTTTTTGATTTCTGATCCCAAATTGAATTTGTTCTTTTTACAGCCACTGTGACACGATAATCTATGTCGACGGGAAAGACAAAACATTACCTTAATGTCTATGCAATTTTACTGCATTTTACAAAGACCATAACCATTTACAATAGCCTGTAAACAGGAACATATTGTAGGCAAAAATAATTTCTACTGTATACGTAGGTCGACAAAATTGTCTAATTTTTCTAGAATCCTCCTAACTAAAAATATGCCAGTACCTTACTCATGAGTCATGACGAGTGCACAAATCCGACATTCCGTTTTATAAAACAAATGTATTACGTTTATCCATTTATTCAATTCGATTAACTTTATTGTTTGTGCTACTTTATCTCAATGAAAAAAAAAAGAAAAACTACATATTTTATATTGAAGATATTAAATTACATAAATAGAATGTTGTTTTCATTAAAACAATAAAAATACAGAACACAGCATTATATAAATCAGTATCAAACTTTAATATACCACATGTGTATGTCAGTAGTTTAACAACGTTTAATAACAAATATTTTATTTGTTAATAGTTATTAAAAAATTTGTCTCAGACCACCGCACCGCTACAGTTGCATAGTTGGTTACACTGGTGACATTTTAAAGTGCACAACACCACATAAAACTTATTAAAAACTTTTATACTTGTTTTAATCTGTAGGTATATATAAAAATCAAAACTGACTGACTGACTGACTGATCGATCAACGCAGAGCCCAAATCGCTGGGCCTAGAAGCGTGAAATTTTGAACAGGGATTCCTTATATAACGTAGGTAAGCACTAAGAAGCGATTTTTGGAAATTCACCCCCTAAGGGGGTAAAATAGGGGATAAAAATTTTCATAGAAATCTGTAATTTTTGAGTTAGAAATACAGAAATTGGTGTTAGGTTATTGGTAGGAACACAAAAGTTTCAGTGCTTTTAAAAATTCATCCCTTAGGGGGTTAAAACAGGGGAAAAAGCTTTAAATGGAAGTCTATCACCTAGAACCGTAAAATTTTGAACAGGGATTTCTTACATAACGTAGGTGAGCATTAAGAAGGGATTTTTGGAAATTCCTCCCCTAAGGGGGTAAAATAGGGGATGAAAATTTTCATAGAAATCTGTAATATCTTATGTTAGAAATATGGAAATTGGTGTTAGGTTATTGGTTTGAAGCCACAATTTCACTGGTTTTAAAAATTCATCCCTTAAGTTGAAACAGGGAAAAATCTTTAAGGGAGGAGTTCAAATAAAAAAGCAACTTTTTTATTTATGATTATTTTGCTTGTTAAAATTTTTTTCAAATTAGGGATGGTTTAAAATAGAAAATTTTGTTTTTGAAACATTCATTACTCTTCCCTGTGGAGGAGGGGGCCCTTTTTCACAAGTTTTTAAGCGTTTACAAGGAACCATATCTCAAAAAGTAATGAATATTTTTTAAATATTTGTTCATTATTTTATTCCTAAAGAACCTGCCCATAAAGCTGAGTATGGATTTCAGGTAATTTTAAAAATTAACTACAAATCTGTAATCCCAAAGTTTGTAATCCCAAAAATTATAAAACCCAATTTTTTATTAAAAAAAATGTTTTAAAAATAGTTACAATTGTTCAAATGGAAAAAGCATACTCCACTTTATGCGCAATATGTTTATGAACAAAATAAAAAAAAATTAAGTCTCTATCGTTTCTAGAACTTGAGATATGATTTTCCTTGTCGGGAAAAACACAAGTTTCGGGAAACGGTAAAAACCAAAAATAATAACAAAAGAAGCGGTTTACTCACTGTTTATTAAAACGTCTACAAAGGCATACAAATAAAAGAACATTATCTCAGTGCATACTATAACTCGTGTACACACCAAAACTAAATATTACTGATCAAATCGCGAGGGGGGGGGGGCGAGCGTTATCTGCAAAGGAGCAGCAACTTGGCTGTGCAGCGACTCACAAATATAAATATTTTTCTACTTGAAAAAAATTTTTTTTGGCCATGTTTTATATATCACCGTGTTTGTAAAGAACCACAGAACGAAATAAAAATAAAAAACGAGATTCGAAAAAAATTAGTTTATTAGCCGTTTCTGGTGTGAACTCCCCCCTTAACTGGAAGTCTGTCGTTTTTACAATTAGAAATGTGGAAACTGATATGGTACGGTATGCTGGTGATTTTAAAATTGTTAAAAATTCATTGCTTAACGTATGTATCCTAATCCTTATCCTAACTAATATTGTAAATGCGAAATTGAGTGTTTGCTTGTTTGTTTGACTTGCTTTTACGTTTCAGCGACTTAACCAGTCAACTTGAAACTTTACACAGACATAGCTTGGGAGACGGAAACGGTTATAGGTCATCTTTTAACTCGGGAAAATATTTCATTCCCAAGGGAAAATCTATGAGAATTATGACAGTTGACTATTAAAAAGCGGATTGTTGGTTTCAAACTTCGAATATTGTTAACAGAGGAGTTGGAAAAGAACATAGGCGACTTTTTACCCTGGGAAAACATCTCATTCCTATGATAAATCTCATTTCTGTGGAAAAATATATTTTAAATAAAACAAAAAAAGATTCTTAGAGTTTGTTCGAACTCTGTTTATTAGCAGATAGAACGATATGCAGCGATAAACATAGGCTTTTACACCCATAAAGTATCTGATTCCCGAGGGAAAATATATTTAAAATGAAACAATTAAATAATGACAACTGACTGTTAAAAAATTGAAGATTGATTTTAAACATTGCATATTGTTTACAGCGGGAAAAAAAGGGACACATACTACTCTCTACCCCGAGAAAATGTCAGAATCCTGTGAGAAGTCTTATTCCCGTGGGAAAATATATTTAAAACGATAAAAAACGGATCACTAACTTCATTCGAACTTTGCATATTGTTAAAATAATGTTATAGTCTACTTTTTACCCGAAGAAAACATTTTATATTTCTGTGGGAAAATTCCTGTGAGAAAATGAAAGTACATTTTATACGTTTGAACTAGATGTCATAATTTCAAAAGCCACGAGTGGAAGGGCTGGGCGGGTTCCAGCACACACTACGTCCTCAAAAGTATGGGTACACTTTGACTCAAGATGTGTCCATACTTTTGACGCCGTAGTGTACTTAATGTTGTGGTACACATCCGTGTTAAAAGCAGCGGCACCCCTTGGGTCAAGATGTGCCTATACTTCTGAGGACGTAGTGTGTGCTAAAACCCGCTTAGTCCTTCTACTGCCGCGCGGGCGAAGCCGCGGGTAAATGCTAGATTAATATAACAAAACTATACAATAATTATGTAGTTATTAACGAAGAAGAAACTTTCAATTAAATCAAAACCGTTATTGTAGAAAAAATCTATTACAAGAACTTCCGTATCCCTCGGGGTATAGGCTTGTAGACTGTGTAATAGATTAAAAAATTACATTTATAAAAAACTTGTTTAATAAAATAATATTATAGAATAATGAAATTTATTTAACTGAATTATTTCATTTTTTCCTGCACACGTCTTGCTTAAATTTCCGGCCATTAAATGATTGTTATTAACAGAAAAATTAACGGTAGATAAGTATGATAATACAAATAATAAAACTGTAATTTTATTAAATATTAAATATATTAAACTTATGATGTAATCATTTTGTAGGTGTAACATTTTTAACCTATAATATAAATATTTGGTAACAGTTTAATAATTATTTCATATTTATGTATATCCAATCTCGTCTATAATCGACGCCACCCACATCATTATTTGTATACTTCAGTTACACTTTATACTTCTGCATGTTACATTATAGGTATATTTTATGATGTAAGCGGAGAACAAGGTAAGTGGGAGGGGGGGTAGGATTTGGAAGGTATGCGTCTATAGCCAACTTCTTTAAATAAACTATATCGATACCTATTCAGAAATTGTGAACGGAAACCGCAGAATACCTTCACAAAGATAGCCGGTCCAGGGATTCGGCAAATGCCAGTGCCTAAGTACACTTTAAAACTCAGCCATATTTAATACCGAACTGTCGGTAGGTATTGAACTTATAAACCGATAGACCACGATATAAAACCATGCCTATGAGGATAATATCCATACAGAATCGGTATATTTCGGATTGTTCTGATCACTACAACCGCCCTGACCACACCCACAATGATTGTAAAATTTCATTGTACATACTACTCAATCCCAAGCCCAAACTCAAGTGAGTCAACATTTCTGATTAATAAAAATTCGCTAAAAAACAAATAGATACTGATTTCGTATTTAAAAAAATTCAACATGTGTTAAACGCGTCTTTAGTCAGGATTTTATAGTTCAGTAGCTAGAGTTTTTTATAATTCTCGAAATAAATTATTTCCTGCTTTTATTTACTATGAAAATTAGCCTTTAATTTGTTTATGAGTATATAAACCTTTTACTTTCTATATAATTATGATTTAAAAATAGTTTTAAAAAACAACACTGTTCTTTTTTTTTTTTAAATTGCGTAAGATCCGACACTGACTATTGCAAAGTGATTAAGTGCAAGTAGATCAGCTAATTCGATAACAGAAATGACGAAATCATAAGCATTTCGGTGTTAGAACTACAGAATCCTAAAAATTAGTAGGTATAATCTTATTTATAAGAACTGAAAATTGGCTCATTTGAAAAATAAAATTTTGTCACATATAAAAGTTATTATAATATCTATACTATCCTTATTTTCAATATATTAGATAGTAGATCTTGTGGGAGATAGCTATATTACGAGCTTGTCTGATACATAAATTTATGTGAATGAGTTATTTTTAGTTATCATTGTTTTCACTATACGTGTTTTTTATTTAGTTAATTTGTCACGTTTTCCTCTTATATCAAACACCATACTGTAATTATTATTTTACACTTTCCTAACGATTGCGGACAATGATTCGGAAGCTCGAACGTATGGAAGGGGGACTTAAAAATCTGTCGCTTTCTACTATATCGATGTTCATCCGAAGTTGTAAAGAGAAAACTGCAAAAAAAAACATTTGCTAACCGGCCGCAGGGATCAGACCATGATTTACTAGTCCAAGTGTAAGAAGGTACTCTAGCACATTTGGCCACTTCCGTTGTTATATTAAAGTTTTTAAAATTTCTAATATGTCATACACATTTTAAATATTACATAATAAAACAAAAAAGTCCAACAAACTATGCAGTGGACATAAATAACTAATATTTTCACTTACATACAAACAATCCATTGAAAGTAAGTATAAGTACGTAGATATACGTTTGGGCACAATTTCACGCACAATTAATTTTTTATTATCTCTTATAAACCAATAAAATTCGAACCAAAAATAAAAGAAATATGAGAAATCGAACTTTCCCCTACTGAACATACCATAACTATGTTGTAATATAGTAAAACAAAAAAAAGTTTTTATGTACATTTTAAATAGACATGTTTGATATCCATATATTGGTAGAAATAATGAAATTAAATAATATATATTAAAATTATATACATATATAAATTACGTACAGTAATGATCATATAAATGAGGACAATCTGAAAATTCAATTGTAAAATTGAAAAACCCCCAGAAACTTGTAATTTTAAATTTTGATAAATAAATAAATTGTTACCTCTATTTTCGCCAAAATATTTTAAACTTGTAATTTCATTATTTGACTTTATTTGGCGATAAACCTCAATATTTCAGTAAAAGAAGAAAGGAAAAATCATTTTTAGAAAAAAACATCTGCAAAAGCCACAAATCGCCCAATAGGTGATTCATAAGGCGATCTGCGACTTTTACAGATGTTTTTTTCTAAAAATGATTTTTCGTTTCTTCTTTTACTTTTTCTGTTCACTATTGCAAGTTTGGTCTACAGATGTTTTTTTGTTGTTTCACATTTCCGTTTTCGTATATCATTTTTAGTGATGTACATATTTCCTTTTTTGCAACCAACGAGTTGCTATATTGGACATTGTTTGATTTGATTGGTTTTGATCCAAACTAAAAGGTTTTTAGTTTCTTTTGTTTATGAAGAAATTTTTAAATTTTTTCATTTTTTATTTTTATTTTTATTGATTTTTATATTCTTGTCTTGATAATGGTGTTTTGAGACACCGAAGCCGGTCGACATGTTGAAGATTGTTTAAAAAATTCTGTTTGGTTTTGTTGCTGGTCTTAATATTGAGGTTTATCGCCAAATAAAATCAAATAATGAAATTACAAGTTTTAAATTTTGATGATTTTTATATTTTTAGAATCTACAATTGTTGTGCAGTTATGCTGAGCTATAAGTTTTGTAATTTTTATTTGTTTCTGTAAAGTACATGTGCGCAAAGTGACCCATATACAAACCTCCTAAGATCGTGTTTCTCATTTTCCTCCAAATCGGTTGCAACAGCAAAGATAAAAATAACATTAATAAACCCGATAAATAACATAAACCCGATAGTTTTCAAGTAAATGAATTTTATAATATAAAATTATAAAATTTCCCTTTTTAAAAATGGCGACCGAAATTTTATATTGAGTTTACGTGAGCGAATTTAGGTATATTACTTACTCATTCAACGCACTTTTGATTAATATTATTTTTATTTTTCCTGTTGCAACTGATTTGGAGAAAAACGACTTTAGATGGGTTACACATGGGTCATTTTGCGCACATGTACTCTACAGAAACAAGTAAATATAACAAAAAATATTGCCCGACACCACTAAACAATATTTTGTCGATTACAAAAATATAACAATCATCAAAATCTAAAACAATGAGTTTTCACTTTACCAGAGAATTACCCAATTACGAACATATTACGTCCTAAAAAGTATGGTCATTAAGGTACAGTAAGATGTAAGTGAGTATGAAAGTCAGTGGGTGTATCACATAATTATAAAATTATATATTTTTTATTATTATGATTACCTACAAGAAGAATTTGAATCTGTCTATAACATGATTTGATCAGTTTCGTAAATGGTTACTTCAATTTCAACATTTAGCATTTAAGAGTATTATTTTTTTGTAAACGAAATATGAAACTATGAGATAATAAGAAATGAAAGTGTACTCGATATTTTTAAGGTTTAAATTGCGTTAATTTGTTAAAAACTTATTTGGTTTGTTCATGTAGCGTATAGTTATTTTTAAATTTTAATAATCATACAAGTAACAATATTGTTTTCTATATAAAATTTTATTTTTTGTTTTGTTTAGTGCCTCGTTTACACCAAGACAGTAAGTAATAAATAGAACACATAAGTGGTGATGAGCAAAATTCAATTTGGTCTTGTATTTTTTGCAAGACTAAGACCAAGGTAAGGCCAATGCCAAAAATTAAGCGAACAAGACCAAGAATAAACAAGATGCTAAAATATAAGAAACGTTGAGGATTTACTTGATACTGTTATTAAAATTTTTGAAAAATCTTCAATACAGCTTATTAACACGATACAGTCCTGACAAAATTTAATAAAAAAAAAAACTTGCTCCTTGTCGAGCATTCAATAACATTGGCAGACCAGAGAACTTTGGCAGAAATAGGTGTAAAAAGTATACACTAGGAGTAACCAGAAATACACATGGCTAGAATACTAATTAAATAAATACTGAGAAATACGTAAATCATTATTAGAAAATAAAAATTTACGTTTTCATAATGAAATTAATATAAAAATTAAAAAAAATACAGAAGGTTTTGCAAGCAATAATAATGCAATATAATCTATCGCATTTTTTCTCCCTTATATGTTTTGAATATCACACATATTTCGAAATGACAAAAACCTCTAATTTTTCGTGTTCTCTCTATTCATGATGGTGAAAATTTGTTACATAAAGCCACTCAAGCTGTACAAAAAATGTACCCCCACTTTTACCCCTTCAGCTCCCTTGCGAATTCGACTCCGATTTAACCCATACAGGTGGATAGGTCTTTCAAAGAGTAACATTTCGTCAATTTAAAGTTTTCACTTATCTCTTATAGTTTTCGAGATATCTTAATAAATACGATTTGAACTCCCAACTTTAGGGGCTGGTTTCACCCTATATTTTGCCTTTTCTACACATCAGTAAAGCTTCATCAAAATTGAAAATTGTACTCCAAGTGTATTTCCTTATAAGTGACGACAAACAAACAAATGAAAAATTTGTAGGAAAAAAAAACCAATATCAGCCAACAAAAAATTTATTAAGCAAATTAGACACAAGTAAATAATAACGATTTACAGTAAAAAAAGTTTTACATTAAAAAACAGGATGTGAAAAGTTCTTTCCTATTCAATAGCTTTGCGTGAAGTTTCACTGCTCTTTTTATTATAAAACTATTACATATTCAATCATTAAATAAACTTCCACTGGATTCACTTAAAAATAAATTTTTATTTCATCAAAACTATTTAAAAAAATGGCTCTGAAAATTTATTCAAATATAATACACTTTTATCAGTAAAATATGAATTGTTTTATCATAAAAATAACATTAGATACAATGTTTTGGTACGTATTGTTATGTAGATATATTTTAATATTTCATGATATCTTGTCAGTTTAAAATTTGCATAAATTTTAATATCTACATTTTTTTTATTCAAACATACATACACATAATTGTACAGTCAGTGACAACTAAACATTCCAAACTATGCACACGTATTTAATTCAACAAGAGTAAGTTATTGTTCTACACATTTATTTTTATTATATATTTAAAAAATTAGTAGGAGTGATTCATTATTCGCGTCAAACACGAGCCAGGTCAAGCCGGACCCGTGACTCTCACATTTACTGTCATTAACATACAAACTACAAGTTTACAATCGAATACAGAAAAAAAAATGATAATTATAGGAAACAAGAATAAAAATATAAATTAATAATTAACAAACAAAATAGTTTTATGCAATAAATAAATAAAGCCCACGGGACCACAAATATAATGGTGACAAAATGCTATCAAACTGGACATTCACACTAATTCGGTCAAATCGTAAAACTATTTAGATAAAAATACGACATAAACGAAAAATGATGATATACATATTATACTAACGTGTCTGGACGTGATATACAGAAAAACTTTGAAATTATACAGAAGGATCATAATACAATTTTATTACACTACTTGACCCATACCCATACACTCAAGTACCTATTGATAATTATTAACACAATTACAATCAAGCAGATGTTAGTTTTGGACAAAAAAAAAAAAAAATTGATACATGTTGTGGTCAACTTGTCACGATTTTCTCTTTTACGTCAAGTGTACTTTATGGTTTTATAACTTTTGCATTAATTTTTTTTTTTTGTTTAGGGATTTTATTACCTTCAAAATTCATTTTATTACCTTCAAAGTCTCTTCAAAATTGATCAGATGATGACCGAAATAACAAAATGGGACCAAAGTAACTAGATCGGATTGGTGCGAACACATATATGAACGTACTTACTCTATTCAAGTTTCTTTTGACCGTAATTATATTTTTGATTCATACTATATAATACAGGTAAAAACATACTCGTATCACTTTAGTTACAGTTTTTATTTTTAACAAAATGCTGGAATTTTAGCAATTACTACGTAATAATGTATGTTAACGAATACAGATATGTAGATACATAATATGTACTCAATAAGTACATGCATTTTTATCTTAATTCGTAGCTGTTAGGATCGGTAATATTTTATTTAAAACTACGGCAAATAATTTCATGGGTAAACAATACAATATTGAATAAATATGTGAAATGTATGCAATATACATACACATACATACAAAATCGCACTTTTTTTAATTTAAAAAAAATTCCACAGTGTAAAAAATGTATGTAACTTTTAACAAAAATGTAAATATTTCAAAAATGTTTCCGGCATTAAAAAAAACTGTAACTACTTAAAAATAAAATAATCAATAGTGCAAAAAATACGTAGGTATTTAATATAGTTTTTGATCAATTATCAATCAGTTATTGTACCTTGTGATTTTTAATGAAAAAATAATTCAATTTATATGTTATTAACACATTTTGTATAGTAAAATCATAATATAGTGAATATAATAAAATTAGCCTTGTCTGTTGCAAATTCCATTATTGTATGTACTTTGAAAATATTACTGAATTTCCTACATACTCGAATATTTTGAAACGGACAATATTTATAGGACAAAAATGACAGAAAAATAATAAAAATTTTCAAAATGGTTTGTACGAATATGTCATTACATTATTGTCAAAATATTTACTATATTAAAAACGAATGTTTTTTTCGAAATTTTTAATATTTTATATTAAAAAAATTAAAATCATAAAAATCTGTATAGTGATTAATATCCCTGTTGCAGTGTCCTACATAACACAACGAATTTTCCAGGACTTACTTTTAAAAGAATAACTTCAGTTTAAAAAATAAAATTTTCAAAATACTACAACGCCATATTAATCATTAAAACTAATGAGATTTCACATCCGTTCAATTGGACAGTCAAAAATCTTCGAAGTAAAATTTTACCAGTAATTATTTGCGAGAAAAATTTAATTATGTAGTCAGATGAGACCTGTCTATTCTGTGAATTACAGACTTATTTTTCTTACACCTGTATATATGTGTATTTTTTTCTAAATAAATTAAATAACGCTAAAAAAATCTAAATTAAAAAGCAAATTAAAAAAATCAAAAAACCCAACTGCGTAAAAAGCGAACTAAAACGATGGAAACAAGATAAAATAGAAAAATAATGAGTAAAAAATAAAGTAGTCGGAGGCATCCCGCGTCAGATTTTTCTGTTTAACTTGTATCATGTATCCCTCAACATTTATCCCTCCGACTGCTTTACTTTTTTACTTTTTTTTTCTATTTCATCTTGTTTTCATCGCTTTACTACATTTACTTTTTTTTTCTATTTCATCTTGTTTTCATCGCTTTAGTTTGTTTTCTACACAGTCGGGTTTTCTGTTTAAAGTAATTTTTAGTCGAATTTTCTCCGAAAAATTAGACTTATACAGTCTATACGATAAGAGCTGCGAGAGGCGAGAGTAGGGGCGCTATCCGTTTTCGGACCCGTAGAACACGAATATGTAGAAAAAAAAAATGTCTGATATATATATATATATATATATATATATATATATATATATATATATATATATATATATATATATATATATATATATATATATATATATTTTCCCGCCACCTTTTAATTTGTGTAGGGCCCCCCTATGGAAGTTAAGAGATGAAATTTGGTAAATGGGGCTCATTTTCGAGGCACCTCATACTATCAAAGTGGGGTCAAATTTTGGGCAAATTTTTTTTCTGACCCGACCTTTAAGGGGGTGGTGGGGGGCGGAAAAGCAATAAAACTTTTCCAAACAGGTTTTAAATAATGTTTCGGTCAATTATCTACAACATATCCAAAATTCAGCTTTCTAGGATGATATGGTGGGAGTAGAGGGGGGAAAAACGATTTTCGCTGGATCTAACAGGCCCCCAGCCCCCCAGAATTAACGTAGAGGGTTGAAATTTGGTGTGTTGATAAAGTTCGTACCTAGGTTGTGCTTTTTGGAGGTTTTAATATTTTACCCCCACCCCCCTCATTTTTAAGCTACAATTTCATGCATTTTCGACGTTTTCGAAGTTTGTACCACTCGCACAGGTCACCCGAATAAACCTAGAGGGCTGAAATTTTGTATTCGGATTGAGTTAGTATCAAGGGGGTGCCTTTTGGGGGTCTCGACTTTTAACCCCTACCCCCACCATTTTTATACCCAAAAGAACATGATTTTTCTTGTTTTTTAACAGTTTCGTTCGGGTCAAAATCTCCCCAAATAAACCTAGAGGGCTGAAATTTGGTGCACAGGTTAAGCTAATAGCCAGACACTGTTTTTTGGAGGTTTCAACTTTTAACCCTTACCCCCACGATTTTTACGCCAATATTTCCTTAATTTTTTTGCTTGTTTTCTAACACGTCTAGAGACTCCATAAGGAAACCTAGAGGGCTGAAATTTTGTACGTGTATTCAGTTAGTATCCAGCTAGTACCTTGTAGGGAGTCCGCATCACTTTTCCCCCCACTTCTCCCATTTTTACATCGGAATTTAATGCTATTGTTAAATGTGTTTTAAAAGCATTATGTTTATTCTAAATACAAGTAGGCGAATAGTAATTTTAAAAAATTTAAAAAAAAGTGAACTTACTTTTATGACAAATGAAATACATACATATTAAGTAATTTAAAAATGTTATTAAAGTCACTGTTTATTTATAAATTAGGAATTTTGGATTTTTAGTATTTATAAAACAGAAATTTTGGATTTTTTTGGAAAGAAAAAATATCTTTATAAAGGCCTTCCAATTTACTATTTAAGGTCCTTTTTTAATTTTTAAAACTAAAACATAAAGGCAATTAGCGGATAAACATGGGCAGGAATGTCCTCGTACGAATTGTGTTGGCTTTTTTTCTGCTACCTGTTTTCGGCACAAAATTGAAATTTACTGAGATACAGCCCTTAAATATTTAAAACCTTTTTTTAAAGCCTCGATCAGCCGAACACTCATCACCAGTTTTGAAACCAACAAAATGACAATTCGGTTGTAGACTTTCAATCACATTTCGCTTGTAGACATTCAATACCGAAGATGAAGGGGAAAATTCGACTACCGTGATGGGGCCCCGCTGCTCACGGCGTTTTTTTTTTTTATACCTAAATTATAAAAAACGTACTCAAATGCTCTATAATTTATTTCAAAAACTATAAAAAATTGCGGAGACACCCTGATTTGATGCATCTTGTATCAACACGCACTTGGTAATTTCTTTTTATAAGGTGGCTGTATTGATTTCAATTTTAGGCTTCATTTACCAACACAAAAGTAAATTTCGGAATCTCGGAACAAGACCACGAAAAAAAAACAGATTCACAAAGATCTTATAAATAAAATGACTAAAAAGATTCAGTTGTATTTACTTATCTTCTTCAAGAAAACACACACCAATATAACTAAAATACCTGTATCAACAATAATACTTGGAATAATTCAAATTGCAGACAGTTTGTTTCTTGCGCAATTAATAAATGCTTCACTGATGACTAATTATATTAATACCACTAACTCAAACTGACTGAAATGTTATTGATAAAACTGAATGTCGCCTGTACTACAGTTGCATAGATATACCCACATAAAATAAAATATACTTTTATTACATTGCAGTACAACGTACTAAGAGATAACTTGCATTAAAATGTTGTAAGATAAAGTTGAGTTCTAAATTATAGAGTTGTTCAACCTGTATACACAACTATTTATACGTTGGTAAGTATTGTAACCAGGTGAACACTTTCCAAGTTCAACATGAATATAACAAAATATGTCGTTTTCCTGGTATCTAAAATAAAAAAAATATCAATTAAAATCAAAAGTGTTTTTCCATTATTATCAAATAAATTTACATTAAATTAAAAGTAAATAGAAGTTCTCCAAGAAAAACAATATAAATGGCAAAAAAAACATACTTAAGTAGGTTTAGATTTATTTAACTAAAATACATTGTGTAATAATATATTAACTCTTTAAATGATTAAGACGAGTTAACTCGTCCTGCAATATGGCGGCTCAAAATGCTGTCATATGTATATATTTACTGGTACAGGTGCCGCCGTCTATGACAATACGGTATAATTTTAAATAATGTCTAATTTTATCAACATAGTTTAGTATAATTTATTTTTTGTAAATTCCTAGGGTTCATTTTTTTAATGTTGGGATTTTTGATTTTTTTCATTTTCTTTTTTTGTAGCCTTATCTATTGTACTTACCACTTGGTAGTAAAAAAAGTTCGGCATTTTGAGACAAAATGCCAAATTCCAAAAAATTTTACCATATGGTTGGTTTAAAAGAGTTAATTATTAAACTTGTAATTTCATTATTGGACTTTATTTGGCGATAAACCTCAATATTAAGACCAGCAAAAAACCAAACAGAATTTTTTAACCAATCTTCAACATGTCGACTGGTTTCGGTGTCTCAAAAACACCATTATCAAGACAAGAATATAAAAATCAATAAAAATAAAAATAAAAATAAAAAATGAAAAAATTTAAAAATTTTTTTATAAACAAAAGAAACTAAAAACCTTTTAGTTTGGATCAAAACCAATCAAATCAAACAATGTCAAATATAGCTACTCGTTGGTTGCAAAAGGAAATACGCACATCACTAAAAATGATATACGAAAACGGAAATGTGAAAAAACAAAAAAAATGTGAAACAACAAAAACATCTGAAGACCAAACTTGCAATAGAGAACAGAAAAAGTAAAAGAAGAAACGAAAAATCATTTTTAGAAAAAAACCATTTTTAGAAAGAAAAAAAAACATATGTAAAAGCCACAAATCGCCTTATGAATCACCTAGATTCAAATTAGTTCCATTTACTTTCGTCTAAATCCATTGTCAGAAAACATGTTGATAAACCCATTTAGAAAAAATTTTTTAGGAAGAAATGCAAAAAAATTAAGTTAATTATTATTGGACAAGTGGACGAAAATTTTGTTAATGGTCCCAATTATCAGGTTACATAGAATGTTGCACCGAAACATTACTAAACGGAAAAACGGGAGTTTGGATTAAAATAGGAGATTAGTTTGGTCCAAAAAAACAATTTTGATCATAAGAGATATCATTTGAAAGAGCTATATTTAAGGATTCTTAAAATATCATTTAATAATTTTTGTTTAGATTTTAATAAGTTTAGTAGATGGCAGAGTGGTTCTTACAGCAATAAATATTAATACCATCTTTAAAGCCTTCTTCGTAGAAAATTCTACTTCTTTCTAGAAAAACTTTTGTTACAACGAGTCAAATATCTATAATTGTAGACCAGTTTTGATAAAGAAACTTTTAAAACTCTCCCAAACTTTCTAAAACTCTCCCAAAATTTCTAAAACTCTCCCGAATCCGATCGGTTGTTCTATATGACCGATTTGCTTACTTTTTTTTTTAAAATGATCGGTATTCACGTATAGATTTATCAATACTATCTTCGAGATTTTTCCCGATATTACCGGAATTTCTTGACGTAAATTTTTAAATTTTCTAATTTTTAACTATATTTTGATGTGCCTAATAGCGATAGAGCAGTAACTTAAAATTTAAAAGATTCAGAGAGTCCAAGAACCCAAGTCGAATCGAAAGAATCCTTTATACGCAACGATTACTCAATTTCGAGGGTGTAACAACATAAAATAGCTTCACTTGGAACAGCATGTCTTCATTACAATAATCCTAACATGTAAGGGTTTATTTGACTTGACTCCGCTTTTACAATATTTTTAATTTTGAGTTGTTACTATTTTGTATTTTATAGAAATACCAGAATTTTTCTTGGTTACTATCTTGATTAACTAAATTTTAAGTACCTATCTAAGACTATATATATTTGGGAAACTTGATGCAATCCATGTGTGGGACGGCACATACAAAAAGGACAAAGGTGCTATTCACCAAAAAGATCGATTTTCACTTTTTACAGATTTTTATGTAAAATTGAGCGTACAACCCGATAAACCCACCACTAAGGTCATATCTTCATTTTTAGTCCGTCAAAAACTGTTGTAAATAGAAGCATGTCAAAAAAACATAAATAAAAATTTGACAAAATTGAGTATTTTTTATTATTATAAAAAAAAAGGTATACAAGACATACTGATCAATTTTCGAAACCAAAAAATTAAAAAAAAAACCGCATTCCAAAATTTAAAAGTGTTTTTCTCGAAAACAACTTTTTGGTAAAGAGCCATATTTTCGTTTGTGCCGTAATATATATATATATATATATATATATATATATATATATATATATATATATATATATATATATATATATATATATATATATATATATCGTTATTTTGTGTATAAAGTTATGCACAAAAGATGATTCAGCATCATCTTGAAAGTTTATAACGTAACGAATTATCCGCATATAAAAATATGTAATTTGACTACATATACATACTAAAAGTTCTTTGTTCTTTAAAAAGACAAATAAAAAATTTATTTAAAAAATAATATAACGTAAAAGCCCCCATTATGGAACGGTATCTAATACTGGAACAGTTTTGACATTTACATATTAATGAAGTTATTTCTGAAAGAAACGTCTCATAACAAAAATTATTGGATGTGGCTATTTATACATACAGTATGTATACGCAATTGGCTATTTATACATACAGTATGTATACGCAATTGGCTATTTATACATACAGTATGTATACGAAATTGGCTATTTATACATACAGTATGTATATGAAATATTTTGTGTAAATATGCAATATGTACACGCAGTTGGCTACTTATACATAATTACCGTATTTTCCAGCGTATAACGCGCAACTTGAGCACCAAAAATATCATACAAATTTCGTGGTGCGCGTATTAAAATGGACTTTTCCATTGGTGGCAGTAAAATAACTTACAATAACGAATTTATCAATTCTAATAATAATGAATTTCTCGCGTACCACCGATTGAATTTTGCATAATCTTTTTAGCTTTAGAAGTTATCCCTTAAACGAATTTTTGCGACGCGAACCGGAAGTTGCATAATCTGAGGGTTTAAATTAGCAAAAATTGTAGATAAGAGATATAAATAGGCAAATGTACTATCGGATACCCTCCGACTTAACTAAATGTTTTTCTTATATACTCTTTTTGATTTAAAATAAGAAATTATTTTCTAAATTAATTTTTAGAAACGTTGATCGAAAGTGTATTTTTTAATCCTTTGAATGCAGACACAACTAAAAAAAGGTTTCCGTTATTATGGTGATAAAAACTAGAGGCAGATTCTTATAGAATTTGATTAGTGGAACAAAAAAGGAAGAACAAAGTTTTTCGATACCCTGTTCAGTTTTCGAGATAATACGTGTTTTATTTCTAAAACTTACTATAATGAGATAATGGATTGTATATTATACACATATACATAGCATCAATTTTTATGAATTTAATTAAAATATTTTGATTTTTATTCACAGAAATAAGTGAAAAATGAACGGGACATCACCAATGAAGCCTCATTCTTAGGCAAAGGGTAATTATTTACAAATAGGCCTCGGCGTGTAATCGCTTCAAAATTATTTAATTACCCTTTGCCTGAAAATGAAATGTCAATGATGCCGTCTGGTCCATTTTCCACTTACTTCTATCAATAAATGCCGTAATATACCTACCGTAATAGTCTACTCAATATAGTAAGTTTTACAAATTTGACACTTAATATCACTAAGGAAAATATCGAAAAAATTCATTCTTTCTTTTTTGTGCTACTCACCAAGTTTCATAAGAATCTGTTTTTAATTTTTGTTGCTAGGGTAACGGAAAACTTTTAGTAACCCCTAAACTTAGACAAGGGTTGAAAAATACACTACCGGTCCGCGTCGCCAAAAATCCGTTTAGGAGATAAGTTCTTAAGCCAAAAAATTATGTAAAAAAAAAAATCAGCTCAATCGGAGGTATTAGATTATTATAATGGTGTAGTTATTATAAAAATATTAATTGTAATAATAGCGCATTCAGTCAGTATGTATAAGTAGCCAACTGCGTATACATACTTCATGTTTAAATATCCAATTCAGTATACATATCATAATTATCATAATTATGTACACGGAGAGAAAATTCCCATAAAAATTACTGTGCTCATACTACAATCGACGTGTAACAGGCGAACATATCCAATTTTTGTACGGTACAATTATAAAAATTACAATAATATAACTATAATTTTTATAATTTTACCGTACAAAAATTGGATATGTTCGCCTGTTACACGTCGATTGTAGTATGATCACAGTAATTTTTATAGAAATTTTCTCTTCGTGTATAAACAGCCAATTTCATATACATACTGTATGTATAAATAGCCAATTTCGTATACATACTGTATGTATAAATAGCCAATTAATTATACATACTGTATGTATAAATAGCCAATTGCGTATACATACTGTATGTATAAATAGCCACATCCAAAATTATTATTAATAGAATGATAGTTTTTCAATTTAAATTCACCTCGCATTTAATGTTTCCTTACTTAATTAAAGAAATAATAAATATGTAAATGTCAAAACTGTACCAGTATTAGATATCGTTCCATAATGGGGGCTTTTACGTTACATACTTATTTACAATTGCATATTTAATACACAACAACGACAAAGACAATTAAACAACGGAATGACCTTCCTTTTTTTCCTATCATCCCACGTTGCTTCTATTATATTTCAAAACAAATTTAGGATCGGCAGAAAAAAAAAACAAAACAGTGTAATGTGTGGCTGGCTCGCTGGCTCATATTGCATGATATATGGATGACTTATTGGTTAACAGTGATTTGTGTAACACAAAAACGAGTTCCATAACTCCATGTTTGACGCGACATCGACAACGACACATACATAGGTGTAACACAATCAATCGGATGTAGTCGGAGAGATATAATATATTATTTGAAATGCATTATTTATCATTTCCACCAAGCCGCTTCACAACTTCAGCTCTAGCTAGTAAACATATAATTCAATTTCATTCCTATTTAAATATGTAATAGATTTTTATAATAGGTAAATATATTTTGTCTGTTGAATAAAAACTATTGGACAATAATATGGTCACCATTCGTAAATTCGTTAATTACGGTCGAGACCACGTGAGTTTTATGTTGGAATCAGTGTTGTACGTTTTAAAATGGATGAGTTCACTATTCAAAAAATTGATAGGTAAATCTAATTTGTGAGGTTTAAATCTAAAAATTTGTTGAATGTTGAAATATCACCTATATGCGGTTGCAGGATACTTATTAAAGATGTAACGAAACTGTTATAACGGAAACAAAAGCGATAATTTCCACAATCAAATCGTAATTTTAGCTTTTTGATCTAATTAAAATCTAAATTTCATTTTTCCTCAATATTTGATGTGAGAACTTACCTACATGAAATTGTACAAAAAAAGAGACTAAATTTTTTTTTAAAAAAAAGTGCTTTTCAGAATCACCTTCATCCTTTTGAAATTTTTCAAATTATTCCCATGTAAATTTTAATTTATTCCTTAACCTCTTTAAAGTGTTGACCTTAAATTTTCAAATATAAATTATTTATGTAGTGATAATTGATATTTATATCTTATAGAATTAACTTCAATAATACTTATTTTAAATAATAAAAAAAAAAAAAAAAAAAAAAAAAAACTGGAAAAAATTACAAGATGGACCTAGCATTGAACCCGTGACCTAAGGTACACCGAACCTACGATGTCCGCTATTTGACATCACATGAACTTTGTGTCAAAAACATAAAAAAAAAATTTTAAAATTTTAAAGGCATTTTTTTCGAAAATGGCTGGCTAGTCCATTTTCTTATTTTAGCATATCAACACCGTAAAGGTATACTATTAATATACGAAGTCTCATCCCGAAGTCAATTTCCCAACCCGTGCCCTCCCTTGTTAGTCCCGCTAAAGATTTGTTATATTTAGCGGAAGTTTTAGATTCCATAGTAGAGAAATAGAACCAGAAATACAACTAAAGTTATGGAAGGAAAAATGGGTATCATTAATACCAATTTCACCATACATATATAATATATTTTACCGGAATTATTTCGCAACAACAATTTTGACAATTTCTTACTATTAAATTGGAAGAATGGGATTTTCAAAATGATTGTTTTTGTAACAAAAAAATTAATAAATAAATAAATTACCAAAATTTGTTTAATTATATTGTATAACTGTATAGTATATACAACCCTAAAACATAGCAAATCCTACATCCCCCTACTAGATCTAAAATCTTCAGTTGCCTTTATATCGTTAATACTTACTTGACGTCACCTCATTAATTTTTAAAACATCGCTAACTCTTAATATGTTTTCAAATAAAAAAAAGTCATCAGAATTAAGTTGTTAACGCAAAAGTATTTTTGAAAATTTATTGAACAAACCCAACATAATAATTATTTTATTGTTAACAAAAATAATAGAATAAACTAATAAATATAATATAAATAATGGAAATTAGTTACAACAATATCAAGGTCTGCTTTAAATATCAATTACATAACCTACACAAAATTAAATCCATTTTATATAAATTATAGTTTTCTAGTTATACTATGTATAATATTGTTAAGCGTTGTCTTGTATTTTATACTCATATTAATAAAAACAGAAAAAAAAACTTCTGCATCTTATTAACATGCCATTAATGTGTTAACTGACTTTTCTCACTAGCTATATCGTAACATATTATAATTTTATAATAGTAACATATTATAATTCTAATAAAAAAATTCTTTTTAATACCTGTATCATAAATAAAACATTATTACTAAATATACAGCCACGAAACGGAGTCAAAAACATCGAAGCAAAGATAAATAATTATTTAAAATCCTTTTAATACACCAAGGTATACCCACACTAATAGCAAGTTAATTGAGGTAAAACTAATAAAATTATCAATCAAAAATTCTGGCAGCCAGCTTATGATTAGAGAAATCTGAGAGTGGTATAACTAAAAAAAAAAAATTATATTAAGGAAATTATAATGAGCAATTAACATACATTATATTTTTATAAATTGAAAAAAAAAATCTTTGAATCCATACATGACATCAGACATGGCACGCATATCTTTAAATTAAGTACATTGCGTGATTTTATAAAGGTCAGTCTTTTTACAATAACGTACGTAAATAAATTTAATGATAAAATAAACCTCCAAAAATATTATACCGTAACATGGGGTAAGATTGGCCCATTTTTTGCGTTTTTTTACGTAAACTGCCTTATATTCCTCACATATATTTAGGTAACTTCCTCTTACTATTAGCTATTGAACTCTGCATATTTCAAAGTATATATTGACTAATTATTAGAGCTCAGAACTTATTTAATTTCTATTTTAAGATGTTATGAAAATTTGGGACAATCTTGCCTTTATTTGGGGTAACATTGTCCCAAATACAAAATGTCATAGTAATTAATGCCAAATATTATTTGGGACAATGTTCGACATTTTTAATTGTGGTTGTACGTAAGTAGATAGTGTACAATATGTTAGAGACGGGGCCCGCTCCAAGGGCGGGCAACCCGGGCATTTGACCGGGGCGGCAAATTTTAAGGGCGATAATTTTGTAAAATTTTTTCATTTAATTCCTGATTCTTCATTTAATAAATATTTCATAATTATTTCTATAAAAACCACCAACAATAGTATATTGTGCAATAAGTGCGGGAAATTGTCGATTGCCCACGAAAGCGAAGTTGAGCGCACGAACGTAGTGAGTGCGCTCATTCGCTTGAGTGGAGCAATCGACAGTCCCGCACGAGTTGCACATACTATTTTTTATTACGAATTTCACATACTTTTTTTCTATTATTAGCACTATTTTTGACATTTTTATTCCTTTTTAAAATAATATTTTTAAGTGTTCGTCTTTTTTTCTGAATTAATTATCGTTTAAATTACTTTGTTGGTGTTTCTATAGAAATAATTATGAAATATTTATTAAATGAAAAATTAAGAGGCGGCTTTGCGTGTTTTGATTAAATTTTGGGTGTTTTATTGTCAATTTGCGTGTGGAAAGTTACTTTCCACACGCAAAAAAGTATGCGCGAAGAGTACAGTGGGCAAACAGCTATTCTGCGTACAGAAATGTGTGGGCCAAGTTAGTACTTCTCCCGCATGAGTAATAAAAAATAATTTAAACTTTTTTTTAATTCAAAAAAAAAGACAAACACTCAATAATATTATTTTAATAAAAAATAGTATATTTTATATCACACCAGTTTATTTCTTGTTGCATAAATACACTCTTTGCTAATATTAACTTGGGAAAAATTTTAATTTTTTGACTTAATAATGAGCAAAAATATGGTTAAAGAATCTCGTATTTTAGTAATGAATTGTTACAAATTTACGATATACTTTAAAATGCATAATTTTGAAAGAAAAAATACACTACAACCACCCCCCCCCCCCTACTTATTATTTTATATTTACCTACTTATTTATTTATATTTATTTATTTATTTAATTATTTATTTACTTATTTATTTACTTTTATTTATCTACACAATTGTCAATATTTTAAGGTTTGTAATCTACACAATAATTATATTGTTCATACAAATGTTCAAAACAAAAATATTGTCCACACCAAGCATATCTTATAAAAGCCGATTTATCGCATACACTATACTTTGGCGCTTCTTTTTCTTCTTTGGAAAAGCAATAGAATTTTCAAAATTTTATAGAATTTTGAAAACTTGCTGGTTGTTGGCCAATATATCCACTTTTATACCATACTTGAAGAAATTTTGAAAACGAGGTGACGAAAACTGATTGTGAGCTAGAGACTGAAGTTTTAGAATATTATTACGGCGATGTAAATCAATATCATATACTCATTTAGAATTACATTATTCGAACATAATCTGATGAATTGTTTCCAGAGTCGATATCAATAAACATCCAGAGGTTATAATATTGACAATTGTATAGATAAATAAAAATAAATAAATAAGTAAATAAGATTTGTATAGATATCGGTCAAGCATGGTGCGGGGGTGGGGGTGAAGAGTATTTTTTCTTTCTAAATTATGTATTTTAAAGTATACCGTAAGTTTGTAACAATTCATTACTAAATTACGAGATTCTTTTACCATATTTTTGCTCATTATTAAGTCAAAAAGTTAAAATTTTTCCCAAGTTATTACATATTAGCAAAGGATGTATTTATGCAATAAGAAAGAAACTGGTGTTATATAAAATATATTAATTAAAAATTATTTTATTTACACATAACAGTCTCCTTTTTTACCAAAAAATAAATGATAAAATTAGGAGTTTGGAGTGGGGGATGAAACCCTAATGATTTTATAACTTTAATTTTGGTATCATAATAAAGATCTTAAAATTCCATTTACAAATATATATAGTTTCCCTAACAAAACTCTTACCATTTCCAAGATATTTAAGAAAATTGAAAAAAACTCTAATTTTCAGGGGTGAGTTTCACCCCCTTAAATCGCTTATGGGCACGAACGAAACATGGCTCGTGATTAGTTTTAATAAGATCTACAATCCACCAAAGTTTCAAAAATTTTTGAGAGATACAGTTGGATACCTTTCCTTGTAAGGTACTAAACTGTAATAATAACTACATTATTGGCAAACGTACTGTTTACACAAATCCTGGACTACTGTAACACCTCACTCGTTTCCACAAATATTTCGTGCAAATTCTGATGGCGCAAATTGCATGTACAGTCGACTCTCGTTAATTCGAAACTCGACGGACTCTTAAAATATTATCTACGAATTATAGAGAGGTTCGAATTATCGTATGTAACAATTATAATTTTTAAAGCATTTGCGATGAATGAACTTAAACTTGTCTCAAAATGTACTTACAATCTTTCTGTGTCTTTCTCTCTGCAACTTTGAATTGTCGAGTGTTTGACGCCGATGAGTTCAAATTAACGCGTTAGTTCGAAATATAAAGAGATTTTGTTGGGAACTCGTGATACCTTTGAATTATCGCAGGTTTGAATTAACGAGAGTCTACTGTATATAGAAACACAGTTGTATAAAAATAATTGAAAAATGTTCTGAATGTCCATTTTTGTACGTCAACTACTGTATACAACGCAACACCAAACCAAATAATATACATATACGAAAAAAAGTAAGCAAGTTTTTAAATTGATTATTCACAGTAAGTGACCAAATATAGAAATTTGTTTTGTTTAAAACAGAACAAGGCAGAACAAGGTCATTTATCTGTACAAAGATGGCCAAAAACATCGATCGCCAAATTAAATGAAGACTGAACAAGAAAAAAAACTAAATCAATAAATTGCCTGCGGACAAATATACTTGTATATTTGACTGGGAGTCATTAGTACATATACACACAGCTATAGGTACAGTAAAATTACAAGGTAGCAATATTAAGTAAAAAATTTATTCTAGCGAATTTACAGAATCGAATTTAGATATTACAGCCACTGTCATAACGCGACCTGAGCTCGGGACTATGGCAGAAATTTGTTTTGAAGTCACTAGACGCCGAAAATAATATTCGCAAAAATTTATATATATATATATATATATATATATATATATATATATATATATATATATATATATATATATATATGTGTGTGTGTGTGTGTGTGTGTGTCCGCACGATAACTCTCGAACGAAACGTCCTACTTTTATGAAATTTATATTGGAAGTCCCAATCCGTTGGACGAGTTCGTTAACCAGGCACGTCCGATGCCCGAAATTTCCCTTAATTCAAAAATTTCTGCGACATTTTTTACACCATTGAAACGAGGAGAAAAAATCACACAAAAAAGATGTTTAAACTATTATTCTATGTCAACTAGTTTCCGAGAAAAACTAATTTTTTTAAACGGAAATTCACTATGTTATGCAGAATGCTGCGGCAGGGGTATTTTGAATTTGTTACCATTATATTATATTTTTCTAGTTTAAAAACATACTAAAATACGCTACCAAGGGGTGTGGTATACAGCTTCCTCGTAGTATACATAAATAAGTAAAATGACCGTCCATAGCTATGGACTCCTCCTGAAATTTATTAACATTTATTAAAATTTCACGTTTACGCATGCACTGACTGCGGCAAAATTCACAGAGAGTTATTAAGAAATCCTAATTCGTGAAAATTGCATCAAAATCGATTGAATAATTCCGAAGTTATATGTGCTAGAAGGTTTCCCCGCACACACAGATGGACAGACAGGCACGGAATAAAAATTGTACAAATAATTCTGACACGTAAAAAGACGTGAGTAAAAATTCTGATTTTGAAGAGAAAAATTTTACACTAAAGGACTAAAGGTACTTAAGAAAGTTAAATCTGCAAAAATCTGACTTGGTCTTTTAAAAAAACTTATTTTTTCTACTCCTGTTGAAGAACACACTCATTACATATCCGTTAATTGTTGAGAAAGTTAGGCATTATTCAAAGGTGTGGAGGAATTGTCCTTACTCAATACCTTTTTGACCAATGAAATCACCGTATTAACCATTATTCAATGGGCTGGCTTTTGTTTTGTGTATAATATACGTATCAATTTTTAATTTCAAATACGTTGCGTAGTAACGTCCATGTAAACAAAGTAGCTTGTATCTTGTTCTCATCGTTTGTACATATATAAACATTTAATGAAATTAGAGATAGATTAAAAATTGTATTCTTTTGATTTAAAATTTATATTCATTTTTATTTAAATCAAAAAGAAAAAAAGTCGTAGAAAAAATATCGTATTCTACTCGCTTACAATGGCTACTACTCACTCAGATGCATTACGACACTCGCCTCGCAAGCTCGGCTCGTGTGGCAATTTCATCTTCGTGAGTAATAGCTATCATTACTAGCTCGTTGAATAATATACTATTACGACACATTCTAATCAGAAAAATTTTAAACGGGAATATAGATTATTGCACAGATGTGATTTATCCGGTAATGAAACACCACCACGTTCTTACATTTTTGAGAGCAACGCTCCCATTACTATGTAACAGTCTTTAACCATACTGACTATAGATATAAAATTTTATTTACAAATACTAAATCAGTCCCATTACACTTTTGATTATTATAAAGTTAATGTACTTTTAAAATATTAAATAACTTTTCCCAGTTTTTATTATACAACATTTTTTATAAGTAAAATAATCAGTGCGGTATTTTATGTAAAGAATTTCGCACTTTATACTTTTATGTAATAAAAAGATAATTAACGAATTATCTACTACGACCAAACGGATTCAACCAACTCTGCACAGAATAATACCATAATAATTGTTCTCTAACAATTTTCGTATAACAAAAAATTAAACATAATTGCTGCTCATCCATCAGAAGTATCTTCAGAAACATATAAAAAAATTTCCATTTTTTGTTTGTTTACACTAGAACCAAATATAATTACAACAAAAAGGAAAATACATTGACCTAAGCTGTACCTACATCAATCAAATTCACTGTCTCTCTTCATCTCCCACGATTATTCCCAAATTCACTTTTAAATAATGTATTTAATTTCATTAACTAAATAAAATGCCTACTAAAATTTTGTAAATAGCACTCTTGAATTAATACAATAAAATTGTATAAGGTAGTACTAATAAGGCGCACTACACAGAAAATACATATTATTATTATTATTAATGATGAAATAATTCGAATTAAAAATAAGGGATAATATGATTTTTTAAATAATCGACAACATTCGATTATGAAAATAATTCGAATTATACAATTCAGATAAAATAATGCGATATAGAAGAAACTGTATGTGTGCTTGTTATAAATGTAATGTACGAATGAATTTATTATGGTTGTTGATTTTCTTTTAAAAAGGTGTAAAAAGAGGGTGGTATTAGAATTAGACACGTATTAAATGAAACGGAAAAATGAAATTTAGTAGTCTTTTCCTTAATTAAAATTCACATAGTGTTTGAAAAATTATCAAAACTGGATCGGCTGGGACTCAAACCCAGATCTCTTGGTTACTAGCCAAGCGCCTTACCAATTAGGCCACCGACCGCTCGTTCGAGTGCCACTCCAATTCCGATAATCAATCAAACACATCCTCTCTTTAATGCGAGACGCAGTTACACTTTTTAATTTCAAATGTTATCGAGTGCCTGTGAAACATTATTAAGGTATGGCGAACTTTTGTCCGTATTTTAAACATACACCAATATTCATATGTTCACTTAATGTCCAGCTTTGGCTGATACTTGAACACTCGATGTATCTCGGCAAATGGTATCAGCCAAAGCTGGACATTAAGTGAACATATGAATATTGGTGTATGTTTAAAATACGGACAAAAGTCCGCCATACCATAATAATGTTTCACAGGCATTTGATAACATTTGAAATTAAAGTCTTTTCCTTGACAAATAAAATCAAATAAAATTTGGTAAATACGATTTAAGAGTCAAGGTTCAGCAGCTAGAGTTTTTCACAATTCTCGAGATTAAATATTTCTTACCTTTATTTACAATAATATTAAAATTAGCTTTTAATTTGTTAATAATATGATTATTTAAACCTTTTACGTTTTACATGAGCTTCGAAAATTTAAACAAGTTTTTAATAACACTCTTAAATTGCGTAATTAATCGGCACTGACTATTACATAATGGTCAAGTATCGATAGACCATCTCTGCAATGACAAAAGTTACGAATTTATAAGGATTTTTTTTAGAACTACAAAATCCTAAAAACGTATGCCAATAATCAAATTTTACAAGAAATCAGTCGTAACTATACTTTTAAAAATAAAAATTATGGTGCTTTATCAACATCGAATTTGCAAGCAACTATTCCTAAGTTAATAACCCTATATAACACCTAATTTATATTTCAGTTTGCATAAATCCACACTTGTATTACATCTTACTAAAAAATTCGGATGAGAATGCGGATTCAGATTTTTTTTTAAACATTCCCAAGCATAACAAGCTCTAAAATTCGAACCATCAATCTACTAGTCCGCAAGTGCCAGTTCCTAGAGGCTAGGAACTTACCCTTAAAAAGATGCTTAGAAATTGAAAAAGTGACCATGAGCGTTCTAGCGGCTGGTTTCTTTTTAATCGATGCAGAATTTTGATTAAACCGCGGCTTCAATGCTAAAAATCGATAAAAATAAAAAATTTGACAAGTATTCTTATAAAGGTTTGATTTTAGTCTACATATTCATTCTAAAATATCATATTTATGTCAATAGTTTTTTCTATCTAAAAAAAAAAAATGTTATAATTTTCTTTTATATATCAACTGTGCTTATAAAATACTACAAATACAAAATTTATACATGTACCTTACCTATTACTTTCATTAATTTCAACTTTTCACAGTGACGCCGGCATTTAGTAAAAAAATAGTACTGGAATTTTTTATTCCTTTTTAAATTTTGAATCGATTAAAAGAAAAATAAGCCACTAGAACGCTCGTAGTCGCTTTTTGTTAAAAATTAGGATTAAGTTCCCACTCTACTAAGCACGCCTCGTCACTCCGTTAGTTATTTTAAGAAATTTTGTGAATACTGAGGGAACTATTTTTTAAAATTACATGAACCTACATTACTAATTATTTATTACTAAAATACTAATAAAAGTTTCAATAATCCATGTTTTAATATGTTCTAATAAAAGTATATATTAAACAATGTTTTAATTGCTAACTTTTTTTTTTATTTGTAATAATAATTAAATACTTTTTTATGTTGTAAAGTGGGCCATATTTGCCACCATTACCTTATATGCGTATACATATATGTATATATAAATTCCACCCTCACAAATTAGAATTGAATAAATTTTGTAATACAATGGGTTGCGTAATTATATTAATTATTATATTGGTGAAATTTGTTAAATTTAATAATAATGATCGACCAATAAAGATAAACTATTTTAATGAGATTAGGCTTGTATTTGTTGTATGATTTTTATAAACAAGTCTAATTGAGAACAAAACAGTAATTATAATGTGATAAAAATCTTTTATTTTATATTCAAGGATAAATTTCTTTAATACTTAAGTAATTATCGTGAAACTATTTTATATTAAACAATATATTGTAATATAGACATTACAGTAATTTTTAAATAGTTGTAAGGCAGACACAATAATACAAAATATCTTTTTTTTTAAATCCATACTACTATGTACGATTTCTACATAAGCAACGTAACTAAGGCCCGGTTTACATTAACGCTCTGCTCTCACTCCGATATCACTACGCTCTCGATTCGATATAATCTTGCTGTGTTCACATTACAGTGCTGATATCATGCTGGTACCTATTCGTTCTCTATTGACATTATAATGCTGCTCTGGGTACACTCCCAGTTCGGTCTCAATTCGATACAAATATCTTTTCATAACAACTGAATGCAAGCGGAGTGGAGTGGAATCAAAAGTGTTTACACTATAGGTACAAGCCATAACAAGTCTGATATCGCTCCGATAAAATATTACCTGAGTGGTATTGATATTGGAGTGACATTGGAACGAGAGCCAACCGTGACTGATACTGGACCTTATAAATGTGAATACACTCATTGTTTATTGCGTAAGAATATTATATCGAACCGGGAGCGGAGTGATATCGTACCAACAGCGGAGCATTAATGTAAATCGGGCTTAATCCTATAAAATAATCCTAACTAATATACATGTGCGAGAGTGAGTTTTTTTGTTTGTTGGTTGGCTGCAAGGGGCCAAACTTACTATATGATAGTTAGCATACCGGCTGTCGCCAGAATTTTACGTCATCATACCTCCCAGCGAGCCATCCCCACTTTCTATGGTTATATACATATTTAAAGTTTGTGTTTGTATGTGTAGTATAGTGGATGTTAGTATGTGTGATATTCGTTATGTATGTGGTGCGTGGTGCGAGATAGGAGTGGATACATACTATCGAACAACTGTATGTATGTATCTGCTACTAATGATGTAACTACGATCAAACAATCAATAGCCACCACCTAACAATGCTTGTTTACTCTTGTAGAGCCGATGGACGAAAAATGCAGCTTATTACAACTTTCGGACCACACTTTTTTATATGTACGTTTCATCTGTTCATCTGTGCTTGGCTGTTTGTTTGTTTGTTTGTCTTTCCTTCACGCCTCAACCACTTAATCAATCCACTTTAAACTTTGCACAGAGTTAGCCTGGAGAACAGAGAATGTCATAAATTACATTTTACCTCGGGAAAGCATTTTATTTCTGTGAGGAAATTCCTAAGAAAATAACAGCTCTCAGGTATACTCTATATGTAACAACTCGATGCCATAATTTTAATGTTAATCATCAATTTACATAATTCAGTGATTAAAAAACTGACGAACGCAAAGATATTTTGTATGAATTTGTAAGGAAGTCACAGATGAATTTCAATATAAGAAAAGGCAAAATTTTAATAGTACATTCATCATTCGTAATACCTATACACAGTTCTAGGTCTCGTGATTTCAGAATCAACAGACAATGAAATTTTCTTCTAAAACTTTAACAAACAACTCTTCCCATTCTTCCCTTATAAATGTAATTTGTATACAATCGTTTTTAATATTTGATTTTAAGCATCAACAATTTAAAACATCAACAATTTAAAGAAATACTATAAACAAAAATGTATAGTACAATATTTCGTAGTATTAAAAACGGTTGTAGGCAAATTAAATTTATAAAAGAAGAATGGAATGGTCTGTACAATTGGTATCGACTATACTTACTTACTCACTGCTTACCGTTACCACTTCTATTGCTCAGATTCATAAATATTATGTAAAAAGACGTGATCTATTATGGTCGAAGCAGATATCACTCATTGTAATTAATACAATTGTCAATTACACGCCTTATCAAAAAAATTATGAATATGATGTATTTAATACTGATAAGACAGGAAATACTCACATAGTTAACACTGATTGTATGTCTTTAATATAAAAGAATTACTTCCATTAATGGGCTAGGATACAATGAAACATCAAAATGTTTTAAACTCTAGTAAATATGTAACTTTTCCAAGTTCCAATTTTTAAGGAATACAGCTGAACCTTTTTTTATGCGGTCCTTTTTTGTCCGATTTTTTTGTGCGATTTTTAAAAAAATGCCCATTAAAAAGCATAATATAAATCAAAATCAAGAGACAGTAAGAAACTTAAGCATTTATTATAATAACTTTCTTTGATAAAAATACTTTTTAACGACTTTTAAGCATTTAATCAATACATTGCATAAGAACATAAGTTATTGCATCATTTAATTTTTTTACAGATGTATTTTTCAAAATTTTCATAATATTATAAAATTGAAATAAAATGTTTCTACGTGTAAATTAATGCTTTATCTTGTTTATAGAAGCAACTTCTAAGGAAGTTTTGAGCGTATTATGTTTTTTCGATGAAACTTTTTTATGCGGTCCCGATCCACCGCATAAAAAAGTTTTTTTTTTTTAAATCTGGATTCGAACTATACTTTTTATAGCTATTTATGATATTTTTTAAAATATTTTTTTGTGTGCTTTTTTTATGCGGTCCCTATCTACCATACAAAAAAAGGGTCAACTGTACTAGAGTAAATTTGGGTTTTCACTAAATTACATTTTACACATTTCCCCACTATCTGTATTTTCAAAGGGTATATTTATACGTTATAAATTTAATGCTGCAACGCTGATTAGATAATAAAAAATATTTAATAATGTTTGAGATAATTAAGATTATACCTGATATTCAAATCAAGTTTTCTCAAAACAATAATTTTTCAAATACTTGAGACACGCTTGACTCGGCAGTTCTATAAATTTACTGAAATGGAGTTACGATATTTGGTTATATACATATTTCGGGGGTCTCTTAAAAATATTAAATGCGGAAAGGGGTCGCGGATCAAAAAGTTTGTGAACCACTGATATAGGAGATGATATAGAAACATTACTACTGTGTGCCAGCAAGAAAAAAATCGTTTATACCTACTCACAAAAAATTTGCTATAATAATGTGGTTGATACTTTGGTACTATCTAAAATGAAGTTATGATTGTATCGAGCCAGCAAAAGCATCCATAAAACGAATTATAAAAATTTTTTAACAATCCGTTCTAGTAGTAATACCAAACCATACTTGTTTATTTAAAATTATACGCGTTATTTTGGTTAGAATTTTTTCAATTACTTTTTTAAAAACCAATTTATTATCTACAGCTATGAATATATAATTAATAATAAGCATTAATAAGAAAAAATATCAATCGTTCTACCAGTGAAATACTTTCACAATCTTCGTACACATCTCGAATTTTTTACTGTAGTATTTACAAACTGAATTTAAAAATATTATATACTTCATTTATATTGGAAAATTAATTCTAAATATTTTTATATATTATATATATATATATATATATATATATATATATATATATATATATATATATATATATATATATTGATCTTTCAAGTTTTATGTTATTATTTTGCTTTAAATACCTCACAGAAATTTACCGATGAGCAGCAAATTACTAAAAAAATATTACAAACTATTTATTTGAATGATTTGAAAATAATTTAATTTTTTGAACATCGAAAAAATTTAATTATTCATTTTCAAAAGTAACACTAAAACAATTTGTGATGTAATCGCAGGTTATCACTCTTACATATGAGATCACACAGTCAACATAGTTATGCGAGCATGGTGAACATATCCACTATGAAATTTAATTATCAAAACAAATTTTCTACCTACATATGTATTTTCCCGTAAACTGAAATTTTTCAATATTTTTTTATAGAAACTTGGCTATCATTTCTCTATAAAGTCTAATAGCACT
Source organism: Brachynemurus nebulosus (assembly GCA_035578155.1). Taxonomy (NCBI): domain Eukaryota; kingdom Metazoa; phylum Arthropoda; class Insecta; order Neuroptera; family Myrmeleontidae; genus Brachynemurus; species Brachynemurus nebulosus. Next base: position 28,855,269 of record JAPWDM010000004.1, on the reverse strand, counting down.
AAATTTTATCTATATACTCGTATTAATTTTAGAATAGACATAAAGATTTTTTAAAAAGAGAATCTTGTAGGGATTGCCGAGGAGAACATTTGTGCAAAATGTTAACTGCCGGAAATGTTTTTTTATATCATGAATAGCGTTTTTTTACCTTTCACCGCTTACGTAACGAAAACGGTGATAGATACATTAAAAAGTGTTAAGACCTTTTTTGTAGAGAATTGAATTCTCTACAAAAAAGTCAACGAGAGCACCTGTCTATCTTGTACAGGTGAAAAGATACAGCGCTCCAAACGCGCACTCAAAAATTCACTTTGTGTAGCGTTCCGGTAAGGTTCCGGACGGCACACCCTGCCGGAAGGAACGCTAGAAAAAGTGGATTTTTGAGTGCGCGTTTAGAGCGCTGTATCTTTTCACCTGTAAAAGATAGACAGGTGCTCTCCCTGACTTTTTAATGTATCTATCACCGTTTTCGCTACGTAAGCGGTGAAAGGTCAAAAAACGCTATTTATGAATTTTCAATATTGTTTAAACAATATAAAAAAACATTTCCGGGACTTCACATTTTGCACAAATGTTCTCCTCGGTAATCCCTACAAGAATCTCTTTTTATAAATTTTTTATATCTATTCTAAAATTAATGTTTAGTGAGATAGGGCTTAAAATTAGTGCTATTGGACTAATAAAGATATATCTTACTAAAGTACTTAGCCATTTGAATTTCCAACGAAAAATGCAATAACCGTTTATACAACAGAAAATGACAGATCGGTATCAGTGCGCTATATCAATCATTCGTTCAATGGGAATATTAATACTAATCATATATGTTAATTACAGAAGAAGCTCTCATTAATGTCAAATTTGTCCAGCAGGGAAGTAAAATTCTTGGAAAAGCTATAAATATACCCTTACTCTAGCTCCGTGTTCTTCACTATCAAATTTCGTTTCACTCGTTTTGAGTAATGCCATGCCAAAGTGGTTGTTTAATAAATACTTTTATTGTCTGGGAATGGCATTATTGGGTACGCAAATGAAACGATTCAAAATCTTGCTCGAAGAAATTGTTTCATTTTTGCTGTTTATATACCTATATTACTTTTATGCTAAAATCTCGCTCGGAATGAAACTATGCGGTGGAGGGAGTACAATCCTTACTGACAAGTGAGATGTATAGAAACGGCATAATTGATTGAGAGCTTATACTGTAATTCCTCCATATTTTTTTAACAGTACAGTTATTACAACTTCATAAGCAAATTATCATGTGTAGCGTGCCTACCATTAAACTTAAAATTCACACTAAAACTATTCACCTCGGTAGAATTTAAATTCTAATAAATTGCTGCACATATAAAAATTAAATAATTAAAATTAATTTCGTGTTACTTTTTATTACATTTACATATAAATTACATATTATTATTACTAATTGTAATCAAATATTACACATAAAATATATAAGTAAGGTAATGTGAGACTAAAAATTATATGTTGTAAACCTAATTAATACAATAATGTACATAGGTACCTAGATATGCAATTTATTACACAGGTACAACAAAAAAATGAAAATATTAATTATTTTTCTACGATTATACTTCTTCCTGAACTTAAATTTGGTCCAAACCATTCCTAACTAAATACAAGTACATCAGAATTTCGATTAACTGTCACTCGATTATCCTAATAAACGCCTAATAAAAAAAAAATAAATCTCTAGCATTGAATACACGTTTGCTTCGCAATAAGGTTACTTCACAAACTGAATACAGAGAAAGAGATTGAACATTATTTGTTTACCTTATCACAAGTTTTTTTTGCTAAAATGTAGTGTACACAATATGTTCTTTTAGATATTTTAATTCAAAATTTTTACTTACAAAAATGATATCATTATAATGCAAGTTTTTAAATAAAAGAAATACGTACATAATTTATGTATCCTCATGTAAGATATGTCATATGTATGTTTTGATTTATTTAAACATTAATTGATAGGCTTTTAGTTACATATGTACATGTTATTTTCAAATCTTCAAATTGTCATATGTTTATGTATTTTTTATACAAAATTATAAATTAATATATTAGATAATTAAATACATATTTAGTTTTGAACAGAATATGTGCGTTTTTCACGATGATTTTTCTCAGAAACGATATCATAACATGAATATTTAACAATATTTTTAATTCTAAAAAAAATGATATTGTTATATGTGCATTTATTAATACGGGTTTGGTATGTACGAAACTTTATTTTATTTTTTATTTTTATCATACTTATGTTACCTTTATTGCCTATATGTGTATATCTATATATGTGTACATTTTGAACACCCTCTACATATACGCTTCACTTACAGTAACATAGAAAGAGACAAATCTTTCTTGGTGTACCGTTTTGCGCGGCATTCGTGTATACAAACCTAGTAAAAACAAACATTTTATTAACGATTGCAAAGAATATGAAATTGTATTATATTGGTAATGATATATAGAGGTTTTACCTTCTTTGAAATAAACAAACAACTATTTTTGGCGCGGCGTTTGTTTAACAAGGATAATATCCTGATAAACTATATTGCCCACCGTAAATACAAATAAATTCAAAATATCTTTTCATAAATGATATTATTTTTTTGGGATTTCCCATCTAAACGGTTATTTGTTTACATATTTTCAGAAGTATAACAAAATAACACCATTACCACCTTTTTAATAATCACTATAAATACACATTTTCATTCAAAAGCTAATAGTAAAAACAATTTATTAAAAAATTTCTGTTATCCATCTAATTCGATTACCCGTCACAGTTCCGGTTTCGACGATGACGGTTAATCGAGGTTTTGCTGTAATTACATTTTCCAAAAATATTTCTCATTTTTTTTAAGAGATACACATCACACGTTCACAAATGAACTCTTCTTTATTGATCCTGTACCTCAACGATCTCTAAAAGTATACGGTGTCTGTGATTCAACAAAAAAGTTTCTATAAAACTAGTTTCATTATTTAAATTGTAACTAACTTCTTTTATAATTTTTTTTGATAATGGAATCTTGTTTCTTCTTAAACTCATTTATTTTAGCCTGTGTGTTTTTTCTTTTATTTTACTCTTCTTCTCTTCTATAATAACGTTCTATTTTTTTTATAGTCTCTGGTCGCGTTTAGTATGGCATCATAATGTAAAAAAAATTATAGTTAGTTTTTTGAACAAAATTCTTTTTTTTAATAAAAATAAAGTTATGGTAGCGATAATTGATGTTGTTAAATTTACTTCGAAACTAATTCCAATTTTCTAACAAAAAATGTCTGGGACGTAATTATCTTTGTTTAAAATATTACATATTAATTAAAAATAAACAAAGCATGTTTAAAATGTGTTATGCGTTTAAGATTTAATTTTGATCAAGAAAAAAAAATGTAGCCAAATCCCGTGATTTATAATTTTTGATAAAATAATCATCAGGTAGATGACCATATCAAATAATAAATTCTTAATGGACATCAAATCAGGGATAACGATCAACTTGAGTTTAGTTTGTTCAATTAAAATATTACAAAAAAAAAAAATAATAAATAAATAAATAAATAACAATTTTCAAACGATTTTACGAAGTTAGGTACTTCCAATTTTAAAGGAATTTTACTACATCAGACGGTAATAACTTACAATTAGATTCACTTACATAGGTTAATTTATAAAGACGTTATTTGTACAAAATTTTATTCGTTCTTGAGTTATCGTGCGGACACATTTATATATATGGTTACTAAGTGTCCGCACAATAACTCAAGAACGAAACATCTTATTTTTAAGAAATTTCGTGAAAACGTTTACGGTGTTTTGGACATTTTTCGTGAAAAAGATTTGGCGGAATGAGGCGGAAAATTCACATAAAGAAGGTTTTTTTTATTTACAATTACTCTATATCAACTAGTTTCCGAGAAAAACGTACTTTTGTAAATGGAAATTCGCTATGTTATGCAGGATGCTGCGACAGGGGTATTTTTTTTTATTTACAATTACTCTATATCAACTAGTTTCCGAGAAAAACGTACTTTTGTAAATGGAAATTCGCTATGTTATGCAGGATGCTGCAACAGGGGTATTTTAATTAATTTATAATTGTTCTAAAAATTGAGCAATAATGTTAAGTTAGCTATGATAAACAAATAGAGACATATTTTGAAGACGATATATAAAGACGATTATTATAAAAGATGTATTTTTCAAGACGAATATTTTAAAAGACGTATTACCCAGACGATTATTTAGAAGATTAATTTGAAGGCGATTGGACATAATTACTCAATATATTGGATTTGTTAATGTGCCTTTGTCAAAATATTAAATTAAAGAATTTATTCAATTAAAAGAAAAACTAAATTATTGTAAATATTTCTACATATATATATATATATATATATATATATATATATATATATATATATATATATATATATATATATATATGTATATATATAATATATATATATATATATATATATATATATATATATATATATATATATATATATATATATATATATATATATATATATATATATATATATATATATTCCAACGTCTTCAAGAAATTTCTTAAAAATCAGGTATTTCGTTCTTGAGTTATCGTACCCTCTTTAAAAATAGTTGCTGTACCTCTGTACTCTTACTTGTTCTTACATAAAAATTATACATGTATCATAATTATGTGATCGTATGGGTATACTATCCTACAACTCTAAGAAAAAAGTAAACGTAATAAAATTTTACAAGTTGGATTTACACTATAGCAAAAGATGAAATAAATTATTTTCAGTACGAAACTACCCTCTTGCAGTAATATTCATAAAAATATTACTTTTCAATTTAAAATAGAATATGGCAATACAAAATACGATTTAGAAATGTTAAATTATAATCTAAATCAATAGTTTTAAAAATTATATACATTCATTTAACTTCTTGAATTATGAAGTTTTTTTTAGCTATGTAAATCCAACTTGGTTTGTCACATTTTTGTGTGAGAGAGATAAGTAAATTAAACTGCCACTGTACAAGCTGCTTTTTTATCCTTGTCATCTTTTTTAACCAATCATATTTTTTTCAAAATTTTATTACCTTTACTTTTTTCTTAGAGTTGTAATACAGTACGATAATGGCGTTATACATATTATATACACTATATCTTCTTTGACTATACATAGTGTATCGAATATGTGCTTAGACTGTGAGTAACTTAAGACTTTAAGATTACATCACTTAAGATTACATCTCTAAGATCACATTCTAAGACACATAGTTTTTCTCGGAAACTAATTGACATAGAAAAAAAGTTTAAAGACCTTTTTTATGTAATTTTTTCTTCTCTTTTAAATGGTGTAAAAAAATTTCGCAAAAATTTTTGAATAAGTGGAAATTTTGGCAAAAAACTAATTTTTTGCAAGAACAAAAACCATGTTCCTGGCATCGGACGTGTCTGGTTAACGAACTCATCCAACGGTTTGGGACTTCCAATACTTTCACCAAATTTCGTAATCCTAGGATATTCCGTTCGAGAGTTATCGTGCGGACACACATATATATATATATATATATATATATATATATATATATATATATATATATATATATAAATTTTAGCGAATATTATTTTCGGTTTCTAGGGACCTCAAAACAAATTTCTGCCAGGGTGCCGGACTCAGGTCGCGTTGTGACAGTGGCTGTAATAGCTCAATTCCATTCTGGAAATTCGCTAAAAATGGGTATAGAGCGATAACATGTATTTGGCCTACCTCTTTGGTAGGCCAAATGCGAGATGTATCTTGGTTCATATACTCCTATAATGACATAGCGTCCTCCAAAGCTTGAGTTTACAGCAAACATTTAAAACGCATACTCTTTAAAATCAAAAACCACCTAAGAATTCTGATTGAAATTTATAACCAGCATTAGTTTTTAAATTCTAAGAAAATCTGTAGCCACAATGAAATACCCGTTGTAAATAAGAGCATAACAGCGAAAGTACAGTTTAGGTCTTAGTTTTTGAAACTATAATTCTAGATCAAATTTGATAAATTATTACAGATATTATAAAATTCTTGTACCATGAAAAAAGTCATTAGAAATAATTTTTAACATTCATGCACCAATTCTCTTTGATCTATTACGCATTTTACGGCATATTCATCAAACTAGAACTAAACAATATCAAAAATTCACACTTCTCCACTTCTGTCCAAGTACACATGTTACAAATTTCATTAGCACAATCATTATTACTCAATGTGTCTTAACCATATTACAACTACAAATCAATGAATCTATTCCGATTAAATTTTTATAATAATAAAAAAATAAAAAAATAAAAAAAAAATAAACAAAAACAAAAACAAAAAAATGTTTAAAGTCATCATGTATACTGGGTGGGAATCTCACTTCAAAACTAATTAAATTCAAAAATACAGAGTTGAAGATGATCACGAAAATGAGTTTAAAATGCTCTTACAAAACTTTTTATTTTTCTTGTATAAAATACATGAAAATCTAAAAACAATTATAAAAGAATAAAAGAATAAATTAATTTATGGTTGCCAGTTTAAAAAATAAAATTATAGGAGATAAAGTTAATGGCATTATTACATAGAGAGTAGTTAGTAGTAGATCGATACAAGAGAAGAGAATCTTATTTTCTGTAAATTATTTAAAATACACAATATTTTTCTTTGCGCTCCCGAGAAGAAACGATATTTTATGTAATTATTTTTATTAAATTTCATTATAGCAACGTAACGCAATGTCGTTGGCTGTAGAAACGATACAAAGACATTGAAAATATAATAAAACCTGTTCTGAATTTTGTTTAAATTACGTTTAAATAGGTTCATTTAATGAACAAAATATATTTTAAAGGGAAATTTTGAAATAAATAAAAAACAAAAAATACTATTGAAATCCTTCTGTAATGTTTGTATTTATTTAAAATTAACACTGAAATTTAGTTTTATACAATTTTCTAAATGGAACATTTCAAAAATAAAATAAAATAAAATGATTATGTTTTAAATCTGTAATGTAAAACTACAAATAGAAAATAGCTAGATAGCGTAAATACATTAAATACGCACCGACAATTCAACACAAACAGCTTTAGTTTAATAATAATTAAATGTTAAATTTATCTAACAAAAAGTTTTACCTAAGCTTAAAGAATACAAAGAGAGTTAACTGAAAGATCTTTCTTTCTTTTTCATCCCAATAATATACCATAGTAATAACAATATACCAAAGAATATGTTTCTCCCACTTTCATATTTTTCACAGACAGAATTAAGACTAATATTCAAAAATTCAAATTATATATTCATGGAAATCTGTATCATTCACAAAAATATAAAATAGCAATGCAATGGGCCACACTATTGAAATTTATATTTTTCTAGTACAGTTGCCCCTTATTAACCTACACTGTATAAGAGTACATTTGGATTAAAAGATCTGATTTTTTTCCAAAATACTTATCAAAGAAAACAGATGGACAGAAAAGTTTTAAGGACGGTAGAAATAAAAGTTCTTTGTAGTCTGAATTTTCTACAATCGACAAAAAGTACTGCCAGTGCTGTACAGTGCCTGGCAACTCGAGTCGAAATTTAAAATTTAAATTCTAATGTTTTAGGCGGCCTGTACACAATCAGCAATAAGTACTGTCAGTATTTTGAAATACTGACATTATTACTGATCGTGTATTGATAAAACTGAAGTATTCCTATATAGAATTTATATTATAAAAATAATGATTCACTATTTCTATCAGTAAATACTGACAGTATTACTGATCGTGTAGAGGCCGCCTTAGATTATTTCCTAATTTTGATTATTATTAAAAGACCACAAGGACATATTTCAACAATTCCATTCTACAATCTATGCCCACAGTGTCAGACATCACCTATAAATAATGTTTATCGCTGTCGTTCAATTTACGTAGCCGGTCATATTCGTGCCACCTCAAAACATTAAATTATAAAGTCGTTGTCAAACTTAAGGGGGGAGGATCCTCCAGAATTTTCAAATTTTTCATTTAGAAATGAAAATAAAATACCTATGTATTTTATTCTTTTTCAAAAGAATTAATTAAAAAGCGTGTTTTTTGAAACCGTGTAATTCGGGGGAAGGTACCCGTGTTCTTCGGGGATTACCTGCAGGGCCGGACTTAGATTTATAAGGAGGGGGGGGCAAATTTTCCCGTTGGCGCCCCTCGCAGCAAAAAAATTTTTACCTGGATGATCACAAAAAAAAGTCACCTGGACCCTACCATAAATCGGCACTATTGACCTTTTTTTTTTTTTTGGTCATCACTTACAAATTCACTTTAACCCTATCATAAATTGTTACTATTCACGTTTTTTTTGGACCCTTGACCCTATCATAAATTATGACTGTCGACCTTTTTTTTTTTGCTCCTCACTTCAAAAATTTTTTTAATTTTGCTCCGCCCTTTCATTAGATTTCACCATTTTAAAAAATTTCACCATTTTCGCGGCCCTAAAATCATTCAGGGGGGCACGTGCCCCCGCTGCCCCCCTAGATCCGGCCCTGATTACCTGTATGATGTCCGTACGTCTTTGGTGCGTAATTCATGCGTCATTAAACACATTGCAAAATCTGAAAATCGTTTATGGTTTTTAGTCACAATTCATGTACTCTCTGAACGCCGAATCGCTGTAATTCGAATTTTTTTTATACAGTGTTGACGTGAAATCTTTGCTCCATTCAAATGTGTCATGAAACAAATATACATGAGGCAACCAAGCCACTTAAATTTTACAGTTTAGTTTGACTTTTGCTTTACACAACAACAGGACACATATATAGTTACATAGTAATTTGATCCCAAGCAAAATTTATTATGTGATTATCATATTATTTTGATGCTAGTCGTTGAACACAAATCAGCCGTTGCCAATGAACGACCTTAAAGCACACTTTAATATGCATAAATGGCTATAAAAGTGAGCATAACAAACTACATACACAACACAACACTGTAACCAAGCTATAATAATAATAATAATAATATTATAACTTATATAACAGTAACCAAGCCAACTAACCAGTCATATTTTGTATGTAAAATACCTTCATTATCATACTGACTTGTTTGCCATAAGCAAAACATAATACATATAGGTACATGTGACGTATTAGGTGCTCATCATTTCAAGTTCACACAAGTTCAAATTGAATAATAAAGACATAAAAATGGAATTATTAGGTGCTTAAAACTATTTGGTTCATATTTTACTGAAGAAGGAAAAATGTGTTAACATAATATTTTTGAAATCAACTTTATTCTGCCGTTAATGAGGATAAAACGATAATCTTAAAAAAAATTATTTAACAATATCTAAATCAATATCGCTAGGTATTTGTGCATGGTCGTAGCCAGGGAGTAATAAGGGTGGGTACAGTCCACCACAAAAAACCTTCAGAATCTCAGAAAAATTCGATACACATTCAATAAAAAAAGGATCCAGATAAAAAAAATGTTAGGTATATGGCACAATTTTTTTTGTCTTGAAACTTCTCTTATTGAAAGTTTTTTTTTTTTTTTTTCGTTTTTTATTTTATTAATTCGGTACCTCGTAGAAGCTAACTTAAAAATAAACTACTAGCCTGACCCATGTGTGTATACTGTATGCCTTGAAAGAATGGTTTCAGTAAAAAATATTTTTCACAAACTTTGCACTGTAGGCACAACTACAATGTTACTGTAGGCACAATTACTTCGATATGATATTACTAATATAAGAAGCTGTTGCATAACTGATACAATGATTAAAAACGTCCACCATTTTTATTTCGAAAAGAAATTTTTTTCCAAATATGTGTGTTTGTTTTATCATTTACTAATTTTCAATCCACGGACTGACAACTGACTTCTAAAAAAAAGTTTCACCTACAGTTTTACTTGTAAGATAAACTACTGTAAACAGATTTGAACGTTACTTTATGGTATCCCGTACGTGTGAATAATTAAACAAATATATTAGTTTACAAAATACTGTTTTGAACATTAAGTGTTCATTTTCTAACAAAACATCTTTTAGAGAAAGATATAAAATATATTACATATGGTAGAGGTGCTGAAAAGAGTATACAAATAAGCCTTCCGTGGATACTTTGCCAAGCCATCAATAGTAAACGAGAAAATTATCACTCATTTCCACGGTCCAAAATAATCCCCAATGTACGGACCAATTATGTACACTGTTTGCATACAATTTTTAACCGACTTCAAAAACGAGAAGGTTCTCAATTCAATCCGTATGTTTTTTTTGTTTGGTTTTTTTTTATGTAGGTACACCGATTTCTTCCACATTTCTTGGCTAACTTGTGCCATTCTTGTTTTGGTTAGTAGATAAAGTTCTCCAGGTGGTCCCATAAAAACTTTATTGACATTGGTTGAGTAATTTTTTAACCATATTCAATAATATGAACAATATGAATAATTATGGCAAATTTAAAATTTGTATAACTATAAACAATAGTATATTGTATAATAAGTGCGGGAAATTGTCGATTGCCCACGAAAGGGAAGTTGAGCGCACGAACGTAGTGAGTGCGCTTATTCGCTTGAGTGCACATAGTATTTTTTATTACGAATTTCACATACTTTTCTCTATTATTATTACAATTTTTAACATTTTTATTACTTTTTAAAATAACATTTTTAAGTGTTCGTCTTTTTTTTTCTGAATTAATTATTGTTTTAATGACTTTGTTGGTGGTTTCTATAGAAATAATTATGAAATATTCATTAAATGCGTGTTTTATTGTCAATTTGCGTGTGGAAAGTTACTTTCCACACGCAAAAAAGTATGTGGGAAGAGTACAGTGGGCAAACAGCCATTTTGCGTACAGAAATGTGTGCACCAAGTTAGTACTTCTCCCGCATGAGTAATAAAAAATTATTTACTCTAATATCTATAGTAACATATTTTTTTAATTTATATTGATCCAACTATCCTAAAAATAATTACATTGTCACTAAAAGGTATGAAGTAAGCTTTTTTTAAAAACCGATTTCAAAAAGTAAAAAAATAATATAATAGCACATATTTTGCAGTCAAGCGGGGCGTAGTATAAAAAATTTAGAATTCGTGAATTTTGTAAGCACATCCGATCGCAATTTTTCATAGGCTTGACTTCAAAATACGTGCTATTATATTATTTTTCTACTTTTTGAAGTCGGTTTTTTAAAAGTTTTTTTCATTAACAACTGGTGTTAATATCATGATTTTTTTAATTATCAAATAAAATTATCAATTTCGAAATTTACGTAATTCCATAACACCACTGAAAGCAATGGATGTTTTATATAATTTCCCTCGCTTTTTTCAGTTTCTCACTATTTTATTACTTTTTATGGAATTTTTTAATCTTTAAATCATAATCATCATTTTTCGTATTTTCAAAATAATTAAAGGGAGTGGTACATATTTACAAACCATACCATTTTTACCTGAAACATATAAGTTCCATACAATACTAAAAATTCCACTGCTACAAAAGGATCTCAAATCTTTAAATTATCTACATACCACGCACATTTATCTGAAGCAGACAAAAAAAAATGTTTAAAACCCTTATCGGTGGGGGTTCATAAATATGGTGTTAAAACTGAATCCATCAATGACGCGGTAAAATAGTTTTTAATGGGCATCTACGTTTTTCTCGTCTCTTTCAAAATGTTTCAGGAACTTATAAATTGCTGTTTTGAATAAATAAATTCTATTCTTTTACAAAAGTTCATTGTTTACTAGCATTAAAACTGGCTCCGTTTGTTTACACGTAATTAAGTATAAAACAAGCTTAGAAAAGATAATGGAATGTAAAGATGTTGCAAAAATTATATTAATTGATTATGCCATGAACCTGTTGTAATCGCATGCATCTATGTCAGATCAGATAATATAGATTATATACCTATAATTAGGTTGAGTTTGATTTATTGCGATTTTATGCGTTTATTAATTATTATTTACTATAAAAAATATTCTCTACAAACTGGTATTTATTGTTTAAAAACAAGATACACTTACACAGGATGAAAATAAGAATTCCACAAGTCATCTTTTAGAACCACTGAAAGAAACATTTTTTTACATTCCCGATATTCTAATGACAGGTAATTCTTTTTATGTCAAAGTCATTCAAAGATTATTTTGCATAATATGCATTTGTATATTTGATTGAAAAAAACATAAGGATATCGTACAAATTTACGAAAATTTGACTCCAGGACAAAATATCGATAGTTTTCTAGCGCAAGCCCCTAGGCGACTCTTAACGATTTTCCGCTTATCTCTCTAAACTTATTCAAAATTTACTCCTACTTCAAATAGACTATGACTTAAGCTTTAACAATTATGAATTATTAATAAAAATACCAACTATTTAAATTCATTTCGATACATTACCAATGTTACCATCAAAGCTTTTTGAAAAGTATTGCAGTAGATGATTTTATCATAAATTTTTGTTTTGCGATTGTAGGTAACCAGTTATAAAATTAATGAAATATAACTGAATTACAAGGTTAAAGATGCAATTTCATCATTAGGCTGTATAATCTAAATAAATACAAAATTGAGATATATAAAGGGAATAGCATTTAAAAAGCAAGATGGCAATAGGTTTTATGTATTTCATGCATAAAATTAGATTGCAGCTTTGTATTTTATGTAAATAATTCAAAATTCATAAACAAAACAACTTTAAATAGTACCTAATTTATGTTTTCATTATAAGATAAAATAGGTATATACTTAAATTATACAAAATACTTATTATTCAGTATTTTATAATTCCTAACAAGTGAATATTTGTGAGTTACGAGGTTGCATCAAAAATTCACTGATATTGTAAACAAAAAATGTATTTATGGTGGTAGCGCTGGGAACTAATAATATGCACAATATAGAAAAACTAGTCACCAATAAATCTTTTTTTTTTAAATTTGTGGTTAATTTCTATAAATACAGTCTTCTAAGAGAATGTTTTCAGGTTAAAAGTCATTCCTGAAATACGAGGTTACGTCAGAAATCCACTGATACAGTAAATAACCAATAAAGATGTATTTACGGTGGTAGCGCTGGAGACTAACACACACAATATAGCAAGACTGGTTACCAATGAATCTTTTAAAAAAAAGAAAAACTTTTCGCTGTTATAAACTCGATTTAAACTTTACAATTAAATGAAAACGTAATAATTTCTCAATATTTCAATTGAAAATAGATACAAAATACGTAACCGTTATCAAAACTGAAAAAAAAGAAAAATGAAAAACTTACTTTACGAATCACCAATATTTTCCCATTATAATCGAACCAATCGTTCATAATTTACCCATTGAAAATCAATCATATCCCAAATATGAATTCATATTTTCAACAATTGACTTAAACACAAACACAAATAAAATACATTTTATTTACTGGAAACACCAATCAATAATTTTGAACACAAACTATACATGTAAAACCTTATGACTCCTTTTTGATCAAATACACAATATCATTTAAAACTCACAAAAACGAAACTGCTAGATAAATAAGTTACTATCGATAATAATTATGTTATCTCTCTGTACATAAAGGTTACACTGTAAACACAAAATCAATATAGAAATAATAATATGCAGATAACGAAAATCATTTTGGTGTTTATCAGAACAATAATAATACACGTTCATCCACAAAATGTTAAAAATTCCAAAGAACTGAATCCTCGCATCATTTAATCCAATAAATAAAAACAATAATCACTAAAAACAACACTGATTGGTAAAAAGAGTTTTGAAAGCAACAAATAGCAAACACCAAGTATACACTCACTCAGTCAATATCTAAAGACAAACTCAGCAACATTACTACTTACTACAAATACATAGATCAGTAAATCGGCATAAGTGTACGTAGAATGTGTTTGTTTGTTATGCCGTGATTCTCTCCTCACTCGCCGTAATGCAGCAACAACACAACGTATAGTGAACGAAATGAGAAGTGGAGGGTCATCTCACCAACAAACACTATGCAGTGCTGGAGTGTACCTCCAACACATACCTACATGCATACCTTTAACACACTACAACAAGCCAGTACAATAAAATACAAAATTCTTTTGGAAAAACTTGATCAAAGTATGTACATAGGTATGATGGCCACCAGATAAAAGTGTTAAAAGGACAGGAATCGATATCTAAAACGACTGACTGAAGCAAAATTTCTTGGATAGTTTTGAGTTTTAGCGAATTTCCAGAATGGAATTCAGCTGTTACAGCCACTGTCATGACGCGACTTGAGCCCGGGACTATGGCAGAAATTTGTTTTGAAGTCCCTAGAAACCGAAAATAATATTCACTAAAATTTATATTATATATATATATATATATATATATATATATATATATATATATATATATATATGTGTGTGTGTGTGTGTGTGTGTGTCCGCGCGATAACTCTCGAACGAAATGTCTTACGTTTATGAAATTTGGTGAAAATATTGGAAGTCTCAAACCGTTGGACGAGTTCGTTAGCCAGACACGTCCGATGTCCGTAACATGGTTTTTCCGGCAATTTTCGTGAAAAAAATTAGTTTTTTGTCAAAATTTCCCTTTATTCAAAAACTTTTGTGAAATTTTTTTACCCCATTGGAAAGAGCAGAAAAAATCACATAAAAAAGGTCTTTAAACTATTATTCTATGACAACTAGTTTCCAAGAAAAACTAACTTTTTTAAACGGAAATTCGCTAGGTCATGCAGGATGCTGCAACAGGGGTATTTTTTTTTAAATGGAACCCCGCTATATTTTTAACCGAGTTCAAAAACGAGTAGGTTCTCAAATCCAACCCATATGTTTTTTTTATGTATGAACACCGATTTCTCCCACATTTCTGGCCCAATTTGCGCCATTCTTTTTTTTTAGTTAGTAGATAAAGTTCTCCAGGTGGTCCCATAAAAATTTTGTTGACATTGGTTGAGTAATTTTTTAACCATCTTCAATAATATGAACAATATGAATAATTATGGCAAATTTAAAATTTGTATATGCAAAATTATTTACTTTAATATCTATAGTAACATATTTTTTAATTTATGTTGATCCAATTATCCTAAAAAAATTTTCTGTCAGTACCTAGTTTAAAAAATTCTTTAATGACTTGAAAAATTGGTAGATTTACATATATTGATTTCTTATTTTCCTTGTAATCATTACTTTAAACATTATTAATGTTCCAAATTTCAAAGCAGAATCAGTGAGTGCCCTAAATTATGATTTTTGGACACTAGTATTTTGGAAACTATTCCACCTAAACGTATGAAATTTGGAATTTAATTTAAAAAAATTTTAAAACTAAATAAAAAATTGTAATGGGGTGGACTCATACGCATTGTCACTAAAAGGTATCAAATAAAAGCTCTTTTAAAAAACCTTTTCAACCTCTTTTCAAAAAGTAAAATACCCCTGTCGCAGCATCTGCATAACATAGCGAATTTCCAAATCTTGGGCACTGGCGGATCTCATCTAAGACCTGTACCTATTTAAAATAGTTTAGCTTTCTAAGAGTAAAAGAATTTTTAAAATCGGTTGGGTAATTAGTTTTGGTATTTTTGGGGACCCAAGAACCCGAACGAATTTTGTGCAGCATAGTTGTATCCATCTAAAATAATTTAGTTCTCTAGCAGTGAGAAATTTTTTAGCATCGGTTCGATAGCTTATTACTGGCGTTTTCGGATCTGCAAGATCCCGGTGGACCTCATTAAAAAATCAGCTCGACCGTATATTCTAGGCGGATTTTATGTAATATATATATATATATATATTCAAAACCCGTTGTGTAGCATTCTACGCCGCATTTGCATCCGCAGGACAGTTGTGGATCTCAGATAACACAACCTGTACCTATCTAAAATAGTTTACCTCGGTAATAGTAAAAAGGTTTCAAAATCGGTCAGTTATTTTATTTTTGACACTTTTAGGTCCTACTGACACTTCAGACCTTACATAACGTAATCTATATGTATCTAAAATAGCTTAGCTCCCCAACAGTGAAAAAATTTTCAAAATCGGTCGGCTAGTTTATTTTTGACGCTTTTGGATCCGATGGACCCTGGCAGACTTTACATAACGTAATCTATATTTATCTAAAATAGTTTAGCTCTGTAACAGTGAAAAAATTTTCATAATCGGTCGGTTAGTTTATTTTTACCACTTTTGGGTCCCATGGACCCTGGCGGACCCTAAATAACGTAATGTATGTCTATCTAAAATAGTTAGTTCCCCAACAGTGAAAAAATTTTCAAAATCGGTCGGTTAGTTTATTTTTGACACTTTTGGATCCCATGGACCCTGGCAGACCTTACATAACGTAATCTATATTTATCTAAAATAGTTTAGCTCTGTAACAGTGAAAAAATTTTCAAAATCGGTCAGTTAGTTTATTTTTGACACTTCTGGATCCTATGGACCCTGGCAGACCTTACATAACGTAATCTATATTTATCTAAAATAGTTTAGCTCTGTAACAGTGAAAAAATTTTCAAAATCGGTCAGTTAGTTTATTTTTGACACTTTTGGGTTCTATGGACCTTGGTGGACCTTACATAACGTAATTTATATTTATCTAAAATAGTTTAGCTCTGTAACAGTGAAAAAATTTTCAAAATCGGTCAGTTAGTTTATTTTTGACACTTCTGGATCCTATGGACCCTGGCAGACCTTACATAACGGAATCTATATTTATCTAAAATAGTTTAGCTCTGTAACAGTGAAAAAATTTTCAAAATCGGTCAGTTAGTTTATTTTTGACACTTTTGGGTCCTGTGGACCCTGGCGGACCTTACATAATGTATTCTAAATCTATCTAAAATAGTTTAGCTCTGTAACAGTGAAGAAATTTTTAAAATTGGTCGTTTAGTTTATTTTTTACAATTATGGGATCAGTAAATCCTGGCGAAACTCATACAAGTCTAGTACTCTAACAGTAAGAAAAGGGTTCTAAGGATCTCATATAACTTATGGCAGTCCGTAAGCTTCTTGCGGACATCATTTAATTAATTAATTCAAATACTTTAACTTACTAACTGTGAAAAATTTTTTAAAATCGATTGGTTAATTAATTTCTGGCCTTTTTAGGTCCCGAAAACCTTGACCTCACATAAAATACCTTAAATCCATTTGAAATGGTTTAATTTTTTAACATTATTAATTATTAGTGGAAAAATTTTCAAAATCGATTCAAAATATTTTTCCGTACATACATATGTACATTGTACATATTTTGTTTTGTTTTATATTTAATAATATTTATATCATAACATAATCTTCAATTTCTTGTTTACTTAAAAATTCAATAAAAAAAAAAAATTATTCATTACATTAGCTTAGAAAATCTGTTTAATTTACATTTTTTAACATGGGATAGAACCATGCTAATTATAATGCAATAAATGAGAAACAAAACTCTATACATGTATGTGTGTTATATCACATATATGTGAATAGTTTTCACTTGTTCTCACAAAATTCTTTAATAAAAAAGTGAAATATTTTTATACTTCATAAAGAACTGAGATATAAATATAAATTACTTATTAGACTAACAAAGAAAGAATAAAAGTGAAAATTTACATTTTCTCGAAAAATACTTAAAATAGAAAGAAAATTATAAGAATATTTTCTTCATAATTTTTTTTTTCCTTTTCAACGATGTAAAAATCGAACTGCCTTATGATAGGATCGAATGATAAAAAATGGCCAGAAAACCTACTTCTGGGCATCCGACGTGTCTGGCTAACGAACTTAGCCAAGCCAATTCAGAATCCAGTCCGCATACAAAATTTCATAAGCGTTAGACGTTTCGTTCGAGAGTTATCGTGGGAACACATAAATATATATATATATATATATATATATATATATATATATATATATATATATATATATATATATATATATATAAATTTTAGTGAATATCATTTTCGTATTCTAGGGACCTCAAAACAGATTTCTGCCATAGTCCCGGACTCAGATTGCGTCATGAGACCTACTGTAATAGCTGAATTTCGAGTTTTCGAAATTCGCTAAAATAATTAATAGCATGACTTTTGAAGTCAGGCGGGGAGTAGAATGAAAAAATGAAGATCTTGAAGAATTCATGAGCCCCGCCTGACTTCAAAATTCGTGCTATTAATTATTTTTTACTTTTTGGAGTCGGTTTTTTAAAAGAGCTTTTATTCTATATCACTCAACCCCAATCCACACTATCGTGCCGCTCTCGATACGCTCTCATTTCAATAAAATGTTCTTACACAAGAAACAATGACTGTATTCAGATCACAGTTATGATCAACGTTGCGGTTCAATTGCGGTCCAATACCGATACCACTCAGCTAATATTTTATCGTAGCGATATCAGACCTGTATCGGTAGTATGTACCGATACTCAACTGAGAGCGTATCGAAAGCAGTACTATAATTTGGAGGGAAAACCAGCACCGTATCAGCACTGTAATGTGAACATACTGTGATGTAACATGTATAACATCAAAGAATGTTATGATTATGAAAAAGAAAATTATTTTAAATTATTAACTGTTATGGAAATCATTACGCTATAAAAATTATTTATTATCAATTTATTTGGAATCAAAGTTTGTCTAACAAAATTATTAGTAATTAAAATTTTTGTAAATAGGTTGTTATAGAGAGATTTAAAATTATGAAAAAAAATAAACAAAACTAGCAGATTTTAATTTGATTTCAAAGAAAAAACATCGCTCTCAAAAAATTTATATTTTTAATATTAAAGCATTGTCGAAAATAAAAATATAATTAAAATTTATATATAAAATTGAATAAAAAAAAATATTTTGGAAACGTATTAATTTGATCTTCAAAAAAATACAGAAGAACATAAAAATCGTTCCAATACCAAGGTTTTACCGAATCGGAGTTCAATAACAGAAAATTAAGAGCTCTACCTATTTGCATCCAGTTTTTAATATCGAAAACTGAACAATTTAATTTTTTAATTCTGAAAATTTTACATCTGAATGTAGGTTTTATGACTTTTACTTCGAAGGAACTTAGTTAAACTAAAATAATATTACATATGGTAGTTAAAGTTTATTCAAGTCTTAAAAACACAAGTATTTTACTAATTAGTTAATCAATTAATCAATTATCAAAAGGTAGAATATAAAAATATTAATACAAAAATAATCACATCAAGGTTATTATACATATTTATTCAATAGTTTTCAAAAACATTTAAAGTGTTAATTAAAAACTAATTAATTTTTAGGCAGACTAGAAGTCACTATTTTTTATTTGATGATGTCAAAATACAAAGAGTACTTTATTATTAAAAAAAAAAAACAATATGCCAATGTACAATTGAACAATATTAGTGGTATAATTTTCAATCGATTCAATTTTATTATTTTATTTCCTTAATACGTTCAGGAGGTATAAATTTTCAAAGGCAGAACAAAAATGACAAGAATTTCGAAAAAAATAACTACTGAAAACTGTTCAGAACGTGGGACAATGACATATCCTTAATAGGGAAAATCATACAATTGCCGTCCTTCTGTATTGACCCCTCTTTTCCCAGAACATTTTTATAATTGTGTTATATTTTTGTACTAGATATGTGCAGCCTTTCAATGTACATAATACAAAGTTTAATCAGATTACGAAAATGTTGCTTTTTATTGCAGCCGCCTTTGTTCTAAGGAAAAGTAACAGCCATTAGAGTCGGCCCTGGTGAAAATTTATGAAAATACAATAGTTATAAGGCAACTGAAAATCCACCGAAATTACTCATATTTAATGTCTACAGCTGAATTTAATACTTGGATTCTAATTTTATTCAGGTACTTATTCCCGACATTACTGAACATAAGAGAAGTAAAATCAAATGACGAAAAACTTGGAGACGGATATGTTTCCCGTAAATATTAAATGTAGAATTTTAAAAGTCAAAGCTTCATAATTATTATTTTGAGTCCATGAAACTTCAGAAGCTACAACCAAACTTCGAAAAAACAAAGAAATCGAATTCCACTCAGACATATATGTAAAATTCCACCCACCAAAATTCTCCAGCTTTTGCCCACATCATGAACTCTAAGAAAATTATCCTTTGTTTGAATCGTATTCAGCTAGAATTGATTCTGTGCGATTTTATTCTCAAGAAAAAAAATTAGTAAACAAGATTTAAATATTAAAATAAATACAACACGGTTCTACAACGGTCGAATCGATAATTTTTATATTTTAACGCCTATCTTAGTTTAGAAATAAAACCGGTTCAAAATCATTATCATAAGCTACATTAGATTGAGTTGTATCAATAAAAAAATTTTTACAAAATATTTTAAGTCATTTAAAAAAAAAGTACATTTTATTATTATTGACATATTTAAATTTATATCGCGCCTGCCACACCTTCAAAAATTCGATATGTTTTAATGGGCGTATTGAAATAAGAGAAATTTTAAATAAAATGTTATGTGTATGCAATCATTTTCAAAAAATGAATTTGACAAAAGTCGAAAGCAACAGTGGACAACCACAAGTTCGCAAAACTAATTTAAAAAAAAAAAATACCCCTATCGCAGCATTCTGCATAACATAGCGAATTTCCGTTTACAAAAATCAATTTTTCTCGGAAACTAGTTGACACAGAATAATAGTTTAAAGACCTTTTTTATGTCATTTTTTTCTCCTCTTTTAAATGATGTAAAAAAATTTCGCAAAAATTTTTGAATAAGTGGAAAGGGTATAGCCGGATAAGTATAGGTGAATCGGCCCCGGAAGCGAATTATTTTAATAACTATATTGGCGGTATGGTAAGGCTGTAAGTAATTGATATCTACAATTTTGGCGGCCAAAACTTAGTAATTATGGAGATAATTAAAAAAATTTAAAAAATTCCAAAAATTTTTTTCTTGGTAACTACTCAACATAGGGAAAAAATTCCAAATCCACATGAAGGCAAACACCCTCAAGAATATTAGACATATTTATTATTGTATCAGTCCTCATTATTAAGGATAATAACAAGGATAATATCCAATTCAATGTTGTTTTTATAGGGTTCCAATTGAGCGACCATTTTAAAAAAAATTCAGTAACTGTGCCCTAATGCACTTAATTACTGCACGAAGTTTCATCAAAATTCAAAGGGTACAACATGGTAAAAAAAAAATATTTTTCATTTCTAATCTGCTGAACCGCCCCTCTAGTGGGTCCGACCCTGGAATTATATACATCAATCGAAAGTACTTTAAAAATAAAGTGTTGTGTCTCATAAAGTGTTTTTCCCTATCTTCTATAGTTTTCGAGATAATCAAGAATAATCGAAAGAGGTATACTAAGATATAGGCTATCTGCCCCTGATAGAAAGTCCCAGTAGTAACTGTATTATCGTTTATGTGACACTGCAGGTACTTCATATGTGTAACTTTCCTAGATCAAAACAAAACCATTGTAGAAATATAATAGAAAATTTTCAAAAAATGTGCTGTAATAGGATTTTTTAACATGTAGAATATTAAAGTTCAATGAGCATTGTATTCTACATGTTAAAAAAGCCTACTAGACCATATTTTTTGAAAATTTTCTATTATATTTCTACAATGGGTTTGTTTTGATCTAGGAAAGTTATACATATGAAGTACCTGCAGTGTCACATAAACGATAATACACTTACTACTGGAACTTTCTATCAGGGGCAGATAGCCTATATCTTAGTATACCTCTTTCGATTATTCTTGATTATCTCGAAAACTATAGGAGATAGGAAAAAACATTTTAGGAGACACAACACTTTATTTTTAAAGTACTTTCGATTGATGTATATAATTCCAGGGTCGGACCCACTGGAGGGGCGGTTCAGCAGATTAGAAATGAAAAACATTTTTTTTTTACCATGTTGTACCCTTTGAATTTTGATGAAACTTCGTGCAGTAATTAAGTGCATTAGGGCACAGTTACTGAATTTTTTTTAAAGTGGTCGCTCAATTGGAACCCCATAAAAACAACATTGAGTTGGATATTATCCTTGCTATTATCCTTAATAACGAGGACTGACACGATAATAAATATGTCTAATATTCTTGAGGGTGTTTGCCTTCATCTGGATTTGGAATTCTTTTCCTATGTTGAGTAGTTACCAAGAAAAAAATTTTTGGAATTTTTTAATTTTTTTTAATTATCTCCATAACCACTCAGTTTTGGCCGCCAAAATTGTAGATATCAATTACTTACAGCCTTACCATACCGCCAATATAGTTATTAAAATAATTCGCTTCCGGGGCCGATTCACCTATACTTATCCGGCTATACCCTTTTGGTAAAAAACTAATTTTTTGTAAGAACAAAAACCATGTTCCTGGCATCCGACGTGTCTGGCCGAAGAACTCATCCAAGCGTTTGGGACTTCCAATGTTTTCACCAAATTTCGTAAAAATTGGATACTTCGTTCGAGAGTTATCGTGCGGACACATATATACATATATACATATATATATATATATATATATATATATATATATATATATATATATATACACATATATACATATATATATATATACATATATACATATATATATATATATATATATATATATATATATATATATATATATATATACATATATACATATATATATATATATATATATATATATATATATATATATATATATATATATATATATATATATTAGTGAATATTATTTTCGGCTTCTAGGGACCACAAAACAAATTTCTGCCATAGTCCCGGGCTCAAGTCGCATCATAACAGTGGCTGGAACAGCTGAATTTCATGCTGGAAATTCGCTAAAAATAAACATTTTAAAAACTAAATTATATATACGGCAAAAATAACAGAAAAAACTAAGGGCTTCTTTATTTAAACAGAAAATAAGAAAAGATAATTTTTTCTAAATTGTTTGTCATTGCATTATTTATTGAGAAAACCCACATTGAAAATCTTCCAAAGCGCCATTAAACTGGTCGAAAGCATTAAAAATATTTTATTTTTTCAGAAGAAATATGAAACTTAAAAGTCACACAAATTTGATGTTTACTACGGTCGGAAAACTAAAAATTTATTTGCAAAAAACAACACACGTTTTGTGAAATGAGTCTTTTCTATAAAAAATTTTAAAAAAATTGGAAATACCAAAGACATTTTCCATGCGATAAGGAAAATAAAATTATTCTATTAGCAGTTGGAAAATATTCTATCACATATTACTAACAGTTTACCTATACTGGAGAAACCTATTTAAAAATATATACATGTATCAGTATCTCAAATATTTATAAACATAAATAATATGTTAGTGGCGCCAACTTAATTACCGGGGTCGGTAATCAAAAATGGATAAAAATAAGTACATAGTAAGTAAACTTAGCTAATGTCTTGTTAGTATACACGTTTAAATCAAAATTTGACTACTGATTATCTCTGTCCCATTTTTAGGGTTATTCAGTACTTTAAAAAGAAAACGAAATTTTACAAGATCACTTTCATGTTCGTTTGTCACACAGGTTTTTCTCCAAAGCAATATAACGTAGAAATTTGTACCATAATGTTAGGTTTTAATGATGCGCATATATCTTGGCTAATACAAAATTATTCTGCATTAATATGGGGGGAGGGGGGAGGGGGAGGCAGTATGATCAAAAATGTTGTAATTAATATATCATGTGAGATATCATTTAAAATTTTAAAAGAACTACCGCTAAAAATTCTAAAAATACTTTTTGAAATTTTTAATTATATAGCTTAAGGGGAGATTCGCCAAAAAGACATCAAAAATGTACCTTTTTTATTATTTTTTTTATGCAAATAAATATTTTTTAAAAAAACTAAATATACACCATTGTTTCTACACTTCTTGAGATTAAAAAAAATTCAAAAAAAAAAAAATTCAAAAATATGCTGAGTATAAATGGCTTTGAAGTCGACACTGCGAGATTTTTCCACCTTAATGGTTCCTCGCACTATAAAATCCTCAGTGAACAAAAATCAAAAAATCAAGAACTTTCTGAAAATATACATATACAGTTATGACACTAACTAGGATCTAAGAGAAAAACAGCCGCCATTTTGAAGATATATTACGGAAGCAAAAGATCCTAATTCCTGCCAAAATGACGGCATCGAAGAATAATATGCACTTTAATTTAGTGTATGTCGATATCTCAAATACTTTTTGAGATACACGAGAAACCATGCCGAAAAACGTACTTTCAAGAAAACAGTAAAGTGCGTGCACTAAAATGTCTATAACTTTTTGATTTTTGATCTTTTTTAAATAAAATTTTAGGAGAATACTTACACCTTAAGGAACATAATTATGAAGGAAAAAAAATCGATTTCTATTTTTTTTTTAGCGAATCTCCCCTTAAAATTTACCGTTCCTCCCCGGTGATCTTCTAGGTTTCTAAAGCTAAAATTTTGATTTTAATACGGTTAGCAGATACTGAGTCACAGACTATCGAAAAACTACAGTTTTTTTCGACAGTGCAATAGTTGCTGAAAAAAAATTAAATAACAAAAGAGAACACAATAATGGACTACATAATAGTTACTAACGTTTTAGTACAATAAGGGGCAATTCATGGATTATATTATAATATATAAATTATAAAATTTGGATAAGATTTAAATATACACAAATAAAAGAAGTTTAATTTGGTTTTCTGACTGCTCCCTGTATAGAACTACCCTGATTGTGCAAGCCTACCTCACTCTTGGCAGATTTTTAATTTATAATTTGCGTATTTTACTATTAAAGATACCTTTGTCTTGTTGTAGAAAAATTAAAAATGTTGAAAATCCATGTGTCTAACGGAAAACTAGATAAAAAGATAAAATGTCAAAATAAACTGTTCTAAAAATCTATCTTCAATTTACAAAAAAAAAATATTAAATAACAGTTCATAATGTATTTTATATTATTAACTGTACTTTATACAATTGTCAGTTTTAATTTAATTATTACATTTTGATGTAAAAATTTTGATATTGTATGGTCATAGTAAACGTTTAGAAGCATTCGTCTGAAAATAAAAATAATTATAAATGATTCAAAACCATAACAAATTTCTGTATCTAAATGTTAATATGGCTATTTTAATATTTTAATAGTTATCTGTACTGCTACGCCACAGCAAAAGGCAACATCTCAGAAATTATTACCTTTCTTAACTACAAAAGTACAAATCCACAAGATTATAAACAAAATTAAACAAAATATCGGTATTTTCAATAAAATACAATGAAAAAAATAACTACTCCAATTGCATTTTTAGTTGTACTTTTAAGGCAACATTACAATTCTCTCGGGTTGGAAAAATCGACTTTTTAAAAAGTATCCTATTGGAAATCTGTCAATAATACTCCCTGAAAATTTCACGAAAAAATTAGAACGCCAACTTATAATGAATACACACTTTGTCAAAACTTCAAATGTGAATTTCTCCAACCTGAGAAAGTGTAATGTGTCCTCAAGACTGAGAAACAACTTTTCCTCTAAGAACGGGAGTATGTATTCATACTCCATACTGCAAGTATTAATATACATGTACTTGAATTTTGACACAAAACAGATGTAAAAATGTTTTGATTTTAAAGTTCACTTGAAGAACATAAACGCAATTTGGTTGGTAAGCAGGCAGTTACAGTGTTGCCAAATTGTTTTAATTTATTAACATAATTATGTACACATTTTCAATTAAATAGATTCAGTAATTTCAAAACAAAGACTTAATTTATAATACAGTGTGTTTACAAATGTACCTAGTATATGTACTACATGATGACATTTCAAGGTTCCAAAGTCAGTAAACCTTCGAGGATAATTTTCGGGGATAAAATACAGGAAAATTAGGTAAATATATTTAATGAAAACAGCTACATAAAGATATCTGATGATATTACTTACGCATAGACACACTCACTGTATGTCTTACCATGGGGATTAGCAAGTTTTCTCATAGAGCAACGAAACAATACATAAATTTTGTTAAAAACAATTCAAATTTTTGCTGTAATTTAATGAGTAATTAGCAAATAAAGAGATAATTTTACAACTATTAAATAATACTATTGTACTTACATAATATGCATATAATTAGATGTACCAAGGATGTTATATACTATTGAAAGGTTGTACATACCTAGAACAAAAGTAATTTAAATTAAAAATAATTTAAGGTAGTAATTAGATAGGTAATTAATATTATTGAAAAAATTAAATTTATAAAAAGTCACACTTTTGCAATGTCCACCAGAAGGTGTTACATGTGAAAAACTTATTTATATCAAATTTCCCAGAAAATATTCCTAATAAAAGCTAATATAAGTTTTTAAACTAAAAATGCACCCATAAAAATTTAAATATATATGATTGTACAGCTGAACCTTTTTTTATGCGGTGTTTTTTTGTGCGTTTTTTTTTATGCGGTTTTTTAAAAAATGGCCATTGAAATGCATAATATTAATCAAAATCAAGAAACAGTAAGAAACTTAAACATTTACTATAATAACTTTCTTTGATAAAAATACTTTTTAACGGCTTTTAAGCATTTAATCCATACATTGCATAATTGCATAATTGCATTGCATGATTTAATTTTTTTACAGATGCATTTTTCAAAATTTGCATAATATAAAAATGAAATAAAATGTTTTTACGTGTAAATTAAGGCTTAATCTTGTTTAGAAAAGCAACTTCTATTGAAATTGTGAGGTTTTGAGCGTTTTGAGTTATGTATTTTCGACGAAAGTTTTTTTTACAATCTGGACCGAACTAATCTTTTTATAGCTATTAATGATATTTTGGTATATATTTTTTTGTGCGTTTTTTTATGCGGTCCCTATCCACCGTGTAAAAAAAGGATCAACTGTATACAGAATAGACTTAAAAAATGGTTCAAGGGTGAAGTAGGTACCATAATTACTGAAAATTCAGAAAAATGTGATTTGAAAAAGTTGTTTAAAATTGAATGTTAATTCAAAATATAAAACCATAACTCACTATCCCAAGAAATAAATCTATCGGAGGTAGTTCGAAGGCTACATAATATGAGATACTTGAAGAATTGACTCCTAATGTTCGTTGTAAGCAGGGCTTAATTTCAGTCAAAACGACGTTCCGGCACTTTCCAGGGATTCTTTTGATCGGTGTTTTTAATAAAAATGTATTTATTCGTTTTATAAATGCATTTTAAATCACAAGTTTTCAAAAATAACTTTTAGAGTGGCCGTATGGTTGAGAAGGATACAAAATTTGTGAGCATGCATTCCGGCACTTAAAATTTTAGAAATTAAGCACTGGTTGTACGGTAACTAGAAATTTAATTTTATACAAAAACGACGTAAGCTCTTCAAATTATTTTCATAAGTTAATGGCATTTATTGATTTCTAATCGCTCTAAAAATGTCATGATTCTAACACCAAAATTCTTATGAATTTGTCATTTCTATCGTGGCATTATAGATAATCATATTATTAACAAATTTAAGGCTAGTTTTATTATTCAATAAAAGTAAGAAATATTTTATCCCTAGAATTGTGAAAAACTCTAGCTACTGATCTACGGAATCCTGACTTACCGCGTGTCCAACACGCACTTACCGAATTCTTATTTTATTTTATGATAAATAGATGTAATATTTAATATTTTAAGTTCAGTCAATATCGGCCACATTTTTAACCAATATCACACGTAATCTCTTCATCAATAGAGAATTTCCTGTACACAATCGATTTTTATACAGTGAATATGACACGTCGTAAATGAATTTCGACGTGACGCTATGTACACTTGATTTCAAAAAACAATCAAATAATAAAATAATTTAACTAGTATTTCAGCGGTGAATAAGTAAAGGCTAATTAAACAAAAAGACTATTTTTTACTTTACTAATACCATTTTACTTAGAGTTTTAATTGTCTGTGACATGCTTCGGCCCGTATGGCCATTGACGAACAGTGAAACACATCACAGACCGTGACATGGGTCGAAACATGTCACAGACAATTAAAACTCTAAATAAAGTGGCATTAGTAAAGTAAAAAATTGTCTTTTTATTTTAAAATGGAATACCATAAAGTAACGCTCAAATCTATCAAAGGCTAATTAATTATTTTTACCACCCGAATTTGTTACCATAGTTTAACTTGCTACAGTCTACTTTACAATACTAAATCTTGTCCCAGGTTTTAGTGAAAATAATCGTAAGTACTTTGATGAATCATCAGTACCTGAGTATGTATAAAATATGCTAGACAAAATTATCGACATAAGAATTGAGGAGCTGGGTGGAAAAAGGGGGTAAGTACAGAAATACCGTTTTGAGAAAAGATCATTTCAAAGTTTGGGTGCCCAGTATGAAGGTGAAAACTGAAAAACTGGTAATTGTCGTGTTATACAATTGGTAGCACTAATAATACACTATGCATTAAGATTAAAAAAACAGTAAATATCGCTTGTTATTGCATAATTTTTTGAATTTCTCCGAAGTATGACTTACGCCCTTTTTGCAGATAAAATTTTGATTGAACAAAAACATAAGTTCTGTTTCCTTTTTCTGAAGTTCTAATTAAACTTTGTCAGCACATTTATTAAATTCTAAACCAAAACATTTGATTCATGTTAATTTCATGAATATTTTATATGGATACTTGTACAGTGTCCGCCTGAAAGTTGGTTATATGTGGAAAACTATTTTATATCAAATTTTTCAGAAAATTTTATTCTTGATAAAAGTTAGTACTTGGTCTTAGGCTAAAAAAGCACCCACAGAAATTTGGACATATCTGGTTGTATCGATGGTGGGCTTAAAAATGTAAATATAGCTTAAGAGTAAAGTACTATAATTAATGAAAATATAAGAAAATATAATTTGAAAAAGTTGTTTAGAAGTGAAAGTTAATTCAAAATACAGAATCACAGCTAACTGCCCCAAAAAATAAATTTAGATTTTTTCTTTTTTTTTCTGTATCATACTGTACATCATAGGACCAGAAATATCTTTTAAAGGCTATTATGTGTCACGTACTGTAAAAATTCATTCTTAGTTGTAAGTTACTAATTGTATATTTAATTTTTTGCAAATATGGCTTATACGCTTCAAATTATTATCGTAGCGTAGAGGCATTAATTGATTTCTGGTCATTGTAAAAATTTGTTTACTATAAGTAGACACTCTAAAGAGTTAGAAAATCAATTCTAAGGAAAAAGGGCGTAAAGCGACTTACACCCTTTTTCCACCCAGCTCCTCAATTGTTGGCAAACAGCAAAAACTGGTAGTGGTTTTGGGGACATTTAAAAGATATACTATGAAAAAACCAGCGCTGCCACCGTGGTAAAATAAGTAGTTTTGTCGCATTCCCGACTGCATAATACTGCATACGGCTATCCCTCAAACAATTACGATTCAAATTATATATTTTCCTGAACTCACTCAATAAATACGTACGTCATATACATATTTGCATTGTAATTGATACGTATGTAGATTTTAATATAATACTGTTTTAGTATTGATAGCTAACTAGTTCCCAATATGTCTGTCTACAATATGTAAGTAATGCTTTTACTAAAACAATAGATAATAACAATAAAAACACTCAAAGCAAACGAGTGTGTATAATCAGCGCTAACGGTTTGTTTAGCTCTAATGTATAATAGAAACAGATTAAACGTTCCCGTTGCATTTTCGTAAAGCGTAGAGGTCACTACTAAACAAATTACAGAGCGTTCATAAAGTTGTGGAACAGCTGAAAATCTCAGGTAATACTGACTTTATCGAAAAATGACCCGGACAAAAGTTTCATGGGAAGAAATGAGGAACTAGAAAATGACCTCGAATTTGACCTTGAAGATGACCTTGACCAAAATTTGGAGGTCAACTTTGTTTTTTTTTTAAATGGAAACCCCTATTTTTGACCTCGGATTCGGAAAGAGCGGGAAATTCTACGTTCAAAACCATATTCATACTTCATATCCCAAACTCGTGTGAAGGTCACAGAAACGAAAAAAATGTGATACTGGTTGGTCAAGGTCATGTTCAAGGTCATTTTCTAGTTCCTCATTTCTTCCCATGAAACTTCTGTCCGGGTCATTTTTCGATAAAGTCAATATTAACTGAGATTTTCAGCTGTTCCGCAACTTTATGAACGCTCTGTATACACTTCCATAACAGAACACAAAAGACACTCATCCAACAGTTTCTCAAGATTGTATTCCAAACGATACACACAAAATGTTTAATTCTTCTATTTACCTTATGCTTCTATTTCACTTCTACACCTGACAAATACGACTTCCAAAAAAAAAAAATCTTCCTTCTGAAAAAAGTAGTAAGTACTCTAAAAGACCATCTTTGCCCCCACTCCCGAAAAAAGATTCAGTTTTACTTTGTTTTGCGCAGGTTTTAAGATGAAATGCCTCACTGTGTGGCGGTTAGAATGCCCACCATTTGTGAACTTGTGGAGTGATATATGGCCAATTAAAAGACTTTTGCAACCGCCATTATTATCAATATAAATACTGGAATAAAAAAGTATGATGTAAACACTTTAAACGTAGATTAATCAAGAAAAGTCAAATCTCAAAAATGTAGATTTTCATGTAGAAATTTTATTTTCGCCTGTCTAAAGGTGTTTCCCCCCTTAATGATTTCTCCAAGCACATACTATTTTTTGTAATTTTAAAATATATATTTTCTTACTTAAACATTATCTTAATTGCAGTGTTCTTGGTAATAATAATTTCATTATCTTAACTCAATTGTATTACAATAAAGCAAACTTAAAATAATTAAAATTGCAGTTTTCAAAACAAGGCCATCATTTATTTGTAAGTAGATGATAAGTATGGATGAAAAATCAGTGTACCGTAAAAATTTGATAAGCAATAATATACGTAAACATACGTAATTGTCAGTTAGAAGATATAATATAGAAAATTAACTATTAGTCGTTGATAGACATTAAAAGTAATTATCAGAAGTGAAAAGTTTGTTATTTTCATAATTAATTAATAAAAATGTATACCTCATTTCAGATACAATTGATCATGCGTTGTCGCTAAAAAATTAAATAATTCTTATATTCGGAACAAATCAACCTTCTATTCTTTCCTAAAGACAAACTTCAAATTTAAAATTTACGTAAATGCAATAATGAAAGAGATAAAGCCAAGAAAACGGAAATTATTTAAATTCAAAGTGACGAAGCATGGTTAAATTTAACTGAAGAGATGCGTAAAACGCTTTAAACCTTTATAAATTACAGTACGTTGTAGTTGATATTAACCGTACAATCAAGTAATACAGGTCAAATCAATTTGGAAACAAAATTCGACGTACAATTTTAAGTTAGTATAGCTACCTTAATTTAAAATAACACAAAAAAGGAGACAGAAAACTAGGTCTGTCTGACTTTGCTTCATTTGTTTCATTTGTTTAATGACTTCAGTCCATTTTTAGTTGATTTGACCTACAACATAATAAGAATATTACTACGAAAAGTTTGCTGACTTTGATCCACTGTACAATGTTCATTCAAATTTTAAGGCTATTTCAGGCTGTATTTGTCTGACAAATAGGACTGCTACTTTGTATGCAAAATTAAAGTCGATGCGACAAAATCAAAATCAAATACTGTAACATAATATCCTAAGTTGGGTATGATATTAAAAATGATATTTCTTTCTACAGTATCTATAGGGCGTCTATGTAAAGAAGAATAGCATAGGTTTGTTGAATTAAGAAACCCATTACTTTTCTATTGTTGATAAACCCTATAGTCTAGTCTACCTGTCAATCGTCTGTTGTGATTTGATCGAATAACTTCCGAATTAATGGATCTGTTCGCGCAGATTAAGATTCTGGGTCTCCTTTTCATTTTCTAAATTATACTGTTCGTATTTTTTGTTGGTCTTTCAACACTTTAGTTCTATTTATGCTTTTTCAAGTTTATTTTTAATACTTTATTTACATATGTGGTGGGGGCGAAGAATAAGAAACTGGTGTAGGGGATGTTTTTAGAAACCCGTGACATCTAAATTCATTTCCCAAAACCCAAAACCTCTCACAGATCAAATCAAATACGATATATAATGCTAAACCATAGCTTCCCAACCCTTTTTCAGTCTACTGTCTCCTTTTCGAAACTTTTAGAAGAAAAAAAGGAAGGAAGCTGACTTCCGTTTTTTAAATTAATAATGTAACCTATAGTTTTTCAACTTTCTTGGGGCTGTAACATACCTTTTCAAGCAATGGTTCAACAGCGTCCCTCTTAAGTGATGTATTCTATGTAATGTACATACTGCAAAATACTAACAAATTTTTGAAAATGCTAAAAGATGGTGAAAGAACAAACTTGGTGTACTTCTCAATGTATGAAATTATTAACGAGAGAGCTGACATTAACGTAATGACACTAATTTTTCTATATTTGGTACCACACTTATCATCAACAATCTGAAATTGCTTCGTTCCACTGTTAGCAAACTGTTATTTTCTTTCTTAGTAAATTGGTGACAACGATAAATCCCCTTTCAGCTAAATAGAATGATGGAAATGTAATAATTTTTAGCATTAATTAAGACCAACGTCTCCTAATTTTGCCTTAGACTAAAAAAGCCCCCTTAGATCTCCTAAACGTGTATTGACGAACGGTACCGCCTCCATTGGAAACCACTGAGCTAAATCAAATATACTTAAATCTTTAAAAGATTTACCTTTTGAAAATTCATATTAGATAATAAGAAAATTTTTTCTTTGTCATTTTTCACCAATAAATAATTTATAAGATTAAGAATAGACTGTCGAATTTAACCTCGTCCTTATAAAAAATATAATATACTGATATCCAGACGGCAGAGAAAAATGGGACGTGAGACTTTAGTATATCCTAACCATTTGTATTTTCAACCGCTTAAGCCGAGATCGACCCGTGGTAGAAAAAATTCTCGCGCATGTGCCCTACTAAATTACACAAACACACGAACAAATATTTAAGTAGAGAAATGTAACCTTTACAAACTTCTACCTTTATGGTATCAGACATCAAATAATTTAAATTTTTGCTAATATGTATTTGTGCGGTATATAAGGGTAAAACACATGTGTGAGAATTTTTTCTACTACATCATCATGGTGGCAGCGCTGAAAAGATAATCTAACAATTCTTTTTTAATCTAATAAAATGGACAAAATTCTAAATTATCATGATAGGGACGCTGAAAAATGATCTGAAAATAATTTTTTATTTATTCTTTTGGAGTCTAGTACCAAAATTCTGGCTTCTCTGATGTAAAATGCACAGAATTACAGCTATATGATTTTTTATATTATGATCTAAATATATGTGGAGTTTATTTTCAAAAAGCAATTTCTGAGAAAAAACTGATTTTGAGATTAATATAGAATTGTAAACTTTATTTAGAAAGCCATTATTCTAAACGGAAATCTTTTTCCAAAACTGACTACAAAGAACCTAAAAAGGGTATCAAATTTTATTTTCTAAACGAAATATCTGAACATTATTTGTTTTCGAAACGCAATTTCTGAAATTTTATTTTCAAACTGAAATATTTTTAATTTCTTGAATTAAATAATGACCATTATTTTGAAATTTTTACCGTGCATAAAGGTACATTAGTAAAGAAAAAATACACCTGGAACGGAAAACCCAACAGAAAATATTACGCTCTAAACCTTTTAACTCATTTTTTGTTGCACAATAGCATCATGTATAATATGAGTAGCGTGTTATTATCATTAGTGCTTGAAAAAAATATTGGAAGTAAAAAGAAGAAAATGCTACAAACCGAAGGGAAAGAGAAAAATTGATAAGTCTAAATTACTTTATGCTATTCCATATTTTTACAAAATAAAGCAAATATTTTACTTAGCAAAAAATCACGTGTTTTATGTGTGACAATTGTTTCAAGCTTAAAAGCCCATTTTCAAAGAAAGTAAGATGGCTTTATTTATATGAAGGTAGAAAAAATTTTTAAAATTTAATTTTTACAAACAATTTTTAGAAAGCCATAACACAAAAAAAAAGAAATACGAAAATCAAGTTGAAGATGAAAAAAAACGGCAGAATGTGACTGTATTGGGGAAGCCTGTAGGGTGAAAATTTAACATAATACTAATTGCGTGAGAAAATTATATTGAATATTATTCATTTTAATTTTCATTTTAGGCAATGAATTTATTACTTTTTTGCAATTTTGTTTTCAAAATGAAATATCATAAAGTTTTATTTTCAAAATGAATTTTCTTTTTTTTGAGAACACATTTTTAAGGGGATTAATTTGAATTAGATTTTTATACTGACTGAGATTCTTCTCTATAGCATCCCAACTTTGTTATTCACTGGTAAAAAATCCGTAAAAATTTTGCTGGCGTTAGATATAGAAAATCTCATTTTACTCGAAAATTACATTTTGTTAGAAATTGCTTTTTGAAAATAAGCTCCACATATAGTTTTATTTGTTTAGTAGATTTTATTTGCTTTTAGTAATTACTAATTATAATTATAAATTCAAGTTAACGAATAAAACAAAAACATAATATGATAAATAATAACAAACATAAACAAGGCACGTACCAAATATTGTATGTAATTATAAAATTTTTTGTTCCAGATCCACAGTTTTTTCTTTTTACTACTAAGCATTACGGCATGGCATTACATAGTTTTAGTTATACATACCAAATACATACTTAATATATTATATGCAGAAATCCATACATGCATGTGTGGGTGACATAATTAGCTAGCGCATATTACACAACTGCGTAATTTATTAAAATACATAACTACACGACATATACAAAAGTGAAAAGTCACATTTTGTTTATCTAGTTACTGATGTGTATTATTTTAAATGTTTTATGTTTTATTGCATACTTGTGAACTAGTTCTATGCTAGACTACCAAAACATACAACACAGTCAATGTTTTATACATTATTTAGTTGCAGCACGTGCATAAAATTTTAGTTTAATTTACCGAATTTCCATCAAACGAACCAAATAAAATCTACAGAAAAATTCGTGTCGATTTCAACAAAACTTGTCCTTGTTAAGGGTAGGGTAAGGTATTAAAATAATTTTTTTGCATTTTTTTTGTATTTTTTTAACTGAATGTATAGCAAAATTGGAGCAGAATTGCAGCGGAATGTATTGGAGCAAAACTGACAAAGTTATAAACATTCTTGTTGTTACCTGGCAAATGTTTCGCTCTCTATATATCTCTCTCTCAGTTATAGAAATTTCAATGGAAGTACTAACGTGTTTATACCTGTACGGTATATTTTGTCAGTGTAGGGTACAAAATTTAGTTTAGCAGTAAGTATTCTATATCAGTTTTATACAAGAATTTTTAAGTGCTTAAAACTTTAAAGCGTTTACCCACAGCTCACGTTTTCAAAGTCGGTGCCCCTCATAACTTCAAAACTACAGCACCGATACGAGGTAACGCTGGAGAGTTTTTTTTCAAATTTGTTAATAATTTTTATTTTACAATAACAAATTAGCCAATTTTTTTCGCAAAAATCGTGTTTTTTCCGTTCTAAGTGTTCCAAAAAAAGTGAAAAACTGAAATTTCGAAAACCCTCCCAGCGGTACCTGAGGATAACTATTATCTAACGAATGAACTTTAATTTTTTTTATTTCGGATGATCCAGCACCAAGTTATGAGGGGCACCGCAATTCAACTTTTTCCGAGACACGTTCGAATAATTGCTGCCATTACTGTATTTTTTAATATTTCTTCGTGAAAATTTTATACAATATTCTTCGAATGTTATACTTTAATATACCACTGGTTTTAATAAAGAGATTTTAACTGTCTCGTCACAAAAAAATAACAAAAACATGCTTTTTTGTACGAATTAACCTTACCCTCTCCTTAATAATCTAAAAGCAAATCATAAACCAAGCTCTGATGACTGACTGTTTGGCTTTTCTTTCTTGAGTCCAAAACGAAAACGTTGTCACTACTTTCTCAAAACTATATTTTCCAAAACGGTGGGCAAGATAACTCCAGCAATTTCCATCCGATTGTTTTGAAATTTTACCTCCAACTTCTTACTTATATAGACTATTAAGGGTCGTTTCCAAGATTTTTGAAATTGGTTATAACAAATTAAGGTTGATTTTTTTGTCGATTTTCAAAATTGTTTTCAAACTGGTGGTATTTAGCCATAAATTAATATTTTTTTTAGTAATCTTGTGTACCGCTTTAGCTTTAGACCAGGCGCACATTGAGCTGCGTCACGCAGTAAACGCAGGGCAGGGTAGTAAAACACGAAAAATAAACTGTGTGGCCGGGCACACATTAAGACGCAGTTAACGCAGGCAGGACAATGCAGTTTCTGTGACTCTTGTTGTAGAACGAGATAGCGCGGATTTAAAAGCAGAGCAGAACACAGCAGCACTGTTTTCCTTCAATTTCTTCAATTGTTTTCATTTGGACAAAACAAAATCAACTAAACCTCAAGAACATGTTACAATGTCTCGCAGTATCGCGCAGTTTCTGTGTCACATTCACGAATGCCACATTGGTCTTGTGAGACACAGTGCTGCTCTGTCTGCTTTGCTCTGCGTTTCGATTCGCGCTGTCCCGTTCAATAACAAGAGTCACAGAAACTGCGCTGCCCTGCCTGCGTTAACTGCGTCTCAATTAGTGATGAGCAAATGCAAGACCAAGATCAAGACTTGGCAGTCTTGGTCTTGATCTTGTTCTTGCATTAAGAATCTTGGTCTTGGTCTTGCTAGAGCAGTTTGAGTCTTGGTCTTGGTCTTGCAAAATGCAGTCTTGGTATTGCTGAAGAATCTTGCACTTTCTTGCATTTTTTATTAGCGAATTTTTTCTTTCTAAAATCAGAATTTTCTCTGTTTACGGTATTAATTGAAGAGCTGGGTGGAAAAAGGGCGTAAGTACAGAAATACCGTTTTGAGAAAAAATCATTTCAAAGTTTGGGTGCCTAGTATGAAGGTGAAGACTGAAAAACTGGTAATTGTCGTGTTATACAATTGGTAGCACTAATAATACACTATGCATTAAGATTAAAAATACTCCAGTCGCAGCATCCTGCATAACATAGCGAATTTCCATTTACAAAAGTACGTTTTTCTCGGAAATTAGTTGATATAGAGTAATTGTAAATAAAAAAAACCTTGTTTATGTGATTTTTTCGCCTCACTCCGCCAAATTTTCTTCACGAAAAATGTCCAAAACACCGTAACACGAAATTTCTTAAAAATAAGATGTTTCGTTCTTGAGTTATCGTGCGGACACTTAGTAAACATCTGTATAAATGTGTGCGGTTTCTAGGGACCTCAAAACAAATTTCTGCCATGGTCCCGGGCTCAGGTCGCGTCATGACAGTGGCTGTAATAGCGTATTTCCAGTTTTGAAAATTCGCTAAAACAGTAAATATCGGTTGTTATTGCATAATTTTTTTAATTTTTCCGAAGTGTGACTTACGCCCTTTTTGCAGATAAAATTTTGATTGAACAAAAACGTAAGTTCTGTTTCCTTTTTCTGAAATTCTAATTAAACTTTGTCAGCACATTTATTATATTCTAAACCAAAACATTGGATTCATGTTAATTTCATGAATATTTATATGTATACTTGTACAGTGTCCGCCTGAAAGTTGGTTATATGTGGAAAACTATTTTATATCAAATTTTTCAGAAAATTTTATTCTTGATAAAAGTTAGTACTTGGTCTTAAGCTAAAAAAGCACTCACAGAAATTTGGATATATCTGGTTGTATCGAGGGTGGGCTTAAAAATGTAAATATGGCTTAAGAGTAAAGTACTATAATTTATGAAAATACAAGAAAATATAATTTGACAAAGTTGTTTAGAAGTGAAAGTTAATTCAAAATACAGAATCACAGCTAACTGCCTCAAAAAATAAATTAAATTTTTTCTTTTTTTTCTGTATCATACTGTACATCATAGGACCAGAAATATCTTTTAAAGGTATTATGTGTCATGCACTGTAAAAATTCATTCTTAGTTGTGAGTTACTAATTATATATTTAATTTTTTGCAAACATGGCTTATACGCTTCAAATTATTATCGTAGCGTAGGGGCATTAATTGATTTCTGGTCGTTGTAAAAATTTGTTTGCTATAAGTAGACACTCTAAAGAGTTAGAAAATCAATTCTAAGGAAAAAGGGCGTAAAGCGACTTACGCCCTTTTTCCACTCAGCTCCTCAATTATACTTTTAAACTATTTAAATAATTTAGCAAGAGTTTTGCTTTTTTCTTGCTATTGTCTTGGTCTTGTTCACTTGAGTCTTGGTATTGGTCTTGCAGCGATACTTATAGTCTTGGTCTTGCAAAAAATGCAAGACCAAGACTAGACTGCAAGACCAAGACTAATTTTGCTCATCACTAGTCTCAATGTGCGCCCGGCCTTAAATTGATTGCGTTATTCGTTACGGAGAAAAAATTCTCGAATAAAGTCCTTTTTTCAGACATTTCAAAGTGATGTAACGATTTAAAGAGTTTGCAAAAATGGGATTCTGTGCTCTCATCCGATTTTTGATAGAAACAAACTTTCTGCAATTTGTATTTTATTTACAAATTTCCCGATCGATTAAATTTATCAAATTTTCTAATTCACAGTTTGACATTTCCGTAAAATTATGAAACCAGGATGGTAATTTATTCATATGCAACTCAACATCACCGTCTTTTTTTAAGATTAGTCAAAATTTTTCTCGGTTAACGATGATTCTTTGCTTCACAAAAAAGCAGTCGTTTAATTTAACAAAAAGCAGTCGCAACCGAACATAAAAAATTCTACGCTACTATTTCCAAATTTTTCTATCTATTGTAAAATTTGAATTTAAACAAAAAATTAAATTTAACATTAACGGAAATAAAAAAAAAGCTGCCAACACAGTTGTGAGATTTTCCCGTCCCAATTTTATTCTAAATGCGAGAGTTACTCCTCTCCGGACCGTTCACAAACACTTTACGTATCGCGTATCAGTACCGTTGGAAAGAAACTCGCGTCCGTATAACTTTCTTTACAGAATGACGGAAGTAGACTCATTCAACATGGGGCACAAAATCCCATGCACGTAGATGTTTGTTTCGTTTATAAATTGCAATACCCCTATCGCAACATTCTGCATAACATAGCGAATTTCTGCTTAAAAAAATTAGTTTTCTCGGAAACTAGTTGACATAGAATAATAGTTTAAAGACCTTTTTTGTGTGATTTTTTCTCCTCGTTTTAATAGTGTAAAAAAATATCGCAAAAATTTTTTAATAAAGGGAAATTTTGGCAAAAAACTATTTTTTTTGTTCACGAAAATTGCTAAAAAAACCATGTTTCGGGCATCGGACATTTGACTATTTGAATAGAAAATAAGTTCCTCGAATTATAAGAAAACAAGAACATATGCATATTCAGGCATTTGAATAAAATATAAGTTCATTTAAATTTAAGAATGAGTCATAAACAGCAAATGTTAAATACGTTTTAACTGTCGCTTATAGAGGTACAGGCAATTAGCAGTCTCAGTTATGGAGATCCATGAGCGAAAAACGACTCTCATTTATATATGTTTTTATTTCTCACTCATAGAGGTTTTAGAGTGGTAAAATTACGGGATCTGACAATTACTCTCACTTACAGAGTTTTCTCGCTTACCCAGTTTTCCCTTACTCAGGTTTGACCATATATGAGGAGTAGTCGAACAGAAAGTAACATTTCCATCGTTGTCTTTTGTTCAGAAATCACCAAAAAAGGTGATCAAAGAGTAAGTATTAATTTTTAAAAATATTCTGTTTATGCAGAATTGCGTACATTGGAGAAAGTTACCTTACGTCACTGTTTTGTCGATTTAAAAACTTTCATATTATAGGAGATAACTGAGTTTGAATTTTGGAAATGTTACTTTTTGTCAGTAAAACTTGAAAATGTTACTTTTTGATAATCATTGAATGGAAATGTTACCTTTTGTTACAGATAAGTGGTAATGAATGATGATAAAACAGTCGTTCAAAGAAACTTTGATTAACTTGCTCTAGTGTTTTCAGCTACCAAATCTAATAATCTAAATCTAAATCTAATATTACATAAGAAAATGTCACTTTTTGTTAGAAATAAAATAATACTTTTATAAAGAAATTGATATATTCGTTTTTGTTCGAAAACCGAGGTAGGGACTCGTTTTTAGGGGAGATTTATTGCTATTTAACACGCCAAATTCAACTAGGATGTGTAGTTGCTAGATATAAGTACGATTCTGCAAAAAAAGCAAAAATTCAAAAAGTGGAAATGTTACTTTCTGTTCGACTACTCCACACATATATACCGTGTGAGTTTTTCGAGAGTTGCCATTTTTATTACAGCCAAACCGTTGATTTAATCGAAAAATTGTTCAAATAAGAGTTGTAGATATCGACGGAGGCAACCAATTGCTATAATCAGGAGCTTTATAGCTCTTATGGTTTTTGAGCTATGATACAAACTTACCTTTTTTTAAATGGAATAGTATACTTATTTGTTGATAAAAATTATTCAATAAAGCAACAGAAATACGAAATAAAAAATAAAAATTTTTATCTTAATTTTTTTTTCAAATTTTGCAACTTTTGCGCTTAAAAGTGATTTATTTAAGTTAATTTTGTGGAATTTAAGTGTGCTTTATTCAAACCGCCATCGTTATTAACGTTAAATAATTGTGCAGCTAAACAGTAATTGTATTTATGCTACATAAATGGCTTTACCGTATACAACACCAATGACTAATTCAAAATATCAGATCTTTAAATACCCGAATTTTATTAATTTTTATTCAATATTTTGTGTTTATATTGATTTACAACTAAAATGTATCTACCTGGAATGTAGCTAATTGAAAAAATGAATTGAGAAAACGCGGAACGTCATTAAATGGTAAAAAGAGCTGACCTTGTTTTAAGCAACTTTTTTTAAATTTACAATATTTCGATAATTTATGTAATTCAGTTATAGCTACTTTATTAGAGTACCTATTTCTAATAACGATTATAGAACGATTATAGAACGATAGAATAACGATTTTATTCTCTTATTTAATTCAGTTTCATAGAAGTTTTGGAAATGACATAACCTCTTATATTACCGAAGGAACATATTCATTGTTATTTTAAAAGGTAAAGGTAATTCAACAATTTCAAAATAATTATTTACAATGTAAGTAACGAAAGTTTTTGTTTCATAGGACTCTGTAAAGTTTCAGTGAAAGAGGTTCAGTACAGTGTAAATCCACCACTGGTTATACGTAACTACCAGCAGGGTTGAGAAGAATGGTTCATAGAAATTAAAATAGAAAATGGAAAATGGTTTTCAAAAATGCATTTAAAATACAAAATGGAAAAGGGTTTTGTTGAACATATATAAAATAGAAAATGGAAAATAGCTATTTAAGATGGATTATAAAATGCCAAATGCTTTTTTTACTTTAAATTCTATAAATTTTTTTATCAATATTAAAAAAAAAGTTAAGAAAATTTCAAACGTTCTGAAATTAAATAAAGGCAGTCTTTTGAGAAAATTTTGTAAAATTTACATGATATGAAAACGAAATTTAACTCTTGAAATATTGTTACTTTAAAATATTGTAAAATTTAATTCAGCCTTGACATATTTAAACCTTGACTACGCTACAACTGTGACTTCTGAATTATGAAAATTATCTACTCGAAATACAAAACATTTCCTATCGCCGTGTCTTAGGGATAATTAATAGTAGACAATTTGAGTCAGAAAAAATTGACTACAATTCTAATAATAAATTTAACTCAAGTGACACTGCAACTAGAGTTATAAAAAATTTGAATCAATTAAATAAACTTACATTTAATTTACAATTTGTTAGACTTCAGATCGTTCAGTTCGAGTTCTATAATTTATGCACATAAATTTGAGTATACATGCATTTTCATTTTAAATGTAAAATGGATTCAAATTTTCATTATAAATACAAAATGCAAAATGGTTTGACCGAACTTATTTAAAATAGAAAATGGAAAATGCCATTTTGTATTTTAACTACATATTTAAAATGAAATCATTTTAAATAGCTATTTTAAAAAAAATTTGTAGATAAATTATGATTTTTTAATAAAACAGTAATTTGAATTTACATTATATATATATATATATATATATATATATATATATATATATATATATATATATATATACATATATACATATATATATATATATATATATATATATATATATTTATTTATTATTATTATTATATAATTTAATAATCTGACAATCGGATTCATTTAACTCCTTGTAGTGCTACCCCAAAGGCACCAAGAAGAATGCCACCCTGAAACATTTGAAACTCATAAGGGAATATCTCTATAATCATACTGTAGTTCTCATAATATAAAGAACCGGTTTTAACACAGAACACGTTTTAAAGATGTTAAAATTATAATAAAATCAGGATAAACGCACTTGTTTTAACACTTTGTAAATGTAAATGAGATAACTTTCCATCCTTTTAGATTTCTTTTTTTCATCACTTTTTGAAATATTTCTTTGAGCTTTTCCAACTTTCTCGGTAGCTTTTTCATTTACTTTTAAATGTAACTGCTTTAATTTTAAAATCAACATTCCATAAAATGAACTTTGCAAATTTTTGTTGATTCTTACTGGAAAAGAAATTAAGATTATGAATATTTTTAAAATACATCTTTTTCAGACGTATTGGTAAAATACATACCGCAATCTCAAAAATTTTTATATTAAAAATATTTTTTTGGACAATTTTTTTACCTTCTTTAAAAAAAAAGGGTTTAAAACTTTAACAATTTTAAAATAATATGATAGCTCTTTTTATGAACTATGCTAGAGTCCCTTTAATAAATAAACTATACTATCCAGCTATGCCATCTATAATTTCGTTTCAGAAAGGTTTTTAATAATGTCATTCTCACATGTACTAAATTTTGACTTCTTTAATGTGGTGTACAATTAGATATTACAACAGTAGTAATTCGATAATCTGTTTAATAAATATTAAGTTGAATATTTGAAAAAATACAAATTATTTTCATAATTTATGTATTTAATTAATAAATTTTCTGTTACTGTAAGGGGCTAATGTGACCATTAAAACTTATTTACTATTTTTTAATGTAAATTTACTATACACCGTATTTTTTGCGTTCGTTTAAACGAACCTGATCGCGGGTTTTAAAAATCAAAACTTAAAAATGCAATTTCTCAAAAATTTGAAATAAAATAATGAAAATTTTAGCATAATTGGTAATTTGAAGTAATAAACTAATTTTTAAGAAAAATCTCAATATATCGCTCATTTGCGAGAAGCGTGACATAACTCAAAAATCACCCTTATTGAGTTAAGGGTACAGGCGGTCACGCAAAATGTCATTCTTTTTGCAAACAAAACGACATCACGCTGGATACATAAATGAGAGAACGAAAGAGGTTATGACTTTATACTCTATCGCACTTTTTCAATTGATTGCCATAAGTACTCTTTTTATTTTTAAAACTTTAAATCGTATTGAAAAACAGGTTTTTTTGAGTTATGTCAAGCTTCTCTCAAATGAGCGATATGTTCCCATTTGAAAAAAAATTTTTTTTCTATTCCAAAAAAACTGAAAGTCCTAGAAGTCTGGAACAATTTTTCGTGAATGGCCCCCTCTATTTTGAATATTTTTTATATAAACTTTTTTTCGATTAGATGCATATTTTAGGAATAAATCGAATGGCAACTCTCGGAAAACTCACACGGTATATATATATATATATATATATATATATATATATATATATATATATATATATATATATATATATATATATAAATTTTAGCAAATATTATTTTCGGTTTCTAGGGACCTCAAGACAAATTTCTGCCGTAGTCCTGGGCTCAGGTCACGTTATGACAGTGGCTGTAATAGCTGAATTCCATTCTGGAAATTCGCTAAAACTGACTTTTCGTAATTATCATGAATATTCTCATATTTTCAGTAACTACTTTTTATTAAAAATTCACAAAGGTGAAAGAAGATATAAGCGGGAAAACTATTATTCACGTCATTATCGCGTGACTTTCTCACTGTTCTAGTAGCCTTTTGTAATAAAATATGTGAGGCGTTCAGAGCTAAAGTAGATCAAGTCCATAAATTATAGTTCTGAGATAATCAAGGTTAAAGTATGTTAATAGAATCCTAATAATTTAGAGGATAATTTTGTTGTTATTGTCGTAAAATAAAGACGAACTAAAATCATAATTATGAAATTCAAAAATAATAAATTATTAAAGTGCCAGTTAATTTTGAATCGAAATTTACTGGACTTAAATTTACTGGGCTAAAGACAACTGCTGCCATCTGTTAGAATATAACAAAAGCAGAGACTTGATTCACTATACGGTTCCGAAAATATACACTATTAACAAGTATTAATCCACAACAAACAAATTTTTCTGCCATTTTGGACTTGATTCACTTTGACTCTGAACGCCTCATATATTCTATTACATTCAGAAAGAAACAGCATTCAAAAAGAAACATCTTTATGGAACTATACTTACTTATAGGACAATTAGTTTTTATATTAATTAGAAGAAACAGTAAAAATTAAAATTTAAAATCTAAAATGCAATAATGACTGTTATTTAAAATAATTATTTATATAATATTTAAGTAAACATAACTGAAATGACATTTGAAAAAAATTAAGTAAAATTATAATTAAATCTTTTATCTCACTATTAAATTTTATGTAAAAAAATATTAATGGATGAATTGCCAATTTGGTTTAAGGGCATATGAACACA
Source organism: Brachynemurus nebulosus (assembly GCA_035578155.1). Classification (NCBI taxonomy): domain Eukaryota; kingdom Metazoa; phylum Arthropoda; class Insecta; order Neuroptera; family Myrmeleontidae; genus Brachynemurus; species Brachynemurus nebulosus. The sequence continues at coordinate 28,810,271 of JAPWDM010000004.1, read as the reverse complement.
GATGGTAACTTGTGAATGGAACAATTAATTAAAATTTTATAATTGACCCTTGTTTATTTATGATATATTCGTATCTTTTTTAACTATTCAGCTTTTTTTTTAAAAAATATAAATATTACCAAATATTCTGAGCTTTCCTCATAAGTCATAACAGACAAAAATACTGTAATTCTATTTGTTATATCCCCCGCTTTCTTCCATCTATAAAAAGGAAACTTCCATTTTGTGCACAAATTAGTATCCATTCCACTCAGAGCCCCTCGTCAAAATTTTTTTTATCCAGTGCCCCCACCATACATACATTTCTCATTTTTGGATAAAAAAAAAACTGTATCTGAGTACATATTTAATTTAAGCAAGTTTAATCTGCAACCATTCTTAAACCGATTCGGATGGTATTTTAGCCTAAAGTTTTTGCAATTAATGGAAACAGAATAGACCGAGCTGGTGAGACATTGCGTAAGCATCTTCTCAGATAGTCGGAACGTAGCAAACGTTCAGGGTCAGTTCTCAGTCCATTCTTCGATTATTCTGCTATGAGTACCAAATCATACTAGAATAATTAGGAATGAAAGGGTAGATGAATTAGCAAAGCAGAGTTCAACTCAAGCTATAGTAGGTTCAGAGCCATCTCTGGGATATCATTTCAAACAGTGAGGACAGATGGCTAGACCAACAGACATTGCTCGTCTTTAAAGAGCATGTATAATGTGCAGACAGGTCCAAAAACATAATTTTGTTTAACTTTAAATAAAAAAAATTCTCAGACGTTAAACAGGATGCAGCTGAATCCTTTGGTAAGTACGTTTACAGAACATAATGTTCAAAAGAGGCACTGTCCTCCTTAATATATAAGTATCTGAGGTCTCTAATATTCAATTTCGAAATTATCAGAAAAGCAAATTTATGGCTAACTTCAAAAATGCATCACTGCTTGCATGAGGCAGAATCAAAAGTTCAAAAACGCATCAGACGCATCACAACGAAAAATCAAAAGTTCATTTTTGCATTTGCTGCGTTAAAACAATGCATCAAGAAATTTAGTGATGCGTGTCCAAGATGCATGTCATGTGTATGATGTAGTTGTAGAATTATAACTACTTGTCATATTATGTAGGTATTAACACCAACAGGAATAATTCCGAAAAACAAATTGTTGAAATTCAAAGATAATAAACCTATAAAAGGACTGTATTGCTATATTATCTATAGTCTATCTGTAGCCAAATCAGAGGCTAAATGATGCCAATATCCCGTTCAAAAACAACTAATGTGCATCAAATTTCAAGAGAGCATCAGCAGCGCATCATGTAGTATTAGACGCATCAGAAAAGTCATAATGCTGCATCGATGCGGTAAAGTTTACATTTTTGAAGTTACCCTATATCTGCAAAATAATCGACTAAATTTGTGTTTTCTACAACTCAAATTTGTTGCTTAAAAACAATTTAACGGGAAGAACTGTCAACCCAAAAACGATTCAGCTTCGCTATCGCGTTCTTGTAAGTTGACAGTTCTTCTAATTAAATTGCTAAACAACTTTGCGTTTATATATAAACCCAAATTTACTCGAAAAAATACAGACTTCTCGTGTAATAATAAGTGATAATTAACCCAATTAAGAAGTACTTTTCAGTGAACTTTCTTCCGTCATACCGCGCTCAATTTATTGGTATCATAATTAACCATCAATTCTTACTTAACTTTTTTTTAAGTCCTACAATGACACACTTGATGTCACCGTTCCCGGCTTATGTAGTCTACGCATACTACAATAACGAAATTTTGTATAAACTTCAATAAAAATCAACCAAGTCAAGTTATTATTTCGTTTAAATTATGCTTTTTTGGTAACAATAACCATAATTAATAAAATTATTTTCAGATAATTTTAATTAAAATTGAAACGTATTGTTGTGGCAAATGTTAGTAAACTTTACATTGCTCTGTATACATACATACATACATACATACACATATTTCTAAGAAACAGATAAACAAGATTTTGATAAAAATTAAATGGACATAATAATGATTACAAAAAGTCGATATTATTATGGGTGCATTGACTGTGGCGCGGGGAGAGCACAACGACCACTTTCGATGAGGTCCAAGGCCGCCCGGATTGAAAGCCCACACGGCCAGGCCAGACTCCCTCCTCTTCAAATTATATAAAATGAAGGTATGCAATCGAATAACAAAATCAACCTCTAATACTTAATAATAATAATAATATAGAGTTAATAATTGTATTTAGTTTGGTATCGTCGCTGTACGTACATACTTCTATTATTAAAGAAATTGTTAAAAGTCATAACGCTTATTTTTCAATAAATATGAACACAATATTGAAGGCTAATGGTAATAATATTACCGCGTGGTACCACATTTTTTAAAATATGAAACTAGATAGTATAGTAGAACCTCTGATTTCGGACACCTCTATTAACCGGATCCCTCCTATAGCCGGACAAATTTTTTCTAACGGTGACATGCTATACTAAAACCAACTTATTCAGCACTCTCTTAACCGGACGCGAACACGGTATTCTGTAGGTAATAAACACGCGTCTATGTATGTAGGGTTGACCGGGGTAATTGTGAATGGATTTTCATGAGTTGAGATAAAAGCGTTGTTTTAAGTATTTTTTATCTTATATATCACATTATGGTTGATTTATTTTTAATTCTACATTATTCAGGATGCACCACACAAATCTTGAGCAAATTCGTATGAAAACCAAAAATTTTATAAGCCATTCAGATTTCCCCGGTGCGGTTTTGCAAATCTTATGAATTTCGGGGTAAAAGTGAATGCCATCAGAAAAATTATTTAGAATGAATTACCAGAGAAGTGTGGTACGTCAGAGTAAAGCCCAGCTCAAATTCTTCACATTTACTCCACTTTCAAATTTTTCATCATACTTTAGCGGTCACAATTTCTCTTTGTTTAATGCAAGTTACACATACCTCAAATTTCTACAAAAAATCAAGGTTAAAGAAAAATAACAAAAATTATAGGAACAAATTTATTAGAAGCTAAAAATGATATTTTGATGATATTTTGTCATTTTATCATATAAAAAATCAAAAAATTACATGTATTCACACAAAAACAAGGAAAATAAGACTTCTTCAAGGAAATACATTTAGTTTACATGAATAAAAAACAACAATTTTTTTTTTTTTTTTTTGTATTGTTTGTACAACGAAAACTTGTACACTAAGGTCACCAGCACCTTCATCAACATTTTCAACTCTGAAAAGGACACTACTGAAATTTTTGACCGAATGGGAGCATTTGTGAATGACGTTCATAATTACCCCACAATTTTAAAATCATGAGGTAATTGTGAATTGGTGATAAATTGTTCAATTTCTTTAGCAGTTAATAAGGAATCCTCTCAGGGTTTAGACCACTTCTTTAGAAGTACCTTTAACCATTTCTTACCTTTTAGAAAAAGAAAATCTATTTAAAAAAAATTTTTTTGAGGATTGGTCGAAGTAAGATACATAAAATTTTGCAAGGGTTTTTTCAAAATAAAAAAAAGATACTAATACTTGGAGAATTGTTATGAAATTTTAATAGCATATTAAGAAAGGACAGACAAACATATTTAGAGTTGATTTTTAACAATAATAATGTTATTTTAGAAATTATGGGCGCCGTTCACAATTGCCCCAATTCACAATTACCCCGGTCAACCCTAATAAAGTTTATTTTTTTAGCCCAAAATCTAAATATGTCACAACGTAACTGTCTGAACAATTCAGAGAATTATTGCGATATAAAACTTGAGAACTGGGGTAGGAAATAAATTTAAAATATGAAGAATCCTTTTCTATGCTAATTGATTTATTGAAAATAAATTGATTTATTGAACAAAATGAACCAAACGTAAAGAAAATTATTACAAATCCAGTTGAAAAGCTGGCTTCATTCAATTCACAATAAAATGTATTTCAGCGCTTCTCAACCTTTTTTTCAGTCACGACACGGTAAAATCTCGGAATAACATTAGGTCGTGTAATATGAAATATCAATTCCCGACCACTTGGTCTACCATGTAATTAAGAAAAATATCGACACATTTTTAAGTATTAGAGAAATGTTTAAAACCAATTCTTGTATTTTAAATGGAATTATTGTAGCCTGGAATTATTTCGGCCATTAGTTGAAATGACATTTAGTCGTGTTATATGAAGACACTTTTTTAAGCGTTAGAAAAATGTTTAATAGCAATTTTGTTAATTTAAATAGAGATCATGCAACCTACCAGCATTTTCGCCATTAACTAAAATAACATTAGGTCGTGTAATATGAAATGTCGTTTTCCGACCACTTGGTCTACCATGTATTTCAAATAAATATCGACACTTTCTAAGGTATTAGAGAAAAGTTTCAAAACTATTCTTTAATCTTAAATAGAATTATTGTATCCTTGAATGATTTCCACCGTTAGTTGAAATAATATTTAGTCTTGTAATGTCGTTTTCCGATCATTTGTTCGATCATCTGTCCATAAAGTTAGCATACTCTTTCTTCATGAGATAATATAGGCCAGTGATTCCCAAAATGTGTTCTGTGGAACACTGATGTTCTGCGAGCAGTTGTCAAGAGTTCCACAAAAAAAAAAGGGATCCATGGAAAATTTTTTGTCTTTTAATCTTTTTGCTCATCTTGATTTGTATTTTTTAATTTAAATTTTTTTTTTGCTCGTCAATGATATCTTTGCAAATTAGTCAACGACTTATTTCTCAAGGTCTCGAGATTTGAAAATACGGTCAAGTTACTGGAATTTTTTTGCTTGCCAGCTCTATCTGAAGTAGTATTTCGAATATATTTTAAGACTTAAAAAGCGATGAAAAAATTTTGGGGAACACTGCTATAGATACTAAACATTAAGATTATAATCTATATATACATTCGTCTATAAAATTAATGTAATTGCTTGCCAGACAATTATATATTTTATTCTTAAAAAACGCACCAATTTCGTAATAAACGAGACAATGAAATATTCGCAATACTTAAACTGTGGTACATTTTACGTTTTTGTGGATAGCTATAAAATTAACGCAGTGTATACTTTGATACTGTGTATTGCACTTGTAGTAGAAAACAAGAAAAATTTAATGGCATATAAAATTTACAATCACCATTTCTATTTAAAATTTAAATAGTTGCTTCTTTTTTTGAACAGTATAGCCATAAGCTCACAATTTGTCGTTTCTTATGACATTATTTCAAATTAGCCAAATACAAAAAAAAAGTAATGAGATGGAACTAAACAAATTACTAGTATATAATAAAATGTATTCGAGTAGAATAGCTGTACGGGTTCTGGGCCACCGCAAAACGGAGTAACTTGAACACCTTTGACGATGTTTGAAAGCGTGTGACTTACGGTCCTATTGTACCCATTTTACGGTACTACACATTCCGAACTGATGAGTCATCAAACTGTATCGATGTGCAAACCTTGACCTTTGACCTGGCACGTACTGAGTACATGTATTTAAAATTTGTTGTTGACATTTGACCCCAACACTCGCTTATACTGTTAGCCTTGAAATTCCTAAGAGGTGAGTCAATACCAGCGACCAAATTAATTTATGTTAACCCATTATGCATCATCACAATTTACTTATAACAATTTCATTTTGTGTTAACCCATTACCAGCCAAACCTAACGCATGCGCAGACTGAATTTAAGTACACGACGCATGCGCAGACTGAATTTTAGGTTACAATTTGATAGATGGGGCACACTACCGCGTCTAAAATGTGGGGAATACCCTAACTCGGGGGTGGCCCCAAATTTTTGACGCCGTACTGTACTTAAATTTTTGGTACACTACCGTGTCAAAAGTGCGGGCCCCCCTGACCAAAAAGGTATCCGAACACTTTTTGAAGCGTACTGTACGTGCAAACCTTAACCCCAACACGCGCTTGCCTTAATTGCGTCATTTTAAACGAAAGGTACATTACCAAGTCAAAAATGTGGGGAATACCCTAACTCAAGGGGTGGCCGCTAAATTTTGCGGGGCACTGTACCAAGCGCTAGATTTTAAAACCAGACTCCGGGGTCCAGATTTCTGACCGCTACTGTACTGCCGGAAATCGAGTGTTAACTGTACCTTATGGGGATTTTTGGTATATTTAACCTTGGAAAATTCCAGGAATTTTTATCAGTTTTAAAATAAACAAACAACTAATAATTAAATGTTTATTTTAGCTGAATTATGATCATATGACTCATATATGGAGTTTTTTTGGTATAAGAAAGATGACGTAATGGAATATTAATGAGTTAAAAAATTGTTTAGTAAAAAATATCACCCATTGTAGGCCTCAAGCAAGAAATTATTTTTATCAGTTTTAATACTTTAACATTTAACCTACAGTGACCAATTTTTTAGTTAACTAACAAAAATTCTTGAAATTTTAACAAGTTACAAAAAATATTACTTCTTATGGTGCACAACACTTTTGAATTTGACTGTAGCACAAAACTGTTTCTATATCAAACGAAAATTATCTGAAATAATTCAGTATGTACATATGTATAGACTCTATATATTAAAGATATTTTATGTATACACTCTGTATATTGAGAATAAGAAAGAAAATTTGTATATAATTTTAATTTTTATGAATGCTAGTAAACGAATTGTATAGCCATTTATGAATAAGTATTAAATCTAATTATAAAATAATTTATAAATATTGCAAAAAATTTGTTTAATCAGCAAAATCAATGTATATCATTTTAATACTGATACATATTTATATTAGGGTATAATAGTATTGTATTTAACATTTTTAAACAGAATAAAAGTTCAATTTTTGGTTTTAAATTACTATAAACACGTCGCTTAATATAAAAATGATAACAGCATTGAGTTTTACTAAATTTTTAAGTCTGTAAAATCAAAATTTTTATAGACTAGAACATTTTGAATTTGATACTTTATCAATCATTAACATATATATAATATCATGTATATATAACTGGTGTATATTTAGTATTTTTAATAAATATTTTAGTATACAGGGTGTATCATGAAATATGCTTTTCAATTAGAATAATAAATTTCATAAGATTTTTGTTAATACTCTTATTGGTTAACGAAAGAAACTGTTTGCTGTAAAAAAATAGGGGAATTCCGGGTAATAATTAAATAAAACGCACATATTTTTCTTTTTTTTAAAATTTTATTTATAGAATATGTATACAAAAAATTAAATTGCTTAAATGTATATATTACTAAAAATCTATTTATTTTTCATATAAAATTTTTTTTAAAAGAATACAGTTTTCTAATGAGCAAATTTTATCTGAATGGATCATACAGCGTCTTGAATAATATTCATCTCGCAGATTGGAAATCTTCGATACATCAAATATTTCCTCCAAATTCAAAATCCACGACCGGTGTTCGGTGTCATCAAACAAATTTGAAATCCATTTCTTCTTTTCACCGCCCTTGAAACTTCTTTAATATAGGTTTCAATATGGAATGAAGTTTTTTGTACGGAATAAATCCATATGACCAAGGTATCCCATGCCAATTTCGGCAAAGCTAACGTGCAGCAACCCATTCATATTTCTTCGGCAACTCGTTGAAATCAAACGGTGCATCGAATATAAGATGTAATATTTCATCCGAATTTTCCGCAACGATACCAACTTCTTTAAAATAAAAAAGCTCCTTGATAGCCTTGTATATCAAGAAACGCTATTTTTTATCGCAGCTGTAGAACTGAATTTACTCACACAATCCACAACTTTATATAAAATAATTAAAATTGGTGAGGATAGTTAATTTGTGGGATGTATCCGAAAATGGATACTAATAGCTATTACTAGTTGACCATCAAATTACAAACTGTTAATAATATTTAGCACATTACTGAGTACCATGTTCTTTTGACTTTAAGACCTAGTGATTTAAGGAATGCTAAATTTTCGGGTGAAATGTGTTGTCGCTTAAAAGTTTTACGTTTAATGATCTTAGGTTTCGAAAGTCCTTTGCTAGGTTGTCTAGTGGTGGACTGCTCTGAATTGTAAATTATCATGGTTCGAAATGCAATTGTTATACCACGAAATTGTTTTTTCAGCGAAAGAGATGTTAACTCTTTGACAACCACCGGTAAATTGACAATATTTTGTGTAAGTTTAACTATTTTATACCCTTTAACCATGATAATGTGTATGAGCCCTTTAACCATGATAAGCTGTATGAGCTCTTTAACTATGATAAGGTGTATGAGTCACTCCGGGGGCAAAATAAGTCACCCCGGGAGCAAAATGAGTCACTCCGGGAGCTAAATGAGTCACTCCGGGAGCAAAATGAGTCACTCCGGGAGCTAAATGAGTCACTCCGGGAGCAAAATGAGTCACCCCGGGAGCAAAATGAGTCACTCCGGGAGCTAAATGAGTCACCCCGGGAGCAAAATGAGTCACCTCGGGAGGAAAATGAGTCACTCCGGGAGCTAAATGAGTTACTCCGGGAGCAAAATGAGTCACTCCGGGAGCAAAATGAGTAACTCCGGGAGCAAAATGAGTCACTCCGGGAGCAAAATGAGTCACTCCGGGAGCAAAATGAGTCACTCCGGAAGCAAAATGAGTAACTCCGGGAGCACATTGAGTAACTCCGGGAGCAAAATGAGTCACTCCGGGAGCAAAATGAGTAACTCCGGGAGCAAAATGAGTCACTCCGGGAGCAAAATGAGTCACTCCGGGAGCAAAATGAGTCACTCCGGGAGCAAAATGAGACACTCCGGGAGCATGTGAGTCACTCGTTGGAGTCAAATGAGTCGCTCGGTGAAGCAAATGAGCTAAGTATATATAAGTAGAGAAGCAATAAATCTTTGAACAGTTATTCATTTACTAGCGAACGCTTCAGACCTCCCGCTGAACGATGTATAATTGTGATTTTTGTGGTAAAGCATTTACGCGAAAGTCTAATCTTTCTAGACACTTAAATGCTCAACATAATTCGTTAAGCAATATTAATGATGGTACGATTGGAAAGAATGATAACTCACCAAGCAAATTCATATCATATGATGCTAATAATAATAAAACACCTGCTGATATCTCTATATCTAGATTTGATGATAATGATGATGAAAATACATCTCAACTACAGCATGATATTGATTACTCTGAAGCAATCTTGAATCCGTTTGACCAAAAAAGGATAGATGCTGCAACTGAAGCCATTCAAACCAAATTTAACTCTTTGAAACGAGGAGAAAACCGTCATCAATCTGAAAACGAGAAAGATAGTTGGTCTAATGAAAGTAAGCAAGTAAATCACTTAACAGCAATTAATAACAATTGCAATGAAACAACCTCCTCTTCACAACTAACTAAACTTTTAGGAACTGCTTTAGATATTATAATGTTAAAAGAGGTTCGAAACGTTGACTCGGAAAATGAAGCGAAAATTGTCAATCAGGTTAAACCAATAAGCTTAAAACGTCATATAGCTTCAAATGAAAATGTCGAAAACGGGGCCTTAGCTAAGCATTTTAAGCAAGACAACTTGAGAGAGTGTAGAAATGTTAACATACAATCGAAAAAAATAAAATACTGGCATAATCCTAATACTTTAATAGATGAATTACAACGTTTATACGAGACTTCAGAGACTGGTGAAAAAATACTCAATATTATTCGAAGTTTAGAGGAAAATAAAAATATGTTGTTGTTTAACGTTTACGATCGAGAAGATTTAATCAAAGAGTTAAATGCTTTAAAAGAAACTACTGTTGGTCGAGAAATATTCTCTATACTTCGCGAACTTCAAAAGGCTGATGTTATTGAACCACTAGGTGATTATCTGGATGAAACTGATAAAGAAGATGCTAGCGATTATGATGATGATGATGATGATGATTAATTGATTATCCACACTAAGAATTTACTGAATTTTGAAGAACACCACCGTATAAGAAGCAGCAGTTATCCCTCATTGAAGTGTATATTTTATTTTTATATTTTTTAACCCTGTAAGATAAAAAGGTTTTTTTTTTTCAAATAAATAACACATATATGTAAATAATTATTGTTCTTTATTTTTAAAAAATAAGTATGAATACAAAATATTTTCACAATAAATGTATATGTAATATTTTTTACAACAAATGTATATGAAATATTTTTTACAATAAATAAATATTAAAAATTGTATGATTTGTTTATATATTCAATAACACCCGAACGTAACTGTTTCATGTTTTCAGGTAACTGATCCCATACTTGACAAATTCGTTGTGCATATTCGGGTATCATATATGCATACAGATGTTGCACCCAAATATCATATTTCAATAGTTGTTTTGTTAAGTATAATAACATATCGAAATTTCTGACTTTTGTATACAAATAAGGATGAGTCAGAAATATGTCTTCAACGTGTGAAATCCGTGTTGCAGATGTCAATGGTTCACCAACGGGTGGTTGAAAGTTTTCCTCCATTTTCACGCCATTCTTGCACATTTCACAGCGAATTTTCAAACCAGGTGGTCCATCAATATGATCTTGTTGCCAGGGTCGATTATAATATTCAAAACATGGTTCACATTCTTGAAACATGGCTTGATAATCGGCTGGTAACCAAATCCAGGCGCGTTGTATGATTTTCGCACCATAACTTTTCAGCACATTCAAACTGATTCACTTGTAGATTTAAAGAAATGTTTCCAAAGTCAGTTCGTTCAGCAGCATTGGTTCACGTTCGAAAAATACACCAATTGAAACATCTATTTTATCCCAGTCCATTGATTCCGGTTCAGACAATTTCATATATATACTTAGCTCATTTGCTTCACCGAGCGACTCATTTGACTCCAACGAGTGACTCACATGCTCCCGGAGTGTCTCATTTTGCTCCCGGAGTGACTCATTTTGCTCCCGGAGTGACTCATTTTGCTCCCGGAGTGACTCATTTTGCTCCCGGAGTGTCTCATTTTGCTCCCGGAGTGACTCATTTTGCTCCCGGAGTGACTCATTTTGCTCCCGGAGTGACTCATTTTGCTCCCGGAGTTACTCATTTTGCTCCCGGAGTGACTCATTTTGCTCCCGGAGTTACTCAATGTGCTCCCGGAGTTACTCATTTTGCTTCCGGAGTGACTCATTTTGCTCCCGGAGTGACTCATTTTGCTCCCGGAGTGACTCATTTTGCTCCCGGAGTTACTCATTTTGCTCCCGGAGTGACTCATTTTGCTCCCGGAGTAACTCATTTAGCTCCCGGAGTGACTCATTTTCCTCCCGAGGTGACTCATTTTGCTCCCGGGGTGACTCATTTAGCTCCCGGAGTGACTCATTTTGCTCCCGGGGTGACTCATTTAGCTCCCGGAGTGACTCATTTTGCTCCCGGAGTGACTCATTTAGCTCCCGGAGTGACTCATTTTGCTCCCGGGGTGACTTATTTTGCCCCCGGAGTGACTCATACACCTTATCATAGTTAAAGAGCTCATACAGCTTATCATGGTTAAAGGGCTCATACACATTATCATGGTTAAAGGGTATAAAATAGTTAAACTTACACAAAATATTGTCAATTTACCGGTGGTTGTCAAAGAGTTAACATCTCTTTCGCTGAAAAAACAATTTCGTGGTATAACAATTGCATTTCGAACCATGATAATTTACAATTCAGAGCAGTCCACCACTAGACAACCTAGCAAAGGACTTTCGAAACCTAAGATCATTAAACGTAAAACTTTTAAGCGACAACACATTTCACCCGAAAATTTAGCATTCCTTAAATCACTAGGTCTTAAAGTCAAAAGAACATGGTACTCAGTAATGTGCTAAATATTATTAACAGTTTGTAATTTGATGGTCAACTAGTAATAGCTATTAGTATCCATTTTCGGATACATCCCACAAATTAACTATCCTCACCAATTTTAATTATTTTATATAAAGTTGTGGATTGTGTGAGTAAATTCAGTTCTACAGCTGCGATAAAAAATAGCGTTTCTTGATATACAAGGCTATCAAGGAGCTTTTTTATTTTAAAGAAGTTGGTATCGTTGCGGAAAATTCGGATGAAATATTACATCTTATATTCGATGCACCGTTTGATTTCAACGAGTTGCCGAAGAAATATGAATGGGTTGCTGCACGTTAGCTTTGCCGAAATTGGCATGGGATACCTTGGTCATATGGATTTATTCCGTACAAAAAACTTCATTCCATATTGAAACCTATATTAAAGAAGTTTCAAGGGCGGTGAAAAGAAGAAATGGATTTCAAATTTGTTTGATGACACCGAACACCGGTCGTGGATTTTGAATTTGGAGGAAATATTTGATGTATCGAAGATTTCCAATCTGCGAGATGAATATTATTCAAGACGCTGTATGATCCATTCAGATAAAATTTGCTCATTAGAAAACTGTATTCTTTTAAAAAAAATTTTATATGAAAAATAAATAGATTTTTAGTAATATATACATTTAAGCAATTTAATTTTTTGTATACATATTCTATAAATAAAATTTTAAAAAAAAGAAAAATATGTGCGTTTTATTTAATTATTACCCGGAATTCCCCTATTTTTTTACAGCAAACAGTTTCTTTCGTTAACCAATAAGAGTATTAACAAAAATCTTATGAAATTTATTATTCTAATTGAAAAGCATATTTCATGATACACCCTGTATACTAAAATATTTATTAAAAATACTAAATATACACCAGTTATATATACATGATATTATATATATGTTAATGATTGATAAAGTATCAAATTCAAAATGTTCTAGTCTATAAAAATTTTGATTTTACAGACTTAAAAATTTAGTAAAACTCAATGCTGTTATCATTTTTATATTAAGCGACGTGTTTATAGTAATTTAAAACCAAAAATTGAACTTTTATTCTGTTTAAAAATGTTAAATACAATACTATTATACCCTAATATAAATATGTATCAGTATTAAAATGATATACATTGATTTTGCTGATTAAACAAATTTTTTGCAATATTTATAAATTATTTTATAATTAGATTTAATACTTATTCATAAATGGCTATACAATTCGTTTACTAGCATTCATAAAAATTAAAATTATATACAAATTTTCTTTCTTATTCTCAATATACAGAGTGTATACATAAAATATCTTTAATATATAGAGTCTATACATATGTACATACTGAATTATTTCAGATAATTTTCGTTTGATATAGAAACAGTTTTGTGCTACAGTCAAATTCAAAAGTGTTGTGCACCATAAGAAGTAATATTTTTTGTAACTTGTTAAAATTTCAAGAATTTTTGTTAGTTAACTAAAAAATTGGTCACTGTAGGTTAAATGTTAAAGTATTAAAACTGATAAAAATAATTTCTTGCTTGAGGCCTACAATGGGTGATATTTTTTACTAAACAATTTTTTAACTCATTAATATTCCATTACGTCATCTTTCTTATACCAAAAAAACTCCATATATGAGTCATATGATCATAATTCAGCTAAAATAAACATTTAATTATTAGTTGTTTGTTTATTTTAAAACTGATAAAAATTCCTGGAATTTTCCAAGGTTAAATATACCAAAAATCCCCATAAGGTACAGTTAACACTCGATTTCCGGCAGTACAGTAGCGGTCAGAAATCTGGACCCCGGAGTCTGGTTTTAAAATCTAGCGCTTGGTACAGTGCCCCGCAAAATTTAGCGGCCACCCCTTGAGTTAGGGTATTCCCCACATTTTTGACTTGGTAATGTACCTTTCGTTTAAAATGACGCAATTAAGGCAAGCGCGTGTTGGGGTTAAGGTTTGCACGTACAGTACGCTTCAAAAAGTGTTCGGATACCTTTTTGGTCAGGGGGGCCCGCACTTTTGACACGGTAGTGTACCAAAAATTTAAGTACAGTACGGCGTCAAAAATTTGGGGCCACCCCCGAGTTAGGGTATTCCCCACATTTTAGACGCGGTAGTGTGCCCCATCTATCAAATTGTAACCTAAAATTCAGTCTGCGCATGCGTCGTGTACTTAAATTCAGTCTGCGCATGCGTTAGGTTTGGCTGGTAATGGGTTAACACAAAATGAAATTGTTATAAGTAAATTGTGATGATGCATAATGGGTTAACATAAATTAATTTGGTCGCTGGTATTGACTCACCTCTTAGGAATTTCAAGGCTAACAGTATAAGCGAGTGTTGGGGTCAAATGTCAACAACAAATTTTAAATACATGTACTCAGTACGTGCCAGGTCAAAGGTCAAGGTTTGCACATCGATACAGTTTGATGACTCATCAGTTCGGAATGTGTAGTACCGTAAAATGGGTACAATAGGACCGTAAGTCACACGCTTTCAAACATCGTCAAAGGTGTTCAAGTTACTCCGTTTTGCGGTGGCCCAGAACCCGTACAGCTATTCTACTTATTCGTTAAATTTTGAGATAAAGTTAACAAAAAATTTTATATTTTAATTATTACGTCATATGAGTGAGGGTGTAGTAGGGGTTATTTATGAAATTCAAGGGGTTTAGGGCTTATTTACGAAATTCATAAATGCCATAAATGCCAATATTGTCAAAAATAATAACCTTCAATAATAACAGTCTTAATTGCAGCAACTATGTCGCAAATGTTAAAAAGAGAGTTCACCTCTTCCTTGTCTTCAAGTTATTCAAGCAATGCTCAAATATAACGTTAATAATATTATAAGACACAAAATTTAACATAAAATGCATTTTAAGCACAAAATCACTTTAAAAATCATACAGCAGTCTATTGCGAGGACGAGAAAGCTGTGTACCCCTCCCCTTCTTGGCAGTTTATTAGTCGAATTTTCTCCGAAAAATTAGACTTAAACAGTCTATACGACAAGAGCTGCGAGAGGCGAGAGTAGGGGCGCTATCTGTTTTCGGACCCGTAGAACACGCATATGTAGAAAAAAAAAAGTCTGATATATATATATATATATATATATATATATATATATATATATATATATATATATATATATATATATATATATATTCCCGCCACCTTTTAATTTGTGTAAGCCCCCCCTATGGAAGTTAAGAGATGAAATTTGGTAAATGGGGCTCATTTTCGAGGCACCTCATACTATCAAAGTGGGGTCAAATTTTGGGCAAATTTTTTTTCTGACCCGACCTTTAAGGGGGTGGTGGGGGGCGGAAAAGAAATAAAACTTTTCCAAACCGGTTTTAAATAATGTTTTGGTCAACTATCTACAACATATCCAAAATTCAGCTTCCTAGGATGATTTGGTGGGAGTAGAGGGGGGAAAAACGATTTTCGCTGGATCTAACAGGCCCCCAGCTCCCCAGAATTAACGTAGAGGGTTGAAATTTGGTGTGTTGATAAAGTTCGTACCTAGGTTGTGCTTTTTGGAGGTTTTAATATTTTACCCCCACCCCCCTCATTTTTAAGCTACAATTTCATGCATTTTCGACGTTTTCGAAGTTTGTACCACTCGCACAGGTCACCCAAATAAACCTAGAGGGCTAAAATTTTGTATTCGGATTGAGTTAGTATCAAGGGGGTGCCTTTTGGGAGTCTCGACTTTCAAACCCAACCGCCACCATTTTTATACCCAAAAGAACATGATTTTTCTTGTTTTTTAACTGTTTCGTTCGGGTCAAAATCTCCCCAAATAAACCTAGAGGGCTGAAATTTTGTGTACAGGTTAAGCTAATAGCCAGACACTGTTTTTTGGGGGTTTCAACTTTTAACCCTTACCCCCACGATTTTTACGCCAATATTTCCTTAATTTTTTTGCTTGTTTTCTAACACGTTTAGAGACTCTCTAAGGAAACCTAGAGGGCTGAAATTTTGTACGTGTATTCAGTTAGTATCCAGCTAGTATCTTTTAGGGAGTCTACATTACTTTTCCCCCACTTCTTCCATTTTTACATCGGAATTGAATGCTATTGTTAAATGTGTTTTAAATGCATTACTTTTATTCTAAATACAAGTAGGCGAATAGTAATTTTAAAAAATTTAAAAAAAAGTGAATACAATTTTTTAACAAATGAAATACATACATATTAAGTAATTTGAAAATGTTATTAAAGTCACTGTTTATTTATAAATTAGGAATTTTGAATTTTTATTATTTATAAAATAGAAATTTTGGATTTTTTTGGAAAGAAAAAATATCTTCATAAAAGTCTTCCAGTTTACTATTTAAGTTCCTTTTTTAATATTTAAAAATAAAACACAAAGGCAATTGGCGGATAAGCATGGATAGAAATGCCCTCGTACGAATTGTGTTGGGTTTTTCCCTGTTAACTGCTATCGGCACAAAATTGAAATTTACTGAGATTCAGCCCTTAAAAACTTAAATTTTTTTTTAAAGCCCCGATCAACCGGACACTCATCATCAGTTTTGAAACCACCAAAATGACAAATCGTTTATGGACTTTCAATTATATTTCGCTTGTAGACACTCAATACCGAAGATGAAAGGAAAAATTCGACTTCCGTGATGGGGCTCCGCTGCTCACGGCGTTTCTTTTTTTTATAATATTTCTTTAAATTTCTGTCAATAAAAAACCATAAATCAAAGAATTTATTATAACGTTTTCAGAAGTGCATATGTTATGAATTTGCATCGACAGGAATGCATAAATGCATATTTTCATCACATTACAATAATTTTTGTCGTTAAACTTAGTCTAACAACAAGAACGACGTAATACGTCCGTGTAAACACATAATATTACACATAAAGTACAAACAGACGACACAAAAGACCTTTAAACATGTGTAAATTATTATGACTTGTGTCGTTGTGTCTATTATTAAAAGTACAACAGTATAAACTTTGCATGTATATTGATTGTCTCGGTGCTGAAGGCATTGGATGCGACGCCGCCGTAGTTAGAATCCATCTTTTTCTAAATCATTTTAGTACCGCAAGACGGATACTTTGCACCTAGGAGGACGAGAGTAACTTTGCATGAAAACTCAACTCCATCTAACGGACAAACTAATAATAATAGTTTGCGAATAGTTTTGATATTTTTCGCTAGGTAGTACCACCTGTCGTAACTCTTACGAAAATAAATGTTCTCTCAGACATTTTAATTGCGTTCGCAAAGTTTAAAGTTCAAAATCTTTACGCCTATACATTATTCCTAAAATTATTATTCAGAAAAAGTGATGTGTTTGCTCTTAGAAGAAGGCATGATATATGGAGGTAAATGTGATCTATTAATGTAGGAAAATTAGTCATCTTTCAAATTATAACATTTAAACAGTAATTATCTCGATATTTATTAATTTATCCTTCATTGTGATTTTCATGTTGTTTTTAAAGAAAACGGGGTTATTTTACACCAGCTCAAAAATGATTTTAGAGTCACAGAATAACTTTTTGTAACAGACATTATTACATTCTTGTTACATGTTTCATTTTACTTTTTTTTTTGTTAAACTTTATAGCTTCAGTTTATTTATGTTGCAATTTTACCATGATAAATACAATTTATTGAACTCAATAAATTTGAATTATTTTCACTAGCTTAGATAAAGAAAGATGACGCCCTGTTAATTTCTACTATTCCTGAGAATGTTTCTGAATGGATTTTCTTTTACAACAATTAATTTGATAATTTAAAATAAATTAGTATTTCAAGTGGCGCTCCTATGATATTACACCATTTTTTTTAAAATTAGTCAGGGGATCTGTATAAGGGATATTATGAACTTAGAACAGTTTTCTGACTGTATCAGAAAACATCAAAACCAATTTAATGAGCTATTTTTTTAAAGTTATATTTTTTACAAGAATATTTTGAAAAAAACTTCTGAAAGTAAAGTTACTCCATCTTACGGTATATACGGTATATAAAGAGATAGGTTATAAACAATAATTCTCTTTACTCTTTTAAACCCCTTTTAAAACTGCCATGAATTAACGAACAAGCAATATGTACTTATGTAGTCACAATTTAATTTCATTTATCATTAAATGACAAAAAAATGATTAACAGCTTTTATTTTTAAACAAAAATCATTTTTATTTTCAGAAGAATATTTTTTCTTATTTACAAATACAGAAACCAACAGATGTACATTTACGTATAAATGTCAATACAATTTATAATCAATATTATTTAATATTGTTAACATGTCTATATAAAAACAATAGAGAATGCGAAAACAGTAAAAATTTTATGTAAATAACAGTGGCGACGCGTGAGAGTAGACAAGGGAGATAGTGTCTCCCCAAAAAAATTAACCTTCACAACATTCAAAATTTTTTATAAAATTTAAAATAATTATGGATTTTATACAATATTGTCCATTTTCATACATTTAAATTTCCAAACAAAACGTATACTTACATATACGTATATCCAGTATACATAGTACATACATACGTTTAGACACTATAATAATGTATACGTATACAGATAATATGATAAAATATGAGCTTATAATATTATGTGGTTAGACAGAATGAATACATAATGCATACGTAGACATTTTCAGATTTGTTTCCCTTGGCTTTGTGTGTATGCGTAACAAATGGTAACAAACATTCCATTTTATACATCCACACACACAATGACACAATCTACATCATACATGCGTACAAATCTTTTTAAATGAGCATATTTTTACACCATTATTACTCAAAAACTAAGAAAGATTTTGCAAAAAAAAAATTTTATTTATATGTAAAATGTAGTAATCTTCGTAACAGTACAAAAATCATTAAAATATATTCAGTATTTTTTGAATAATAATAAAAAAACTGAAACAAATATTCAAGGTAGACAATTCATGTTTTGTCTTTTTATACATACATATGTGTTTTCAGTACGTACCAGTATAGACTACAGCTGCATACTGTAGCTTTACTAGTGGAGTAGTGATGTACAGAATGCTTCGGTACTAATATCTATACATATGTGGTACTATATACGTACACGTACTAACAGTGTGTTTTATAAAGCGGGTTCTACACGATGCTACGAACGTTCCTTCCAACGTTCGATCGAACGTTTGAGGCAATTAAGTTCGATAGTTGATGCGACGAATGTATCTGCTACACGGTGAATCGAATGTTTGATCCAATACGAATGATGATGTGTTGGTACTCAGTCGACAACGCTGTTATCTGTCTGATGTTATCTCTAATGTTACACACTGATGTTGTCTCTCTTCACATGAACGAGTCGTGCGCAACCAACGAACGCAACCAACATTGACCTTCAAACGTTCGAAGCATCCCTTTGACTCGGTGCAAGAATACCGACATCGAACGGGACACGACCAAATGCGAATGTTTGACGCTCGACATTGGACACTCGTAGGTTCGAACAACGGCTACACGATGCTATGAACCATCCAACGTCGAATGTTGGAAGGTGTTCGTAGCATCGTGTAGCAGCGGCATAATTAAGCGGGTTCTACACGATGCTACGAACGTTCCTTCCAACGTTCGATCGAACGTTTGAGGCAATTAAGTTCGATAGTTGATGCGACGAATGTATCTGCTACACGGTGAATCGAATGTTTGATCCAATACGAATGATGATGTGTTGGTACTCAGTCGACAACGCTGTTATCTGTCTGATGTTATCTCTAATGTTATACACTGATGTTGTCTCTCTTCACATGAACGAGTCGTGCGCAACCAACGAACGCAACCAACATTGACCTTCAAACGTTCGAAGCATCCCTTTGACTCGGTGCAAGAATACCGACATCGAACGGGACACGACCAAATGCGAATGTTTGACGCTCGACATTGGACACTCGTAGGTTCGAACAACGGCTACACGATGCTATGAACCATCCAACGTCGAATGTTGGAAGGTGTTCGTAGCATCGTGTAGCAGCGGCATTAGATGAAATTCGAATATTTTTGATCTTGTGGTGATTGATTATTGTCCTTTGGTTCAATTCAATTTTTTAATATTAAATTTATCAATTAATTTTAGATTTTGTTATTTATTTTTTGTAACTTTAATTAAAATGTGTATTTTTTTTTAATTTGCTTTTCTCCAGTCTCTGTTTAAATTTTTTACTTATAAAGTTTTAATTTTTTTCCTTTTTATTACTTATTGTTAGTGTAATTCTGATGTCTTAATATTTTAAATGGATACTCCCTTACATTAAAATATATTTAAATATTACCATATACTAAACAGCTAAGTTTAAAACTAGAGTTGTTTTAAAATTTTTAATTTTTTGAAGACATATGTTTAATTCAGGCTAATCACAAAACAAAAGAATTTCAATATCTTTTGCTCTTGGTGCAGCAATTACAAATGGCTAATCAAAAATTTCTATATTTTTGTTTTACAGTCGGAATCCTGGGTCATAATGTCTTGTTACAGTAAAAAAGCTTTAATAAAGCTGATTAGTGACCGAAATAAAAATAGATACAAAATAAGTTTATTTAAATATGGTAAAAAAGACTGTGTCTCCCCAGGAAATAATTTCACGCGTCGCCACTGGTAAATAAACAGAAGAATCAAGTTTGTCCGGAATCCTAACTATTTTAATTCACTATTCAATTTTTACTCAAGCTGGAAATGAATAAATAATAAAGTTAAGTATATAAAACTTAATCTGCTGATTGTGAGTAAAATTTAGGATTCACACCTCAAATTAGCTGTCCAGTTTTAGAACTTTAGACTTTAAATTACAATTTTAAGCAAAAACAGGTAAATTAATATTTTTCATGTAGTTTTCATATATGCTATTCAAATTTTAACTTACCAAAGCATATCCACCCGATTTCAAAATTAACCCCGAATTTTACCTGAATAGCCCCTCCAGAAGGTGCGATCCGGGCTTTATACACATGAAACTAGAAAGCTCTCTAAGAATAAAATTTGTGTCAATTTAAAGTTTTCTCTATCTGCCGAAGTTTTCAAGTAATCAAGCAAAATTGAAATTTTACCCTAGCTTTTAGAGGTAATATGAGGTAATTAAATGGCTTCGGTGGCAGATAAAAAAAAATACGGGTTCGTTCTTTTTCCTTACACTATACATACACCAAGTTTCATCAAAATTATAAACTTACAGTTGAGAACCTTTCCTTGCAAGTACATTTAATGGCTGAACAAAGATTTTAAAAAAAAATTTAATATTGAATTTTTGCAATTTTTGAATTGTATACCAAATATCTAGTTCAATTTTTGGTGACATTTTCTTTACGTACAGCCTTTTAAAATTAACTGTAAGCGAAGAAAAAGACAGGCTTCATTCAATCACTAGTCAATGTTATTTTAAAGAGGTGTGCAAAATTTCAATAAGATCGGTGCATTCGTTTTTGAGAAATTGTGTCTAGTGGCTTCAAAAATAGTGTTTTGAGAAAAATGCATTAAAGTTTTAAGCAAAAACCAGTCTCTCCCAACGAGGGGAATTCCCAAAGGCTCTCTCTCCTAGACTTGTACTCTGACTGACGTAGCACTTTGGGAGAATATTCACTTTGGGAGCACATATTGTACTATTAGATAATAGAATGAAAATAAATGTGTTTTCTGAAATTTCCAAACCCACATAACCCCTTAAAAAACTGTTAAATGCGGCAGAACATCGTCCCCATCCACAGCATATACAAAAGTAGGAGTGGTTTTGTATATTTCCAGCGCCCTAGCCATTATTTACAATTTCCCATAAAATGGAAAAGGATTACATAAATTTTAAACAATACTCAAAGTATCGCTAAAATATGATTACACACAACCAGATGCAACCATGGAAAAGTTCTCATAGTCATAACTATTTTCAGTATTAAAATTATTTTTTAAAATATACACCAATACCTCGCTTTGCGTCGTATCGGTTTGCGTTTCTTCGAAGTTGCGTCGCTGCTGAATTAGTACTAATATTCACTGTGCGTCGTTAGATTGTCGAAGTTGCGTTGTTTTCTTTTTTTTCTAAAAGATGGGCACGACTTTGTTGTAATATGGTGGATATGTATCTATTGATGTAATTAAAGATTGATAATAGATGGCAACTACTTTGAACATGGAAATGTTAAATTAAGTTAAATAGACGAAATCCATACTGCCGGATTATATGGTGGTTATCACATGCTAAATGTATTGTACGTACACGGTTAAAAATCTTGGACTAATTTTTTAATCCAACCTTAACTTACTGGAAAAAATAAATATTAAAATACTAAAATTAAATCCTGCCCTTATATTAAAATATTTCCAATATTTTTTGGTATTCAAATTTAATCTATTTATATTGTTTCCCATAATTTAAACCATTTTTTATTAAAATATAATACAAAATTATTTAAATCAGAAGAACGAAACCAAAAAATTACTAAAAAGCAATACACGGTATCTACATTTTTTGGTTTTGGTCTTCTTTTTGGACTTAATTTTAAACCATGTGGATTGAATCAGTCAAATCTCAAAACAGTCACATGTTGTTGTTATAGACATAGAGGCTCGCTGTGGTGCTGTCCGTTGTCGACGACTCGGAGTTCTCAAGGTATCTTGGTTTGGTTACTATGTCCTCACTCCAACCTATTTAATTTATATATTGTTTTCTCTGTACTTTTTGGTTGGTTAGTTGCGTTAGTTGACTTAGTTAACATCAAGGAACGTTTCTCACATATCAAAATATAGATATATAAATGCGTCACCGCACTCACCAATAAACAAGTACACACACAATTCGTTGCTTCTTCCTTCAACTATTTTGTTTGTTTCGTAACTTCGGTCGGGCTTAAAACATCATAAAAATTCAAATTATTTTTTAACTTAGGTTTTTATACAAGGTACGTAATATCGATCTTAAATATTGAACGATATGAAAAACTATTCTCATTTTTTTTTATCTATTGTTTAGGTACCTACGCAACTACTATGGTTGTGTGCATCGTTTGGGGTAATACATAATTGATTCTGATATTGGAATGATTATTGATAGATGAGCGGTATGGTAATGTAGATGACGTATCTTCCCCGTTTGGTTTCGAACTCAAGATCTACCAGACAAGTGCGAAGTGTTCTGATTTTTATTTATATCAAAGTTCAAATATTTACCCGGACAAATTCGGCGATATAATGTAGCAGGCAGCGTAGAATTTAAACACTTAATTATCAATCATGTGGTAAGTCTTTGCAACTGACATTTAACTGACAATAATTCCAATTATTTTTCTCTTTATTTACAGGATTTATTCTATTGTTATGAAAAATTATAGTTTAAGAAAAAGTAAAAAATCAGAAGAATCTACTGAAAACGTTCAAGAAGAAATAAGACTATGAACTAAGCCCGGAAGATCTAATTTTCTTTTTTGGAAATTCACGTTTATTTTGTTTATTGTGAAAAAAATCAATAAAATGTTACTTATACAAAAAATGCTACTGCGTTTCAATATAACCTTCATTACAATATTTAGTAATTAAAGTATTAGATTTTAATACAGAAAATATTAAAATTTCAAACCAAAGAAACCTATCTTTTAATACATATTTGGTTTAAAATATAATCCACCGTTACTTATTTTTAATACCTGTTGAATTTAGAATCGTAATATTCATAGTATTAGTTTGCAATACAACTGGAATAAAATTTGGTTTGATGACTCTAATCCAAGTTCAATTAATTTTTAATATCAGTTACATTACAATGAATTTTTTAATATAAACAACCGATTAGATTTTAATAAAATTTTGGTGTTGCCATATATGTAACCTCTGTAGATTACTTATTAATCCTATATTTTTAACCGTGTAGTTTTAAATTTTGAAACAAACTGATATATAAATATTGAACGTATTACGCGTGTAATGTCTGTTGAATCAGTTTCTGTATCGCGTGTACGACGTGCAATGAAATTTTTTGTTTTTTTTAGCGAATTTCGAAAACTCGAAATTCAGCTATTACAGTAGGTCTCATGACGCAATCTGAATCCGGAACTATGGCAGAAATATGTTTTGAGGTCCCTAGAATACGAAAATGATAATCACTAAAATATTTATATATATATATATATATATATATATATATATATATATATATATATATATATATATATATATATATATATATATATATATATATTTATGCGTTCCCACGATAACTCTCGAACGAAACGTCTAACGCTTATGAAATTTTGTGTGCGGACTGGATTCTGAACTGGCTCGGCTAAGTTCGTTAGCCAGACACGTCGGATGCCCAGAAGTAGCGTTTTCTGGCCATTTTCTATCATTCGATCCTATCATAAGACTTTAGTTCGATTTTTACATCGTTGAAAAGGAAAAAAAAATTATGAAGAAAATGTTCTTATAATTTTCTTTCTATGTTAAGTAGTTCTCGAGAAAATCGTAATTTTCACTTTTTCCTTATTTTGCTCTCTTTGTCATTGTAATAAGTAATTTATATTTCTGTCTCAGTTGCTTATAACATATACAAAAATTTCATTTTTTTACGTAAAACAAACGGTAGTTATTCAAAATCTATGTATTATAAATACCCTATCTCTGTCTCATTTTTTTAAATTAAAATTAACCAGATATTTTAAGCATGTGTAATGAAGATTTTTTTAATTTTTTTATTGAATTTTAAATGAACAAGATAATGAAAGTAATGTCATGATATAATATTATTAAATATTATAGAAAGATAACATAATAATAATGTTTATATGCCAGGAAAAAAATTTTAAAGAACTAGATCGATTTTGAAAATTTTTTCACTGTTAAAGATCTAAGCTATTTTAGATATTTTAGACAGATATAGATTACGTAATGTAAGGTCCGCCAGGGTCCATGGGACTCAAAAATGTCAACAATAAACTAACCGACCGATTTTGAAAATTTTTTCACTGTTAGAGAGCTAAACTATTTTAGATAGATATAGATTACCTCATGTAAGGTCCGCTACGGTCCATTGGATCTAGAAGTGTCCAAAAAAAAAATAACCGACTAATTTTGAAAATTTTTTCACTATTACAGAGGTAAACTATTTTAGATGGGTTTAGCTTATATGTTGTATGAGGTCGGCCAGAGTCCTGGGATCTTTTAAGCGCCAAAAATAAACTAACCGACCGATTTTGAAAATTTTTTCGCTGTTAGAGAGCTAAACTATTTTAGATAGTTATAGATTACGTTATGTAAGGTCCGTCAAAGTCCATGGGACCCAAAGTGTCAAAGTGTCAAAAATAAAATAACTGACCGATTTTGAAAATTTTTTCACTATTGCAGAGGTAAACTATTTTAGATAAGTACAGTATGTTATCTGAGATCCACAACTGTCCTGCGGATGCAAATGCGGCATAGAAAACTACACAACGGGTTTTAAAAATAGTTTTACTGTTAGAAAGATAAAATATCCTATATTATATAGGATAGAAATAAGCTACCGAACCGATTCTCAATATTTTCTCATTGCTAGAGAACTAACTTATTTTAGGTGGATAGCACAATGCTGTACAAAGTCCGTTCGGGGTCTTGGGTCCCAAATATACCAAAAATAAATTACCTAGCCGATTTTGAAAATTCTTTTACTCTTAGAAAGCTAAACTAGTTTAGATGGGTATATGCGCCAAGCACCTTATGCGAAAAAGCGCCAAAAATTAACTACTCAACTGATTTCGAAAATCTTTTCATTCTTAGAAAGCTGAATTATTTTAAATGGATACAGGTCTTAGATAAGATCCGCCAGTGCCCAATATTTCGAAATTCGCTATGTTATGCAGATGCTGCGACAGGGGTATTTTGTTTTTTGTATGTAGGTATGTAATAAAATTTTATATTATTTTTGTTTTTTAAATGTTTACTTTGTTCAATTTTCTTTTTAAAAAGTAGTATTTTCGTAACCCTGAAACCTATCTTCGATCTTTACATGGTTTGCTATAGAAAATCAAAATTCACTTTGCGTCGTTTCAATTTGCGTCGTGTTTTTTTGGAACGTAACCACGACGCAAACTGAGGTATTGGTGTAATGGATTTGGTAGTTGAAATCAAAAAGAAAATTAAAGAGTTCCAATTTTTTTTTTTTAATAATTACAAATGCTGAATCATTCTGTACTAAAAAAAGTGAGATCCCACTGGTAGCATTTTTTTAACAAATCCGTTAGTTGTTATTTATTTGAGTTGCCGATGTCCATGTAACTCCAACGCAATATACACACTTCATACGCAAAGCGAACAAAAAATAGTATAGGTAACATGATTAGCCATGAGTGGCCTTTTGTCTTAATCATTTAAATTTTAAAAATTTAATTGGTTTTTTATTACAACGCCAACGTTTTATATTTCATTCTAATAAATCATCTCAAGAATTATATTGACGAAAAAAAATTAAATTTTTAATCGTGCTGTGGTTCAACGTTTGTTCAAAGTTTTCTTTTGAACAAAATTCCTATTCCATAGGGGTCATTCATAAAATATACTACTACTAAAAATTAAGGGAGTAAAAAAAAATTGTTAATTTTTTAGTGATTTTTGAAGGGCTGTATTTACGTGAAAAATGGTCGTATCAAGATGATAAAAAAAGAATCTTGAAGCTCCAGGATTCTAGTTTTGAGATCTTTCGTTCAAAAATTTTTAGGAGTAACAGTTATCAAGCAATTCTAAGGAATAACACAAAAAATATTTTTACAAATTTTTTGCTTTTTTTTCGGCCTACGGGCTTGAAAAATTTTTTTACAGTAAAACCATAGTATTGACTGGATTGCCTGTTTATTCAGCTTCAATTTCCTTTTTTAAATTTTTCTCTACGTTGAATTGTACCCCCAATAATCCTGCAAATCGGTAGATCGATCTATCGAATGGTTTTCTTAAACCATTTGTTCAAAATTTCAGAAAAAAAGTTAAAGGAGCAAAATTGAATGAAAAATTCAATTTTTGTGAACTTTTTTCACAGAAGTTAGGCATCTTTTATCCATTAAATTTGAAAATTAAAAAAAAAAAAATCTTTCAAAATTTTTTTTAAAATTTCAAAAAAATTAAAAAATTAAAATTAAATTTTGAAAAAAATTTTAAAATAATTCTTTTCAATTTTTGAAAAAAATTTTGAAAATTTTTTTTCTTAATTTTCAAATCTAATGGATAAAAGATGCCTAATTCTGTGAAAAAAGTTCAAAAAAATTGAATTTTTCATTTAATTTTGCTCCTTTAATTTTTTTTCTGAAATTTTGAACGATACGACTATTTTTCCCGTAAATACAGCCCTTCAAAAATCACTAAAAAATTAACAATATTTTTTTTGCCCCCTTAATTTTTAGTAGTAGGATATGTATGTACGCATACGGGGGAATTATGTGAGAAGAGCGGAAACAATGTGAATCCAGACAAACTTAACGTGACTGACTCGAGTGGTTCCCCGTTCGTCTTTCATCACCACTGAAATCTTGCTTTCGGGCAAAGGGTAAGTATTTACAATTGCAATTTCTGACTTTCAATCATTCCAAAATTATTAAATTACCTTTTGCCCGAAAATAAGGTTTCAGTGGTAGTTTCCCGTCCGTTTTTCATCACTAATGAAATGTTATTTTCGGGTGAAGAATAATTACATAATTTTGGAATGAAAAGGAAAATATTATTCGAAATGGCACAGCTCACTACCATAAACGAACACTATATAATTATTTAATAAGAGTGCATTATTATCCCCCAGTTACTTTTAATCTAATCATTATTATTCCCTAGTTAAGGAATTTTACTAAAATATCTCGAAAACTAAAAAAGATATCGAAAAAATTTATTCATTCTTTTTTGTTCTACCCATCAAGTTCTATAATCTAAATTTACCTTAGATTTTTTTATCAACAAAAAAAAGGGAAAAAACAATCTTTTAGTTACCCCAGAATTTACACATTCTAAAGGAAGCGCCAAAAAAGCGGTTCTTTGAAGAGCCCAGTCAAATTTTTCACATTATTTAGTTTTGTTTTATTTTATTGTTTTATAATTTTTGTGTGCTCTATATCTTGTCTTAAAATTATTCTTTAATTTTAAATCGAATACTTGAAATTTAATTCACGGTGGAATTAGTACCTTTTAAAAATATTTTTAGAGGCAATGAAATAACCTAAGAGCCCAATTACATCCAGATTGGCCCAGTTACACGGTGCACTCTATTTAGGAAACTGTATTGTTCTACTTTATTGCCTTTCTCTGCAGGTTTTCTTTAAATAAAAAATTTAATAACTTATAACTACGCCAAAGGGAGTACAATTTCATTTTATACAATTGCAAAGAAAACAAAGTATTTGATTCGCCGTTGATCACAGAAACCCTCGAGACCACAACACTGATAAAACTTGGATACCAACACAGATACCAACATACATACAATAAAACAGAATTTAATTTTAACAGTGGTTAAAGTATTAAATGTTTTGAAAAAGAATATAAACACACCAAGAACAGTTGTTGTTGAGGCCATCGACCTTGTTTTATAAAGAGTGCGATTGTCGATCTCACTTCGTATCGAAGGTCGTGCAAGAGGTAAGGACCATTTATTGGATGCGTCTACCCAACATCAATAGTTATTTTAGAATGTTCAAATATTTTTATTTTGATTTATCACAGATTACGTTTTTTTTCAATTGTTTTAAGAAAAAATAATTACTTTTATTAAAATTGTAGAAAAAGAAGATAGAAGACTTTTCGATATTTGTAAGCTTTCGTAACTAATATTAACAGCAATGGACTCTTGTTCAATTGTTGGTAGCATAATCTCTTTTAACAGTAATAAAAATTTTATATAAAATTTTCGTAATTTATAGAGTTCCTAAAGATGTCAGATAATTTTTAACATGTTCATTAATTTAACTAGGAAGTGTTTGGCTAAGATTAGCTATTTATTTCTAAGGTCACTTAAGTAATAAATTATACGTTTGCACTACACATATTATAAATTCTTCATTAAGAAACAAATAAAACAATTTTTGCAATAAAATACTAAAAAAAGAATTGGTCGAATGCAAATTGTACTTATGCAAATAGTGCTCCGTACAATAAGTTTGTTTCTAAACATGGATTTGATGTAACACCATGTGACAGCAACATAGGACTATAAACATAAAAATTCTATAGCAACTGATCTCACTAGAATTTTTTAACCATGATCATTTTGGCTAAATCTATATCTTATGCACAATATTTATGAATTCTTTTAAATTTTTCTGAACGATCCTTTTGGTGTTAAGGGCGAAGGTAATATTTTTAAGTATTTTTCTCGGTAAATGTTATATTCGTTTTTCAATAAATTTTCCTCTGACATCCTACACGATGTCTTATATATAAAATGAATTTTCCCATTTCCCAGTTATCTCCTGAAATTAACTTTTGAAATCAGAATTCAATTTTTTATACCTCACGTGTCGATTAGTTTAAGAGAAAATTGGCTGTGACAGATAGACAGACAGACGGACACCAAAGTGACTCTATAAATATTCCATTTTGCCAACTTGTAAAATATCCTTCTCGACAATAAACACAAAACAGATCGGACATATATCAAGATCCTTCAACAATTTACAAAGTCTAGGAGCACATTCTTTAAATACTCTCCTGTAGCTAACGTCGAAAACTAAGCACGTGTTTAAATCTGATTTCAGAAGGTATGAAAATCGTATGTTTTCAAGCCCAATGGTAACTATTTATCATACAGGAAGATTATAATAACAAAAAGAACTAACTATTCTATTGACTCAAATCTAGCTATATACAGGCTGTTAGTGAATAAGCGCGAAAAATTTTAACAGGTGATTGCTGAGGTTCTTTTATGTAAGAAAGTTCATATAAACCCAAGTCCGAAAACGCTTAGTTTCCAACATACAGAGTAGATGGACTACTATCTTCAAAACGGCTACATGAGCGGCAAAATACTAAGAGATCATTTTTGTCGACAATTTACGGGACATTTGAATAAACATTTTCAAATTGGAAAAAATCATTGGCGTGCCTTGTTTTTCTTTAAAAACATGTCATCACATGGCCGTACGAATGCCACTGGTTTGAGTGGAAATATTCTGCCGACTTCAGAATATGGGTATTTATTCTGTCATAGCGTGTCCCAAATTTTGTATCAATATCTCAAAACGTTTTTGAAATATTTAAAGAAAAATATTAAAAAAGATGAGAAGCTAAACAGCCTGTATCTTGGAAACTAAGCGTTTTCGGACCTGGGTTTATATGAACTTTCTTACATAAAAGAACCTCAGCAATCACGTGTTAAAATCTTTCGCACTTATTCACTAACGCCCTGTATAATCTATGCATATAATAAAACTGTAACAAGACCATATCTGTACATGGAATAGTTTTTGAAAATTGTAGATACTGGTACTGTAAATAGTTATCGATGTAGATATCAAAATAGCGATTTTTAAAATTTTTGTCTATCTGTCTAATGAAATTTGGTATGATGATAACTTATTACCTAGGTCAACATCTAGGATACTTTTTATTCCGGAAAAGTTTCTCATTTCCACGGAAAAATAGAAAAACCATTCTGAGCATGTGCATACATTATGCAAAAACTATTGGGCGGATTTTGATAAAATTTGGTGTGGTGATGACTTATTACCTGGGTCAACATCTAAGATACTTTTTATTCCGCGAAAATGTCTGATTCCCACGGGAAAATGGAAAAACCATTCTGAGCATTACACAAAAGCTATTGAACGGAATTTGGTGAATTTTGGTATGGTGATAAGTTATTACTTGGGTCAACATCCAAGATACCCTTTCCTTCGGGAAAATGTCTCATTCCCATGGGAAAATAGAAAAACTATTTTGCGCATGTGCACACATTACACAAAAACTATTGAATGGATTTTGATGAAATTTAGTGTGGTGATAACTTATTACCTGCAACAACACTTAGGATACTTTTTATTACGGGAAAATGTTTCCTTCTCTCGCGAAAATGCAAAAACCATTTTGAGCATGTGCATGCATTACGTAAAAATTATTGTTCTATGCAAGTTCTGTATAATTATTAAACTTGTATACCTACTTCTCATTAAGTTTATAACAATGCATCGCGCGAACGATGTCGCGGGTACAACTAGTATACAATAATACAAAAAAGAAGTTTTCATCGATTTTTAATGACGAGAAATCTTACTAGACTGCGATACAAGAAGAACAGCTTATTGTAAGGATTGTTCTAATCTTCATTGAACTGAATAAGATTTATAATCAAAGAGAGCAAACAATGTTCTTTAGATAAACACAAAAATACAGTTGAAGTCGTGATTATGAAGTTAAAACTCATCAACAAACTCTGTTCACATTAGCTGACCTAGTTAGTAACTCCGTAAGTTTAAAATACTACTATATTCTCTATCTATATTACATGATTGTACAAAACACTGTAGGTATGTAGAATTGTTACTTTTGAATTTTTTTTCTTTTGTGTATGTAATACAAATTTTACAACAAACAACAAATAGCACAACCTTGAGAACAGCACAGAATTATTTTTATATCATAATAGTTAATATTTTTATAATTTATGATTTAAATCTACCCATTTATTTATTCAATTGAGAATTCATAATGGCAAAACATGGAAAGAATTACAATGTACACAACTATAGTTAGATAGTTAGAAATATTTAAGTACACTTGTGTGCCTCGCTAAAATTTCAACATAGCATAATTTTACATGCACAATGGAGCACCTAATTAGTTTACATAATCATTTTTGTTTTTTTTTTTTTACAAATGATAAAGAATCTATTTCTCATTAGTATAATATTATGATGGGGATATTTCATATTTGTAAAAATTTATAAATTTCAATAAACTACAGAATACTACGTTTTATCATTAACCTATATCTGCTCAACTTTGTAGTATACATACAAATGTTCTACTTTGTATACAAACCTTCCTAACTATTGAAAATTGGAAATATTTTAAAATAACTTTTGAATTGGAATTCAATAATGTCTAAAAGGGACTGAAGTACCAATGAAGTTAATATTAAGTACATTTACTTTTTGCATACAAAATTTAAGTTTTTGTTAATGACTAGTGATGAGCAAATGCAAAACCAAGACCAAGGCTTGGCAGTCTTGGTCTTGGTCTTGTTCTTGCATTAAGAATCTTGGTCTTGGTCTGGCTAGAGCAGTTTGAGTCTTGGTCTTGGTCTTGATATTGCTAAAAAATCTTGCATTTTCTTGCATTTTTTTATTACCCAATTTTTTCCTTCTAAAATCTGAATTTTCTCTCTTTACGGTATTAATTATACTTTCAAACTATTTAAATAGTTTAACAAGAATCTTGCTTTTTTCTTGCTTTTGTCTTGGTCTTGCTCACTTGAGTCTTGGTATTGGTCTTACAGCCATACTTATAGTCTTGGTCTGGGTCTTGTTCTTGGTATACATAGTCTTGGTCTTGGTCTTGCAAAAAATGCAAAACCAAGACAAGACTGCAAGACCAAGACTAATTTCTTTGATCATTATTAATGACATTCAGCCATTGAAAAACAACGGTGGAAGCAGTGGAAACTACAAAGTGCAGAGATGATTGACAATTTAGAACACTGTTTCTCAAAATATTTCCTATTTAATCATAAACTCAAAATTGCTCCCTTCACAAAAATCTACAAAAAAAAAAAAAAAATGGGTTGTAAAATAGGCAAAATATATTTACAAGGAGGGATTCAGATATACTTCGTACCGATTTTGATCAAATTTCGGCTGTTAGTAGAGCATGACATCAATATAAAAAATCCACAATATTAAGGTTTAACTCTCAAAATTACAGGTAAGATATAATCAAGTCATTTAGTGTATTTAATCGAACTAGCTGTAGATCAGCGGTCAGAGGACGGATGTACTGAGAGTGGAGTACCGGGATCGAATCCCAGTACAATATGATTATTAAATTTTTTTTTAAATATTTTAATAAAAATTAATTTATTAAATATGTTGCCAAAATTAAGCTAAGAAATATTCGCAAAACTAAACTTGTTTTGCAAAATGAATGAATATAAATTAACTTTCCTTACAGTCTTTTTTCAATATGAGTAATTTACACAAACACATAAATTAGTTACATACTTTAGAATTTTTAGAATATATGAATTTTTATATTTTTCAAAATTGGTTCAATTTGGTTCACGTGGACGCAACACTTTGCCAGTCAGAGAGTAAAGTTTACTTACAATAATTAAGCGCTGGTCATCAAGGTATTTTAAGGCCCGATTTACATTAACGCTCTGCTCTCACACCGATATCACTCTGCTCCAGGTTCGATAAAATATTCTTACACAATAAACAATGAGTGTATTCACATCATCGCTCTGATATCGGTCCGATATCAGTCACGGTTCTCTCTTGCTCCAATATCAATACCACTCAGGTAATATATTATCGGAGCGATATCAGACTTGTTATGGCGTGTACCTATAGTGTAAACACTTTTTTGATTCTACTCCACTCCGCTTGCATTCAGTTGTTATGAAAAGATATTTGTATCGAACTGAGACCGAACTGGGAGTGTACCCAGAGTGGCATTATAATGTGAATAGAGAACGAATAGGTACCAGCATGATATCAGCACTGTAATGTGAACACAAGAAGATCATATCGAATCGGGAGCGTAGTGATATCGGAGTGAGAGCGGAGCGTTAATGTAAATCGGGCCTAAACTGCATTTTAAGCGCCCGTAGGGATTAAAAGTGGAACCTTCGGTATATGGGAATTTTTTTTATATATAATAATGATTAATAGAATAAAAATACCAATATAAGGAAGCCTTACATCAACATTAAAAGTATTTATTATTACCGGCACTCTCTAACTCTGGTATTAGAAAATGAGGACCATAAATGGGAAATTGTCGCTTGACTATTGTGAATTTTATTTAATGTACTTATTAAAAGTATCTGGTTACAAATAATAGGTGAAAGTTGTTAAAGATTACTTAAGTACTACGTTACAATCGTTTAAAATAATACGTAGTATTTACTATTAATCGTTCCAATATAATTGCTGTACTGGTTCGATTTCCTATTTAGGCAACGATTATCATCTTCGTACCGTACCTAATTATTATTGATTAATTCTATAAACGATTGATTTCCTTTCATATAGATTAATAGCTGTTGCTATTTAAAAAATTTATTAAAAATTATTACATTTTTTTTCTAATGGCCCCATTGTCGTTACTTTTAATGTACCGCGCATCGTGTAATGTACATGAATATAGAATATCGTGGCTTCTCTGTCCCAACCTCATATCTGAAAACTCCCAATTTTTGGACACACAAAAAAAACGAATTTAAATCTGTGTTTTTACCACTATGAATTTAAGATTTATGCTAATTACACCCTTTGATGACTAATGACTACCTATATATATATATATATATATATATATATATATATATATATATATATATATATATATATATATATATATATATATATATATATATATATATGTATATTATAAATTCTGCGCATTAGAAATTTAGTGACTCAAGCACAAAGACCCTAGTTTTAAGAATCATATATTATTGGAACTTAAATGATCTTTTTTAGTTTTTTTACTCTCATACTTCCCCCTCCAAAAAACTGCACTTCCCTTTCCTTTTCTTTCAAATTTTCTTTTTTCTTTTTACGTTTATGGTAGTGTTTTCAATTAGGATGATTTGGGTGTGAAATTTTTATTTTGGTATCAAAATGACAAAATTTCCATCCGAAATATGACCGATTCAACTAGTAATCCTACCTGCATAATTTTAGTAGAAATGAAAAGAATGACTTCAAAAACCTATAAGTCGCTTTCAATTTCATCATTCTACCCTTTTATTTAAGGTTTTGACACTATACAAATTTCAATAAACTTAATAATGTCACCAAATCGAAAAACTTATTTTTCTCAAATCAAGCCTTATAGAAGTGATTTCTATTAGGGTGTATGGTTGAATTAGGGTAATTTGAGTACGAAATTTTCACTTATACAATCAAAACGACGAAATTTTTTTTGAAAATATGATTCAATAAATGTCTTGTTTCTAATGGTTCTACATGTTTAATTTTAGGAAAAATGAAAAGAACTTAAGAAAACTTTAAAACTGTATTTGCATAAAGAATCTGTTTAACTAGCATGCACGACAGCTGTCAGTTGGAATTGTTTACATTGTCTGAAGAATTTAGAAGGCGCCATCTGTAAACAATCTGTTTAACCATAGCCCATTTAATACTGGAAGGGTACTGTGACAGTTACTGTAACACGGTACCCAAATTTTAACGATAATTAATGTTATTTATATTATATACTAGCTGTACCCACGCCGTCGTTCGCGCGACGATTTGTTATAAAATCAATGACAAGTATATAAGTGTAATAATTATACGTAACTTGCATAGAACAATAGTTTTTGCGTAATGCGTGCATACGGTCAAAATAGTTTTTCTATTTTCCCGTGGAAATGAGACATTTTCCCGGAGTAAAAAGTATCTTAGATGTTGACCCAGGTAATAAATTATCACCCTACTAAATTTCATCAAAATCCGTCCAGTGGCAGACAGACAGACAGACAAATTTTTAAAAATAGCTGTTTTGTTATCTACGTCGATAACTATTTATACAGTAGCAGTACAATTTTCAAAAAATATTCCATGCACAGAAACGGCTTCGTTACAGTTTTATTATATGTGTAGATGATGATACTGTGCGAAATATTCGCGCGCACCAGCTAGTCCTATTTACTTGGCACACACCGTATTGTAATAGCCAATTCAATGCTCTGTAACTACCATATATGTGTGACTAAAAATTCTTAAATTTAATTTAGTTAAAATAGATTAATATGAAATAATGATAGTATCCCTCATCAAACGGATGGACACAACCAACTCTGTGTGGTGGAAGTGTTTATTATGTTTAAATGTCTATATATACACATTCCATGAAATATAATAATCACATTATAAAAGAAATTGGATTAAATAGGGCAAGCGCACGTTTGCTGATGATAAATCTTCAACTCTGTAATTAACTCTAAAATTCATATTCTATAACTAGGTAGCCCGAGCTATTCAGTATTCACATAGTTGTTAGTTCATTATGAAATAATGGAAGTAAATTTCTCTATATAAGTTGAACGACAGGATTTCCTATGTTTCACTTTTTGAATAGACCTCGGTTAGGATATTACGTATACATATGTATACAATGTGTGTATTTTTGATAAGGAAAACATATAATAAAATTATAATCAATCATATAAAATCTAATGATTAATTAATTACATATCCAAGTTAGGTGTTTTAGTTATTATTTTTTAATGTTGATTGTAGGTTTGGCTTGATATGGTTAGTATAAAATTATATTACAGGGTCGAGTAAGAGTTTCATATGCATATTTACAAATCAATGTTTTTGCAAATAGTTATCAAATGAACAGTACTTAAAAATAGATCTTCTTGAGATCAATGTAGACCAAATTTACAAAAATATTTTACAACCAGTTTACAAAAATAATCTGATTAAATCTTTCAAAACATTTTTAGGAGTTTTTAGGAGTTAACTTATTTCCTTGTATTCGTAATACACTTTTATACAATCTTTAAAGTGATTTTACGCTTAAACTGCTTCTTGTCTTAAATTTCGTACCTTATCAGATTGTTAAAGTAATGTTTGAACCCAAAAATATTTTAAGATATAAAGTTTTCAAGTTTTTCGTCAAATATATGTAAATTAAAATTCACATAGTGTTTGAAAAATTGTCAAACTGGATCGGCTGGGACTCGAACTCGGATCTCTTGGTTGCTAGCCAAGCACCTTACCAATTAGGTTACCGAACCGCTTGTTCGAGTGCCACTCCAATCCGACAATCCTCTCTTTTAATGCGAGATGCAGTTATATTTTTAATTTCAAATGTTATCGAGTACCTGTGAAACATTATTAATGTATGACGAACTTTTGTTCGTATTTATGCATACACCAAAATTAAGTCAAAAAAAAAAAAAAATTAAAAAAAAAACGAATATATGCTCGAATTATATTTTCGACGTATACCGTCAAACGGAGCTATTTGAAAACGGTGGGGCTATTTGGAACAAAAAAAAAAGATTTAAACTCTTAAAGAAGAGTTTTAAAAAAGATTTAAACTCTTAAAGAACATCCTCTATTAAAGACGCATTAACGTTATGAATCGTTCAGAAATCAAACAGATATAAAAGCTTAAATCTTTCTCTTTTTTTGTTCCAAATAGCCCCACTGTTTTCAAATAGCCCCGTTTGACGATACTTCATGAAAATTTGTTGTAATTCAAAATAGTTAAAGGCTAAATTATAAAATAATAGCAAAATATATTTTACAGACTAATCACCAAATGCTCTCAAAATTTGAACGAAATGAGACCAGTAGCAAGTAAGATATCGACATTTAATGGGATTTCATGGTAGTGCCGTAGGAGTGCCGAAATTCATAGTAGACCAACTAGGAACCAAATCACATAATTTCTGAAAATTTCATCAAAAACAATCGAATAGTTCAAAAGTTATGTCACTTGTCAATGGCAATCTGTCATCTTAATTCAATGTCACGGTAGCGGCGTAGCTACCGTTACTCCGATTGCAATGAAATCAGTAAGGGACCATCTAGGAACCAAACTGCATCATTTCTGAAAATTTCATTAAAGACAATCGAACAGTTCAGAAGTTATGCCACTTGCCATATGGCGACCTACCGGCTGACCGACCGACAGACAGACACAAAACCAAAATGTTTCAAGAAGATCTAAAACGTAAAATGGGTGTTAAATTTTTATTTTAGGGAAAAAAAATTTTAAATTTCTAAAGTGATCACAATGCTTTTGCTACTTTAGTAGTCTTGGAAGCAAAATTATGAAGATAATGGTTGTTTTTCTTTACTAATTAAATTATTTTTCATAAAATATCAAAAGAACTGAAAGTTTGTAAAGAGTAATTCACATAATTTCATTACCGATTTTATTATATATTATGTAATTAAAAATACGTCTTAGAGGAAATTATATGCGTACCTAATACCTATCGGGCTATTACACATCAATAAATTGTTAATAGGTGCGGAGATCCCAAATGATCGAGCACCAAGCTAGAGTTTTAATTTTTCAATTTTTTTTTATTATTCGTATTTTCTCTTCACAAAAGTAAAATTAACACAAAAAAAACGGTATTGAATAACATCTGTAAATTTTATACTAGGTACCTACATAACAGTATCCGTTTTAGCAGTTACCAATTACTTTAATAAAAACAACTGTTTCATCGCTTACATAATTTAATTTTGAAAGTCGTCACTCTCTTTATATACGATATAAACAATGTAAATTGTCAGCTGTCGATTAAAATTTAAACTGTTTGAAAATATTTTTTCCAATTGATCTCAAATTAATAACATATGTCTGGTATTATTTTCAATAAAACAAAAAACAAAAACTAGTTTAATTCAAAGATTATTTGTAACAACAAAACACACTTTTTCATAATTACGATTATCGAGTACGACGAGTAACATAGTTTTTACTCTTAACGTAATAAATAGATAATAAAATGGCACAAATGACCATATTGAGTAATGTCCGATCCGATGCGTGCGTATGTCACATACGTATGTAATTACAATCAATTCAGTTATAGGCAAGTTGCGAAATCAGAAAAAATTGATTTAAAATTGAAAAAGACTCGTTTTCTTTTTTCCAACTGCATTTTTTTCATTTACTTCAAAACAATATGATTTCATTAATACAGATTAATGATATTGTGACAACACAAATACAATACCAAATATTTTACTTAGTGTCAGACTGCTTGAATAACCCGTTAAAAACTACAAAAAATTTTGTGTACTGTTCTAAGGTTTTCTTTTTAAAATTTCTCTTCATCAATTTGTTTAAAAAATGAAAGTCGACACAGGTAGAAATTTTCTCGTGTTTTAGGTTTTGATAACTTTCATTTAAAAAATGAAAATTTCCGTTTATAAACTTCCTTCGTAAATACGAAGGAAGTAACAATATTTAATGTACGTAAGGTATGCAAGGTATACATATATTCCTTATTTTCATTTATTTTTTACATTTTTTACTTTCTTTTTCTTATTTTTCACTTCGGTACGCATCTTATCCGACAATAGGAAGTATTTTGAAGCAAAAAATATTAAATAATAAGAAATAATGGCAAAACAAATTAAGCAAATATTGCTCTAACTACTTTAAAAATATAAAGAATTTCATACAGAGATTTGAATGAAGTATTACAGATATTAGAAAATGTCAAATCTTTACTGATTAAGGGGGACCACTAGTATGACATTTTGAAAAAATTGGAAAATTTTTTTTGCATGTTTCGATAGTCCACAGATTCAAAAATAACATACTAAATTTTCAAGTGCATATCTCAAATAGTTTTTGAGTTACAGCCATCCGAAGAGCCGATTCTGATTTTCATTGTTAAGTTTGAGGTATTGAGAAATGTATGAAGGTTGATACATCGTAAATAATTTTAGTAAAAATTCTCAGTGATTAAAACTAAAAGGTAAGGCAAAGAAAAACTACATTACTAAGACAAATCTATGTATATGGCGAAGAATATCTAACGTTATCAAATTTTTACTTAAATATAGAAAAATTCTTTTTCACAAACTAGTTTCGGTTTCCTAAATCATCTTCAGGTAAACTCTGAATTGAAATGAATTCTGTTGAATTATGGATTTTCACAAAGTAAAACTATCTATATCGAAGACAAATCATCCGATCGATTTGATTTTTATTGCAACTTCTTTTATATATGTTTCTTCGTGCCATGAACCTCCAGTTTTCCGATCGAATAAAAAATGTAATATTTGCAGACCAAAAATCATCAAATTTTGGCGCAAATTTTGAAACTTTTTTTTTAAAAACGCAGCCATTTTCAACTAAATGTTAAATTTCAACATTTTTTTTCGATTGAGGTTCATAGCACGGGCAATACCTTCTAGTTTAAGAAGGTCGCTATCACTGCAGCAGTGGGGGAACTTTTTTTTAGCGCCTTAGGAGATCTCGAATAACTCACTGAATTTTCAATTTTTTGGTCCAAAAAATTTACCATGAATTTATTATATATCAACGAATATATCCTTAAAATATTAAAACATTCTATACAGTAGGTTTCTTTAAGAAAATCCCCAAAAAGCATCTTTTTTTCACATTAGTAGTCCCCCTTAAAGGTTCAGACAATTCTGGTACTGATTACAGGTTTTCACAATAACGCTTTTCATTTCTGGAAGAATCAAACTTGCAGGATTGACTTACAATCCAGTTTTAGAGTGTAGATCAGGAATAAACAACTTTTTGTCGCTGCCGGTCAAAATCAGCCAAAATGTATCTACGAAGAGAATATTTCAGGCCAGTAATGTTTTCAGTTTAAGACGGAGTTCTCATAGAACTCGACACATGGGAAAAATGTCTTTTAACTCGTTTTTTGAAAAAAAAAGTTGTATAGAAAATATATTACTAAAGTGGTTCTATTGAAATAAATACCCCTGTCGCAGCATCTGCATAACATAGCGAATTTCCAAATCTTGGGCACTGGCGGATCTCATCTAAGACCTGTACCTATTTAAAATAGTTTAGCTTTCTAAGAGTAAAAGAATTTTTAAAATCGGTTGGGTAATTAGTTTTGGTATTTTTGGGGACCCAAGAACCCGAACGAATTTTGTGCAGCATAGTTGTATCCATCTAAAATAATTTAGTTCTCTAGCACTGAGAAATTTTTTAGCATCGGTTCGATAGCTTATTACTGGCGTTTTCGGATCTGCAAGATCCCGGTGGACCTCATTAAAAAATCAGCTCGACCGTATATTCTAGGCGGACTTTATGTAATATATATATATATATATATATATATATATATATATATATATATATATATATATATTCAAAACCCGTTGTGTAGCATTCTACGCCGCATTTGCATCCGCAGGACAGTTGTGGATCTCAGATAACACAACCAGTACCTATCTAAAATAGTTTACCTCGGTAATAGTAAAAAGGTTTCAAAATCGGTCAGTTATTTTATTTTTGACACTTTTAGGTCCTACTGACACTTCAGACCTTACATAACGTAATCTATATGTATCTAAAATAGCTTAGCTCCCCAACAGTGAAAAAATTTTCAAAATCGGTCGGCTAGTTTATTTTTGACGCTTTTGGATCCGATGGACCCTGGCAGACTTTACATAACGTAATCTATATTTATCTAAAATAGCTTAGCTCTGTAACAGTGAAAAAATTTTCAAAATCGGTCGGTTAGTTTATTTTTACCACTTTTGGGTCCCATGGACCCTGGCGGACCCTAAATAACGTAATGTATGTCTATCTACAATATCTTAGTTCCCCAACAGTGAAAAAATTTTCAAAATCGGTCGGTTAGTTTATTTTTGACACTTTTGGATCCCATGGACCCTGGCAGACCTTACATAACGTAATCTATATTTATCTAAAATAGTTTAGCTCTGTAACAGTGAAAAAATTTTCAGAATCGGTCGGTTAGTTTATTTTTGACACTTTTGGATCCCATGGACCCTGGCAGACCTTACATAACGTAATCTATATTTATCTAAAATAGTTTAGCTCTGTAACAGTGAAAAAATTTTCAAAATCGGTCAGTTAGTTTATTTTTGACACTTTTGGGTTCTATGGACCTTGGTGGACCTTACATAACGTAATTTATATTTATCTAAAATAGTTTAGCTCTGTAACAGTGAAAAAATTTTCAAAATCGGTCAGTTAGTTTATTTTTGACACTTCTGGATCCTATGGACCCTGGCAGACCTTACATAACGGATTTATCTAAAACAGTTTAGCTCTGTAACAGTGAAAAAATTTTCAAAATCGATCAGGCAGTTTATTTTTGACACTTTTGGGTCCTATGGACCCAGGCGGACCTTACATAACGTAATCGATATTTATCTAAAATAGTTTGGCTCTGTAACAGTGAAAAAATTTTCAAAATCGGTCAGTTAGTTTATTTTTGACACTTTTGGGTCCTGTGGACCCTGGCGGACCTTACATAATGTATTCTAAATCTATCTAAAATAGTTTAGCTCTGTAACAGTGAAGAAATTTTTAAAATTGGTCGTTTAGTTTATTTTTTACAATTATGGGATCAGTAAATCCTGGCGAAACTCATACAAGTCTAGTACTCTAACAGTAAGAAAAGGGTTCTAAGGATCTCATATAACTTATGGAAGTCCGTAAGCTTCTTGCGGACATCATTTAATTAATTAATTCAAATACTTTAACTTACTAACTGTGAAAACATTTTTTAAATCGATTGGTTAATTAATTTCTGTCCTTTTTAGGTCCCGAAAACCTTGACCTCACATAAAATACCTTAAATCCATTTGAAATGGTTTAATTTTTTAACATTATTAATTATTAGTGGAAAAATTTTCAAAATCGATTCAAAATATTTTTCCGTACATACATATGTACATTGTACATATTTTGTTTTGTTTCATATTTAATAATATTTATCTCATAACATAATCTTCAATTTCTTGTTTACTTAAAAATTCAATAAAAAAAAAAAAATTCTTCATTACATTAGCTTAGAAAATCTGTTTAATTTACATTTTTCAACATGAGATAGAACCATGCTAATTATAATGCAATAAATGAGAAACAAAACTCTATACATGTATGTGTGTTATATCACATATATGTGAATAGTCTTCACTTGTTCTCACAAAATTCTTTAATAAAAAAGTGATATATTTTTATACTTCATAAAGAACTGAGATATAAATATAAATTACTTATTAGACTAACAAAGAAAGAATAAAAGTGAAAATTTACATTTTCTCGAAAAATACTTAAAATAGAAAGAAAATTATAAGAATATTTTCTTCATAATTTTTTTTTTCCTTTTCAACGATGTAAAAATCGAACTGCCTTATGATAGGATCGAATGATAAAAAATGGCCAGAAAACCTACTTCTGGGCAT
Organism: Brachynemurus nebulosus; assembly: GCA_035578155.1. NCBI lineage: Eukaryota > Metazoa > Arthropoda > Insecta > Neuroptera > Myrmeleontidae > Brachynemurus > Brachynemurus nebulosus. The sequence goes on along the minus strand of JAPWDM010000004.1, from coordinate 28,767,325 downwards.
CCGACGTGTCTGGCTAACGAACTTAGCCAAGCCAATTCAGAATCCAGTCCGCACACAAAATTTCATAAGCGTTAGACGTTTCGTTCGAGAGTTATTGTGGGAACACATATATATATATATATATATATATATATATATATATATATATTGATATATATATATATAAATTTTAGTGAATATCATTTTCGTATTCTAGGGACCTCAAAACAGATTTCTGCCATAGTCCCGGACTCAGATTGCGTCATGAGACCTACTGTAATAGCTGAATTTCGAGTTTTCGAAATTCGCTAAAAGAAATTTTAAGCAAGTTATGGGACAGTTAAAGTCCCTATCATGCAAGAGCAGCTATTACATCAAATAAAGAAGACCAAATGGTAGGAATAAAAGAGCAGAAGGTGGAAAAAGGATTATTATACGGCCCAAGAATAGCAGATTAATTGTGAAGTTTCGTCAATAACTTGGAAAATTAAAAATTTGCGAACAGAAATTTCAAACGTGTTTTTTACGAAACTACGTTTATCAAATAAGTACGGACGTTAACTTTTGAACCAGACGACGAATCGACTTGATTCTTGTTTTATTTTTAAATTTATTGGAGAGTTAAAACTATAAAATATAAAGCTTTTTTACCTTACATATATTTTATAATACCTCAAAAACCGAGTTCTATCAAAAAGTGGAAAAACTCGAAGTGTAAATTTCGCGTGGCGGCTATTTTGTTAATTTCTATAAGTGTTTAATAATATAACCTTCAATAGATATTATATATTTCACTGACAAATTTTAAAATTTGATTTTGGATAGCTTTTCGATAGCGTGCTTAAAATCCACGCCAATTGGACATCTGTTTTCTGAACAATTACCAGGCAACACGTGTAACAAGCACTCATGGCACTATTTTTCGATAAAACAATGTTTCATCATGCTTCAACATAATTATAGTAAATGTGAGAAAAATCTCGAGTATTTTATTTATGTCCTCATATGAAAAAATTCCAGAAGAGTACCTTATTTGTAGATTTTTAGACAAGAATCTTCTCCTTGAAGCAGAGCCGAACCATCGCATAGACAAATTAGACAAGAGACTAGGTCCCGATTTTTTGAACTGTCCGGCAAAAGTGTCTATACTAAAAATATTTGAATCAATATTTGAAATTTGTTTTAGTTTTTCATATTATTTTTTGTTTTATTTCTTGTTTTATATTTTTTTGTGTACTCTATACATATATGTTGTGAGGGTGGGAGGGATCCAGCAAGAAGAAAACGTCTAAAGCCCCAAAGTGGACTAATCTGCCCTGCCGACACTTTTTGCAATATTAGAAAAACGTTTCAAAGCAATTCTTTAACTCTGAATAAATTTGTTGTAGCCCGGAATCATTTTCACCATTAATCGGAATAACATTAGGGTCGTACAATTTGAAATGTCGTTTTCCGACCACTTGGTCGAGAATGTAATTAAGATATGTATCGGTAGTCGACACTTAACTCTTTAAATGATTAAGACGAGTTAACTCGTCCTGCAATATGGCGGCTTAAAATGCTGTCTTATGTATATATTCGCTGGTACAGGTGCAGCCATCTGTGACAATACAGTATAATTCTAAATAATGTTAAATTTTACCAACATAGTTTAGGATAATTTATTTTTTGTAAATTCCTAGGGTTCACTTTTTTAATGTTGGGATCTTTGATTTTTTTCTTTTTCTTTTTTTTTGTAGCCTTATCTATTGTACTTATCACTTGGCAGTAAAAAGTTCGGCATTTTGAGACAAAAAAATTTTACCATATGGTTTGTTTAAAAAAGTTAAGGCTGGATTATTGCGTAGACAAATAAGACAAATGACGAGGGCTAAGGTTTTATGAAGGCTCCGGTCAAACTGTCTATTTCGAACATTTGAGTCAATATTTGAAATTTGTTTTAGTTTTCCGCTTTATTTAATTTTGTTTTAAATTCTTGGTGTGCTCTATATCTTGTCGGAGGGGTTCGATAAACAGAAAATGTCTAGGGCCTATGTCTATTAATCCTTCAAGGCAGGAACGGATTGATATGAAAAAAAAACCCTAATCATTACTTTTCGACATTGTAAAATATTTTTTACAGTTGCTAATGACCATTGCAGTCAATGCACCCTTCAAAAACTAAACAAATAAGAATTAATATACATACAAACAAAATCAGTGGGTAAGCGATAGACCAACGTACACCAGACATATTTTTAAAAAGTTACCCATGAAGCAAACAGTATGGTAATTCGTTTATTATTTCCTCTTAATGTGTACCTACTTATGTGTAAATAAATTCATTCCCACATTAATAAACGCGTTTACATTTTTCACTTCAGTAAACATTGTAGTGAGATTTGTATGTCGCTATCACGCATCACGTGAGATCAAAAAGTTTGGAATTTTTATTGCAAACACGTGGTTCTGTTTAACCCTTAAGGGGGACCACTAGTGTGACCGCCAAAAAAAGGTGATTTTTGGGAATTTTTTTAAAGAAAACTACTGTGTGGAATGTTTTAAAGAATATATATTCGTTGATATATATAATAAATTCAAGGTAAAATTTTTGGACAAAAAAATTGAAAATTCAGTGAGTTCTCCTAAGACTCCAAAAAAAAAAAGTTCTCCCACTGCTGCAGTTGTAGCGACCTTCACAGTGGCTGAAATAAAAAAAAAAAAAAAAAAAAACAAAACAAAACAAAAAGCCTATTAAACTAGGTATAAAAAAATAACAGAACAGCATGGACTCTTTTTGTGCGGTTTTTTTTTTTGTACAATCTTTGTTTTACACGTGTATATATTGCAATTTTTGCAATATGATAAAAATGAAATGATACATTTAAAAATGTTCCCATGTGTAACTATTCCTTTATCTTGTTCAAAAAAGCAACTTCTAGAGAAATTGTCAGGTTCTGAACGTTTTGGATTAGGTATTTTTTATGGAACTTTTTTTATGTAATCCCGATCCACGAATAAAAAGAGGATATAATCTATAGCAGTGTTTTTCAACCTGTGGGTCGCGACCCCCTGGGGAGCCGCGAAGCCTTTCTAAGAGAGTCGCAGTACCTACTTTAAAAATAAAACCACTCTAGTTCAATATATGATATTTAATAAAGAGAAGGTTAGTTAATGGTTACATTAATATAGGAGTTTCATACTTTTGCGCGATAAAGTTTCAAAATTGCGACTTATTTTCAATAACAGTAAATCCGAATTTTAAATAATTGTCGTCATATAGACACTTTTTCTTTGGTTTTATTACTCTCATTGGAACTTGAAGTTGACGGTTGTGCATATGTTTCCAAAAACTTATCCATTTTCAATAATTAAAATGAGCATAGAATTTTGAATATTAAACAATAATAAATGAGCAACTACTAAAGAAGGCAATTCAATAAATTTAAACACTAACGCGAGTTCACAATTCAAAGAATTCAAATGGATTACTTTCGGAAGTGTTAAACAGTGACGACCGTCGTGCATGCGCATGTCACTTTTTACGCCACGTGCGCCTTCAGAAGCTACTATAAGTTGTCAGTTTTGATGTCGATATAAATATACCCCTGTTTCAAGTCATTAATTACGTATTTAATCTATACCTAACTATGAAAATAATTAATAATGATGAACGGATTCGATATTTATAACATAAAAAAATTGGTAATAGCGGAGAGTAGGGGGTCGCGAAATATATTTCCATACTAAGGGGGTCACGCCATGGAAAAGGTTGAAAAACACTGGTCTATAGTATAAATATAATTTTTTGCAGGTATATTGTAACTTTTTTATACTCACTAGTGACTGACACTGTGTAAATGTTTATACCTTTACTGCTAAACTATTTTTCATATCCTAATTTACCAATAAATACTTTTTCCGGTATTAATCCTTTGTACTCCAGTGATGGATGTCATTTACCATCCTGTTTCTTGTGACATCTCCAACCGAGAATGACGGCTCTGACATAACACCAAAACAAAGAGAGATATCCCGTAACATAATGTTGTTTGACGTCACTAATAATATTATTATTTAAAAATATGGCATAATTAATAGCACCACTCTCACAAAATCTCTCAAATCTCATAGGATTAATAATATATTCAGTGCACCTTTGGATACTGAAGAAAATGTAATAACTAAATTTAAACTGGTTAAAACTTTTGAATAATTTTATCTTAAAAAAATTCGCCAAGTGCGAGTTGGGCACGTGTTAAGGTAGGATTCCTCAGCAACTAGAGCTTTCGAGATAAAATATAGGACACTCATTCAAATATATTTTTTACGGGTTTTCATAAAAATAGATAAATATATTCGATAATCTTACATGAATATGTATTACTATAAAGATCAGAACTTATGTTGTTAAAAATGATACTTCGCTCCTCTAGAATGTAAGTGTTCTATGTCCATTTTCAATAAGGTCGATATAGAGAGAGATAGCTGTATAAATGCATATGTTTATTCTACAGTTCTCTCTTTCTATATCGACCTTATTGAAAATGGACATAGAACACTTACATTCTAGAGGAGCGACTTATAATTATACCCCTGTCGCAGCATCCTACATAACATAGCGAATTTCCGTTTATAAAAGTTAGTTTTTCTTGGAAACTAGTTGACATAGAATAATAGTTTAAAGACATTTTTTATGTGATTTTTCCTCCTCTTTCCAATGGTGTAAAAAATTTCACAAAAATTTTTGAATAAGGGAAAATTTTAGTAAAAAACTAACTTTTTTAACGAAAAATACCCCAAAAACCATGTTCCGGGCATCGGACGTGTCTGGCTAGCGAACTTGTCCAACGATTAGGGACTTCCAACATTTTCACCAAATTTTGTAAAAGTAGGACATTTCGTTCGAGAGTTATCGTGCGGACGCGGACACACACACACACACACACACATATATATATATATATATATATATATATATATATATATATATATATATATATATATATATATATATATATATATATATATATATAATTTTTGTGAATATTATTTTCGGTTTCTAAGGTCCGGGTAATAGTCCCGGGTTCAAGTCGTGTCATGACAATGGCTGTAATAGCTGATTTTTCGATTCGAAAATTCGCTAAAAAATAAAATTGATTTTATTTCATTTATTTAACCACTTTAGTACCGCCATATATTCCAATTTTTTAGATAAAAAATTTAATATCTCTATAAGTATAATTGCAAGTTTGGTACATTTTACTTAATTTATTTACAATATGACCGCCCTTTACTATACAGCCTCCAGTTACCGATATAAGACAATGCACACTCGTCAGCTGAATTTTTTCTAAAAATCTGTATGACGAGCTCAGCTCGTCGTTAGTCCTAAAGGGGTTAAATATTATGTAATATTTAGACGCTCCTTTAAGTTTATATGATAACTATTTCACCTAATCAAATTATATCACTATAGCATTTACTAAATTAGCATGTCATAAGTCAGAGTTACTGGTTTTTTCTTAAATTTTTCCTTGAATAAGACTGAACATACGTTTTACGTACTGACAGAAATCTTAAAATTCCATTAATATTTTTATTTACTAAAAATTAGATAAACAAGTTTATAAGATATTTCTGGAGTCATTTTCTATCATTTTCCGGACAAAATTTTTGAGAGATGTTTTTTAACACTAAGACCTAGATGCAAAATTTCATTCACTGGCGACTATTTTTTTCTACTTTGAATTAGTTTTTTTAATTTTCGAAAATTTGATTCCCTATACCTCCGAAAATTGCTGACACAACTTAGCCAAAATAATTTTCATTGAATTGATTGCATTGATTTTAACAAGCACTAGTATCTGTAATTTTTTCAGATTTTCTGAGTTAACAGTTTATGCTCCAACTTCATTTTAAGAGCCCTTTCTGAGAAATTAAGAAATTCTATTGTGCACTAATTGAGATTTACACCTGTAGCACGTACATATAAAATTTTATATTCATAGATTCAAAAATGAAGGAATTATGGGTGTGACAGATAGACAGACGGACTTAGGGAAACTATAAGACTTCCGAAATATTTATTAGAAACCCTCAAAATTGGCTGTCTGTCCCTAGTGACTTAATCTATCAATAGGAATAGCGTGACCGGAATAAGTTATTAAAAAATGATGTCAACACGCTGATGTCAGGTTAAGGAATAGTGTCAAAATATTGAATGTAAAAGTGTCTTAAAAACATTAATTATGTTAATTTATCTGTTGCATTTCAATTGCTTGAAACTTGTCATGTTTGCAAATAATATAGCTAATGTATTTAGCTAACAACTACTACAGACATAAATAGCTGCAATAATAAACACATGTCTGGCTCGAAAAAAACGCAAGCTATACCTACTAACTACATTTCAAACTTTTCGTTTTGTAATTGTAAATATGTAATGACAAAACAATTATTATCTGTGGTTTGTCTCACATTTTTATCTATAATATTGAAGCTACATAGTAGGTTTTATATGCAGATACAGCTATGGACAAAATTATTATTATGTTAGTGTATGAAAATAATAAAATTATTATAATATAAACCAATTTTTTTATTACTGTAAACATTTTCAAAATTTTTACAAAAAAAAAAATAAATAAAAAATGTAATTCTTGCACACGCAAGATAATCTTAAAAATTGTTCCTAGGCATTACTACGCCTTTATTATAGTTTTATCCTAATAATGAATTCAAAACACTTTGCAAAAATAACAATTTTATTCAATTAATTTTGGTACATGTTTCGATCCATATGATGATGATGATCATCATCAGATAAGTCAATATGGATCGAAACAATAATTGAATAAATTAATTGAATAAAAGTGGTATTTTTGCAAAATAAAGTGTTATTTATTAATTATTTAGCAAATATGGAGTACGTAACGCTCAAATTGATTAATTTCACAATAATAAAGACTGAAATTTTTCAGCGCTTACATCATTTATTGATAACTGATGATAAAATAGAAAAATCTTACAGTTTGTGATTTTAATATGGATGTATTTTTGGGTTGAATTACACAATAAAAAATCCGTGACGTAAAAAACGTATACCGTTACGTATAATACAAAATTACGTTTAATGAAACATAAATGGGTATTGAAACATAACCATGACCGAATGTTTTTTCGAGTAGCGAAGAAAAAATTTCATCTTTTTCGATTACGAAACAAGCACTTATATCAATATTATCCAAGCGATTATGTGCAACAATTGCATCAAAAGATGCAACAATATCATCATAAAAGTTCAATAATATCATCAATAAAGTGACTACATAATAATAACAAACAAAAATAATAATAACAACGATTATATTCTATACAGGGTGTTTCAGGCAACTAGGAAAATATAAATTTTAACATGGGATAAATTTGTTACGGCCAAAAGTCCTTGATTTTGTTTTTATTGAAATGGGACTACTGCAAAAGAATGTTTTAAAATAAATAAAAATCAATAGCAGCAAATTTATCGTAAAAACTTATAACATCCTTGTTGCAGCATCTTGCATAACAAAGAATTTCTAAAAAAAATATTTATGGGCGAAAAAAATTTCAAAATCGGTTGAATAGTTAATTTTTGGCGCTTTTGGATCCAGAGGGGAAGCGACGGGAGTGCAAGGAGGTCTATCATACACCGGGCGCCACTCATAGAGGGGCGCCAAATGTGCGCCAAAGAGGGGTGTCAAATGTGCCCCAAAGGGAGGCAGGTCTTTGGGGGCGCCAAAAAAATGAGGTATGTGAGGTTCTTTTTACTCGTCACTTGTTTTTTCGGAGGAAAAAGCAATAATTTTTTTATAGGAGCGCCATTTTTTGACTCTGCCTCGGGCGCTACTTAGGTTAGGTCCGGCTCTGAGGGGCGCTAGTAAAGTGTCGTGCCCCGGGCGCCGGTTATGTTCACTACGCCACTGTTTGGATCACCAGGATATATTCCAATGTCAGACTTGATATAACATAGTCTATGTTTATCTAAAACATTTTACCTCTTTAACAGTGAAGAATTTATTTATTTATTTTGGCAGTTTTTTTGGATCTGCAGAACCTTGGGGGACAATTTTTGTTTATTTTTCCCGGAATTCCAATAGTGTCTAAGAAAAATTTAGTAAAAATCAACTCAACCGTATTTTCTACGCGGACCTCACTTAATTAGCCGACATCAATCTAGGATAGTTTAGCTATTTAGTAATGAACATATTTTCAAAACCCGTTGTGTAGTTTACTTTTGGCGCTTTTGGATTCGCGGGATACTGGCGAATTTAATGACATAAACTGTATTCATCTAAAATACTTTAACTTTCTAAAGGTGAAAAAATTTTCAAAATCGGTTGGGTAATTTCTTTTTGGCGCTTTTGACCTCATATAGCATAACCTATATTCATTTAAGATAGTTTAGCTCTCTAAAAGTGAAAAAATTTTCAATGTTCCAGTTTCAAAAAATTCCATGTCAGGTGTTTTTCTATTACACCTGATAAGTATACCTGACATTCCATTACGTTGCAATGTAGCAGAAATTCTATTAACCTAGGTTTAGGGCAAATTTACTCTATGGGGCAAATGTTTGAGCAATAAACATATTTCCGTTCCATTTTGATAATTTAATAAATACGCTCCGAATTATTCTTTTTTTGGATATCTCCAATTCGATATTAACCAAAGAATCATACGTACTCGTCAAATTGACGACCAAACTTCTCTACCTGCTCCAGTACTATACAACTTGTCGTTGCTTGTCTGTTCTAAAACTTCTGGTATCTAATTTATTTGTTATGATAACACAAAACACATATCAATTTTGTTTATGGTTGCTGTCGTTTTGTTTATATTAAAATAGTGTGCGTCAATCTGACGACAATGTATGATTAACGTATGTTTTTTTTTTAAATTTTGTTCTTTACATATAAAAGTTTTCCTAATTTTTCTAAAATTTATTAAAGATATGGATGTTATAATTAATTTATTCAATGATAATGATAATGTGTAAGATGATTACAGCGGTTTGATTTACAGAGACGACATAATACTGAAGTTTTAATATATTGAATCGAAAACCAAAAAATGCGGTATAATTCTAAATAATGTTCAATTTTATCAACATAGTTTAGTATAATTTATTCTTTGTAAATTCTTAGGGTTCACTTTTTTAATGTTGGGATCTTTGATTTTTCTTTTTTTGTAGCCTTATCTATTGTACTTATCACTTGGCAGTAAAAAGTCCGGCATTTTGAGACAAAAAATTTTTTCCATATTGTTTGTTTAAAAAGGGTTAATTTTTTGAAAGACATGTCTTATGATACAATTGATGTATTTATCTATTTTTTAATTTTTATAATGAAAATATGCTTTGATAAAAAGATTAAAAAAATTAAAAAATATTACATAATTATATATTAAAAAAATTTTCCAAATGCAATTTTTTAAAATATTTTGTTCGGTTTTCAGGCAACTAGGAAAATATAAATTTTAACATGGGATAAATTTGTTACGGCCAAAAGTCCTTGATTTTGTTTTTATTGAAATGGGACTACTGCAAAAGAATGTTTTAAAATAAATAAAAATCAATAGCAGCAAATTTATCGTAAAAACTTATAACATCCTTGTTGCAGCATCTTGCATAACAAAGAATTTCTAAAAAAAATATTTATGGGCGAAAAAAATTTCAAAATCGGTTGAATAGTTAATTTTTGGCGCTTTTGGATCCAGAGGGGAAGCGACGGGAGTGCAAGGAGGTCTATCATACACCGGGCGCCACTCATAGAGGGGCGCCAAATGTGCGCCAAAGAGGGGTGTCAAATGTGCCCCAAAGGGAGGCAGGTCTTTGGGGGCGCCAAAAAAATGAGGTATGTGAGGTTCTTTTTACTCGTCACTTGTTTTTTCGGAGGAAAAAGCAATAATTTTTTTATAGGAGCGCCATTTTTTGACTCTGCCTCGGGCGCTACTTAGGTTAGGTCCGGCTCTGAGGGGCGCTAGTAAAGTGTCGTGCCCCGGGCGCCGGTTATGTTCACTACGCCACTGTTTGGATCACCAGGATATATTCCAATGTCAGACTTGATATAACATAGTCTATGTTTATCTAAAACATTTTACCTCTTTAACAGTGAAGAATTTATTTATTTATTTTGGCAGTTTTTTTGGATCTGCAGAACCTTGGGGGACAATTTTTGTTTATTTTTCCCGGAATTCCAATAGTGTCTAAGAAAAATTTAGTAAAAATCAACTCAACCGTATTTTCTACGCGGACCTCACTTAATTAGCCGACATCAATCTAGGATAGTTTAGCTATTTAGTAATGAACATATTTTCAAAACCCGTTGTGTAGTTTACTTTTGGCGCTTTTGGATTCGCGGGATACTGGCGAATTTAATGACATAAACTGTATTCATCTAAAATACTTTAACTTTCTAAAGGTGAAAAAATTTTCAAAATCGGTTGGGTAATTTCTTTTTGGCGCTTTTGACCTCATATAGCATAACCTATATTCATTTAAGATAGTTTAGCTCTCTAAAAGTGAAAAAATTTTCAATGTTCCAGTTTCAAAAAATTCCATGTCAGGTGTTTTTCTATTACACCTGATAAGTATACCTGACATTCCATTACGTTGCAATGTAGCAGAAATTCTATTAACCTAGGTTTAGGGCAAATTTACTCTATGGGGCAAATGTTTGAGCAATAAACATATTTCCGTTCCATTTTGATAATTTAATAAATACGCTCCGAATTATTCTTTTTTTGGATATCTCCAATTCGATATTAACCAAAGAATCATACGTACTCGTCAAATTGACGACCAAACTTCTCTACCTGCTCCAGTACTATACAACTTGTCGTTGCTTGTCTGTTCTAAAACTTCTGGTATCTAATTTATTTGTTATGATAACACAAAACACATATCAATTTTGTTTATGGTTGCTGTCGTTTTGTTTATATTAAAATAGTGTGCGTCAATCTGACGACAATGTATGATTAACGTATGTTTTTTTTTTAAATTTTGTTCTTTACATATAAAAGTTTTCCTAATTTTTCTAAAATTTATTAAAGATATGGATGTTATAATTAATTTATTCAATGATAATGATAATGTGTAAGATGATTACAGCGGTTTGATTTACAGAGACGACATAATACTGAAGTTTTAATATATTGAATCGAAAACCAAAAAATGCGGTATAATTCTAAATAATGTTCAATTTTATCAACATAGTTTAGTATAATTTATTCTTTGTAAATTCTTAGGGTTCACTTTTTTAATGTTGGGATCTTTGATTTTTCTTTTTTTGTAGCCTTATCTATTGTACTTATCACTTGGCAGTAAAAAGTCCGGCATTTTGAGACAAAAAATTTTTTCCATATTGTTTGTTTAAAAAGGGTTAATTTTTTGAAAGACATGTCTTATGATACAATTGATGTATTTATCTATTTTTTAATTTTTATAATGAAAATATGCTTTGATAAAAAGATTAAAAAAATTAAAAAATATTACATAATTATATATTAAAAAAATTTTCCAAATGCAATTTTTTAAAATATTTTGTTCGGTTTTGTAGTATTGTTAGTAAAAAAAATGTTTTTTCCAAATAAACTCTAAAATTCTCCGTAAAAATTCCATTCGTCAAATTGACGACGATGTATGATGAACGTTTCTCGTAGACCAATGTATGATTCTAGGGTTAAGCAACTGAACCAAAATGTAATGATTTTAATAAAAGTACATCTATCAACCACATACTATCTAACACTGTACTTACTTACATACACTGGACAATAAATACATGGACATGTCTGTGCATTAAGTAATTAAGTTTCATTGTTCAAAGTGGTAATTAGGTCACAAAAAAGATAACATTTTTTTTTTTTATTTTACTACAACTAAAAAAGATAATAAAAAAAAACCTTTTTCAATTATTATAGCCAAATAAAAATATGAAAATTTTCATTTTTCCTGTTTTACCGCATCATTAAATCAGTTGAGTAAAGCTTCACCGTCAGTCAGTCGAGTGTTTTGGTAAAACTATGAATACTGCTGACACCGCACCGTAAAGGACAAAGCCAAGGTGAACAGCGGACGTGGACCCGACCTTGGGTGCAACCAACAACGAACACAAGGCAATGGCTTAATGTTCAGTTCTCCTCTTCTCATCTGCAACACTCTTCTCTTTACACATTAAAAGCAATTCGCCCGAAGCGGCAGCCACTCTCTCTGCCTCCGCGCGTTTTACTTACGTGCGTGCATATTGTATGGAAGCGCGGACGGGCAGGTGTTCGTTGTTCTCATAATACCGTGGTACTGACCACAAATATCATCCAATAATTTCATATCTTTTAAATATTATTATCACTTGTTACATCATTATAAAATGAATACCAATCCATTTGCGTGTATCTCTTGTTTTTATGTTTTGTTTTTTCATGAATCAATTAAAATTGCACGATACAAAAATGCATAATTAATACATTAGAGTTTTAATGGAGTAAATAAACCTCTTTATAATATGAACATCTGTCAACAATAATATATGTATATATATATACTGTAATTAATTTTTTATTACTCATGCGGGAGTGTTACTCAAAACAGTACAGGTATACAAAATAGCACTAATATCCGATTTATCGATTCTCAAGTATATTCGAATACGTAAACTACGAATTGGCGTTGTGAGTTCATAACATACTCTGATTTTCCTCATTGAATTACAAAGTTCTTGAGCTTATTTTTCCCGAAAGAGTGTCTTTCGTAATAATATTCTATCTCTGTTAATGAAGTGCGTCATTCGAATACAGTTCGGGATAGTACACAAAGGGCCTAAGTGGACTTCCTGTTAGCGGACCGTAAATGCTAGCAAACACACCAAATCCTTACAAAATAAATCATTAATAAATTAATAAAAATACATAATTAGCTGAAAGAACGATGAGGGTTTATTATTGTCTCATTGTCAACTTCCTTGAATTATGATAATAAATTTATTTATTTATGAAAATAAGTAAGAATATGGTTAGACGTCCAATTTTAAGACAAGTATTCTACAACAGGCGCCATCTACATCATTATTTATATATTTTTATTTATTTCTCGACTTTTTTAATTATACATTTTATAATGTGAGTGATGTACAAGGAAATTGGCGGGGGGCTAGGATTTGGAAGGTGTTCGTCTGAAGCCGTCTTCTTAAGGAACCATGCCAATATTCATCTGGAAGGGGAAATACAGAAAACTTTCCTACGATAATATTGATATTTGAATTATTGTCAATAATCTTGTGTGTACGCAGTGTACGTAAGCTCCAATATTTTTTCTGTAATTCGGTCAGTACAAACTGTGTATATTTTTGGAAACACTCTGGGGATCATAAGAAACAGATAAAAAAAATAAACATTTTGTTTGTTATATGATAAACAGGGAGCGAAGGTTCGGTTGCACGAATAGGATCGGCTTTAAGCTTCCAACTATAATTAAGATATATAAAATAAAATATTAAGAAAGTGTAACCTATTTTTGTATATAAAATTAAGGCACTAAATTTCTTATTAAGAGAGCATTAATCCAAGCACAAAAATAGACTACAATTCCTCAATATTTTATTTGATATATATTAATTTATACTTGAAAATCTAAAGCCGGTCCTGTTAGTGCAACCGAACCTTCGCTAGCTGATGATAAACGTTTGTCATCATTTTCAAGACCGTGAACCGCATTTTTAAGTTTCATGGGCCTTATTTCTAGGGTTCGCAGGCCGTATTTTAAGAATCCCTGCTATATATTTATGCAATCGTCATTTTTATCGTGAGCTATGCAATAAAATAATCTTGTTGATTCAACGATGCATACATAATTTTTCCTGTAAATCTTTGTACCATTCATCATTTTTTCAGGTTTTAGCAACAATTGTATGAATACTTACACAGATAATTTTTGTTAATATTAAAGAAAACTAATAATAATGAGTCATTTAATATAATATTTATGCACCAATATACCAATATAAGAATTAATGATTTATCACCATTGGCAATGTCAAAAAACAGTTTTAAAATTTAAAATTCGATTTACTCAGTTTCTATAAAAACTCACCTTCATCGTTTTCCTCGCTGACTCCTCATATGGGAGCACATAATTTTATATGCGGCCCGCGGAGTTATGATGCGCTTCCAAAGTGACCCGCAAGATCATTTGAGTCGACCACCCGTGGGCTAGTAGAACTAACTTTATTAAAATATAGAACCAAATCGAAACAGACTAGAATTTAAAATCCTTTCTCAGACATCTTAAGATAAATTACATAACTACCCGTGAAAAAATGATTGGATCTAATTGGATCAAATTGGATATAAATATATAAGATCCAATTGGATCCTAAAATTGGCCCTATCTAATTGGATCCAACTGGATCTAAATTACCACGTGTATTTTTAAATCTTGGATCCAATTGGATCCAACATGAACGCAATTTTTTTTTATTATCTCTTTTCTACTATCTCTCTTTCTTAATATGTAGGTGTTATATACAACATTCCCTATACCTTACGGACTATGTACCATTTCCCTTTATTGTAAATGTTGACTCTTGTGGGATTCGATTACTGTTCATGTTACAGGTGTGTAGAATATGACGTCATTTTTTAAAGAATTGACATCTCTTAACGACTGGGCTACGCTATCCTTGTTTATATGTGTCATTAAAATACTATGTATATTTTTATATTTGATAAATTAATAAACTTTGAAATTGAAAGAATTTTTGTTAGAATTTTCAAATTAATACCTAATAAAAAATTACTGTTAATATTAACAAAAAAAAAAAAAATTATTTTAACAATGAATTTATTAATGGCAAAATTTTAGATGTAATCGTTGTTATTAGACTTGAAAAGTAAAATAAGAATTTTTCACCATAATATTTTTATCAGTTAAATATCAGCAATTATACCTAAATTATTATATATCAGAAATTATCAGGAATTATTAAAAACATTTTAGTATTTTTTTTAATTCCCTTTTCGTAGCATTAACCCCTAATCACCCCTGATAGCTCCTCTGACAGCTATTTTATTTCATAAACAAGAACAACAAGTCAGATTCGATGATCGTTCATTAAGAAATAAAATAACAGATACAACTGAACCTGTTTAATTTAATCAAAACTAAATTATCAGATCCAATCGAATCTGCCAAATAACAAAAAAATTAAATATCAGATCTAATTGGATCTGAAAAATAAAGAAAAATAAAATGCCAGATCTAACTGGATCTAATTGGATAAAATTTGATCAATAATTGGATCTACTTGGATCCAATCAAATTGGATCAACAATTGGATCTGACCAATTAAAAAAAACATAAAACATCAGATCCAATTGGATAAGCGAGATAAAAATTAGATCCATTTGGATCAAATTAGATCAAATTGGATCCAATTAGATCCAAATGGATCAAATTAGATCCAATCATTTTTTCACGGGTACATATGAGCAAATAATTTTGATTTATAAGAAATTGTTTACTACTTCATATTTATTTAACACCTTCTGGGAATTGTATGTATATATATTATATGTATAACAATAATCGTTCACAAATATGAATACGGAACTCGGAACACATAAACTAATAATGTCTAACAAGATAAAATGTATGGCAGTAAATCATTTAAATATTATGTATTAAATTTATAGCATCCCATATAGTGAATGCACTGCACAAGTGTTATTATATTTTAAATTACATAATATTTCAAAACTCCATATTTGTACAATATTATCAAAACAGAACGGTGCAGTGCGCGACGCGACAATCAAACACAATTATTATACAATCACTACTCCATTATAAAATAAAATTATATTATATACGTACAGTTTGGTAAAAAATTAAATTGTAACACAACTTATTATTACGTTTAGATATTCACTCATTCATTTAAGGGGGTCTTCTGGTCTAGACGGTCAAATTTTAGATGTTATTCCAGGTGTAATAAATAAAAGACCTTAAACATTTTTACTATCGGTTTTTCATCAGTTTTTTATTAACATTTGAAAAGTATACAAAAAAGTAAAAATTGAAAAAAGTACAGGCCAAATAGTAAAGTAGGGGCTCTAAAAAAAAATGCTGCTCCCCGATTGAATGATTCCGACCCCCGTGGTGATCTGAAACACAAAATTTTAGTGAACTCTTAAAGAGTAAGGATGTTATTTTCGTTATTTGAAAAAAAATATCATATTTGGCAAAATGGTGTCCATATGAAAAAGAGTTTTTTCCCATGGTTTTTTTAGTTTTGGGAATCTTTTAAAAATAGTAAAATTTTTTTTTTAAAATACCTCTCGTCAAACAAATTTTGAATTTATTAAGAAGGTCTGTGCAAAATTTCAAAGCAATCAGTCCACTAGAACTTGAGATATGATGTCAACCGTTTCAAAAAACATAGTTTCGAGAAAAACGGGTTTAAAGTTTGAAGTCTCGTTTCGGGCAGTCTGAGTTATTCAATGGTATGTTATACTTACATATATTTAATCAGCGATCCCTGCCTCGTACAATGTTTCGTCCTCTAAACTTTTAAAATATGCAAAAAAAAATTATATATTTTTTTTTTAATTTCTAGACCAAATCACCCCCTTAATACTAAATAATTGGGTACGGTATTCCCTACTTTATTGACACAAATAAGCAAGATGTGAACTTGCAGTATAAGTCATATTTCTAAACCTAATGTTGACACTTCGATTGCAAAAGCAAATAGTTTTACACTGAAATTCCGATTATTCTACAGTCCGCCCATCTACGCAGTAAATTTCTTCAGAGAGCGACAATATTTTCAATAATTCCGTATAATGCGTTCACCACGTACATCATTCAGGTATTAAGGTATATAAACATAGCTCACTACGTTTAACTATAAGTGAGTAATCCATATTACCAATACCCGTTCGCAGAATCTAAAAATCTAATCTGACGTCATCAAACAAATGTAATAAATGAAGCAAAATTAGACCAATCTAGTTTTCTGTCTCTTCTTCTTCTTTATATTAGAGCAACTTAAGGTTGTACGCCTGATTTTACTTCAATTATTAATGATGTCAGACAATTTTTACTTGATTTAGCTTATACCTACCTCAATTTGCATGTATTACATATAATTAAAGTTCAGTAATATGGATCATATTTCCAGCCCGAAATTTTGATTTTGATAGTAAAACTGAAAAATTTACTGTCGAGTCAGTGAAACTCTTCGAGTAAACCCACAAAACAAGTTTTAACCATTCTGTATGGTTGCTTTGAGAATACTTGCAACAATCTTTCGAGGAAGAATAATAAATAATAGAACAGCTACACAGTAAAAAAATTTGTGTTCTGCGTAAAAAAAACTAGTGGTTAAAATTTTTGTGTTAAATAAGTAACACAACCCTGTGTTAATGTAACATTTCGTGTTTGTGTTAAATGAAAATATTAACATCAATTTCCGAATAGAAATATTAACCTGTTTTGAACAACAAAGAAATAACACAATATTTGTGTGGAGCAAAAGAATGTTATAAGTACGTGAGTTAGATTAGAATATATATCTACCAAAATATAATATAAAAGTACGTGAGTTAGATTAGAATATATTATATCTACCAAAATATATATAATAAAAATAATGAGAGTAGTTTTTATTGTTAAACAAAACTGAAAAATTATAAGTTTTTGCAGTTACTGACGAATATAGTTTTATTAAACGTTTAAAAATGAAACAATTTTCTTACATTTTAAGGTTATTTTGTTACAAATTTAGTTACAAAAAATCATGTAAGCTTACTAGAAATTGCTTATCGTATATTATAAAATACAATCTCAAGTAAGCTTACATGATTTTTTGTAACTAAATCTGTAACAAAATAACCTTAAAATGTGAGAAAATTGTTTCACTTTTAAATGTTTAATAAAACTATATTCGTCAATAATTGAAAAAACTTATAATTTTTCGGTTTTGTTTAATAATAAGAACTACTCTCATCTTTTTTATTATATATATTTTAGTAGATATATATGAAAATTAGTAAGAATTTTTACAAAGGACTGACTTACTGTGCGTTCTTTGAGTCTCATTTATAATAATATATGAACAAAATCGTTATAATTTTTAACGATTTTCAAATATCTTAGCTGCAGTGAAAGTAAAAAATATTGAATAAAAAAGTTTTTAAAAGCTAACTCTGATAAATCTGAAAAATTAACACAAAATGTATATCCTCTTTTGTGTTAAATCATTGACAAAAAAACTTGTGTAAAGATTTGACGCATATGCTTTGTGTTAAAATAACACAAAAAATTGAGTGGACATGTGAAATGTGTTAATTTTAACACAAATTTTTTCACTGTGTATAATCTAATAATATTGCAACAAAAGCACTATATTTACCATAAATAATAAAATATTTCATGCTCACTATACTTTTAAAAATGACATTTTGCTCTAATAATGGAAATAACATAGAACAATAAAAAGCAATACATTTTTCAAATTACAATGCACCAATGCAATTGTGTGCTAAATTTAAATTATTGTTATTATTTTCCATCAATAAATAATATCACAAAATAATGTCTAATTTTTAAGGACTTAAACATTCTGAATCTTCGTTACCATCCAAAATGTTTAGTAACTTTTAGAAATAAAATAAACTAAAATTTTTAGTTTATTCAAACCGTGTCAAAACAGGTTTAGGTGTATTTCAACCACGGCCGAATCATCGCACAGACAAATGAGACAAATGTCTAGAGCCCGATCAAAATGTCTATTTAGAATATTTGAATCAATATTTAAAATTTGTATAATTTTTCACACAATAGAGGCTCTAGTAGAATAGGAAGGGTTCGTTTTTTTTTTGCTCGTCGGCTCTACTTTTGGGAAAATTTCGACAAAAAATAAAAGCACTACATTCATAATGAAAACTGCCCCGGGGCCTCTCAAAGGTAAATCCAGCCACTGGGAGAGAGCTCGGTAAGAAAAAAATGTCTAGAGTCACAAAATGGATTAATTCGGCCCTGATTTCAACCATTTTAATAATTACTCAAATTAAAAATTGATTCATGAAATTAACTGAATAAAAATTAAGTACATCGTTGAAAATATTATAATTAGTTTAGTGTTACTAACTAGTACATAGTATGCTTATAATAATTTTCCAATGATTAAACATTACTATTGCATAATAATGTTGAAAAACAGCGGAAATGAAATTAATTGGATTAAATATTATTATTAGACTATAGACAAAACAAAAAAAGAATTGCATTCATTTTGAATAACAAAAAATACTGCGTAGGAACTATGTTTAAAGCTCTAATACAGTTATTCTCAAAGTTGGAGTCGCGAAAACTAATTGAGGGAGTCGCACAAACAATTGATTACAGATTGGATACACATTTTCTACAAATTTCCTACCAATTTTGGGGTCGCAGACCAAAAAGTTTGGGAATCACTGCTCTAGTAGCAGATAATAAATGGTCACAAAAATAATTTGTTTCAATCAAGGATACGTTACCCATCAATGAAAATTTATACTTTCTTACATTTTTAGCAATTAGTTGTACTTCTTTACATTATTCATTAAAAATTTTGCCAAAGAAAATTTTATTTTTAAAAGAATTTTTAGGTTGATCAGTAAGGACGCTAGGAACTTCACAAAACTCCTTATCTTAGGCTCCTCATTATTCTGAATATTCTTTTACTTTCTCATATTATTTATTGCAAGAGAATTAAATTGAAACTTTGAAACTCATACTATAGCTGCCATCTATGAGTCAAATAACGAAGATATGTAGGAAGATAAACATAATACACAAGCATAATTCAGTCATTCACTACTAGATGGCAGCAGTTACATATAAAATTAATTTTAAAATAGATTTTCCATAAATTATTGTTTTCTACTAGAAATTTTCTTATTTATGTAACTGTAATTTAAATATTTTAATTAAAATAAATTAATGTAAGTAATAACATGGTTATTTGCTAATTTTCTTGGGTTTGACTAATTTTTTACTATTAATTTGTAAAATTTCCGTCATCTTGATGTTTTTACCATTAAAAACATAAATAATGAATCATCAGCAAAAACTTTTCGTACACACAATTCTTCACCTCATGTAATATAAATGTTTGATATACTGTGTTTGTTGAATATCCCAAAATCTTAAATGTTTTACACCGTGCAGTTCGACTGTATATTCTCTTGTGTAAACCTTTCCAGGACCCCCAAACAATTGTCTGTTAATTTTGTGTGGTCCCGATGGGTCTCGGCGACAATGTCTTTGCCAATATCCCTGTGTTTAGTTTGTCATTTGTATCCCAGTTATAATTTATATACTTACAGAATAGAATAATACAAAGAGAATTATTATACTTTTTATTGTTTATACGTTGGGAAAATTCTCTTCTTTTTCTTGTTTTGTATAAAATATTTTTTTTTTTTTTTAGCTGTTTCTTATGATTTGTATGAATATTTAATTTATAATTTGTAATGTATGTATTTGTTTTGGTTAATGGCCAAATTGCTACACAAGCAATGGCCAGATTTTAATAAAAAAAAAAAAAAAAAAAACTTTTCGTAACGAATAAGAAAAATGTTTGGCCAATAATTTTACCTTATTTTACAACTCTTTAACTGCGTATAAATGACTGGTTTAACCTTTGATTTAGGGCTGAATTAATAATTATTTCGAATGTTATTGTCACTAATTATTACACGAGGGGTTTGTATTTTTTCGAATAAATTTGGTTGATATACAATGAAAATTTGTTGCCTAGCAATTTAACGAGAAGAATTATCAACTAACAAAAATGCGACAGCGAAGCTGAAGCGTTTTTGGGTTGACAGTTCTTCGAGTTAAATTGCTTTTAGTTGTAGAAAACACAAATTTATTCAGAAAAAATATAAAACTCAAGTGTAATACGGTAAGACAATTTTACGAATAAAAAAATTTAATATAATTCACATAATTATTTAATACATTGTTACCATGGTTCTGAATTTATTTAAATTCACCAATACGAATTTTTGTTTCGTTTTTGTCGTGTTTACCTACAGTGAAATGACCAATGAAATGTTTTGTTCCATTTCTTTCGCTGTAAAAATCTGTCCTAACTTTTTTCCATGGTAAAAGTAAAAAAACTAGAATATTCTTATAGGACTTGATACACATGAGTTAAATTGTCTTACTAAATTATTCTATACTTATTTTTCCTAGTTACCAGATACATTAAACACAATCTTAATAAAGACTTTTTAAGGCCTTAATAAATAATTTCTTAAACACCTTTTTTGTTCAAATTTTTTCACTGCAGACTAACCTTCAGCTTATAGCTTCTGAATTTCGTCGTTTCAGTGGGCAGCCTTACCTGAAATTAAAAGAAAACAATATTAGAAATATTGACTGAAATCAGACTTAATTAAAACATTTTCACTTCACCAATCAGAATGAAAAATAAATTTTTTGTACGTAAAAAACAAGTATAAAAATAAACGAAAAAAATTAATATAAGTAGGCAATTAAATAACTTTTAACAAATAATCTTAACCCATTATATCCTAGTCTATTTATACTAGGCGGATTTTTCCAAAATGAAATTATTCAGTAAACTCCTAAAGAAGATTCAGGTACCTATATTTTCATTGACAAAAATCCGAATTATATTATAATATTCAAGGTCTTGGTTTATTAAGAACTTTGAGGGAGGGAAATTTCGAAATAAATTAAACAGACGCAAAGGAATAATGTTATATAAATAATAGAAAAAAATTAGATAAAAAAGTTAAATATGTTAGTTCAGGTTTTTTAAAAACGCGTCTTCTTTTTAAATGGTATTACGAAATTGGAATGTATGTTTTCTCCATATTTACATTCAGCGTGTTGAAACTTAAAAAAATTATATTATTAAACTTGTAAGTCGATCAGATACAAGTTAAAATATGTACAGCAATCTTCCATTTATTTAATTAAATATATCTAATTATCGCTATTTCTCATCTCAGAACTTTAGATACCACGAAGTTTACAGCAAAGGTCAACATAAAAAGCTACCAGTGAAATAATCGCAACTGACATACCCCCTTGGTGAATATTTTTTTAAGATATCTGTCAATTCCCTTTCAATTTTTCTTAATTTCAATGTTTTTATTATCATCAATGATTTCATACTTAATACTACAAACATACATTTTACTAACACTTCGTCAAGGTTCTTTAAATTAAAATTTAATTATATTTAAAAATAAAAATTTGTGGTAACTGGTATTGTTCGTTACAGATCTTCTTTTTGAATATTTATAAAAATTTAGTCATTTTTATTAATAGTAATTTTTACTCATGAAAGATTCAAAAAAAGTTACTCTGTTGTTATTTTATACTTCCAAATTCCTTTAACAGAAAAAACAGACCCAAAAATGCCTTTATACGATAGATTTACGTGTAATATGATCGTCACTAATGAGTTAAAAGTTCTAACGGAGTAGTCACGTGTATCACACCGTCAATTAATTTCCAGCACAAGAGGTTAATTATTTATTATTCTATTTATCACTTTTTGTAGGTATGCACGCACCGCTTCGTTTAAATATAAAACATCCAGACTGGTCTAATTTGCTAATAAATTCATTCAAACAATCAAACTTAATTAAATAAAATACCGTAAATGGGATTAAATAGGCACCAATTTAAACTTTACATCGTATTTTTTTCTATTTCTATTACGAGTACACTTACTTATTCTTTAATATATTAAAAATTTACGCGAGTCACTTTATGAGAGTAATCAAAAATTTACGCGAGGATGATCACTTTATGAGAGTAATTAAAAATTTTTGAACATATTTCTGGTTTTTAAAAAAAAATATTCCAATAAATCTTTCACCCGTCTCTAACCATCCCACACTCGTCCTTTTATACTTGATATAGCGTTCCTGTTAACTCATATACTGTCTCTACTCGCCTCTCCCCCCCCCCCCCCAACTTTATCCCAAATGTCAAGTCCTCATGATGTCCTCTTAAAACAAATAAATGTTTTTAATTATTTTTTCTCAAATATGTTTCAAAATAACCAAAATTTGATTAAAAAACAATTTACTCATAAGAACATCAACATAAATTGTTAATAAAGTTTTAAGAAACAGAAAATAATACCGTTTGTGGACCTCAATTTAAATTGATTTTTTAATATTTTTTATCCAAATTAAAGAACATTGATCCGATTCGTATCGGTGTAAATCAAAACCGCTTGCTCTAGTTTTTAATCAATTTGCACTTGTTTTGAATCACACTTAATATACATCGTATACTGTATACGATGTATACCGAACGCTAATACTTGACCCTTCTCTCTAGAACATGGAAAGTGAGACAGGAATATACAAAAATGTCAAAAGCAAGCCAAGTGTGATTCAAAACAAGTGCAAATTGATTCAAAACGAAAGCAAGCGGCTTTGGCTTAGATCGATACGAATCAGCCCAATTTATTCATAAGAACACCAATATAAAATTTTGATAAAGTTATAAGAAACAGAAAATAATACTATATATATATATATATATATATATATATATATATATATATATATATATATATATATATATATATATATATAGATATATAGATATATAGATATATATATATATATATATATATATATATATATATATATATATATATATATATATATATATATAGATAAGTATATATGTAAATACCGTATTTAATGTTTTTTGTGTGTCCTAAAGCATGTAACTTTTGATATACGAGGTAGAGACAGCTAACGCGCGATATACATATGTTCGCTTTTACGTCTAGTATTTTTAAACCAAGTTTTTTTTGTAACAATTATTCTCAATTTGTCCCTATTCACCCTTACATCCCAACTGATCCCACTTTACGGTAGTGAATGTTTTAACGGAAATATTTATGGAAAGAATTCAGTTGATTTTCACTGATAAATTTTTCCAAGCTTGTTGATATTTGCCTTTTACAACTACATAGTCTTTAAAGTCTTAGGGAATGTGTAAAGGAATGTTAAGAATTTCGTACATTAATAATTCCATAAAAAATATTATTTTCTTTAATAAGAGCTCCCTATCTTGACCTATTAATTAAATGTTGTAAGGTCATGTTATTATTATCTTGTATCAAGTTGTATGATAATAAATTTAGCGCTATTAGTACACATATATATTACAACATCAAAATATTGGTTGATAATACATATTATGTATTTCTCACTTCTCACTTATTCCGCTCTGATTTTTATGTTTAAATGTTACTGACATGAAATTTATGATGTATTAAATCCACTACAAGTATGTTTACCACAGAACAAATAGAACGAATACATCTGTCTCTTTTCTGCAATCACTTATGTGCTTTTATGTGCATCTTAGACTGCTTAGTCCTCATTCATTCGCGAGCACTCAATGGGTATGTTTCAATTGTTGTTATATTGTTACCTCTCGTATTAACACGGTATATGTACGTGGTATACGTACATCATACGTTCCACCACCACGTATATATTATGTATGTATGTATGCAAGATACTAATACACATAACATCTAACGGACTAACACACACAACTCCGCGTGCACATATATAACATAGTGGTAGGTTATTTTCTATCCTTTGTGGTTACGCTCGTTTCCCTAGTATAGACATGGTAATGTTCGTTCTCTTTGTTCTCTGATGTTTACCATGTTTATAATATTAAGGGTGTTGCTGAAGTGATATTTAGAGACATCTGTAGATACGGGTGCGAATGTGGATTTTTTAAAAGCAGTATCTGTAGATGCGAATTTTTCAAAGGTAACAATTGTACTCAAATATTTTTATCCTTTCCGCGAATATATTTTTTTCACAAATATTATACTACGTCCTTTCAAGGGTTGGCTTCATAAAATATCTCCAATTTGTACTAAACGCTATAGTTGTCGCTGCTTGTGGAGCGGTAAATGAAATAAACAAGGAAGAAGGGCATTAGTATCAGGAGGCATCAGAAAGGAGAGAACCACAAATTGTTTAAAAAGTAATAATCGTAGGCAAATTTTTTTTGTTCATTCCACGAGTATATGTTTTCACAAATATTATACTACGTTATTTTAAGACTTCATAAATATACCTTAGAACCTTAGTATTCGATGGTATCAGAAAGAAAGAATTAAAATTGTTTTAGAAATGTATTCTTTTCTATTGTTTATTCTGTTTTCTTTTTGTTTGGCATTTTTGTATCTAGTAATGGTTACAAAATTACCTATTTTCTAACAATAGTTACAAAATTACCCATACCTATACCACGAAAAAAGGTTTTTTGTACATGTGAAGACAATAAATTGCTATATTTTGTTTATTGTGTTTAGCATATGAATCTGTTCTGCAAAACAAAGAAGGAAATATGGTGTTCATAGGTATATATATATATATATATATATATATATATATATATATATATATATATATATATATATATATATATATATATATATATATATATATATATACCTATATATAGCTTTTTTATTTTGTTTGGAATATGAACACCTGGAATGAACACTATATTTACTTCTCTGTTTTGCAGAACAGATTCATATGCTAAACACAATAAACAAAATATAGTTTTAATTTTAACACCGTATAACTTATTAAAAGAAAAAGAAAAGGAAACTTCCGATCCAACAATTTGAAAGTTGTTCATGTTGCAATTTCTAAACATCCGCAAGCGGAACATGATGGTCCGCAAATATGCAGATGCGGATGCAGAAATGTGTAACAACCCTAATTATGCTAATATTACAGATATACCCGAAGTAATATATTTAGACAATTACGTCACAAATTAGTTCAACCCTTCAAAATGACGTCATATAGATTTTAAACCAATAACTGAATACAAAATTTTTAATACTCCTTAAAAATACTCCTTCTCGATTTAACATTACGAGTTAGAAAAAGATAATATAATAATATAATCCAACCTAATTAAACAAAAACAACTGAAATATTAATGATAATAATATAAAGAGGCGACTTACGTCGTTACCTATTTGTAACCACACTCCAGAAGAAGACGTAATTATAATGAGTTGTCTGTCAAATGTTACTC
Organism: Brachynemurus nebulosus; assembly: GCA_035578155.1. Taxonomy (NCBI): domain Eukaryota; kingdom Metazoa; phylum Arthropoda; class Insecta; order Neuroptera; family Myrmeleontidae; genus Brachynemurus; species Brachynemurus nebulosus. The sequence continues at coordinate 28,741,197 of JAPWDM010000004.1, read as the reverse complement.
TTAATAAGATTTTCAAATGTGTTTAATTTTGTACAATAAGGCTCAACGTAATGGTAAACTAGTAATTAGATTTTACCGTGCAAATGGTTTAAATAGTTATAAATTATAGCTATTTAATGACAAACAAATCAACCAAACTTTTCAATCTTATACCTAAACTTTTTCTATCAATAACAACTCACTCATATTTTATTTTAAAAATGCCTACTTTTTTAGCTTATCGTACTTTTTAACTTGACCTAGTAGTGTACTTTTAAATAGTTTTAGAAATCAGTTTACTTATTGCAATTCAAATGTTTGATGAATTTCTGCCAGGAAAATTCAGCTACTACACCATATCTCACCAGGTCACCATAAAAAACGCTTTTATATTCTCCAGCCGCCATATTGAAATCACTGTTGTGTGAGGAGAATTTTGCCACGCATATTTGAAAAATAGAGTCCATAACCTTTAATTTGAGATATTGCAGATCTATTTTAAGCAACACCAATTTTTGAAAGCAGGGTGTCCCGTTCAGAAAGAATGTCCTATATATATATATATATATATATATATATATATATATATATATATATATACGAGGCATGTTTTTAAAGTAAGTACCGTTTTGATATAAAAAAATCAACAAGTAAATTTTTCAAACAAAACTATTTATCTGAAAGAGCATTCTTTCCTCCACTTCTCTACATAATTTCCATTATTATTAAGGCACTTGTCGTATCTTGGGAGCAGCTTTTGTATGCCGTCGTCAAAGAAGCTTGCCGCCATACTGGACAACCACTGCTGCACAGACGTTTTTACTTCTTCTTAGACTTTTTTTTTTATATCAAAACGGTACTTACTTTAAAAACATGCCTCGTATATATATATATATATATATATATATATATATATATATATATATATATATATATATAGGACATTCTTTCTGAACGGGACATCCTGCTGTAAAAAATTGGTGTTGCTTAAAATAGATCTGCAATATCTCAAATTAAAGGTTATGGACTCTATTTTTCAAATATGCGTGGCAAAATTGTCCTCACACAACAGTGATTTCAATATGGCGGCTGGAGAATATAAAAGCGTTTTTTATGGTGACCTGGTGAGATATGGTGTAGTAGCTGAATTTTCCTTGTAGAAATTCATCAAACATTTGAATTGCAATAAGTAAACTGATTTCTAAAACTATTTAAAAGTACACTACTAGGTCAAGTTAAAAAGTACGATAAGCTAAAAAAGTAGGCATTTTTAAAATAAAATATGAGTGAGTTGTTATTGATAGAAAAAGTTTAGGTATAAGATTGAAAAGTTTGGTTGATTTGTTTGTCATTAAATAGCTATAATTTATAACTATTTAAACCATTTGCACGGTAAAATCTAATTACTAGTTTACCATTACGTTGAGCCTTACTGTACAAAATTAAACACATTTGAAAATCTTATTAAGAGTAACATTTGACAGACAACTCATTATAATTACGTCTTCTTCTGGAGTGTGGTTACAAATAGGTAACGACGTAAGTCGCCTCTTTATATTATTATCATTAATATTTCAATTGTTTTTGTTTAATTAGGTTGGATTATATTATTATATTATCTTTTTCTAACTCGTAATGTTAAATCGAGAAGGAGTATTTTTAAGGAGTATTAAAAATTTTGTATTCAGTTATTGGTTTAAAATCTATATGACGTCATTTTGAAGGGTTGAACTAATTTGTGACGTAATTGTCTAAATATAAAATTTCAGGTCTACACGCATTTATTTTGTATTTTAATACTAATTGTTTGAATTTAATTGCAATATTGAAAATAAAGCAAAAAAGGAGATGATATTAAAAATAATACCTATATTAAAAAGAAAAAACAAATTTTTTTCTGATTCAATTATGTATTTCTAATATTACAATCAAATTTCAATGACCTGTATTTATGAAAATTCATTTATAAATATATGTATACATACATATATTCGGTTTAATGAGTAGGTACTACAAAATTAATACATATTAAAGTAATGATTTAACGCTTTTAAACAAACCATATGGGAAAATCTTTTTGTCTCAAAATGCCGGATTTTTTACTGCCGGTGATAAGTACAATAGATAAGGTTACAAAAAATAGAAAAAGAAAATAAATCAAAGATCCCAACATCAAAAAAGTGAACCCTAGAAATTTATAAAATATAAATTATACTAAACTATGTTGATAAAATTGAACATTATTTAGAATTATACCGTATTTCGTAAAATCTGTCACAGATGGCGGCACTTGTACCAGTGAATCACGAAGTAACAGAGACAACATATCTATCTCTATACTACTGGAACCAGTGTAACCAGTAAGAGATAGAAAATATGTTATGTACGTGCACGGTGTTTACTTTGTATTGGCGCGCTAAACTGTGTATGTGTGCGTAATCTAAGGTAGTGGTGGCCGTCACGTGACCGTATTCGCATACGTATGTGTAATATCACAACGCTATGTGTGGGGATGTAACAATGTCAACACAACCAACATAACACATTGCAAATTTCATGATAGAGATAGTTGCTGTGTCTCCATTACTCCGTGCAATGAATATATACATATCACAGCATTTTAAGCCGCCATATTGCTGGACGAGTTAACTCGTCTTAATCATTTAAAGCGTTAACTGATCATTAAATTCTTTAATGCAACTATGAAAACAAGTCTACTTGCATGCATAATAATTGTTGCAGGAAATTCAGTTACTAAATTCAGTTGCACAACATTATGGAAAACAGAAAATTTTAATTTTCTTGTCACTAACTCTTGAATATAAAATTTCAATAAAATTATATTTTCTCATTTTTGGGTGCTTATTTTGTAAACAACTTTTAAGCTATAGCAACAGAAATGAAGCAATATACTAGAATTCTTACGAATAGCCAAACTCTCGAATAGCATCGTAGAGAGGCAGCATTTGAAATTTAGTAACTGATTTAAAAATTTAATTTTTTTTTACATTTAAGTTTTTTTTTTTTCGAGACCATTAGCCTCTCTTGGCAAGTCTGAACCCCAAGTTTTAGATGTGGCTCTTGTGTCTTCTAGTAAAGCTAAACTAAACCAAACTCAAAAAGCGTTCAAACTTATAACATTTCTACTGTTTCAGCGCTTCCACCAAGCAATACGTTATAACTAGAAATCATATTTATACTGCGAAAAAAGTATAAATTTTTGTACTTCCTTCAGAAATTACAGTGGCCATCCAATGGTACGTACTCCGATTTTACGTAGTGACGTCAGCGATTTAGTGGGGTTTCCCTCTCACAGATATGTCGTTGTTTGTCTGTGTTGGTGAAAATTTATGTACCAAGCCCGAGTCAGGGCCGTAGGTAATATTGTCTGAGGGTCTCGTAGCCTTTAAAAATTTTAAAATTTCACTGAAGATATATATGCACATATTCTGTATACGTAATATGCAAAATGCAAATGTAAAATAAGTAACGTAAAATTCTAGAATATTCTAATCATCAACTAGCAGAGATATAAAAAAACAAACTTCACCGTTGAATTGGTCATTAAAAATGAGATTAAACAGTGTAGTTTGACAAAAATTCTAGAATGTTCTATTTGTCAACTAGCAAAGATATTAAAAAATCAATTGTACCATTTAATTGTCCATTGAAAAAGAGATCAAATTACACATTTTGACAAATGTTCTGGAATATTCTATTCGTCAACTAGCAAAGATATTCAAAAACAAACGTCGCCATTGAATTGAGTACCAAAAAAGAGACCAAATAACATATTTTGAGAAATGTTCTAGAATATTCTATTTGTCAACTAACAAAGATATTGGAAAATCTACTGCACCACTTAATTGTCCAACCGAAATTAAACTAATGTAAACCAAATGTCCGATTTTGACAAACAATTTTTGCTATCTGACGAATAGAATATTCTAGAACATTTATGAAAATGTGCTATTCCGTCTTTTATTCGATGACCAATTAAATGGTGCAATCGATTTTTCGATATCTTTGTTAGTTGACGAATAGAACATTCTAGAATTTTTGTAAAAATGCGCTGCTTATTCTAATTTTTAGTGCGCAATTCAATAGTGAAGTTTGTTTTTTGGTATCTTTACCAATTAACGAGTAGATTATTCTAGAATTTTTGTCAGCTTCCGCTATTTGGCGTCTTTTACGCTGATGAATGCGATAGTGAAGTTGATTTTTGAACAGTTTTCTAAAAGTTGTCACTCATATTCATTGGTATAACATTCGATTTCCTTTGTCTACACAACCGAATTTTAAGTGCAAATTGTCTCTTAAGATAATATTGTTTTAAATAAATTGAGATAAATAATATTTACCAACCCCCCAAAACAAAAGTTTACCGACGCCCCTGATCTTCCGATTTTACGTACTTCCCCTTAAATTTGCACCGACCACTACGTAAAATTGGATTTGTGGTGTACGTTTTTTTAAAATATTCATTTTAATCTATATAGAAATTGCAGACGGCGCCTAATACATTTTTATACATATTTTTATATAATGTACATTTCCATAAAATATTTTGTTGACATTAGAATAACGAGAAGTATGTGCTAATATTTTTTTAAATATTTTTAATATTCTAAAAACACGTATGCACTAACAACTTCAATTGTACACGGGTACTTGCACACTAACAACTTCAATTGTACAACTGTTTAGTCGTTCAGATAATATCGTCCCTCGATGATAACACAGCCACATTTATGCACACAATTCCATAAGAGATTTGGCTGTGTTATCGCTGTGTTATCGCCAAGGTGCGATATGCATACACGGAGAGAAAAATCATATAATTTTTGTAGATAAAATTTCAGAAAAATTACCATGCTTTCTTATAATGCGTGCGCGATCGACGACCAAAATAAAAAATATGTGCTAGCATGGTAAAATGTAATGTGCTAACACAACTTTTATCACACTCTTATGCATATATGTTATAGTTTAATTCTTGTTGTCGTACTCTTTCATTTGCGCATCTGACCCGCAACCTTATGTTGCTTGGGCGGTACCTGTAAAAACTTCGAACCTGTAAGAACTTTATGATGCATACAAAAATGATTGTCAACAATATATTCTAATACTAATGATAGTGAAGTAACAAAATGATGAATTAAAGGGTGACATCCCCGTCCTCTAACACAGTGTAATGAATACTGCTTGCTGCTTGTAACACAGTCTAATGGATCAAGGTGCTTGGTCCGACCCGTCCGACCAAGTTGGTCGTCCAAACCTATAGTTGGCTATGTGACTTGCTATGAGTGAGGTACATTTCAACAGCGTTCACAACAAACACAACCTTTCTATGTTTTTCTTTCTACTATTAGCAGATAGCATTTCAAATATTATAATACAGCATGGTAATTTTTGTAAGAAAAACAATTAAAAAATATTTCTTTGTTGGCAATGGAACTTTTTACTGTACTGTTTTACAAATTTTACGGAACTAATATTACGAAAACAATATTCTATCCTTTAAATTTTCGATGATTAATTATAATTTTTATATTTTTACAGTACAAAATTGAATATGTTCGCCTTTTACACGTCCATTGTAGTGCTGAGCACAGTAATTTTTATATGAATTTTCTCTCCGTGTAGTAGTGCATATATCCATGTAACGATCCAATTAAAAAGTCGGCGAACACCACCGCGCTCGGTAGCTGTCGACTCAATTGTGTATATTAAATCCAAAATTAAAGGTTCGTTCCAACCGACTACTCTGGCTATCAAATAGACATCAGACGCATGCGTATTACCATAATAGATAACTTATTAGCGAACTGTTTATGTACATATTTCTGATAAAAATTTTTAACAGTACATTAACTGATCAGAAAAATACACACAACAAAAAGTTGGTTAGTAATCGCTACGTTTAAACTAGGGATGCTATGGATCTGAAATTTCGGATACAGATACGGATATTTAAAAACATTTTTTTCGGTTTCGGTTTCGGATATGTGATAATATCGAATAATGTTTCGGATAGGGTTACGGTTACGGATAATTTTAGTGAAAAGTTTTCTTAGAAAAAAGGGGAAAATTTTACTTAAAAGTGAACGTCAAACACGAATCAACGGAAATCTATCAAAAGAAATACATGCAGCAAAAACTTGCGTCGATTTAAACTCAGTTTTTCAACGGGTGTTGTCCGTTATTATCCGAAACTTTTATTTTCGGATACGGTTTCGGTTTCGGATATGTAATTATTTCGGATATCCGATAGTTTCGGATATCCATAACATCCCTAGTTTAAACTATCGACAAACTCAAGTTGGTAAGTGTGAGGGTCCTCTAAATGTAAAATTAAAATAATAAACATTATGAAACGACATAATATTATAATTTTTTTTTAATAAACAGATATTTCAATTTTTAAGAATCCAATATTAGGTCATCTTATAAAGAATGTGGTTTTTTCCATTAAGGGTAATAATTAAAATATTCGTTAAGTCTATTTTGTCCATATTCAAACAAATCTACTTCTAAACGTCACGATTAATTCTGTAAATAACAGGTAAATCAAGCAAATGTCTAACAAGGAGCATCACGGGGGTGTATCCCTCCGATTTTGTTTATTCTTTGATATGTTGTAGAACATCGAAAAATAAGAGACACGTATTTTTTTTTAGCGGCTGTAAAACGGTTTGAAGGGGTGAAATCACCCTTCAAAAATTTGGATAAAAATTTAATTTGTCAAATATTTCGAAAATGGTAAGAGATAGAACAAAAGTTTAAATTGGCGATATTACTCTTTTTTAAAGAGCTATCTATTGATATGCAACTTGTTTAAATTACATCAACGGGGGTGGTTAGGGGTTAAAATTTAGGGGTTAATTTTGCGAAAAGGGGGTAAAAAATACAATATATTTAAATTTTGTTTACAGATTTCAAATCTACGTGAAAAAATCTAATTGACCTGTTTTTACTCAATTTCATAATATTAAGTTTAGGGGTAAGTAACTAGAGGGTGACTGTGTTGACATAATCATACTATTTGAGTTATTCGGGAACTTCTTCATGAAAAATAGCTTAAAATAATTATAACATCGTAAAAATAATATATTCGAATTCAAAATTCAGTTTGATCAACACTGAAGAGGGGGGGGGGGGAGTCACCCTCCAGTATTAATTTGTTGATAAAACTGACCAACTGCGTCAACAAAAGACATGCATAAGTTCATTTTTTTAATTTTTCTTAAATTCATTAATTTTGTGGCAAATAAATACGTATCTGTACAAGCTAAACTCAATCGGATTAATTTTATTTTCATTATCTAAGAAACGAACTAGCATTTAACAAATACCAAAACAGTTAGTCTATCATTTAAAATATAGATGTCACCCCGGTCAACATTTAATCGTTTTAATTTTTTTGTATGAAAATAATTTTAGAAGATCAACACTTAAATAATTTGATCCATTTTTATTAATTTATTGAAAATTATTTACATTTTTTATTTTTTTACAGTCGCAATGCGTACACTTCTAAAGGAGTTATGAAACTCCTGGCTATAGCAGCAATCAATTACCCGACCCGGCAGTATCCACAACTGTTATCTGAACAATTTTTTGATTAAGTCAATAAATTTAGCCGTAATAAAAATAGCAATTCTCAAAAAATTCACTGTATTTTCCGTACATGAAAACAAAGAACAATCAGATGGAGAGTACAAAAATAGTATTTATAACTAATTATTTTAAATTCACTATGTTGGTCAACCGATGATTCATCTATATAAAGGTGGACGCATGTACTCTGTAAGCCGTTATTACACGTCTTACACCTTTCATTCCTTCCCACCTAGGCATACCATCAATTAAAGTCAGCACACACTTAGATACGCCATTATAAAATAATTACCTACCAATAAATGAGGATGAATCTATTAAATACATTAAATTTTAACTACTATGATTGTGAATTCTTTTAATCAAAATATTTTTAAAACTTTTATAAAAGAAAATCACTGAAAAGAATTTTGCTTGCAAGGGAAGTTGAATACGAATAGAAGATACTTATATATTTTGAATAGGCGGGAAAATGGCGGGAACTCGTTGAGATGACGTCATTAATCCGTCGTTTTTTAAGATCGCTTCTCAATGTACATATTATCAGAAAATGTACCACAAAATTTAAAATGTAATACAACATTTTCAGAAATATAAAATGAATATTTTTTCTCTTCGGATATTTATCAATATCGGAAAACAATAAATTCTTTTTATATTTCAATGGCAATGTTAATAAAAAAAATATTACACATTTTTGTATAATTAGAATTACATACAAGAACCACTTACTACGTAAGTATTGTACCACATTGTATGTAATTATGTGGTAGTTATTACAAGGAATTGATCATAAGTACAGTACGCGCTCAATTAGACGATGAATTTTATTTTATCACAAAAATCGAAATTTTTTTTTTTTTTTGAAACCAAATAATTTTCAATATTTGTTCTATCATTCAATATTCATTCCCAGCACTCTCGCCATAACAATTTGTTAATCACAATGGATGATGATTTTTGAAAGAAATTATTAGTTGCTAATAATTGCCAAGAACCAAGTTCGAGCTAAAATACATCCAAATAAAACATGTGTTCAGGTATTCAGTGTTTAAAATACGTTCAAAATAATAGGGTAACTCTAATGATACAAAGGAAAAAAACTGCAGAAAGTATTGTAATTGAATTCGTAGAGTAAGATTTATACCATCAAATTCACGGAACCATTTCGTATTGATACGGATTAATGCAACGAACAAAGAACATCATACACATGAAAAAGTAGTGCGTTAAATAATGATACATATTGCAGCAGGTGTGAATATAATATGTACTGTTTGCTGTTGCAATACGGTACTTGACTGTATTTAAAATTTGTGTCAAATGTTAAATAATTCTATGCATTATTATTACAAATGTCCAATTTTAATTATGAAACATAACAAAATTTGATAACTGTTTAGAAATTTTATTTTGAAAATCGCCATTTTTCAATAAATATTCAAATCAGTGAAAACGCGCCATTTCTTGAAAATGACGTAACATTTTGTAGCTACATATGTCGATTTTGATAATTTTCATCGGTGAGGTGAAACTGTGTTTTCTTTTGAATATTTCTATTAGCTTACACACATATATTAATAATAATCGACCAGAATTCAAATAAATACTTGCTTTTACTTTGACATTTTATGAATATAATAAAAGTTTTGAGGTTATAAATATTGACATTGTCGTTTAATTGCTTCAAAATGTGACGTCACTATAGTGAGGTGTTTTTCCCGCCTTTTTCTCATTTAAAATTGTAGGGTTATTTTTTTGATGATTTTTTACAAAATCTGTCGAAAATAAAAAAAATTACTTAACTGATATGGAAAAACAATGCTTTTAGAATATTTTTGTAACTTCAGTCAAGTACCCTATTGTAACAATATTGTCAGTATACCTATCATTATTTAACGCACTACTTTCTCGTAAGTTCTTTGTTCATTGCATAGAGCCTGGGATCCGAAATGTTTTTATGAACTTGATGGTATATTATACGCGTTATACGCAATACTATTTTTTTAGATATCTTTAATTTTTTAAATTGTAGCAGTTTCATAAAATACAGTGACTGTTAAAAATTATTTCTATTACATTCTTCACGCCCTGGTGAATAGTGTCCACGATGTAGCTCAACTGGTTAAACTTAACGAAAAAAGAATATTCGTCTGAAAATTAAGCACAATGAAAAAAAGAAACAGTTAATCTATGATCACTCAACTTTGTAGACAGCTTTGTACCAAACCTATTTTACAAAAAAAAAAAAAAAATTGGATCTCTTACACGATAATGAAAATTAAGTTAAACGTATGATAAATATTCGTTATATTGTAAAGTCCAACTGTTAAAATAATCAAAATAATACATAAATTAATACTGACTATTACAGTTTAAAACTGTTTCTTAAGGGTCGCTCCACACCATAGTGCCGATCACAGTTTATTCTTGGTCCGGTAAAATATTGTTATATAAGAAACAAATGAGTGTATTGATACTATCCCTACCCATCAAGCTTTGGTTCAATCACTCTGGAGTAAGAGTAATCACTTACAGCATATTTGACAATGAGAACGAACTTGTCCAGCATAATCATACTGATAGTGTTGAAAGCTTTAGTCAATCAGTCAATAACGTAACAATCGATGAATGACACTGGACCATGGAGAACAAACCATGAGCGCACTATAGTGTGAAGCGACCCTAAATATTTTTATAAAGATTAGTAACAGAAGGTTAGCTTAATTTCTTAATTAGGATTTTATTTGTCGATTTATCAGTTTCTTTTAAACCTTGATTGTACCACACTAACAGTTTTTGTCGTGATAAAATTACGATGTTACTGTACTTAAATATTTATACTGTCTCTGATACTAGCCGTCCGTTCTACTTTTATAACACACTTAAATCATTACTACTTCCACGTAAATGATCGATTAGATGAAACACAAATCAGATTTTTTTCGTTCAGATCGAACGGTAAACAACAAACTGTGTTTAATTAATGTTTTGAATGTTTTCTTCATGTTTTATTAATCGTTTCAAGTTTCACTTTTGACACTCACTGTGCTGTTATGTTCTGTTCTCTGTTATTAGTTTTAATGAACTTTTATTACCAGTTAATTAGCACACGCTGACATTAGCCAGATATGAATATTTTTAAAAAATACCAATAATTTTTTTAGCATTGAAAAAACAAGTACTTAAAATTAATAATTATAGGCTGCGTAATTAGTCTTAATCTTAGAAGTAGCTTTTAAACTTTCGGGAATTTTCATGGTTTTAAATAAATCGATTTAAGTTCTCTTTTAAATAAAATTAATGAAATTGTGTTAAAGGCTCTATAGAATTGCACTAGCGCAGAATGTTACAGATGTGGTTTCAGCGAAGGTGGGATGATAAGAGATCTCTTATTGAACTCTGTGGAATTGCAGATGAATCGAAATTGAAGTCGGGGGTGCTAAATCCAAATAAACAACATGTCAAGTTAGTAGCCCCAAAAGTATTTTATTATGAAATTTGCGCACTGACATTGTATTCGAAAGTGCAACTGGGACCGGCCTTTAAAAATCGGAATTGAAGCTCTATAACATCTTTAATGATGAACTAATTCCAAAAACAATATGATTAACAATTCGTCAGAAATAACCACTTTAGTGAAAGAATTCTGCGTTCAGTTTTTAACACAATAGTATGTTATACACCATGGGACTAAAGTGTGAGTTTTAATCCCAAGTGTAAAAAATATTGTTGCCAACAATGCACACGAGGGGTTAAAAAAAAACACTTTAGTCCTGTGGCGTATAATTATACTACATATTTTTTGCAATTCCGGATAATTTAAAATTATAAAAATTAAGAGAAAATTATTCAAATATCATTCAAATTGTATGTAATAATATTACATCAAGTATGCTTTGGATACATCACTCGAATTTTACAATACAATGTTAACTGCTTGTCTTATCTACAAGTTTGAATTTATTAAGTTACCTAGCAGTGCTGTTTAAGTTAAATTTTGTTTTCTGATTGGTGATGCTCTGTAACTTGTACTTGTTGATTGGTTTAAAAGCAGTCGAGCAAAAGAATTTTTTAGTCCTTTGGGACTAAAAGTGACACTTTAATCCATATTACTCCGGATTAAATCATGCGTTTAGTCCGGGAATTATAAAAAAAAAAAACAATTATCGACTCAATTTTTATTGTAAATACTTGAATGCCGTGTAAAGAGTCAATTTCACGATATAGCATGTCAATACTGAAAATTCATAGCGTCTGTGAATAATTTACACTTAAATCAAATTCGCGTGCGTGTGATTCACTGACTAGATTTCTGAAGTTGTAAAACAATTTGGTCAAATTTTTCTCTCAATTCTAAGTATATGTTAAAATAGACATTTTAAAATGAATTTTTATTTTTTTATGTATACCGTAAAGCGGTCTTCATTCGGTCAGGGGTTGTACCCTGACTCGGTCACCCATGTCGCGATTGATAAAAATATTTGCTATTAAGACACCTGACAACCTAATCTTTCACAATTGGTCTCGTTTTCATCATTTATAAAAACTAATCAGCTGTAAATGTCTTTCAACTCTGACTGGTTTGTCTAATATATAATACCAAGTTGGCCAAATAACCTACAAACAGCGCCGGAATATTTTTGTCTAGTTAAGGCATAGATAATCGGACATTGAATAATAAATCGAAAGGAAACGGCTTTATTCGATTCTAAACTTAATCGGCATCGATATTTCGATAGGTGTATAATCGTATCCTTAGCAACACAAAAAATATTCGGTGTAAACAAATTCTATTGTTGACTCGGTCACTCTCATTTTTGGTGAGAAATCTTGTTTCTTTTAAATTTAAGTATTCGTTTGATGGATATAACATAATTTAGGGTGTTAAAATAGGCCTATGTTACTTTATTACATTATACTAATTCGTAAAACACTATCCCTTACTCTACGTTAACCAATAAAATATCTTACTCTTTGTATGTGGTGTGTCATTGATTTTTTCCCATATTTCTTACATCTGACTTTGCAAGCTTTGCAACCAATCACCAACTGTTGTAAACAAGCTCTGATGTCTAAATATGTGCCCGAATTCGGACTGAAAAGATTAGTTTCGACGTTGTAATGCAATTTAAGTAGGTGACCGACTCAACAACGTTTTACCATGTTGACTCGGTCACTATTATTTATTTTTTTATTATTTTTATTTACACACACACATATAGGTTGAAGATTCACGGATATAATAAAGGAAACATACTTTATGAGATAGAAATAGTGATGAGCAAAATTAGTCTCGGTCTTGCAGTCTTGTCTTGGTCTTGCATCTTTTGCAAGTATAATTAGTAGTGAAACTTTTTAAAGCAATATTAAAAATTGTTTTTTTAAAAATTCGAATTAAATACTTGCAATTAAAAATGTGTGATGCTGTCATAAATCAATATAATGCTTTCAACTACCTTCAAAATCTTTTGGTCGAATAGTAAGTAAAATATCGGCGTTTAATAGGTTTTACAACTTTAAATAATAATAATAGATTTTACCACGTTTAATAGAAATTCATGTGGGACTAACTAAAGCCTTGAAAATTTCATCGAAATTAGTCGAATAGTTCCGAAGTTACGCGTTGGAAGGTTTTACGAATACTAAGGTGGACAAAGAGGCAGCCACAAGACAAATTTTTTTTAGGAACCGTAAAGAGTAAAAATTCTGATTTTTGAAAGAAAAAATTTTTACCTCACAAAGATGATTATAATGTTTTTCTTATTTTGGTAGATTCGGAAACAAAATAATGGTTAGGCGAAATGGAATCGATGGTTATGTGTATAGTCAGTAAAAAGCTAGGAAACTAATTTATGATAGGTTGTTGACACCCTAAAATTTGAAACATAAACAGTTTAAATACAATATGTAGAATAGAATATAAGAAAGGTCAAGCGAGAAAACGTTAACATAGAAATACTTTTTTTAAAAATTTACTTGTTTCTATTTTGTTTTACTGACGTACGATACGATATACAAATTACAAAATAAACCAATTTTCTATACTAATCCACAGAATAGGTAAAGGATCGATTAGACCAATTCGACCGTTGGACCCAAAAGCTATTAAATCAGAATGTGAGTATATCGTATACCTTGACACAACACGTGACAAATTGGATAAAACATGTATCAAATTTTTTTTATCCTAAATTAATATCTACTTGACTTTAATTGTTCCGAAATTATTACCTACTTGAGTGTTTGATTATGAATGAGTGAAGTAGGGTAATAAAATTATATTGGAGCGACTGTCCGGTCGATCGTACCGGTATGTCTACACATTAAGAGAATTTCGCACATATGTTAAACATTCCAAGCAAAGCAGCACAATGTGAAGCGACGACAGTTTATTATTTTATGATTATTTTTTCAAGTGACCCTTTAGGACTGTTCAATTTCTTTTTGTCACATAATATTTATTTTTTATTACTCATGCGGGAGAAGTACTAACTTGGCGCACACATTTCTGTACGCAAAATAGCTGTTTGCCCACTGTACTCTTCCCGCATACTTTTTTGCGTGTGGAAAGTTACTTTCCACACGCAAATTAACAAGAAAACACGCAAAATTTAATCAAAACACGCAAAGCCGCCTGTTAATTTTTCATTTAATAAATATTTCATAATTATTTCTATAGAAACCACCAACAAAGTAATTTAAACGATAATTAATTCAGAAAAAAAAGACGAACACTTAAAAATATTATTTTAAAAAGTAATAAAAATGTCAAAACTAGTGATAATAATAGAAAAAAGTATGTGAAATTCGTAATAAAAAATAGTATGTGCAACTCGTGCGGGATTGTCGATTGCCCCACTCAAGCGAATGAGCGCACGAACGTAGTGAGTGTGCTCAACTTCGCTTTCGTGGGCAATCGACAATTTCCCGCACTTATTGCACAATATACTATTTTATTACTGTAGGTCAATTCCAGTTTTTAATATATGGAGACATTCCATTGAAAAAAACTAGATTTATGGCCAAACTCTTTTTTTAAATAAAAAAGAAAAATCAACTGAAGCACATTGAAACTTCCAGAAATTAACTATTATAAACTTTTAGCCTCATAAAATACAATTTCACATAACAAGATAATGGGAAGTCGCCCTGGGAGATCGCCCTTCTCATCTTTAGATAAATATATCACTAAAAAAGGCATTAGTTCATTTTCTGATATATTCTCGACTTCTTGTGTATTACATATTGCAGAATATGTAATTCTACCCATGCTTTAAATCAGAGCGATTTCACAAAACCATCCAAATTATAATTTGATGACTATATAATTAAAAATACCCCTTGTTGCAGCATCTTATATAACATAGCGAATTCTCCGTTAAAAAATTATTTTTTCTCGAAGATCCGTTAACATAGGATGCTGATTCTAAAAGCTATATTATGGGATTGTTTACTCTTTGCCATGGTGTAAAAAATTTTAAAAGACTGGAATTTTAGCAAAAATTAATTTTTTAAGGATTTTTGAATTGAAGTGTCTGGCTAGCGAACTCTTCCAAGATTTTTGAACGTTCAAACTTTCCAAACTTTCAACGTAACCAAACTTCATAAAAATACGATATTTCGTTCGACAGAAATACACATATATATATATATATATATATATATATATATATATATATATATATATATATATATATATATATATGTAGTTGCAAAGTTTCTGAGCGACTAAAGTCCACTTCCAGTTTTACTACAGTTCTCCGTTAAATAAATGAAAGTAAAGGTCTACACCATTAAAAAAATCGTATTTATAAATACCAAAATATGTTATTATTACTATGTAAGGGTATTTTTCATAAAAAATTTTCCTGTTAGTATTTAATATTTTAAAATTGGTAGCGTTAAGTCGTTTTGAAACATTAAATTTCTTATCATAGGTATTTCTAGTTTTAATTATATTACATATTTCTTGTAGTTTAGAAACGTTTAATTTTTAATATTGTATACTTTCTGAACAATTTACTAAATAAATATTGCAAATAATAAAACGGTCTACAATTTTCTCTTTTAAAGTCTGCACTTTTCAGTGGTTAATTAATTGAAATGTATTCAATTTTATTGAACTACCTGGTACAGTCATAAAACCTGCATAAAACCTATACCTTTGTAAATATTGCTATTATTATGAATTTTTCAATAAAATCTGTTTATTAGTTTTACAAAATTTGTATGTTTACAAATAAATTTGTAAATTTTAGAATCAGTACTTTTACTTAGCTTTGGCTAGTCAAGTGCTTTACCTGCGAGATACAATTTCCGATATTTTAACAATTTTTTTTTAACTTATCGTATTCTTGATTATTATTATACTTTTTTATACCCTCTATTTTAATCGGGTTTTTATCTATTGATATTTAATTAATTTAAATATGGAAATGAATACGAGTATTAAAAATAAAATGTTTTAAATGTGTTAGTGTTTATGAAAAGTGAAGATGATGGTGTGAAAATCCCATTAACTCAAGTTAAAAATCGTGTTACTGCAGCTACGGGTATATCGCTGGCAACTTTAACTAGAATAGCTAGTGAAGCAAAAAAAAAAAAAATGATGGATCGGAAGCTATTTTTGCTGAAAAAGAAAGAAAAAAACATGTAAAACATAAAACAGATCTGGACAGCTTCGATAAGGGTGTACTTAATAATATTATACAAAATATTTTTACGACGGAAAAAATTGTTCTCATATTGAAAATCATTCATAGGAAATTTATTTAATTTAAAATTACTTATTTAAGTAGGTACATCATTGCATTACTATATAAATAAGCAAACTATTTCAAAATCGATTACTTTTTTTTACAACGTAGTGTATTTTTATACATTGTATGTATCCTTCAATATTACCTGAGTGAGAGATATAACAACTAATAGCGGGAGTTTAGACATAATGACTCTATATCCATCTTTATTGCAAAAGTATTTTATCTTTTTAATATAATAAAATATGTATATCTCTTACTAAAAATACATCTTTCCTTTTTGTTGGACTTTGATACCTCAAAAACTCTGCAACTAGTTATATATATATATATATATATATATATATATATATATATATATATATATATATATATATATATATATATATATATAGGTAGTTGCAAAGTTTCTGAGCGATTAAAGTCCACTTCCAGTTTTACTACAGTACTCCGTTAAATAAATGAAAGTAAGGGTCTACACCATTAAAAAAATCGTATTTTTATAAATACCAAAATATGTTATTATTACTATGTAAGGGTATTTTTCATAAAAAATTTTCCTGTTAGTATTTAATATTTTAAAATTGATAGCGTTAAGTCGTTTTGAAACATTAAATTTCTTATCATAGGTATTTCTAGTTTTAATTATATTACATATTTCTTGTAGTTTAGAAACGTTTAATTTTTAATATTTCATACTTTCTGAACAATTTACTAAATATTGCAAATAATAAAACGGTCTACAATTTTCTCTTTTAAAGTCTGTATTTTTCAGTGGTTAATTAATTGAAATGTATTCAATTTTATTGAACTACCTGATACAGTCATAAAACCTGCGTAAAACCTACCTTTGTAAATATTGCTATTATTATGAATTTTTCAATAAAATCTGTTTATTAGTTTTACAAAATTTGTATGTTTACAAATAAATTTGTAATTTTTAGAATCAGTACTTTTACTGGGTTTTTATCTATTGATATTTAATTAATTTAAATATGGAAATGAATACGAGTATTAAAAATAAAATGTTAAGTCCACAAGCAAAACTTATCATTTTAAATGTGTTAGTGTTTATGAAAAGTGAAAGTGATGGTGTGAAAATCCCATTATCTCAAGTTAAAAATCGTGTTACTGCAGCTACGGGTATATTGCTGGCAACTTTAACTAGAATAGCTAGTGAAGCAAAAAAAAAAAATGATGGATCGGAAGCTATTTTTGCTGAAAGAGAAAGAAAAAAACATGTAAAACATAAAACAGATCTGGACAGCTTCGATAAGGGAGTACTTAATAATATTATACAAAATATTTTTACGACGGAAAAAATGGTTCCCATATTGAAAAACATTCATAGGAAATTTATTTAATTTAAAATTACTTATTTAAGTAGGTACATCATTGCATTACTATATAAATAAGCAAACTATTTCAAAATCGATTACTTTTTTTTACAACGTAGTGTATTTTTATAAATTGTATGTATCATTCAATATTACCTGAGTGAGAGATATAACAACTAATAGGGGGAGTTTAGACATAATTACTCTATATCCATCTTTATTGCAAAAGTATTTTATCTTCTTAATATAATAAAATATGTATATCTCTTACTAAAAATACATCTTTCCTTTTTGTTGGACTTTGATACCTCAAAAACTCTGCAACTAGTTATATGTATATATATATATATGTCTATATATATATATATATATATATATATATATATATATATATATATATACACACATATTTATATAAAATAGGTATCATTTCTGCAGTAAGGGATTTTTTCTAAGTATCGTTCTAGACACCGGAAAAATTGCCGCCCCTGCCTTTCCCTAAAAAATGTCTTAATAACTTTTTCACTTTTTTCCTGAATGATTATAATTTTAAGAGCAATTGTGGGTTATTATTGCTCTTTTTCTTACCAAAAAATTAATAACGAGCAAAAAGGAAAAAACCCTCTGGCCCCAAATTTGCTGCCCCTGAAATCTGCCGCTCTAAGCTCCAGGTTACTCGTCCTGCTGGTAAATTGACCACTGCATTATTGGGTTCTAGAAACCTCAAAACAAACTTCTAGCATAGAACCGGGCTTGACACTATGATGCGATAAATTATCAAGTCGCACCGTGACAGCTGAACAGCAACACGCGACAGCTGAATTTTCGATTCGAAAGTTTGCTAATAAAAAAAGATGCAGGAAAGTGCAAGATTTTTTAGCAATAACAAGACCAAGACTGCATTTTGCAAGACCAAGACTCAACCCGCTCTAGCAAGACCAAGACCAAGATTCGTAATGCAAGAACAAGACCAAGACCAAGATTTGGTAGTCTTGGTCTTGCATTTGCTCATCACTAGATAGAAACGTATTTATTGATGTATTCTACAGCAGGAAGAAGTTATACCTAAAAATAGTAAAAAAGTGACCGAGTCGAGACCGTTTTACGGTAGTTATAAAACTACACAAACAGAAAATGTAAAATTAAACTTTTTTTTTTAATTTTAAACCATTTTATGTAAGGAACCTAAGGCATTTAAGGCCCAGCGGGTAATACTGAGAACGTATATAATAAGTTCAAAGCTAAACTAAAAAAGCATCTAAATAGTAAAGTTCCGTATGAAATAGCTGAATTATTGTAATTGAAAATATGTATTATACGTGTCATATTATATGTACTTAATACTTATTGTAATCCTTTGACGTTTTGTATACCTGAAAAGGTCTTTACACAAATAAATAATTATTATTATTATTATTATTAATAAGGCCCATTAGCTATATTTCTTACCAAGAAAAAAAGTTCTCTAACTTATCAACAAGTTTAAAATGAACTTTCAATCAGTTCAAAACCAGATACAAAAGTTGAGCTACTCAGAGTAACAAACTCATGTCATATTTTAACAAACAAATTTAGAGGTTACATTTTCGTTCGTTGATATAAAAATTGTGCACATTGTGAGTGTTATATTAATGATTTTTTAAAGGTATGTTTCTTTCAAATTGTTATCAAAATTGAAAAAAAATTAATATTCTTTAAGTTTTACATCAATTAATTTAGTTTATTTCTAAAGTATTTATATAAAATGTATATAAGCATAAATATTGACATGTTGATAATAAGGCCCATGCAAATTTTGTTTGGGCTTTATTACCAACACAATTAAAATCAAACACTACAAAGTCAAATCAATTAAAACAGGTCTGAAGTCATTAACAAATGAAGCAAAATTAGACGCACAACCTTATATAAATATAGTTACTCTAATATAAAAATAACAAAAAGGAAAAAGGACAAAAAACTAAGTACATTTAATTTTGATTTATTTGTGGCATTTGTTTAATGATGCCAGATCATTTTTAGTTGGTTTGGTCGAATTTTTATTTTTATTCCTTAGTGTTTGGAAGTATGGCTGATAAAAAGTAGAAAGCGTTGGGGTCTGAGGAAGCACTGGCATCAGCCTTAAGCTATGTCACTCGATATAGCTATCAAAGAGAGGTTGCAAGGAGATTCAGAATTCTAAGAAGAACTCTTAGATTTAATATTTATTTATTTCGACTTAATATATTCAAACACCTAGTACTTGACTTATTGGAAAAATATGATAAAAAAATTAAAAATTAAAAATAATGACTTAGGTAATTTTTTTTATTGTTGTTTTCAATAACAGTCACACAGTCAAGTGGGATTCAAGGATTTTCGAAACTTTTTTGAACGTGTAAAAATAACAAAATATTTTGATATATAAGTTCAAGTTATTCTTAAAGTATTTTCAAGTTCAAGTTATTCTTAAAGTAATTAAAATCCCCCAATTAATTTAAAAAAAAAATAATAAATGTACTATTTCAGGCAGTTGTAATAGGTGGGCCTTATTTTCTACATCAGTCGGAAATAAGGCCCAATTGCAGACACTTTTTAGAATCAAATTTTTGACTTGTATAATTACAAATTCATTAATTTTTTTAGGAATTTTTATCAAAAAATAAGTAAATTTTTATAATTAAATACTATATTTTTGATATTTTATAAGATATATAAATAATAAGCATATTTTGCTTAAGTGGGCCTTAATTGCTTTAGGTACCTTAGTTATCTTTATGTAGTTATCTTATATATGTACGAATCTACCAAAAATGTGTCACTCTGTGTATTTGAATTTTGTGTATAGTATTTGCATGTTAAATAAACACTCTGTATTTAATAAAAATTAAAAATAATATTAAATTAATCAGCAAGAGGCTTACTTCATTATGAATCATTCTAAAAAGTAACATCACGCGTGTTTGGAAGTACGCACGTACATATTATTAAAATGAAAAGTTTATTATTATGTATATTTTGGTATTTATTATAATATTATGATACTGTATACTTACTGTTTAGGTACATAAATAATTAAAAGAAAATTATTATATAAGAAAATTTTCACCCAAATGCATGTTAGACACGCATTAAATCAGAATTCCCCAAGGGCTAGTTTTTCACAACTTTCGGAATAAAATATGGGGCACTTAAATACATATTTTACGATTTATTATAGAACTGGATAAATGTTATTTTCACATGTGTTTCTTAAAGGTTAGTTACATGATAATTTAGTTCTCTACATCTCATAGAAACACACAGACTGAAGCTCAATATTTCGCAAAGGAAGATTAAGAACGAAAAGTGGTTAAAGGAATATCAACTTCATTTTAAAAGATCTTTCTAGGTTAGCGATATTCTAGGTTAGTGATTTATTTCTAGAATGATACTTAGAAATTGAAAAAGTGACCACGAGCGTTCTAGCAGCTACTTCTTTTTTAATCGATTTTTTTATTAAACCTCAGCATCAGTATTAGAAAATGATTAAATTAGGGTTAAGTCGCTAAGCTATACATAGACATATAGGTCAAATACCAAGTTTTCAACACATTCAAGGTACCTACACAGACAATATAATATACCACGTGAGTTTTTTGAGAGTTGCCATTTCTATTACAACCAAATTTTTATGATAAAAATGGTAATGGGAAAGGTTCTTTTCTTGGATGTAATGGAAATGTAACCAAGAAAAACACTATCGGTTGAAGTAGCTTCAAGTACATATGCATATTTTTACCGCCTAACTGATAAATTAAAGAAAAATTAAAAAATTAAACTTGGGTAAACAAATTTATTTTGCTCATTTATGTTGTTAATTAATGCATTAGATCAGTTTTATCGAAAAATTAATATACAGTCTCATTTAAAAATCTATAAGTTTGTATTATAGCTCGAAAACCATAAGAGCTATAAAGCTCCTGACTATAGCAATCGGTAGCCCCCGTCGATATCTACAACTCTTATTTGAACAATTTTTCGATTAAATCAGCGGTTTGGCTGTAATAAAAATGGCAACTCTCGAAAAACTCACATAGTATATTATATACAGAAAAAAGTCTCGTAAACAGAACAATTACTACTTACATAGAGAAGTAATTTTGATTGAAGGGAGTATATTTATTATTAATAACATTTAATTACATAAGACTAAATTGCAAACTTAATTATGATCTTATCTTAGACCATTAATGACCGTGCTATAATAACAAATAAGTAATATATCCTTAGTACTTATTAGTACATATTATATCTATCCAATTGGTATAGAATTAGGTACATAGCCACAAATGAGAAATTAAAGAAATGCAACTGTAAAATTACTCTGAAAAAATATAATTTTTCTGCAGTTGAATTTCTTAGAAGTGCATTAAGATAAACTAAAAACATCATTTATATAATTACTTGTAAGATACAACCCAGACAGGTATTACCACCGAAGTTTGCAAGAAAGAGTTGAGCAAACGGATAAAATGTAGTAAAATGTATAAAAATATTATATATCTGTTATTGTATTTCTGTAAAAAATAATTAATATGTATTTTTGTCACAAAACACAGTAAAAAAGTGTAAGTGGATAGTCCATAATTTCTGTAATATTTAACATACAGCAATAATTTTTTTATCAAAATGTTCAGAAAAGTCAGGAGATTACAGGAAAAATAAATTTGGTTAATTATCACTTCATGTTTCTATGTAATGCTTTGTTAGACTTAAATTTTGAGATATTTTTTAATCAATAAAAAAAAAATCTTTGAAAGTGATTATTGACCAAAGGCATAGCAGTAACCGTAGTAATTTTTTTTTTAAATTTACCCTAAAGATGTAATCTAAAATGATCTAGAAAAAAAATTAATGGTTTTTTACCCGCTAATATTTTTCAGACACGTCCGACGTCTGGAACCTCAAAAAACAAGCTTTTTGGAATAATTTCCCAAAATTCAAAATTTTTGTTTACACCATGACAAAGAGCGGAAAAAATCATACAAAATCCGTTTTTGAACGATTGTTTTATGTAAACTGGTTTCCGAGAAAAACTAAATTTTATAAATGGAAATTCGCTATGTTATGCAGGACGCTACGACAGAGGTATATACGGCGATCGTTTATAAAAGTTAGTTTTTCTCGGAAACTAGTTTACATAAAACAATCGTTCAAAAACGGATTTTGTATTATTTTTTCCGCTCTTTGTCATGGTGTAAACAAAAATTTTGAATTTTGGGAAATTATTACAAAAAGCTCGTTTTTTGAGCTTCCAGACGTCGGACGTGTCTGAAAAATATTAGCGGGTAAAAAACATTAATTTTTTTTCTAGATCATTTTAGATTACATCTTTAGGGTAAATTTAAAAAAAAATTACTACGGTTACTGCTATGCCTTTGGTTAATAATCACTTTTAAAGATTTTTTTTTATCGATTAAAAAATATCTCAAAATTTAAGTCTAACAAAGCATTACATAGAAACATGAAGTGATAATTAACCAAATTCCAGTAATCTCCTGACTTTTCTGAACATTTTGATAAAAAAAATTATTGCTTTATGTTAAATATTACAGAAGTTATGGATTTTTTAATATAATAACGTCACCGAAGTAATAGCCACGGAAACACTATTTTAACCCTTTTTGCTAAATTTCAAAAATTCGTAACTTGAAAACTATTAGAGATAAATTTTTTTTTAAATTTTGTACAGATGATTAGGATGGTTAAATAAACAAATAAAAAAATTTTCAGCTAAATCTGAGGTCATGGGTGACATGACCTGGATGAAGTGGGGTGTAATGACCCTCTTGGCTAATTGGTAAGGCTCTTGGCTAGCAATCAAGAGATCCGGGTTCGAGTCCTAGCCGATCCAATTTGATAATTTTTCAAACACTATGTGAATTTTAATTAACATAATGAATTGGCCATTTGCCAAAGTACATCGCGTGTTCAAGTATCAGCTAAAGCTGGACATTAAGTAAACAAATGAATATTGGTGTATGTTTAAATACGGACAAAAGTCCGCCATACATTAATAATGTTTCACAGGCACTCGATAACATTTGAAATGAAAAACATATAATTAGAGATTTGTAATTTTTTTAAAGTTGGGAATTAATACGCCCAAATAAAACTATTACACAGTTTAATACATAGACTTACAAAGTTACTTTAATAATTAACTGATCCTATTTACTTACTTGTGATGAAACGAAACTTTTTACCTAACGTATCAAAATTACTTAACCAATTGATGGTCATTGGCGCTGTTAGACGTCAAGTGAAATCTGATTAAATGCGACACCACGCTGTACCACATTAGCAATTTCATATAAAGTGTATTAGTTGTCAAAACCAGTGTTGCCAACTTTTTTTTCCAGAGACCACTAGATTCGACTTTGAAACCGTTAAGAAACCACTAAAAACCACCAGCTCTTCATCGACAAGCAAAAAAAAAAAAAAAAAAGACAACAAAAAATTTTTTTAAAATAAAAACTTTTATAATTTAATTTTTATGATTTAATTATAACAACATAGAAAAATATTATATAAATTAATAATGAAATAACGAGCAGTTTTAGTGGTAAAACCACTAAGATGGCCATGCTGAAAACCACAAACCACTAGAAAAAAATTTTCCCCACTGTGGGACGTTCAAAACCACTAGTTTTAGTGGTAAAACCACCAAGTTGGCAACACTGGTCAAAACAGTGTATTACTTCCTTATTTTGTTTTAATTCTTCGTAGCTGTCGTCGTGTTAATTCGTCGAGAACTTTCAAACAGTTGACGCAAAAATAACAGTGTGACATCTAATCAGAGAAAACAATAATTCCCCGTTAGGTCCGATTCTCACTATAGTGCCAATATCGGTACGCTTCCGCTTCGGTCTCGCTCCGATATAATTTTGTTGTGTTCACATTACAGTGCTGATACCATTCACATTATAATGCCGCTCTCGATACAAACATCTTTTCATAACAACTGAACGCAAGTAGAGCGGAATGGAATCAAAAAAGTGTTTACACTATAGCTACAAGTCATAACAAGTCTGATATCTCCGATAAAATATTACCTGAGTGGTATTGGTATTGGAGCGGTACAGGACCGCGACTGATATCGGAGCGGTGATGTGAATACACTCATTGTTTCTTGTGTAATAGCCCGTCCACACTACACAAACTTTTGTTTGTGCAAAAGTTTATACAAATAGCACGTTCACATTACACAAACTTTTGTTTGACTGAATTTTTGCACAAATTTTTGTTTGAGCAAACTTTTGTACAAACATATATTATGTTACCATTGATATAGAGAATATATGTACCATACCTAGATAAAGTACACATTTTTTTTTTTTTGAAGCAAATCGGCATATTGGTTAACACCTTTTACAACCTACAAAGTGTCAGTGGTAATAAATATTTTGTAATTTATTGGTAATGAATATTTATTGGATGGTACATACGTATTCAGTATCAATATTTTTCAGAAACCATTACCCTAGACTGGAATGAATCGAGAAAGGCGGGTAAATAGGGACACAAGGAAAAATGTTACTCATGAGCTTGGTTTAAAAACACTAAACATAAATCGGAATAGATATCTTTCTTAAAATATAGTAGAATAATTATTTTTTCGGGTAACAACAATAACTAAGGTTGAAGTTGAATAAAAAAATATTAGAACATCAATTTAAATTGACGTCTTCAAACAGTGTTACTTTTTGTTTTTAAAACTTCTTTTAAAAACTATTTATTTTGGTGCTTTAATGAAAAAATTCTGGTTTAATTGAAATTTTAGTTATTTTGAATATCTGAAAAAGGAAGACTACAAACATTTGATAGTTTTTATTTTTTTAAGAGGAAATAACGAGGATGTGACATTGAGATTAAGTTGGAGGTACCCCAATTTACCATAGAGAAGAAATTACATTATTTTTGTAATTTTTTTAAAAACCAGGGACGTTTTCCAAAATTTTTGATTACTATAATAAAGTGACCATTCTCGCGTAAATTTTTAATATATTAATGTTTTTTAATGTATTAATTAATATAATATTAAAGAATACGTACTCATAAAAGAAATATAAAAAAATACGGTGTAAAGCCTGAATTCGTGCGTACTCACTCATTTTTACGGTAGTTGTCAAACTCACGTGTCCATACCAACTTTTTTATGCGAGATACAAAAATTCATAAACACTGGTACAAACTTTGAACATCACGTTCACACGTATCGTTTGCCCAAACTTATGTTTGTGCAAACAATTTATTCAAACAAAAGTTTGTGTGACTTTACAAAATGTTTGCGCAAACTTCACGTCCACACATACCATTTGCACAAACTTTTGTTTGTGCAAAAGTTTGTACAAACAAAAGTTTGTGTAATGTGGACGGGCTATAAGAATAAGCGACCTGTTTAAAAATGTTCACATGCTTCATTGTGGAACATGTTTTATTGTTTACCCATCTCTCCCACCTAAAAAGAAACACCATTCATCTAGGAAGACCCTTTTTGCTTGCATGAACTATACGCAAATCAATCAGTGTTGTATCTGGAACACATAGTATTGATATAATCTATTATTGACAGTGCGGTCGGTGCATACTGTGCATAAATATATTGCAGACACGAATAACATATGAAATGGTACAAAGTAATGCTGCAAACTTACAAGTGTTGATATAAAAATGTGTAATAAAATTGACCTACATATCAATCTGCATTCTGTGTGCTGCCTCCACTCTTTCAACGTGTTTCATTTACACAATTTTTCTTCTTCTGTACGTGGTGGTGCAAACGTTGTTTGCTTGTTCATTGCTCATAATATATTAGAATGCATACATACATTACGTATGTCAATTTAGGAAATCAAAATTGTAAAGATCAACTTTAAAATGACATGAATACCATACAAAACTTTATTTGAAGCTGGTACGGAAATACACCATATAGCATTTTTAAATCATATATTCTTTTCTATCTTTCGATAAATGTCATCGAAAGATCTGGAAAACCTTCAAAATTATTGGTTTAATGAGAAAAAGTAACCACACTATATTTTACAAGTAAGAAATCTGATTTCTTCTCACTTAAACGCCAATATTTTTCAAGGTAACTGCAAAAAAATTTTTCTATCTCTTGCCATTGCCTTCGACTCAATTTTTCATAAAACAATTATCTACTGTAAGATAGACTTATAAAAATTTGTTGCTGGTATGATTCAAATGCCAATTTAATATACAAAGTCTGTGCTACTAATATACATATATCACGATTTGAATTTGTTGCTTTGAAGATAGACACTAAGTTACCACCAACCCTTTATGACTTTACATTAACAAATTTCTGTAAGTACCTAACTATAACAGTCTTCGTTCGCAACATAAAGGCTTCACGACAAAGCACTATGTATTAAGCTACCGTAAAACCGTCTAGACCCGGACACTTTGCACCAATCTTCAAACTAAATAATTTCTACATTAACCTGCAACAATAAACATTTGTTCTTGACGTCATTAGAGAGAAAAAAACAGCCTCTAAACAGCTGTACCAATAAAAACTACGGATTTCAACATTTACTATCTCATTTTACAGGATTACTACCTTCCAGTTTTTCAAAAGAATAAAATGTGTGTCTAACTTACAAGGAAAGGGCAAGAAGTCGAAAATTCAAAAAAATCTGAAACTTTGTCAGTATATAGAGGGTGGCTACCTAATAACATAAAAAATATCAGTTGCTGCTAAAAAACGTTTTTAAGGGGTGAAACATCCCCTCAAAGTTGGAACTCAAAAATTTAAAAATCGATGAAATTTTGTTTATAGGTACCTTAAAAAGTTCTAGTAACAAATATAACATTATTTTTTGCATTTACACATTTTTAAGGGTTGAAACCACCCCTCAACTGTGTACTTAAAAATTTAAAAATTGGTGATATTTTGTTTATATATACTATACAGAGCTCTAATAATAAATATTACATTATTTTTTGCATCTACAAATTTTTAAGGGTTGAAACCACCCCTTCAAATGTGTACTTAAAAATTTATAAAGTGGTGATATTTTGTTTATATATACTATATAGCGCTCTAGTAATAAATATAACATTATTTTTGCATCTATAAATTTTTAGGGGTTGAAACTACCCCTGAATATGTGTACTTAAAAATTTATAAATTTATGATATTTTGCTTACATATACTATACAGAACTCTAGTAATAAATATAACATTATTTTCTGCATCCACAAATTTTCAAACCACCCCTTCAAGTACGTACCTAAAAATTTGAAAATTGGCGATATTGTGTTTACATAATATATTACATAGAGACCTAACGATAAATATATTATAAATATATTCTTTCACACAATTCTAGGGAGTAAAACACCCCCTCGAAGTGGTAAACTAAAAATTTCAAGACTGACAAAATTTTGTTTACATATACAACAAACACAACAATTTTATAATAAATATAATAATAACGTGTAAAATTAGCAATACAGATAGTTTTTAAATAGCGTATATTAGATTACTGTGTAGTACATGTAAACAAAATTTCGTTAATTTTTGCTTCTAATTTCCACTTTGGAGAGGAAGCAAAAAAAAATTATTAATCCATTTTTATGTGATGATATTATGTGAATAAAATCTCGGAATTTTTAAACTTTCCACAGCTGAAGGGGTGTTTTCACCCCCTTAAAAATGTGTAGGTATAAAAAATAATATTATATTTATTATTAAAATTTTTTATAGTTTATATAAATAAAATTTCGTCAATTTTAAATTTTCTAAGCACACAGTTGAAGGGGTGGTTTCACCCCTTAAAAATGTGTGGACGCAAAAAATAATGTTATATTTATTATTACAATTTCGTATAATGTGTAAAAACAAAATATCATCAATTTTTAAACTTTTAAGTACACATATGAAGGGGTGGTTTCAACCCCTAAAAATTTGTAGATGCAAAAAATAATGTTATATTTGTTGCTAGAACTTTTTAAGGTACGTATAAACAAAATTTCATCGATTTTTAAATTATTGAGTTCCAACTTTGAAGGGATGTTTCACTCCTTAAAAACGTTTTTTAGCAGCAACTGATATTTTTTATGTTATTAGCTAGCCACTCTCTACATACTGACAAAGATTCAGATTTTTTTGAAGTTTCGACTTCTTGCCCTTTCCTTGTTAGACATGTAATTTTCGTCATAATTGTCATATTG
Source organism: Brachynemurus nebulosus (assembly GCA_035578155.1). Taxonomy (NCBI): domain Eukaryota; kingdom Metazoa; phylum Arthropoda; class Insecta; order Neuroptera; family Myrmeleontidae; genus Brachynemurus; species Brachynemurus nebulosus. Next base: position 28,712,273 of record JAPWDM010000004.1, on the reverse strand, counting down.
TTTTAATTTTGATATGCATGTGTTCAGAATTTTATCGCGCATCATTTAATGATGTTTGAAGTTATATTCGATGTACTTATATATAAAAAAAATACATGATATATATGTATATCCATTTATACCCGGACACATCAGTTTATTACACTATGGCCGCGATTCGCACCAGTTGTAACTCCCACTGTCCATAAGTTAATATTCCCCCAAAAAATACGCGGTTTATGCCTCCTTCTGGTGTCGTATGTTTATTTTATAGAGAGGCATACTATGCATTGCCCCCTCTCCCTTCCCACAAAATATTTTGAAGTCTTTGACAAGTTCAAAGATATCAGAAGATATAAAACACTGTCCTAAACCCGACGGGAGAGATTAGTTTGCATGTTATTACATTATTTAAGTAAGTGTCCGGGTCAAGACGGATTTGGGGTGTAGACGCGGACACTTACTAATTATTTTTTATTTTCTTTATTTTTACTTAAGTATAATGAAACAAATGGGTCAGGGATGTAACAAATAATATACGCTTTTTCTAATGGTAATACTTTTATTGGTGATATATATGAAGGAAACATGTATAAACATAAAACTATACCAAAAAATGTAAAAAAGTGTCCGGGTCTAGACAGTTTTACGATAGCATTTGTACGGTGGTGAGAAAATGTTTGTAGTGTTTGACTCTAAAAGATATTTACATCAGAATTTGTTGCTGTAAAATGGTGTGCAGAAGTTAAAAAAAATTGTGTCGTATTCGGAAAGATCATCTATAAGCCCTGACCTGGCTAGTTTCCATTTGCTAACCATTTGCCGAAGTTTGCATTTACTGCAAATTATGCAATTTTGAAAATAGCAACAAATTCTAGTATATGTAAATTTTTTTTTATATTTGATGTTTTCGTTGTGTGTGTGGGGGGGGGGGAGATCCAGTTTATATTAGGCTAGAAGCTCCCACTTTAAATGTGAATTCCTGGTAAATGGAGAGGGAAACAAAATCCGAATTATGGCAACAAATTAGCACATGATTAGCACAAAATTAATTAATAGGTGCGACGTCATTTAAAGGTTGGTGAGGGGTCCAACTTAATGTAATCCGCTACTTTTTGAATTTCAGTTTACTAAAAATATTTCCCCTTTTTTCAACTTGCTATTACTTTGTTAAAATGAAACATTGTGTAATAAATATGTATTTCAGCTTTTTTATCCAATATTATTTCTCTTGTACTACTGATTGACTCAACGTGATTTTCATTCAGATAAAACGAATCTACGCGAAACGTATTGCGTTCTGCCTTTTTCTCTACGTGCCTGTTACTATTCGGTACACATCAAGCACCTAGAAAACTGCTAGTCATGAAAAACAATTTGGTTCACTCATTATATGTAAAATATATATAATTTTACATTTATAAAAAAAAAAAGTAGTTCCTATATTTTTGTCTAAAAACATGGATACGTAAGTTTTTGTTAACTGAAGACAAATTTTATATCGCCTGTCTGGAAATAATACATTTACTTAACATCAATAAAATTAATAACATTATATATTATTAGTTCACATTACTTGATTGAAGCAAGACCAACAGTCGATTCTGGTGCGTAGGAAGAAATCATTAAGAAGAAATACATTACTTTAAATAAGTATTATTTGTAGCAATAAAACCAAATGAAACTAAATTATATCATTCAATACTTTCAACTAATTAGATGTTGTAACTTGTAACCCCTAATACTGTTTTTCTCAACCCGATTACACACCAGAAATCTAATTAAATACACGGGTTGGTCCACATCAAATCAACTAATGCTCAAAACCTTATGTCTTCAGATCATTATAATATTTCTTTTATATGGTAGTACTTGCTTTGAAGATAACGAATATAAATTTTTATCTTTTTATTACCATTATTTTTCCAGTTATAACAATTTTTAAAATCCAAAAACCGAAATTTTTAAGAGCGCTTTGAAATATTTAAACACCTGTAGCTCAAAAACTATCTGCCCTAGAAAGTTGAAACTGGTACGATTAATTTTAGAATTAAAAGGGCTTTAATTTGACATATAACATGATAATACAATTCAAATTTAAAGCTTTGTTCACAATCCAAAAAACTGATTTTTATAAAAAAACCAAAATCGGAATTTTTAATTTTTTTGAAAAAAATATATGTTATCCCCAACCTCTTAAGTAAGTTGTATACAAAGTTTCATGACGGCATTCCGATGGTAACACACTGAAATAATTTTTAATCTGGAAGATGTGTGGAGGAAATCTGGTACATTTATTACAGTATATGCTACTAACAAGTAAAAATCCCAAGGACGGACCTATCGATTTTGATCAAATTTGAATAAGTTGTAGAACACTCAAAAATAAGCGACACGTATTTTTTTTTATTTGCGGAAAAACGGTTTGAAGGGGTGAAATCGCTCTTCAAAAATTGGGGTAAAATTTATTTTTCAAATATTTCGGAAACGGCAAGAGATAGGAAGAGATAGAATAAAAGTTTAAATTGACGATATTGCTCTTTTTTAAAGAGCTATCTATTGATATGTAATTTATTCAAATTACACCAACAGAGGTAGTTGGGGGTTAAAATTAGGGGGTTAATTTTGCGAAAAGGGGTTAAAAATTAAATATATTAAAATTTTGTTTGCAGATTTCAAATGTACGTAAAAAATCTAATCGACCTGTTTTTGTTCAATTTTCTAATATTAAATCTAGTATTTAATTAGGGGGTGACTGTGTCGACATAATCGTACCTTTTAAATTTGAATTGTATTATCATGGTATATGTGAAATTAAAGCGCTTTTAATTCTGAAATTAATGGTACCAGTTTCAACTTTCTAGGGCAGATAGTTTTTGAGCTACATGTGTTTAAATATTTCAAAGCGCTCTTAAAAATTGCGGTTTTGGATTTTAAAAATTGTTATAACTCAAATACGAATACTCAAAAAAATATAAAACCTCGTATTTTTGGCATTTGAAGAAACTATTCACCAAATATCATGCATTTTAAGAACACTGATGTTTAAAATCATGTTTTTATTTGTTGATTTGATATGAACTTACCCACACATTATTTAATTCGAGACTTGTTAATGTGAATTAATCGAAGTATAATCTTACAAAGTGCAGCATCGGGAATTCGACTGAAGAAACCCTCTATTCAGATGTTTAATAGGCTCTCAAAACAATTTGTTCAAAGATTAAAACTTCAAATCAATAATAACATAGGCCTGCAAATTTTAAGTCATGTCATTCCCTTTTAGATTTGATGACTGATTTTAGAGAAATCACAGAAATAGATACCATAATATTAAATACCCCTGTCGCAGCATCCTGCATAACATAGCGAATTTCCATTTACAAAAGTACGTTTTTCTCGGAAACTAGTTGATATAGAGTAATTGTAAATAAAAAAAACCTTCTTTATGTGATTTTTCCGCCTCATTCCGCCAAATTTTTTTCACGAAAAATGTCCAAAACCCCGTAAACGTTTTCACGAAATTTCTTAAAAATAAGATGTTTCGTTCTTGAGTTATCGTGCGGACACTTAGTAAACATATATATAAATGTGTCCGCACGATAACTCAAGAACGAAACATCTTATTTTTAAGAAATTTCGTGAAAACGTTTACGGGGTTTTGGACATTTTTCGTGAAAAAAATTTGGCGGAAAAATCACATAAAGAAGGTTTTTTTTATTTACAATTACTCTATATCAACTAGTTTCCGAGAAAACGTACTTTTGTAAATGGAAATTCGCTATGTTATGCAGGATGCTGCGACAGGGGTATTTAAATTTATGTTGGCTATTCGCACGAGGGTCTATTAGAAGGCTTTAAAATTTTTTTTTTGTTAGTTTAACTAGTTTAACGTCAGCTAACCTAGCTTGCACCGTTACAAACCAGAGGGCTCTGATACAAAAAATTAATGCACGTAATAAATTTTTTCATAGTTTTTCGCACTGTATTCTTTCCAGATTAAATTAAATGAATTTTTTAAAATATTTAATTTATTTTCAAATTATTTTAAGCGACCCTTTGATGAAAAATGACGAAATATTTATATTTTATACCCGGCAGAAAATGAATTGAGAGATACACAGAAACCCATTTTAAAATGGATCAGTCTAAGGCTGTATACACAATCAATGAAATAAGATTTAAGATTTAATATTTAAGATTTAATATTTAAAATTTAAGACTTAAGATTTAAGAAATAAGATTTAAGATTTAAGGAGTATGCCATCTAGTGACGTTGAATGAAACTGTTAACTTAACTGCTCATAAGTAAATGTATTTAGGTATTTTTGTACATCAGAATTCATGAAAAAGTAACGTTCGTGATGACTATTATGTCACTAAGGCTGTATACATAATCAATGAAATAAGATTTAAGATTTAATATTTAAGATTTAATATTTAAAATTTAAGACTTAAGATTTAAGAAATAAGATTTAAGATTTAAGGAGTATGCCACCTAGTGATGTTGAATGGAACTTTAACGTAACTGGTCATAGATATAAATATGTAGGTATTTTTTTACGTCAAAATTGGTGATTTTTTTCACTTAGCGACAAAATAGTCATCACGAACGTTACTTTTTCATGAATTCTGATGTACAAAAATACCTAAATACATTTACTTATGAGCAGTTAAGTTAACAGTTTCATTCAACGTCACTAGATGGCATACTCCTTAAATCTTAAATCTTAAGTCTTAAATTTTAAATATTAAATCTTAAATCTTATTTCATTGATTGTGTATACAGCCTAAGTGAAAAAAATCACGAATTTTGACGTAAAAAAATACCTACATATTTATATCTATGACCAGTTACGTTAAAGTTCCATTCAACGTCACTAGATGGCATACTCCTTAAATCTTAAATCTTATTTCTTAAATCTTAAATCTTAAATTTTAAATCTTAAATCTTATTTCTTAAATCTTAAATCTTATTTCATTGATTGTGTATACAGCCTAAGTCATTTTGAAGGTAAGATGGATATCTGTCAATTACATGTATCTTATGAACCATAAAGATTTGCTTCAAAAAATTGTATCCAAAATTCAATATCTACAGTAATTAAAAAAAAATTGTGCCGGTAACGACAAAATTATCACTCTCTTTACCCAATATCTCATTATATTATATACAGATAATCCATATGAAAAATATCTCAGTAATGCGGTGATTGTATACAACAAAACAAAAATAATAAAATTAATCTCCACTATAAGGACCCTTTCTAACATATCCAATACAGTGTGGATTACATACATGAGAAGTCAGTATGCAGTCATCGAGTATACAATTGAACTCGATGACTGCATTTAATAATGCATATACACATACTACCTACATAGATGCCTATAAAAAGAGTATTTTTCCATCTTTGTCGCAACGTCTTGTCGGGCAATTTAGTGCATTATAAATCATCATATTTAAAAAAAAGTAATATAGGGTAAACGGTATAGTTATTGGACGTTCACAGTTATTGGACAAGACACTCTCTTTTGAAGATTCTAAGGCATATAGACTAGTAAAGCAAACTGCCTGATTTTTTAGTTAAACAGAACCTTCTAGTATCTACAGAACTTGTGGATTGTGGAAATATACCAGAAATTAATAAATGAAATTTTTGTCCAATAACTGTATTTTTCTACACGCACAACTTTAATATTTTTTTTTTTTTTCAGAGACTTACCAATATGTAATATGAAAGTTTTATATGGTACATTAAAATAGACAGGTCTTACTTTATTTATGAATTTTTTCGTTAAAAATAAAGCTACAACACGTACTTTTTCTGTACTTTGTTTTGAAAATTTTTCTTAACTGTCCAATAACTATACCATTTACCCTACATAGCTAATAACCAAGGGGTCAGACTAGAATGTCTATGTCTCTGTTCCACTTGTAATCAGTGGGTGACGTAAAATCTCTCCACTATGTTGTGTAGGTACACACTGTTTGCAATTGTGTTAGTTTGTTGTTTGCTTCTGTGTGCGTATTCACACACACTACTACAAAACACGTATTATGGGACAGACCAACCGGTCCAATTCAAGTAACAATGTCTAACAATGTATTACAATGCACTCTGCGTTTGGCGACGGACACCGACTCACTACATGCCTTAAGCTGTGACAGGCCTACAAATGGCTCCAAGCGAATTACACTTTTTTGATATTAGTTGGCTTCTAGTGTTCTATGCTAATAACCTTGTTTAGAACTTTATTGCTTATTGGTTTCAAGCAATAAACTAATTAACCTAGAATAATAATTCAAAAACCTTTTTTATGTGATTTTTTTCCGTCCGGAATTAAGATGTTTCGTTCTTGAGTTATCGTGCGGATATATGTAGTGCGTTCGTAATATTTTGAAGTGTTAATGACCTGAAAATTATCATATCTAGTGAATTTCATTTTTTGAAGTGATACCTCCTCCGCTCAAAAAAATCGGATGGAGGGTCCCGAACTGTTAAATTCCTCCACTGACCTTTTTCTCTTATTTTCTCAAAAACTACCTAACCTAGAATAATAGTTCAAAAACCTTTTTTTTGTGATTTTTTTCCGTCTTTCCAATGGTGTAAAAAAATGTGGCAAAAACTTGTAAATTATAGCAAATTTTGGCAAAAAACTAATTTTTTGCAAGAACAAAAACCATGTTCCTGGCATCCGACGTGTCTGGCTGAAGAACTCATCCAAGATTTTTGGCTTTCCAACGTTCTCACCAAATTTGGTAAACCTAGGACATTTCGTTCGAGAGTTATCGTGCGGACACATATATATATATATATATATACATATATATATATATATATATATATATATATATATATATATATATATATATATATAAATTTTAGTGAATATTATTTTCGGTTCCTAGGGACCTCAAAACAAATTTCTGCCATGGTCCCGAGTTCAGGTCGCGTCATGACAGTGGCTGTAATAGCTGAATTCCATTCTGGAAATTCGCTAAAACAAAAATGTATTAAATTACTTAGAAACGTCAGAAATGTATTTATATGACCTAAATACATAAATAACAATAATCAGATACTTTTGTGGTATCTGTTTTTTTTTCGCTGTAGCTTCGATTGTGAGATTTCCTCTTAAAATTCCTGTTTGGATCATCTCGCTTTAGCCACCAACAATAGTCTGCCATCATTTGGGTATTCCACTTTCCTTGATACCTACGTTCCATTTCTTTCAAGTCCTGGTGAAATCTTTCTCCTTGCTCTTCACTAACAGCTCCCAAGCTATCGGGAAAGTAGTCTAAGTGATAATCTAGGAAGTGGAGTTTAATACTCATCGAACATCCCATTTTTCCAAATTTTTTTTTATTTTCTTCACAATATCTTCATAGTCAGCACTTTTATAGTGGCCTAGGAAATTCCTCCCCACTTCCTTAAAAGATTTTCAAGTATCCAATTCATCGTCACTTAATTTTTCATCGAATTTTCTGTCGTTTTATTTTTTTAAATTATTTTTTAAAAAGAAATATTTTTTATTAATAACAACATTTAAAATACAGTCAGCCAGTTAAATTTTCAGCAATTTTAATTAAAAAAAGTTAAAATTTTTGTGCTATTTAGTTGCCTTAAACTAATTTTTATTAATAGCTTAATAGAAAATATATCCATATAATTCTTCTTTTTTTTTTTAAATAGTATTTACACCAATTTAATATCTTTTAAATTTTTAAAATATAAGTACAGGGGTAGTATGGTTCTGTTAACATCGTAAACTTGTGAGGTTTAGTTATAAATTAAAACTGAATAGAAAAAAATAAATTACCCTCAATAATGAGCTCACTAGCGGATGACCTTAAAATTCACCTTATTTCGCAAAATAAAGATTTAGTAAAAATAAAGATTAGGTTTCATTTAACAAACCCTTGATGAGAATGTGCTCCTAGATGCCAATTGCAACTATGTAATGACTTTTTATTAGATAGGAAATAAATAAAAATATACAGTCTATTCTTGACCTGGTCAACCTAGGTAATTTTAGTCAAAAATTCTAATACCTAATATATAAAAATTCTGACGTGTTGGAATTTTTTGAATATTCTTTTCGTAATCAGCGCCCTAAAATCTACCAAAATCAGATGTCATATCTTAAGGGGAAAACCATTGTAGACCTGTGTAAATTTTCCGATTCAAAGAAATTTCTACTCTTTGAATAAAGAAATCGTTTTGAGAGTGTAAAAAGTATTTGATCGTATACGCATCAATAAAATTGGTCAGTAGCTCATCACAAAGCAAAAATTTTACAAAAATCCCAAAAAATGACGAAATAAAAAGCAGTTGTAATTTAGGTGTTGCTTAGATGATGTTCTAGGTAGGTATAGGTTTTCCAGAAAACACAAAAAATAAAAAGCGCGGCTATGTTTATGCAAGTTAAGCCTCGTCTCCTGGATAACAAGTAGTAATTTTGGTAACCTAAACTTTGGTAGATTAGGCGGGTGTCACAGTGCTAAACAAAATTTCAAGACTTACGTCATAAAATATTCTAAGATGGAAGTGCTGTGAAAAACGTTTTACACAGCGCTCCCACTGTTTGTTAAATATTACATAATATATTGTAAGGTAAATGTATAAAATCTAACTTGGCAGCGTTTTGCATAACACCTGTATCACCTTTTGATAGATTCTATGATAAAAATATACTTTATATAAGACGTAAATCTTTATTTGTATGATCGAAAACTTAATTTATAATCAGACATGGGAAAACATGGTCCATAACAGAATCGCTACATAAAATATTGTGTACTGGGGGTGAAGTTGGAGGGCTGTTATAAAACGTAAAAATATTATCAACCTCTTTAAAAATTAGTTTTACGTTTTACTGTTGATACTACATCATCTATGTTGTATGTGTCTGTATTTTTTAATTCCCAATATTTTTGAATCATTTTGTCTGTTATCTAGACATACACAATCTTTATATTTTTTTAATGCAAAAACTAAACCATGTTGAACTTTGGTGAGCGACCTGTTGGAGTGATACAATCTACTAACACAATCAATTTTGTTTACGTTAAAGCAGGTATAAAGAAGGTGAGATATAAATGTTATTTAAATAATCACAAAGGAAATAGAGATATGTTTATATTATAAATATTTTCAATTCGACTTAATTAATTTCTATTATAGTTGACCACTTATTTATTCAACTATAATTTTTTAAAATTATTTTTAAAGTTAGAATTATATATTAAATTATTAAAGATAGGTGATTTCTAACTTTTACTGATTTGTTCTCAAAAGTTTCCTTAGGCTAGTATTCAAATCCAGAGGAAAATCCTAAGCCTTCTAATAAAATTTATAGCCCTCCAATCCAAAATATTTTATATGGCGATTCTGTTAGGAACCACTGTTTTCCCTAGTCTGTTTATAATTAATTTCAAACACTTTAAATTTACCAAAAATACTCTGTTTACCTAAGAAACGGTTGGTTTTCCATAAAACTATCTGTCCCTTTTATTTTTCATGTTATTTTGAAAACAGATACGGAATCTCTTCTGTGTTTGTCTGTCCCAAAGGTCGTCCACCTTGAAGTGAATTTGAATTAAGCACCTCGCTTCAAGAGCTCCATTTTTCTCAAAAAATAAAGCTGACGAGCAAAAAAAAAATCTCGGTTTTTTATTTACTTCAAAAAATTACAATAACTAGCAACAAATTTCCTAAATTTTCAATTTTACCTATTTTTCAATAAATTTACTTTGGCGCAGTTTACATAAAGTGTAAACGCAACCTAACACCTAATATGGACCAATTTTTTATTTGATAATTATTAAGGATTTTCAAAATTTTTATTTTTGGGATAATTGTACTGATCTTTTATGAAATGTTCTTGGCACCATTTAACTGGACTATTGAGAAATATTTAATTTTAAAAGAAAGAAGAAAATATAAATTTAATCACATTATTTTTGCGGACGTATCTATTTTCGCTATTGTGTAAAATTTAAAACTGGTGCTTAGATTGGTGCACTCATACACACCCGTTCTAATTCTCAACTCTTCAATTAGCGCGTATGTACACTGTACAGATGTGCCGTGACTATTTGGACCCGATTTCGTCGGGTGAGTGACGAAAGAGAGGAGGTAAAGCAACCATACATAACATAGAAAATAATGTCTTACAGAATTGCTTGTACACTTACACATAAAGTTAATGTATTTTCCAATTACGTTTATAAATATAACTTTAATTACAAAAGGAAAAGGTTAAAAACCAATTTTATTTAACTTATGGGTGTAGTATGTCTTGCGAAAAGTATTTTTCTAACCGAAATTAAGCCTTTTTAATTAATTTGCTTTATAATCTTATACAGCTATACAGAGCGTGTATGGCTGTTACTATAGTTATAAAATTATGAACAGTTTAAATAGTGAATACAATAGGCTAAATAACCCCCAACAGCGTACACCAAACATTGTATCTGTGATTACCAATCGGTGGGCCAGCTGTACATATTATCAATAACATATGTATTATCAATAATAAGCTGGAATACTGATTTTGAAGTTAAATCAAATTCTTATTTATTAATTTTTTATCAAATAATATTATTTTTATGAAATGTTCTTGTCTTTCTCATTTTCCTTTTTAGAATATTTGAACAAAGATTATATTTAACATATTTATCATAAGTTTTTTCAGCTTTTGTTAAATATCTTCAAAAACAGGATAACAAATTGTTTTATTACCTAACCACTTTATACAATTTATTTCTGGGCTTTTTTGAAAAATTTTATTACATAGTTTATTCATAACATCATGATAACTGTGTTGGCAAGTGTGTTTCCAACGTATGAAGATTATGAAGAAGATGTGGTTTTTGTTTATTTTGTAAATATGATTTTGATGTGCTAAAGCTAATATTTATTTTAATTCGTTTTCAAACCAAAGTTTTTTTAATATTTAATGGATATTAACGTTACTTTATGAAATTGAGTTTATAAAATAATACTTAATATTTTACTATACTGTGTTTTATTAAAGTAAGAATATAAGGAATAGTAAATTAACAAATAAGAATAATCTATTTTTTTTTCAAATTTCTATTCACAACTGTTTGGTGGTCACTGGAATCTAACTGTGGCAACTATATAAATATAAAAAAAGACAAACTGCAAAAAAAAGGATAGATCAAAGTATAGAGATAAGGTATCGGGTCCTTTTAGTCACGGCAGATCTGTACACAGTCATACAACCAAGATAATATGTAAACAAACAATCTCAATTCTCAAGTGCACTATACATAGTTGTTGTGTTGCAATTCACGAGGAAGACAACAATAGTGAATAATATATGAGTGTAAATATTTGTATAGTAGCTACACACGATAGATACTACATATGTAGCTAAATTATTTAACAATTTTTTTTTTTTTAAAAGTACCAACACTCATGTTTTTAAACTTTGTAAAAAAAATATACACGCACTTTCCTACCAATTTTTATGTCATCGAAGGATGACATATTAATATCGTTGTGTGATCATAGTGGGGGAAACATTATTATAGAGTTGTACATCCATATTGAATAATTATAGAGTTGTACATCCATATTGAATAAACGCAAGAGAGCTGTAGAGTTAACAACTATAGAGTTAACAAAAAATCATAAATTAACACTTTCGCTAAGGTGACATTACTTAGTGCGTGTCAAAAACACGCACTTAACGAATTTTTAGACTATAAATATTTTCACTGATTTGAGCGTTATTTTATGGCATTCCATATTTATAAATAATAAATAAATATTTTACTTTGCAAAAGATACCACGTTTATTTTTAATTGCGACAATTGTTTCCAACTTAATTGCTCATTTCAAATCAAAACTTTGTTTCAAAATGAGCAATTTAGCTTGAAACTTTGTTTGAAAACAACAGTTTTGTTGTCAAAACTTTGACAATTTTTTGACAAGTACCTAAAATATTTTTGATTTATTATCTATAAATATTTTGATGGTGGAAGGGCTGTGAAAAAAGAATATCTCACAGAGTTCGTGCATAAATCAACCATATCTTTCCAGCATTAAAAATCGAACTTATCTGTCAACAGACTCGTTAATTAAGTGGTTAATTGGCGCGGCGTACCAAACATAACTGAACTAAAATATCAAATATGGTGGGAGCAAAGGGAAGGAAAATTTACCAATGAAAGTGATGCGTTGACGAACGAAGTTTCACAGTGAGTGAATTTCGAGTGCCTGTGAGACACTACTACGTATGACAAACTTTTGTTTGCATTTCAACACACGCAGTATTGATATGTTCACTTATCGTTCAGCTAAACTGAAACTTTAAGCACTCGACTGCCTTGGTTAACATGACCAAAAACCACATATGTAAATTAAAAATCACAAAGTGATTGACAAAAATATTTGAAATTAAAATTGTAACTGTTTCTCGAATCAGAGAGAGTACTAATACACATAGGTGAATGGGTGTCCGGCTCGGCTTGCCGAGCATAAGATCGTTGGTGTAGAGGTTAGTACGGCTGGCTAGTTACTAGGAGATCCTGGGTTCGATTCCCGACCGATACAGATAATTTTTTCAATCACTTTGTGATTTTTAATTTATACATAGATAGAAATTTTTTTGTCTTAAGCAACTTTGTTAATTGTAACCTCTAATTACCTATTTCTTTCTTTTCTTTTTGTTTTTTGCTGTTAACTATTGTATTATTGTATTATTTGTGTTGCTTTCAGTACTGTCTGACTTTAAATATAAGTTTTATTTAAATTGTTTATGTAATTGTTGCGAGCCCAGTTATTTATTATCATTATTCTATTTTGATTTACTATTTTAATTAGTCAGTTATTTATTTAATTCATTAAGTTTACGGTAAGTATACTTACTTAATCTTTACAGTGGAACTCATTTCATTTACTGTTCCAATATTGGGTCAATCATATTCCGGTACTGGGACAACGCCTTTCAAGTGTTCTGGTACTGTGACATTTACACTTTTTGGAAAAACATTTTTAATTTAACGTAAAAGCCCCCATTATGGAACGGTATCTAATACTGGAACAGTTTTGACATTTACATATTAATGAAGTTATTTCTGAAAGAAACGTCTGATAACAAAGATTATTAATAGAACGATTGTTTTTTAAATTTAAATTCACCTCGCATTTAATGTTTCCTTACTTAATTAAAGAAATAAATATGTAAATGTCAAAACTGTTCCAGTATTAGATACCGTTCCATAATGGGGGCTTTTACGTTATAATAATTAAAAAAAAAAAAAGATATGCATACGCTTGCATTGCTGAATGTCTATTCCATATGATAAAGCTAAATAGGTTAATTTATATACTACTTAAATATTTTTAGAATGTCAAACCCAATCACATGCTCTTCGTCGTTCTGGTATTGGTACATTTACCTTACCTATCATGGTGTTCAACACTTTTTTACTATGCCAGTTACTTTCCCCAAATTCTTTCAGGAAATGTGATTTAATTTCCCGCACATAATTTTTCTGTCGATTTCACAATTACGAAATTTGTGAAAACTGAAACAAAAAAGTTTCGAAAACTTATGAGCAGCATCAAATTTCTGGTCTTTAACGCCAAAATTATGGTTTATGGAGTTTTTGAAAACTCTAGTACACATAATGACGTCATCAAATTCAATTAATGACTACAAAAATGAACTGAATTAAATCCGTTGATGAACTTTGCGTGCGAAATTTTTCATTTTTCTTGTAAAAATAGTCATGTTTGTTCAGGAAATGTGATTTATTTTCCGGATATAATTTCTCGGTTAGGCTATATCCCTTTTTTAATTTCTAAATTAAAATAGGAAATCGATCAAAATTCGCTCTATAAGTAGTGCAAGAACACAGAAATGTCTGAACCGGTGGCGTGTTATTTCCAACGGAGTGCTAAAATGGTGTAACTTTCGACGATTTTATGTGTTTCTAGTATTTTTCATGTACATTAACCACCTGAACCGTCAATAGCTCTAATGAAATATGATAATCATGATAATAAAAAAGAACGCGATTCCAAAAACTTGCGTAAACCGTTCTTTTTAAATTCCTTTAATTTTTTTTTATACATATAAAAAGAATTAAATAAGAAACTAACATACACAGAGGAAAAGAGGCCGTATCAGTAATTAACATTTTTTACATAATTTCTACAAACAAAGAACAGTATAAATTAAAAGAATAAAATGTTAATTTTGTATCATAACGATATCTCTTTACTAAACAGATATATTAAATCTTTTCTTATCTTACTTTTTTGGGTTATTTTCGAATTAATTACTTCATCATTAAAAAGTGTTAATGATGCCCAGAAATTAAAAAAAATAAGACTCATTAAGCGGTATAGTTGTAAGTAATGAATTTATAAAGACTTAATTTTGTAGTAAACTTATTATATATGTATACGTATTTAATGTACATAGTAAGGTAACTGCGGGTAGTAAGCCCTAAAATTCATAAATCGTTCAAATATTCATACAGTCGTATCAATGTTTGACGCATGCAAGCCTCAGACACCAACAAGTTGCAAAGCATGCGCCACTTGTCGCCATTCCGCGCCTTGTCTCCAGTAACGACCCATATATTATAAAATGAGATTTTGTCGCTCGAATAATAAAATTTAAAGGAAAATTAGCTTATGTAATTATAATATTAATGTTGTTAATTATTTTTATGTTCATCTAATTTTGTTCTTCAGTTTTTCTTTTTGTTAATTCAGTTTATTAAATAATTTCATATCTGCCAAAATAATTAATTTTTTTTTTACTTGGGTGCCGACGGCAAATAAGGCCTATCAAAATTACATAAGCTTTATAATGCTCCTAATACCTGAAACTGTTTTACACCCTCAATATTGTCCGAAGTTTCAATGGAAATGATCACTGACAATTAAGGATCAAAAGTCAACTAACCAAAGCCGTATTCATTACGTGTGGTATCAACATCTGAAGCAAATGTTCATTCTGGTCAAATATCAGTTGAGCATATTAAAAGAAGCTTCGAGCGCACGATTTATTCCCTGGATTCTGATGACAATGATGAAGATTCTTACCAAATACTGTTTAGAATTTTGGTTTTTGTTGTTTTCTGTCATTTTTTGTTGATTTTTTATAATAGGCCTTAATATCTTACCATAGTAAAATAAGGCCTAGGAACAGAGTTTTTAAAAATGTTAAATATTTTCTAATCCAACATTTTAGTTGATTGACACTTTTGGAGTTGATATATTAATAAAAAAGTTGATTATCTGTAGTATTTTCCATTTTATTTAAGATCTCCCTTAGCTAGGCCTTATTACTCGCAGTTACCTTAATTATTCTACTAAAAGTGCATTTTTGAACAAATTAAAAAAAAAAAAAACTTTATTATCAAAATTCGGAGATACATATTATGCATTGATTTTCATCTATGTCCAATTTTTGAACAAATTTAGCTGAGGTAAACTTTAATCAATAATTTAAATTTTTCAGGTACAAGCTACTAGGTACAAGCTACAGGTCAGCGACTAGCTATTATCATTATAAATAAGTAGTATAAATCTGCTGTTGATCGGATTGATAGTTCTAGCGAATTTCCAGAATGGAATGCAGCTATTACAGCCACTGTCATGACTTGAGCCCGGGACTATGGCAGAAATTTGTTTTGAGGTCCCTAGAAACCGAAAATAATATTCACTAATATATATATATATATATATATATATATATATATATATATATATATATATTAATATAAATTTTAGTGAATATTATATATACACTCTAAGAAAAAAGGGTCAAAAACGTGTAAAATAACTTAAATTTAGAGCAAAATTACTCCTCGCTCTGAAAATATGCACTATTATTTGTGTAATATGAAAAAATTGGTGTATTTTTATATAATTTGTGTATAATTACTGTTTTTTTTTTAATATTACACAAATAAAGGTGTAACTTTGGATTTTTACAACGTTTTTGGTTTATTTTTACACCACTAAATAGCAAAACCCATGCGCGCGCATATGAGTTTATGTATTTTAATATTATCTGTTATTGAATTGCTGTATTATTTATACGTACATAAGTAATACTCTTAAAGGTTAAAAGTTATGTTTTCAAATTAGCTGAATTAAACAAAAGTATTTTTTGATAAGATAGTTAATATGATTATAACGTGTATGATAAATTAATCTTTAAATATGCTACAAAAACAGTGTTATAGTGGTGTACTGGTGTTTTGTTTTTATATGCATTGTGCAAATGGCTTCTGGAATAATGTGCAAAGAATACTGTAATATAAATTTGTTTGTTTCCAAAATGCTGTCCTGATGATACATTTAAAATATTTCAGGTAAGTTAATTTTTTTAATTTTGCTTCATACAAATAGTTATGTAATTTGATAAAAGTTTATTTTACAATTTGACTAATAATTTATTTTGGGGGGTTGTCAATTTCTGTGAAAATTAAAACATTATCTACAATTCAGATATCTTTCATTCAGATATGTCTAAAAAATTATACAATGCTTGTAAATTGGTAAAATCTGTAGTGATAAAGGAATTATACATATTTTTTTACTAAAATTTATTGACTTGGGAAACAAAATACCTACAACTATTTATCAAATTTTAATCAACAGAAACCCTAATTAATGTAGGTATATAATATTTCGTTTTTATGTCATCGAAGATGACGTATTAATATCGTTGTGTGATTGAATTGAACACGTGATTGAATAATTATTGAGTTGTACATCCATATTGAATAAACGCAAGAGGGCTACTAACTATAGAATTAACAAACAACTATAGAGTTAACAAAAAATCATAAATTAACACTTTCACTGAGATGGCATTACTTAGTGCGTGTCAAGAACACGCACTTAACGAATTTTTTTTTTTTTTGCTTTACAGTAATATAAATTCATAACAGGTTTAAATTGAAACGACGTATGGAAATCGAGTTTTTTAAGTAATAATAACAATGGTAATAATAATAATGGAATTTAACGTTCGTTTTTTAGACAATGGTATGTAACGGACGTCACTCACATCATTATTTCTCAACTTTTTCATGATGATATGGGCGGAGAACAAGAAAAGCGGTATAAAGATTTGGCAGGTGTCCGTCTACAACCGTCTTCTTAAGGACGATGTCGATATTCATCTGGAATTACGATGCGAAATAGCAGAAAACTTTCACCAGCATATAACCGGTTACGGAATTCAAACCCTTAGTCTACCAGTTCGGAAGTGCCAGTGCCTAAGCACGCCGGGTTACTTTGCTGGTGAGTTTTTTAATCAAAAATTTAATATCTGTACATTCATTAAAATAACCTAAAAGTAATTGTGTAGCAAAAACGAAATTTTCTTAATTTTAAATTGCTGTGAAATAGTTATTGAAAAAAGAAAAAATAAATAAGCAAAAATGGTTATAAAATTAAGTAACCCTTATTTTCTGATTTGTTTAGAAATCGGAATTGGTGAAGACATCTGTGAAACCGTAACATACATTTTCCCTGAAGTTCTAGTAATTGCAAGAGTCAGCAGAATATTGGGCGGAGGACAGGAAAAGCGGTATAAGGATTTGGTAGGTGTCTGTTTGCAACCATCTTTTTAAGGACGATGTCGATATTCATCTGGAATTGCGATGGGAAATAGCAGAAAACTTTCACCAGCATATAACCGGTAACGGAATTCAAACCCTTAGTCTACCAGTTCGGAAGTGCCAGTGCCTAAGCACGCCGGGTTACTTTGCTGGTGAGTTTTTTAATCGAAAATCTAATATCTGTACATTCATTAAAATAACCTAAAAGTAATTGTGTAGCAAAAACGAAATTTTCTTAATTTTAAATTGCTGTGAAATATTTATTGAAAAAAGATAAATAAAATAAATAAACAAAAATGGTTATAAAATTAAGTAATCCTTATTTTTTGATTTGTTTAGAAAAAGGAATTGGTGAAGACATATGTGAAACCGCAGCCTACATTTTCCCTGAAGTTCTAGTAATGGCAAGAGTCAGCAGAATATTGGGCGGAGGACAAGAAAAGCGGTATAAGGATTTGGTAGGTGTCTGTTTGCAACCATCTTCTTGAGGATAATGTCGATATTCATCTGGAATTATGATGGGAAATAGCAGAAAACTTTCGCCAGCATATAACCGGCTACGGAATTCAAACCCTTAGTCTACCAGTTCGGAAGTGCCAGTGCCATAAGCACGCCGGGTCACTTTGCTGGTGAGTTTTTTAATCAAAAATCTAATATCTGTACATTCATTAAAATAGCCTAGAAGTAATTTTGTAGCGAAAGCGAAATTTTCTTAATTTTAAATTGCTGTGAAATAGTTATTAAAAAAAGAAAAAATAATAATCAAAAATGGTTATAAAATTAAGTAACCCTTATTTTCCGATTTGTTTAGAAACTGGAATTGGCGAAGACATCTATGAAAGCACAGCATGCATTTTCTGCGAAGTTCTAAGAATGGCAAGAGTCAGCAGAATATTGTTTTTCTTATATTTAAGTATTGTTTAGTTAATTTTCTTAAACTATATTTTTGATATGATGTAACTACAATTTTAATCCATAAGTTTTTAATATTATCATTGTAATCTAATTACAATTAAATTTTTTATAAGATATTGCTTAAATAATTGTGTCTGCAAAACGTAAGCATTGTAAAAAAAAGTCATATCTCAAAATTTTGACCAGTTTAATTGGCAGTTACACTGCAAAATAAAGATTACCTATGTTCATGAAAGCAAGTAAACGTTCATAATAAAACTTTTATAATCTTACTTTTTTGGAGTGTTTATTTTAAAAAAATTATTATTTTATCATACGACACACTTATATAGAAATTTAGACATAATAAGCAAAATATTTAACATCTCGAATCTTTTTGTATATAATTCCAAATTATTCTATACGTCATATTATTATAAATATTTATGTAAAAAAACCATCAATAATCTTTTTTGATTCGTTATTTTCAATTAAGTTGAATCAGTTTATTTTTTTCAGCACAATTGAATCACTCATACTGATTCAGTTGAATTGAATCAGAATGAGTGATTCAGTTGGATTAATATTACACTTTTCTGGGTGTAAACATTACTATATAAGTGTGTAAAATTACATTTTCAGGTGTACAGGCGTGGTTTAAAAATACATTAATATGATGTAATTTTACGTTTAACTGCGCACTATTGCGAACTGAATGTGTAAAATTACATCTTGTTGTGTAGTTAATACACAAATAAAACGTAATCTATTACACACCTGGACCGTAATTTTACGTACGACATGTGTAAAACTACACATATGAGTGAGTAATAATTACACCATGATGGTGTAATTTTCACCTTCGTACATTACGGTTTGTAATGTTACTGTCATTATAGAAGGCATTTAATTGCCTCCTATAATAGTAGTAAAACGGTACATTTTTTTCTTAGAGTGTATATATATATATATATATATATATATATATATATATATATATATATATAATTTTAGTGAATATTATTTTCGGTTTCTAGGTTTGCCTAAGTTTGTACCATAGCTCGAAAACCATAAGAGCTATAAAGCTCCTGACTATAGCAATCGGTTGCCCCCGTCGATATCTATAACTTTTATTTGAACAATTTTTCGATTAAAACAACGGTTTGGCTGTAATGAAAATGGCAACTCTCGAAAAACTCACACAGTATATATATATATATATATATATATATATATGTGTGTGTGTGTGTGTGGGTGGGTGGGTGTCCGCGCGATAACTCTCGAACGAAATGTCTTACGCTTATGAAATTTTGTGAAGTCCCAAACCGTTGGACGAGTTCGTTAACCAGACACGTCCGATGCTCGGAACATGGTTTTTTTGGCAATTTTCGTGAAAATAATTAGTTTTTTGCCAAAATTTTCCCTTATTCAAAAATTTTTGTGAAATTTTTTTACACCATTGGAAAGAGCAGAAAAAATCACATAAAAAAGGTCTTTAAACTATTATTCTATGTCAACTAGTTTCAAGAAAAACTAACTTTTATAAAAGGAAATTCGCTATGTTATGCAGGATGCTGAGACAGGGGTATTTTAGTAAAAGTGTTCACCGCAAAGGTACTTTAAAAAAAATATCAGTCTAAAATAATCGTGTTTAAAGATACAAGTTTGTTTCTTTCATATTCGATGTTAAACGTTCGAAAGTCTACATTATACACAACTGCTCCGAAATTTCAAAGCTATACATTTCGAAAAATACAATAAAGCGGCGAAAGTCGACGTACCACTTATATTATATTATTACCGAGCGCTATAGATAGCGCTATTATAGGGCGCTATAAATAGCTATAACTTCGGATCTAATGCTCCGATCGTTACGAAATTTTGTGAGAGTATTCTTGAGATGTACTTAAAAAACATGCAAAATCTTTCGACCATTATAACTATATATAGCCCCCTTAAGCATATTAAACAAAAATTCTTTGTATCTTTCCTTATTTTAAATTTTTTTTCTTGGTTCGCCAAATATTTGGTGGCCCACCGCTGCAAAACTTTGGGAACTCCTGTTCTGAATTTATGATTTTATTTAACTAAACATATTTCAAAACAATTCAAAAAGTATGCGTTTATACCGATATAACCACTTATTATGAATCCAAACTGTATATACTATACACGTAAGCGTATGAAAACCAATTGAGTGAACGGCCGCCCAGTGCTTTACAAACAGGACAGGTGTGTATAATGTGTTTGCAGTGTATGTGTTGCAAAAACAAATAGGCTAGCGTAAAACCTATGCTATTATCATGTACGCCTATCTGTACGTACGTCCATACAAAATAGGTGGACACCTACCTACATATACGCAGGTGACAAGCAACTGTTTTTGCTCCCTTCCTTCCCGAATGTTATTGATATTATGAAAAAACCGCAAACACATATATAACAACAGTACAGGGGAAATTAATATAGCAAATATAAATTACCATTATCATTTATATAATATCTTGGTGTGGCAAACATTATACTTCATTCTGAAAAAAAAATTGTATTTTTGACTGAAATATTATCAATTGATTCTTACTTGTCAGAGAAGATATAAAAAAAATATTTTTTTTTTTTTGTATGACAAGCGAATCTAACTACTATATGTACACGTAAAGGTCAGATTCGACCAGTACAAGCGTTCTTGCCACAGAACAAATAGAACGAATATAACTATCTCTTTTCTGCAATCACTTATGTGTAAGTATGTGCATCTTAGGCTGCTTAGTGTCAGTTGCTCAGTACCCGTCGCTCAGTGTAAGCAGTCAAACAACAATAAATTTGATTGTTGAACTGGCACAAGTAGCGTTGTGGTATCACACACATGTATGCGAACCAAGGTCACGTGACGGCTATCACCACTCACACTAACAGACTTTACCGCACAAATACAAAGTAAACACCGTGCACGTATACAACATATGTTCTATCTCATGTGGTTACACTGGTTCCAGTAGTATAGAAATATGTATTTTATCTCTAGTGCTCTATGGTTCTTGCTACTGCTTGCAATGGTTGTAAAATTTAATTTCATACTACTAAACTCAAACCCAAACTTAAAGTAAATTATAACTTCTGAAGAATAAGGCCCGATTTACATTATAGTGCCGATATCAATACACTCCCGCTCCACTCTCGCTCCAATATAATTTTGCGTTCACATTACAGTGCTGATATCATGCTGGTACCTATTCGTTCTCCATTCACACTACAGAGCCGCTCTCGCTCCACTCTCACTCCGGGTTAATTAGTAATATGTATCATAATGTATTGTAGCAAGACGTCGCGTTGTTGTGTTGTATCATATTTTCCTAATACAATAAATTTCAAATAAATGAACAAGGCTAAGAAACGGAGCGGAGTGGAATCAAAAACGTGTTCACACTACCAATATAGGTCTGATAATCGCTGCGATAAAATATTATCTGAGTGGTATTGGTATTGGAGCGGAAGCGAACCGAACCGTGACTGATATCGGACCGATATCGGAGCGATGATGTGAATATACTCATTGTTTATTGTGTAAGAATATTTTATGGAATCGGGAGCGTAGCGATATCGTACCAAGGCCGGAGCGTTAATGTGGATCGGGAATAAAATGTAGTGGATATTGGTATCGCACTATAGAATTTAAGTATACGTTTTAGTCAATTTGTCAGATTTTCTTCTTATGTCAATTACCACAGACAAATTGATTAGTTTGTAGTTTTACTTGAAAACAATAGAAATATTCTATATAGAATAGAAATTTTAACTTATAAACAATAGAAATATATACAATGATTTCTTCCTATTATGCTAATAGTAAGGCCGGAGTAACGTTTAAGAACAAATTACAATGATAACGTTACACCAAATTTAATAGTACATATGTATATTATTAAATGAGGTGGTAATAATGATAGCTATTACTCACGAAGATGAAATTGCAACACGAGCTGAGTTTACGAGGCGAGTGTCGTAATGCATTTGAGGAAGTAATAGCCATTGCAAGCGAGTAGAATACTGTAATTTTTCTACGACTTTCTTCCTTTTTGATTTAAATAAAATTGAATATAAATTTTTAATCTCTAATTTCATTAAATATTTGTATATGTATTAGGGTGTTTCATTTTGTAAAGAAAAAAAATAAAATGTAAAATTTTTGCAGACTGCTTATGCCCCGAATCTCAGTGACATAAGAAATATATATGCCAGATTTCAAGAAGATTGGTTAATATTTACAGGTTGCACACTTTGATCAGTTTTGTAAAAGTATTGTAAAGAATTGTTTCTATTGTTCTTCCCTGACCGATTAGACCCTCACATAGCTCTAATCGTTTCATTTCCTTTTTCTTTGTAGGTTTGGTTTCTAAATTTTTAGTCATATTTTACTTATCAGTCTGAGTAAAACGTCCGTCCAAAAAATCCAAAAGGCAAAGAAAGTTTCTAGCAAATACGAAAGATGCTTTAGGTGATTAGCAAATATGAGAGCACTTATTAATATCTACATCTGAGTAAGTGCTCAGAAACTAGCGTATCCAAATCACTGTTTGGAGCCCATCGACTCACAATTGCCTCGTGCACAAAGTGAACCTATATGAAGCTGACAAAATGTCAAACACGTTTCATTCCTTTAACCTTTTCGCGCCGAAGACCGTATATTTCGGTGATAAAAAAATGTGACAAATAGTCGAAGACCGTATTTATCCGACTTATAATAAAAAAGTTTTTTTTTTTCAAAAAGTATTTTTTTACAAGTATATAATTACCAAATTTATATTGTACTTTAGAAGACCGTACGATTCCGCAAACCTCGAAAACTGCCCGTCTTATGGGCATACTTAATAGGAAAATAGCACGTCCCGAAAGGGTTAATTATCATGAAAGAATATTCAGCTTTTTGGAAATTGAATGAAGTTTAGTGAAGAGGACAATTTTAAGTGCATAGTTAGCCTTTACCATACACCATGCTTGATGCAGAGCCACTGGGATCCTTAAACTGAAGTCGTTTTTAGACCAGTCACCGAGGCACAGGAGTGAGAGTTGTAATAATTTTTTTGTAGTCTTCTTTTGGATAACTTCCATTTTTTAAGACATTTTGAATGTAGTTAAACATTTCGACTTGTTATTCTTCTAGAAAACCTTGAATGCAATTTTCCTCATCCAGCATTGTCGTATATGACTCCTTGTCAAATGAAGCCCACAGACTTTGGAACTTCCCAAAAGTTAGGACCACTTGTTTCTATGCTACAGCACACTTTTCAGACACTCCTTTCAATATTATTTATACATTAGTACATGAGAATTCCATTAGTACAAAGTACTGCAATATTAGCAATTTCATTAGTTAGAGAAAAAAGCGACTAATGTGTGCAACCCCTAAATATTATCCAATTTTCTTGAAATTTGGCATATATGTCTTTTACATCACTGAGACTCGGGGCGTAAGCAAAGTCATATGAAAACCACATCTTTGGAAAAATGAAACACCCTAATATGTATCTATGGAAACGATCAAAATAAAATTCAAATAGTTTTGTTTACCTACACGTTACTACATACATATATGAAATTAAAACTTATAGATATGTTATTCATAAAACAATCGCAAGCCCACTGAATAATGGTTAATACGGTGATCTCATTGGTCGAAAGGTATTGAGTAATGATCATTCCTCCACACCTTTGAATAATGCCAAACTTTCTCAACAATTTACGGATATGTACTGAGTGTGTTCTTCAATAGGAGTAGAAAAAAAATTTTACGCTTTTTAGGTATTTGAAAAATATCTAATATTGGGCTGACACGAAAGTAATGAGACATTCTAGTCAAGTTCTTCGACTCACGAGTCTGCTTTGCCCCTTGCACCATACCGGAGGCTTCGCTTTCCGTACCTAAGGGTAGGGGCTCCACCCTTATCAAACAAATTATAACATCATTTGTTCTCAAGATATGCGAGACAAAATATATTTTGGCAAAAAACTAATTTTTTCAAGTTTCTTATTTCGTTGTTAATTTTGTAATAAAATACTGGCGTTTTTAACATCAAGGAAGGTTCTTAGGCCATTATATAATAATGTTATAGTAAAAAATCCATATAATCTATGTTATCTTAATAAAGTTAATTCCGGTTTTTTACCACAAAAAACAAACCGCCAATCCGAATTTGCTGAAAACTTTATTCGGTCTTCATTTTTTGATCACGCATCTAATGCAATTAGTCCGGAGTTGATATCACCATTTGTTCTCGAGATATGCGAGACGAAAAAAAATTCACGAACGAACGAACTAACGAACGCACACACAGACATCACGCTAAAAACGATAGATTCGGATTCTAGTAACCTTGAAACGTGGAGATATGTCAAAATTAGCGATTCGTAAAATCGGACCCATTACAATAACTTCCTATGGGAAGTTAATAAGAACAAACTGTCTCATTACTTTCGTGCCAACCCAATTCATAGATTTTGCAACTTTTTCTTTAGAGTAGACTCAATCAACAAATTCAAGACTACTTTACCAAACGATGCATACATAATACTGATTGATGTTGGCCATAACGTGGCACCATTCAGAAAGGGTTAAATAGTTTGTATACAATCACTGCCGGGATCAAAAAAATACAACTGAATAATTATTTTTATAATTTAATTGTACAAGTTTTTTTTCATAACTACCGTTCATCTTGTTCCCGACGCTCCGCTGTGTGCATGTAATACCATCTGGCGGCATCATTTATTTTATATTATCACTTCTATTTTTTTCAGTTTACTGATGATAGCTATATATTTGAAACATATAAAAATTATTTTTGGATGTCAAGTCAAGTGATATCTGTGTATATATTATATTCTGTATTAAGATATTTTTGAATGTAATAGATGTGAACAGGAAACCAAATTAAATATGTACAATATATACCGATCGGTGTTGTTTGTTCAAAATTCTGTAATGCCTTCCGTTAGTTTAAATAAAATCAAATCGATTTTTTTATTACAAAATCAACTATTCTTTTTTTATAAAAACTAAAATTTTATATGGACGATTCAAATATGTTTTGGATTCGAAGGTTATTGTCCGTTCATATTAAATAACTACAACAGACTATGAATTAAATTGTGTTGAAAAACCCGTCTTAAAAAGACCATTTTAATTAATTACCACTCGAATTGTATAACAATACGTCTTAGTGATGGGAATAATCACTCTTTCTAGTGGGTTGATTCTTTTGAATTCGCTCACTGTGGTGAATCGATTCAAGGAATTAAATCACTCACTCACTTGATACTATTGGCTCACTTGCCGTTATGAATTGAATCACTCACTTACTCACTCACTTTACACTACTTATTGGCACAACTTCAAATATGAATCAACAAACCAATACACTCATTTGGTACACTCATTCAAGTGAATGAATGTTTGGATAAAATTAGGCTAACTTCAAAAATGCATCAGACGCATCACAACGAAAAATCAAAAGTTCATTTTTGCATTTGATGCGTCAAAACAAGGCATCGAGAAATTTGATGATGCGTGTCCAAGATACATGTCATGTGTATAATGTAGAATTATAACTACTTGCCATATTATGTAGGTATTAACGCGAACAGGAATAATTCCGAAAGACAAATTGTTGAAAAAGATGAATGTATTTACCTTTGATTATAATTGTTTAAACTATTTGAATACATCTTCCACTCAAAATAGGTATGTAATATTTTTTATTCAAATAATTTCAATATTTTCAATTTCAAGTAAGTTCAAGTTGAAATTCAAAGATAATATACCTATACAAGGACTGTATTGCTATATTATCTGTAGTCTATCATGCTACATTATCTGTTTTATCTATAGCCAAATCAGTGGCTAAATGATGCCAATATCCCGTTCAAAAACATCTAATGTGCATCAAATTTCAAGAGAACATGAGCAGCGCATCATGTAGTACTAGACGCATCAGAAAAGTCATGATGCTGCATCGATGCGGTAAAGTTTACATTTTTGAAGTTACCCTTATTATAACGGAATAAAATTAAAGTTTTTGAAAATTTTAGAAAAAAATTACCTGTAGTTGGAACAAAATCTGTACATTAATATATGTGCTTGAACTAATAATTAAATAACACAATGCACGTAACGTACGTAATGTACGTATTAATGCACGTAACCAACACAAAAAAAATTTTAAAAAAATGCAACATTAACAATACACAGTTAAAATATAAAAAAGTAGATTAGAATGAAAAATATGGATGGTTAAAAACTACAGTAATATTATGTAGGGAGATATCCACTCAATGTTGTTTTGAAGAAAAACTAATTTTTGGAGACCTGATAATCTGATAATAAACTGGCAAATTTTATTTTAAAAATCTGAAAATACTTTACATACATATACTTTTTCTTAGAATCACATATTTTAATATCTGTACTTATAGTGTATACATATAAAATTGGGTGTTTTTTTTTTTTTTTTTTTTATTTATTTACTGCTTTTGTAACTACATAGGTCATTAAGCAACTAGTATAAAATAACATAAATTATATGGAAATCAAGGTATGTTTTTTTATTTAGATTAAATTACTGTATTACTTTATTAGGCATTTGGCCTAAATTTGATTTAAAATTTGTTTTATGCCTTTTAAAAAATAGGGATAATAAAAGCTAAAATTTTTAGATCTAAAAAAATATCAAGTTTAGTATTCGCATATACCTACCATAGTATCATTAGTATCGTATACGATATACATATACACGTTACATACAGTTAAACAGATGTTTGTGGAATTTTTGAAGAAATCTCTGTCTATTGTCTGATAAATAAACTGAAGCAGAGATTGAAAACTGAATAGAATCTTATATGTATGTCATATACTCTTAAGTGAATGAGTGAGTGAGTTAGTAAGTGAGTGAGTGTGTGATACACACAAGGGGACAAACTAGATTGGCTTTGCCTCTGTTCCACTTGTAATGAGTTTGTGACGTACTCTGTTTGTGTACATACACACTGTTTGCAGTGTATTAGTTTGGTTTTTTGTAGTAGTATGTGTATACACGCATACAACCACAACACACGTATTACCAGAGAGAGCTGTTCAACGTGTTTAACTAACAATGGGTATATTGTTAATACAATGGTATGTTGACTCGACGACGACTACTGACGGACTAATGCCTTAAGCTGTGACTGGGTTACAAAGGACTCCAAGCGAATTTCACTTTTTTTATGTTAGTTGGCTTCTAGTGTTCTATGGATACACATAATTATATTCTTTCAACTCATGAGTTGAAAGAGTCGATTCAATTCTTTTTGATTGATTCGATTCAGTTAGTCACTTGAGTGATTCACCTCAGTGAATTGAATCACTCACTCACTAGCCATCACTAACGTCTAAGAATTTCAATCAATATCATCACAATACATCTGTTCTTTTCTATCCCTTAAAACTGTTCATCGGTATTTTAACATGAAATCGTTTCCAACAATAATTACAATTAAATTAAAACAAAATATTTAGTTGTGTAATTAAGCCCTTGGAAATTTAAGTTGCATTCCTTTTTTCTATAAGACAGTGTCGAGGATAACGCACAATTACCTAATTTACAAATAATTATTACGTAATGAAACATTAAATATTTATTTATTAAAAGTAATAAAAAATTACAGAAAAATGTTAAAATTATTTTTTATTTCCTTAAGAGTTATTTACTTGTTTAATTAAACATATAACAGTGTCGTTTCCTTCCACAACATCTTCCTTTCAAATAGAGGTTAATTTTGTTTTTACAATACACTGTAACTAATTTTTTGAATTGATTTTAATATTGCGAAAAAAAACCGCCGTCAAGGTCTTGGTAAAATTTTCACACACTAGGAATATATTTTCCACTTTTAATGAAGTTGGTTTATACAATCTAATTTTTGTGTAGCCTGGAAATATTTCCGTGATTATTGAAAATTTTTTTATACTGAATTGTGATTTTAAATTTGTATATGATTTCATTTGATGTGATGTTACCAGATGATACTCGAAGAATTAATTATTTTTTATCTCTAAACCATTTTTTTAAACTTCGTATACATGTTCATATACTGAATTAAAAAGAAAAGCACATAGTGTTTGAAAAATTATCAAACTGGATCGGCTGGGACTTGAACACAGATCTCTTGGTTGCTAGTCAAGCGTCTTACCAATTAGACTACCGAACCGCTTGGTCGAGTGTCATTCCAGTCCGATAATCAATCAAACAGATCCTCTCTTTAATGCAAGACGCAGTTATATTTTTAATTTCTAATTTTAAAAAAAAATGTTCATATAGAATTATATTTGAATTTGAATTTTTAGCACTACTTTTCATTGAAAACAAAAATTTTCCATTTTCTATAATGCTATGTGTAATTTTGCCGTATATATCAAGGGGCCAAATTACTATATATGATAGTTAGCATTCCGGCTGTCGCCAGAATTTTACGTCAGCAAACTTGGCAGAGAGCATACCCACTTTCTATGGTTATATACATATTTAGAGTTTGTGTTTGTGTGTGTAGTATAGTGGATGTTAGTATGTGTGATATTCGGTATGTATGTAGCACCAGGTGCAAGGTGGGAGTGGATACATACACTCGAACAACTGTGTGTATGTATCTGCTGTTAATGATGTAACCACAATGTAACAATCAACAGCCACCAGAGAGCCAAGAGAGATCTTATGAAAGTTCTATTCCTCCTTTTAAGGTACAGAACCTTAAAAAAGTTAAAATTACGGAAAAATTCCAGAGCAGCTGAATTATACTTATCTCAGTATATTTAGCGTAATATTATGGTCACTCATGAAAAATTTCCACCATGATTTCCTGTTTTATCAGTAGAGTGTTAATAATTTTAGAAGATTTTGGGACAAATTTTCTATTTTGATTTATGAATAAACTAGCCGTACCCGTGACGTTGTTCACGCGAAACGTTGAGTAGTTTCTTTTTCCAATTTGTAGTTTCTTGCAACACAAAATGCATTAAATTGTCTCCAAATTGACAATTGTGTATTTATTGTATTTTTCGGTACACAATTAGCAACATTTTTTTTTATATAAAATTCAGAAAAATTTCCAAACTGCAAAATTTATTTACAATTTTTGTTACTATAGTTATGAAATTTTTTTATGAAATATGTAAATTGACGTAATGTGTGTAGATGCTCAAAATAGTTTTTCCATTTTCCCGTGGGAATGAGACATTTTCCCCGAAATAAAATGCATTAAACTGTCTCCAAATTGACAATTGTGTATTTATTGTATTTTTCAGTACACAATTAGCAACATTTTTTTTTTTTTTAAATTCAGAAAAATTTCCAAACTACAAAATTTATTTACAATTTTTGTTACTATAGTTATGAAATTTTTTATGAAATATGGGAATTGGCGTAATGTGTGTAGATGATCAAAATAGTTTTCCCATTTTCCCGTGGGAATGAGACATTTTCCCGGAATAAAAAGTATCTTAGATTTTGACCCAGGTAATAAGTTATCATCACACCAAATTTCATTAAAATTCGTCCAGCAGTTTTTACGTGATGCGTGAACAGACAGACAGACAGACAGAGACAGATTTACAATTTTATTATATGAATAAATTGTTAAAGCTAGTTTTGAAAATATTTCCACAAACTTCAATTTCCTGTTCTTGACTTAAAACAATTGTAAATAATTGATTGAGGATAATGAATGAAGTGGACTAAAACGTAAAAGTAATAAGGGTAATTCTTCCAATTACTTAATAATGCCACTTACACTACGAAAATGATTATCTATAACACTATAACTAACTTAAAAATAAATAAATATGAACATGATATCTACAAATCACAATTCTCAATCATAATTGAAATAAAACTGACATTTATGTACATAATATTTTGATAATAATAGAATTTAATATTATATATTTCAGGTGTATGTAATATTAACAAAGCCTATGCTATGTCCACCATATAATATCGTAATTACAACAAAGTGAAGGTCATTATTTATTCAGTAAATCATTTATTGTTTATAAGGTACAGAATACTAAATGTACATATACATTATACAAATGGAGATAAATAACTATCTAACATGCTTCATACGTGTGTCTTTAATAATAATATTCTAAATTATTTTTATGCAATAGATAGGTAAATTTACATTCATGAATGTATAATACCACGTTATTAAAAAAAAAATCGTCAAGTGCGTGTTTTTGACACGCACTAAGTAATGTCACCTCAGTGAAAGTGTTAATTTATGATTTTTTGGCTCGTTTTTTAAGTACAGTGAGAATACAGCCCTCTTGCGTTTATTCAATATATGCATGTAAAACTCTATAATACAGTGAGAATACAGCCCTCTTGCGTTTATTCAATATATGCATGTACAACTCTATAATTATTATATTATATATTATTATTATTATTATTAATTTTTCCCCCACTATAATCACACAACGAGATTAATATGTCATCCTTCGGTGACATAAAAAGAGACCATTATGTGAAGTATCATACGGAGTTGAATTCATCTTCTGTATCGTATTGTTTTTCCCCTAAAAAGCTAAATGAGACCGTACATTCCAGATAAGCAGCCTAGTTTTTTTTTTTTTTGTTGAAAATCGTAGGGGGCTGTATCATAAGTATAAAACTAACAGTAAGTTTTCGAAATTGAATGTGTTGTAAATCCACCGCCGAAAATAATAAAGTTACTTGCCTATCTTCGTAATCATGAGTCTGACAAAATTTTTGTAAAGAACTTTTTTGTAGACTAGCCATATACCCACCCGATGAGATTTTGCCATCGGCGACATCTCAGAATTGTCAGTCAGTAACATATTTTTATATATCGCTCTAACTACAAAAATGATGAATTTCCACACAAATTTTCATCCCCAATTTAACCCACTTAGGGGACGAGTTTTCAAAAATCCTTTCTTAGTGCTCATCTACATTACATAGGGAACACTTTCATTCTCTAAACCCAACGGTTTAGGCGGTTTAGGCTGTGCAATAGTGTGCATTGTCTGTCAGTCAGTCAGTCAATGTTAGAGATTTATTAAGTAGATACACTGGTAACTCGTTGCAAGCAACATCAAAATTGAAATAGAATCATATGTCTTACTCTTCTTATGTATATGCGAATTTTATTATTTAAAAGAGTAGGATATATGATTCTATTTCAAGTTGCTTACAATGAGTAAACACCCCTGTCGCAGCATCCTGCATAACATAGCGAATTTCCGTTTATAAAAGTTAGTTTTTCTTGGAAACTAGTTGACATAGCATAATAGATTGAAGACCTTTTTTATGTGATTTTTTCTCCTCTTTGAAATAGTGTAAAAAATTTTTACAAAAATTTTTGAATAAGAGGAAATTTTGGCAAATAGTTAATTTTTTTCACGAAAATTGCTAATATATAGATAAATTTTAGTGACTATTTTTTTCGGTTTCTAGGTAGGGACCTCAAAACAAATTTCTGCCATAGTCTCGGGCTCAAGTCGCGTCATGACAGTGGCTGTAATAGCTGAATTCCATTCGCTAAAACTGTCAACAGTTATGTACTTATTTGAAAAATATGTATATTAGAGGTACAAATACATTCACACACATAGATATACGTATATATACATTTTGTACTATATAAGGCGTTAAATTGGTTCCATATCAATATACTTACCTATCATCAATGACACAAATAATGCATTTAAACAAAATATCTAGTAGCGTTTCTTAGCCTATGGGGTAGACGTACCTAAACTGGATCTATATTTTTTCTTTAAATAATAATAAATTTATAAACTTTATATTAAGTTTCTTAGGATAATACAATTACGTATATGTTTTTTAAACCGAAGTTCCCTATTTTTATGGACTAGTTTCCAAAGGATATTAGTCCATAAAAATTGAGAACTTCGGTTTAAAAGAACTTATAAATAAGAAATTTATTTTCTATGAATGTGTACATGTTTGAAAACAGATGATTTTATTAAAAGAATCCTCAATTTGATATATTATAAGCACTAACTGGTTTATTTCGGCTTTTTCAGATTATTTTGAATAATTTTGTAGATTTATATTATTAACATTAAATACGTCTAGGAAGTATTTTTCGTCTCCAGATCAATATTTTACTTGAGGATTGTTCACTTTTTACGGCAAAAATTAAACCAATTCTTTCAAAGAAATTAAATTATTTTTTATTGATTGCCATCAATTAGTAGTACTCATGTTAGTATTCATATTATGCAACTAATAAACGTTAACTTTTTTTAGCGTAGGTCAATCTTAAGGTCAAGAATATCCAAAACTAGCAACATGACACCTGTAACCGATTTAGGGAAAAAGTAAACAGGTTTATTAATCAGTCTTATAATTTAATTACTTATTTCAAGATTTCACTTGAATTGAACTACCTGGAAACGATTCTACAATAAAATTGATAAGTAATCCGTAGATCCTCTATTAATTGAAATATATAGTTGTTTATATAATTGATTTTGTATTTTAAAAGTACCAAAAGGCTTTACTGACCAACTTTTGGTACATTCATCCTATAAAGATTTTGTTTCACGAATACATTCAGATCTTTTGACCAATATTGTATATCCACATACGTATATCTCACTATTGCAGTTATATATATACATACATACACATTATATGATTATACACATACAACATAGTTGTAAACACACTAAAATTATAGAAAATAAATTGACTTTTTTTTCTTATTTTCTCAAAAACTAGCAAACGTAGAAAAAAGTTTAAAAACCTTTTTTATGTGATTTTTTTCCGTCTTCGCAATGATGTAAAAAAATGTGGCAAAAACTTTTAAATTATAGCAAATTTTGGCCAAAAACTCATTTTCACGAAAAATGCTCAAAAAACCATGTTCCTGAGCTCCGACGTTTTTGGCTGAAGAACTCATCCAAGATTTTTGGACTTCCAACGTTGTCACCAAATTTCGTAAAACTAGCAGTTTTTCCTGAAGAGCTATCGTGCTGATACATAAATACATAAATACATATATACATATATATATATATATATATATATATATATATATATATATATATATATATATATATATATATAAATTTTAGTCAATGTTATTTTTGGGCTCTAGGGACCTCAAAACAAATTTCTGCCATATTTTCGGGCTGAACTTCGACTATGGCTTACACCATAATAGCTGAATTTCCAGAATTCTTTCTGGAAATTCGCTAAAAGTGTAATTGGTTCAACACAATAATAATCTACAAATTTTATTTTTACATTAACTGGAGATCCATTAGATAACTTCAAGTAATCCATTTAAATACCGCAAAAAAAAACGCCGTGAGCAGCGGAGCCCCATCACGGAAGTCGAATTTTTCCCTTCATCTTCGGTATTGAATGTCTACAAGCGAAATGTGATTGAAAGTCTACAAGCGATTTGTCATTTTGGTGGTTTCAAAACTGATGATGAGTGTCCGGCTGATCGGGGCTTTAAAAAAAGGTTTTAAGTTTTTAAGGGCTGAATCTCAGTAAATTTCAATTCGGAGCCAAGCAGTTAGCAGGAAAAAAGCCAACACAATTCGTACGAGGGCATTCCTACCCATGCTTATCCGCCAATTGCCTTTGTGTTTTATTTTTAAATATTAAAAAAAAGACCTTAAATAGTAAACTGGAAGGCCTTTATGAAGATATTTTTCCTTTCCAAAAAAATCCAAAATTTCTATTTTATAAATAAAAATCCAAAATTTATACTTTATAAATAAACATTAGCTTTAATAACATTTTTAAATTTAATTACTTAATATGTATGTACTGCATTTGTTATAAAAGTACGTTCATTTTTTTCAAATTTTTAAGTTTACTATTCGCCTACTTGTCTTATAGTATAAATATAAAGCATTTTAAACACATTTAACAATACCATTGAATTCCGATGTAAAAAATGGGAGAAGTGGGGGGGGAGGTAATGTGAGATCCCTAAAAGGCACTAACTGGATACTAACTCAATACATGTACAAAATTTCAGCCCTCTACGTTTACTCAGAGAGTCTCTAGGCGTGTTAGAAAAAAGGCAAAAAAAATCAAGGAAATATAACAACTTGTTATATAACAAGTGCATAAAAAATGATTTTAGGGATGGAATTGACTTTTGCTCTTTTGGAAATATTTTATGAGATAGACTCTCTTGGTCCTTATTATAAAATAAAAATCAAAAATCAAAAATGGACTTAACTACCTTTGTCTACCTGCGCTAGAAATAATCTTCTATAATCGAAATATGTAACATTAAATCAGGTCCGGCCAAAGAAATGACGGCCCCCGGGCACAATAAAAATAAATTCTCCCAAAAATACAATTGACAAGCAAAAAAAAAAAAAAACGTCAAACTTTTTCCGGGCCCCTAATCGAAGCTCCGAGCCCCCCTTTTAAACCTAGGCCCCGGGGTAACTGCCTCACCTACCCGACCCTCTCGTCGGCCCTACACCAAATATTAGAATCTGAACAAAACTGGAATGCATTGAACAATTAACAGACAATATAAAATAATGTAGGAAATCATAAATTACTTCAAATCTGATTAATTACTCATTTTAGTTGGTGCAATTTTTATGAGTGTGATTTTACCTATACGTTGAGTTATTAAGCGTATTTTTTATGAAATTATTAAAAGTAATGCGGCCCATACACGGTTCAACTTGTTGTACAACTTGGTTGAGTTGTACAACATGTTGAATCGTGTGTAGGGCAGTTGATCAACTATTTTGATGGTTGCATAAACGGTTGAAGTAAAATCAAAATATTTTGGTTTTACGTGGGCGGAGTAAATGGTCTATGAACATGTTATACTGTGTGTGGGGTAGTTGAACAACAAAACCAATATGCTGTAAAGAGTGTAATCAACAAAATATTTACAGCGGTAACAATTGGAAAGTTTAAATATTTGATTTTGTTTGTTATTTCCAATAGCTTGCGGTGATGCCGCATTTGAAAATTTTAAATTTTCGAAAGAATTTCCCGTTGCAAAAAACCTTAATGTAATTCCCAAGTGTGTTTTTGCAGAAATTGCATCACGCATAAACGTATCTTCTTTGCTTATTAAAGGTGATATTTTTACTAAAATATCACTAAAAATTTCTTCGCTCATTCGCATATAATTTTTGTAATCGTCTGGTTCACATTCACTATTTTCTTTTAATAGTTTTTCTTTAGAAAATCTTTTTCCCAACTACTCTTTGCTCTATTTTCTTTTTTTTCGTTTACTCAAGCTTTCTTTACTAATTTCTGCAATTACTGCTAAGGCAAGAATTTTATCCATAATTTTAACGAACTTGTCTTTTTCAAAAATTGTGAGTAACTGAAGTTGGACAACAAGTTGAATGAATAGTTTAATAGTGTATGGCAAACAGTTCAACTTGTAGTACAACTAGGTAGTACAACAAGTTGAACCGTGTATGGGCCGCATAACATTCACTATTTAAACATAAATACGCATAGTTTATACTGAATGTAATAGTTAATTCACACCGAAGCAGTAAGTGGTAAGTATCAAGTAATAAATAGAATGCATACGTAGAACAGAAAAATATTATTTGCTACTTACAGTTTTGGTGTGAATGCAAGTTATCCATTACTTAGCCAAGCATGTAACTCAACGTTCTTACACATAATAATATACAGATTTCAGTACGTTTAGTACGTCTCATTAAAATAAAGAGACAAACACATTTATAAAACATAATATATACAACTATATATAGTCGTGTTATGTATGTATGCACTTCAAATTCTTACAGAATTATTTAAACGGAAAATACAGTATTTATGTGCAATTTGTAATGTGCAATGTGTCTAGTTTTAAAAATGAAAAAATAAAAAAACACATTGCAAATTGCAAGGTGTATTATGTTTACAATACATTTAGAAAATAATCATTATTTATGTATCCTTATCTACTCTCGTTCCAACAAAAGGACTTGTCGTTGAGAACACTTGTGAATGAATATCACAAAAATATTCACTTATAATAAACAGCAAATGATGAACTTGAATCGTTAAAGAAGTTGGGATTTGTATAGCCTAATTATTTTCTGAAAATATTTCCGCAATCATTAAAAAATTTTTGTGTGCTACACTGCGATTATGTAAATTATATAACTTCATTGTATTTTTGAATCTCCCGCCACGATTTATTTTATGCTACATTGCCAGATATCAGCAGATTCTAGATTAGAATAATTTAATTGTTCCAAAAATTAATTGTTTTTTCACTAATACGTCTCCTAATCATTTTTAAATATCGTACCTATACATATTTAAACAGATTTCCCTGTTTATGGTAGCAAATTTAAATTTTTAGCATCATTTTTCCTTGAAATATCACTAAAATGCCACATTTTCCATAAGAGTAGGTACGTATAATTTTGCAGTACATTCTAATGCATGCTGTTCTACGAAATTTTTTTTATTCTAAAATCTGTCCAATTTCGTTAGTTTCATCATTTTTTTCGTAGCAACTCTACCTCCTTCAAGAATACACCATTACCAAACAAATAAAAATTAAAAAATAATTTTAATCAAATTATTTAGAGCAGGTTTAGACCGAATCTGAATGCCGAATTCGAAAATTATTTGCCCGGAATTTTTTTACATAGTTGGCACCTGACAAACCTGGTCAGATTTTATTTAAACGGAACGAAAAAAAGTAACATATTTGCATTTTTAAAATTTTTTTTCATACCCTTTGGTACAATACCATCACTATATGCCATAAAATTGATATTTTCGAGATTATACATCTTTTTAAGTTGAAAAAATCACGATGTTGCAAGTTTCGATCAATATGATCATTATAAACCAAGTGAAGATTACATTCAAATTTATGCCATTTTTATACTAAAGGTACTTTAAAATAGTAGAAATGGTATAAATTCACTATTTAGATACCAAGTACCATCAATCGGGACTAGTTTGATATATTTTTGGAGATTTCTAAGATGATTTTTTTTAATGCCCTCGACTACCTCTATCCCTACTATTTTCCCATCAATCACTACTACCATTTATAAAATACGTTCAGTTATAAACGGGCATGAATTTAAATGTAATCTTCACTTGTTTGATAATGGTCATATTAATCGAAACATATCATAAGAGTTTTAATAATAAAAGTGGTATTTTGCGAAGTACAAAATTTATTAGTAGGAAATCAGCTCTTTTCGGAAGAAAAGTCAATTCGCAAAACTTGTTCCTAAATTGTCAACATACAACAACTCTCAACATAATAAAATGGAGTCATTTTGCAAATATAGTATTCATTCATTTTCGATTGTTTTGGACTGGGACAATAATATATCGTCAGCTGAGTATTGATTTGTACCAAGTCCACTTTTGAAAATTTTTTTCTAGATGGTTGTTTTGTTAGTTTTAAGGTTGAGGAAGAGCTACGCGACGTTGGCGCCGCGAAATTTTTTTCTTTTTTAAATCAACTTCTAAATTAACATGTGACAGCTTAAAAAATTGCCCTTTAAATGGCCTTTCCGAATATAAAATTACCTTAGCTGTATGTTTTAGCAATAATAAGTTATCATTATATATATTATTAAAACATTTTAACATATAACTTATCATTAAAACAATAAAAAAAGTTTTTTAATCATCAAAATATTTTTTCCTAATACAGTGAACGCTCTATATAAGCAACTCGTTTGAACCAATTTCAATAAAAAAGTTTCTTATTAAGAAAATACTTGCCGTCTGGAAATAGTATATTGTACAATAAGTAGGAAAAGAGGCTTATTTCTCACGAATATGAGTTTGTTGCGCGAGCCTGCAGGGCGAGTGCAACAATTCGTATGAGTGAGAAATAAGCTTTTCCCACGTATTTTACACTATAATTTTTCTACGAGCACATTTTTTTTCGTAAAATTAGCATAAATAATTAAAATAAAATTTAAATAAGTAGTAAAAATTTTTTAATATTTATAATGTCAATGGTAAGATGTTCAAATTTTTGCCAAAGCATACTTTGAAACTATGGAAACAATAATAAATAATAATCAACATACATTATATGCATATTTTTAGTATTATTTCTATATATTATATATTAAACTAACGGAACAGCCTACTTTTTTATTATACTAAGGCGTGGGAAATAATTTCCCACTGTATTTCCGTACAGTGTGGACAATTGTTAATTTTTACATATAGTTAGCCGTGCACAAAATGTTACTTTTAATAGTAGGAGTAGAAAAATATTTTTACTTATTTCTTTTACTAACTAAATTGTGTAGAATAAATAAATCAGTTACATTTTGCAAAAGAAAACATTTTATTATTATTATCATATAAGCGTAGTTATTAATTATATTTTAAAAAAAAATTAATCAAATTTTAATAAATCTTTGGTTTAGTACAGCACTAATTGCCAAAACAAACAAAAACAATTATATACATATATTTGTTCATGATAGCTTTTTCTCTTATTCTTTGTAACAAAGGAACCTCATTGCAGGGTAAGTCATTTTCTTTTGCCCATTCTATCACGAAATTAAAAGAATTTATAACATCATTGATGTTTCTACTGTAAAAGTGGTCGGGTCTTATAGTGTTAATTAACAGAAACTAACAGAATTCAAGTAACTATTCTATTTAACAGAAATTCACTTCAATACTGGCAGCACAAAACACAAACATATTCCAATAACAGAATTTTTTATAATTTGAAATTATGTTGTTGTGAAAAGCTGATTTTACTTCTGAATTGGCCTAAACTTAACTCAAATATTTAGCTTTAAAAAAATTAGTTGCTTATACAGAACAGTTGAACTAAAAAAAGTTGCTTGTATAGAGGTTGCTTATAAAGAATGTTGCTTATAGAGAGGTTGCTTATATAGAGCGTTCACTGTATTTTAAATTTGCCCCATCGAAGAGCGAAATTCTTTTTTGATTTAATTAGGTATATACTTAATTAGAGAGAAGAAAATTAAAAACATCAAAAAAGAAAAAAATTTTCGCGGCGCTAATTTCGCGTAGCTTTGAGGAAGTCGAAACCACTATCAGAAAAAAATTTTTAAAAAATGGACTTGGTACAAACCAATATTCAGCTGACGATATATCTTCATCACCAACAATAAAATACGGCATATCTTATTTCTAGACAGGCTGACTATTTTCATTACAATCTCAATTATTTTTTAACATCCATTAACAACTTTCCTTTTTGGTGATTTATTCGTATCTTATTAATTTCAGTTATTTATGGTCATAAGTTCATAACAAACACTTGGGGTATAATAAATTACCTCAAACCGTTTAACATTTAGTAATAAAACATGATCAGCTATATGGATTAGTGAAAAAATGCAGCACATTAACTTAACTCACAACATAAGTACCTAGTCACTGTACGGTTTATTAACCATTTTTTTTTCTGTTTTTGTTAAGCGAATGTTTGTTGAATTAGTCATGACACGCTTCACGTACCTTTATTTAACTACGTAAAATCGCTCGAAGGCACTTAACTTTAATACTTTTACACATTGACTTCTATTCAGACCGGAATAACACCTTACTTGAGATGCTTACCCAGTTTATTTACCGTACATGGTTAAGACATCTATATCCATAATTATAATTTTATTAAAAATTTCTTTATGCAACTTGCAGCTCGTCTTATTGCGTTAAGTGGTATTACACGTTTTGGTATAGTTCGAGAGCCGAGTGCAAAAAAATGAAACGTACCCTGCACATTAGTATCAAATTTTCTACTTATAAAAGCTATTTTTTTGTAAAATCAACCATTTCGAAACTATGCAGGGCTTTAAAATTCACATGTACATATCGACAAATTTTCCTCAGTTCCCTCCGAGATTGTATACTAAGAATACTCTTCTTTTAAATAAAGAAATAACTTTTAAAAATTTTCTTTTTAAAGTAGTCAAGTTTTTACAGTTTGAAAGTTGTATCGGGTTCTAATTTATGTTTGAATCTCATACCATCATACTTCATTTAATGTGATATTGCCGGATGTTACCCGATCTTTTCTTTTAGCAACGCGTCTCTTAATCATTTTTAAACTTCGTATTAGGGATGTTATGGATATCCGTAACCGTAACCGAAACTACCGGATATCCGAAATAATTACATATTCGAAACCGAAACCGTATCCGAAAATAAAAGTTTCGGATTTGTTTCGGATAATAACAGACAACTGCCGTTGGAATACTGAGGTTAAATCGAAGCAAATTTTTGCTACATATATTTCTCTTGATAGATTTCTGTTGATTTGTGCTTGGCTTTCACTTTTTGGGGTAAAATTTTTCCCTTTTTCTAAAAAAAAATGTTCACTGAAAGCAATTATTCGTAACCGTAACCGTATCCGAAACATTATCCGATATTATTACAAATCCGTAACCGAAACCGAAATAAATGTTTTTAAATATCCGTATCCGAAATTTCATATCCGTAACATCCCTACTTCGTATATATAAGTGACAGTGGTGGAGAACTATCGATAGTTACCGATAGTCAGTCGTGAAACTATCGATAGTTATTGATAGTTTTTGATAATCAAGTTTATATTACTAAAATCATATTTCTTAGAACTTTTGGACTAAACAATGGACCAATTGGTTATCCAGATCGTACTTAACTAAAATCCGACTTTTTCGAACTTAGTATATCTCCCGAAAAAAATTGTATTCTTGGGAGATATATTAGGTATAATATATATAAATGCATCAATGCGTGAATATCCGCTGTCACTACTGATAACACAATAATGCGATGAATAGACATACGTGGTTCTAGCAGTAAGCCGTCGATACGTACTATTAAATTTCCTACATTTGATCCTAAAAATTGTGAAAAATTAGCTATTGACCACGTAACTTTGATAATGCGTGTCCGGCACGCACTTGGCGAATTTATTATTATTATAATACCAATTTATAAAAAAAGAAAGATAATTGTAACGAAACTCTTTTGTATAAGGGGATGCTTAAAACAAAATAAAAATTCTAATTCTAATTATCTAAAATTAGAATTCTAATTATATATAATCTATTAATTTTTTTATTGAATTATTGAATTAATTTATTCATTCAAAAGTATTACTTCCACTATAATTATGAGAACTTTTAAAGTAACAGAGAATTATCTAATTTTGTGAGATACGAGGTACTGCATTTAACTATGTCAAAATAGCTAACAGATTAGCGTTGGGTCGAAGCGACTCTTTTATGTGTGCTAGCACACATGACTCTACACATTGCGGTGTGCCGCACAGAGCGAGCGACTCTTTTGGAGCACACAACACGTAAAACACACTCGCACACCCTCGCACACTGTG
The DNA here is from genome assembly GCA_035578155.1 of Brachynemurus nebulosus. Taxonomy (NCBI): domain Eukaryota; kingdom Metazoa; phylum Arthropoda; class Insecta; order Neuroptera; family Myrmeleontidae; genus Brachynemurus; species Brachynemurus nebulosus. The sequence continues at coordinate 28,670,364 of JAPWDM010000004.1, read as the reverse complement.
TTATATGCGATTAAGTTTGAAACGAGAGTCACGACTCTTTTCGAGCACACAGCACACTGTGTTAGTGTGGTATGCGCTGTCCTGTCGTTTATTTGTCCTTTCCTTTCTCCTTTTAAGTTTTGTAAATACTAAATTCAGTCCATATGGTACAACGTATAAATTCTCGAATAAAAAATTAAATTCAGAGGTGTACATTAAAAAACCAACTATTTTTTTAACTTTGTAAGGTTTGCAAACATTAATATTAGAGCAAAAATTACATTTAGTAACACCATTTTTTTTCGGTTACGAAACTCAACACGTCTCTTTTTCTTAATTTTTAATCCATTACATATAAAAATTAATAGTACTTACTTATAAATATAAAAAATAGTATTAATAAAGAAAGGTAACTAAATAAACACAATTACCCAAAGTAAATTAAATAAAGTCAGTATTATTTTTGAAAATTCACAAAATTTAAAATAACGAGGCAGCAAATACAAGTAACAGGAATACCCAAAAAAAATTACAGAATTGATTGGATAAAAGTAAGTAAGAATTGGAAGGAATAGGACATTAAATAAATAGAAAAAAATACGTAATATCTGGTACGTAACGTCAGTATCCATCTAAAAAAAACTTAAAAAAAACTGTTAAACAATTAGTTAATACAATGCAACAATAGTACTAACAAATAAAATATACTTCTTTATCCTGCGGGGGTAGTTTCCTGTTCTAGTAGTACGTAAAAAAGTCATATTGTTCAATTCGTACGAACATTATAAACTGGAAAGCAATTTGTCAAATGTCAACCCAACAACCCATAAATTACCTAATGCATATTGTATCTTCATTTTTGAAAAAGTTGAAATTCTTTTGTTTGTGCAATAATATGCAATATGTAGTTGATCCTGATGTCCAGTATCATATGCACAAATGTGTGAAGTTATGTGTGGTAATGGCGGACTGTGCTAGTGACTCCTTTTGTAAGAGTCGCACAGCACACCGCACACTTAAAAGAGTCCCTCTTTCAGAGTGACTCGCACATGTGCGACCCAACACTATAACAGATGGTCAATATTGCCATCTAGGAGGTCGATGTAAAAGATCATTAGATAACACAAAGACAGACTGATATAATATAGGTATCTATATTGTATATATATAGTGCCATCTAATTGTGCCGGTATGTAGGTCTAATTTTGTCGGTATAATATAGATTTAGGTATGTTGGTATGTATGGATTTTAACGATATATATCTTACCATCACGTGCTGCCACCAAAATCCGTCCAAAAACGATCGGTCATTTTTTTAACTAAAAATAATTTAAGAGCAAACATACTACAACGATTTAGTGGTGCACTGATAATGTACGTTTGAACGAAAAATATCTCTTTGTTAAGTTTTAAAGTTACTTTTATTTATATTTTAAAAAACAAAAATAAGTTATTGTTGTTATATCTAAGTAATTAATAATTGAAAATGGTTAAATAATTGTACCAACCACCTGTAATATCCACCTGGGTTAAATACAGTATATTATTATTATTATTATTATTATTATTATTATTATAATTTGAGTGAGTAAGAAACAATGCACGCGAATAAAATACTATACTTTTTCTACGACATTTCTTTTTTTGTTTTAAATAAAATTGCACTGTACAAAATTTAAAAGAATATAATTTTTAATTTGTCTCTACTTTCATTAAATGTCTATGTATGTGCTTATAGAAACGATCAAAATTACAAGTAACATTGTTTACTTAGACTACACAACAACTATTAAAATTTTATAATAAATGTAAATAACAACTGCAACCCGTTGAATAATGGCTGATACGATAATTTCATTGGTCGAAAGGTAATCATCGATCATTCCTCCACACCTTTGAAAAATACAAAATTTTCTTAACAAAATGGATATAATATAATGAGTGTATTCTTTAACAGGACTACAAAAACAGTTTTGCCGATTTACCAAGCAAAATTTTAGATTTCTAGCATCATTTTTACGTGTCATACTTTTAAGGGGAGATTCGCCAAAAAAAAAAAATCGATTTTTTTTTCTTTACATAATTATGTTCTTTAAGGTGTTAGAAATATTCTCCTAAAATTTTATTTTAAAAAAGTGAAAAATCAAAAACTTTAGTGCGTTCACTTTACTATAATTCATTGACGTTATTAAACTTGAAATGCTTTTTTCTAGAAACTACGCTTTTCGATATGGTTTCGTGTGTACCTCAAAAAGTATTTGAGGTATCGACATAAATCAAAGTGAATATTATTCCTCGATACTATCATTCTGGCAGGAACAAGGATCTTTTGGTTCCACAATATATTTTCAAAACGGCGGCTGTTTATAGTCGAGAAAAAGCGGTAATTTTGGACGATTTATTCTCAAAATGCGATTTCTCGCTGGCTTTTTATTTTTTTTATTTTTTTTTTACATCCTAGCTAGTGCATAAACTGTATAATATATATTTTCAGAAAATTCTTGATTTTTTTATTTAAGTTCAGTAGGGATTTCAGAACGCAGGGAACCATCAAGGTGGAAAAATCTCGCAGTGTCGACTTCAACGCCAATTATACTCAACTCATTTACGAATTTAAAAAAAAAAAATTTTTTTGTAACCCCAAGACATGTAGAAATAATGTTGTATATTTAGTTTTTTAATAAAATATTTATTTGTATGAAAAAAAAAATAATAATAAGAAAAGGTCAATTTTTGATGTTTTTTGGCGAATCTCCCCTTAATGTATTTTTCTGTAAACTAAGCATCCTAATTTAAAAAAATAATTTTCGTACTTTAAAAAGGAGAAAAATCTGAAGTGAAAAAAACATTATTTGTTCTGAAGATACCATTGAGAGAAATTATTTCTTTGAATTAAAGAATTTTTTTCTCAGTGTAGGCCCGCATATTTTTATGATTAACTCCCGAGCTATTAAATACACGTTGTTTGTATTTTTTTGAGTGTTTTAAATGAAATGTAATACACTTCAACTCTTTACATTCATAAGATGTCTAAATGAAATATTTTCATTGGCCAATATACATATATTTCGGAATTCTATCTATGACATAATCTTAGAGTATGTATTACTATTTAGTTAATTATTTGTAAACATATGTGGCACGTGTGACACGCGTCGTATTTTTTATCTTGTCATTTAATATTAGTTATATATTTTCGAAGTGTTCTTAAAATAACGTTCAATATTCCATCAGCCATATCTATACGATTATTGCCATGATAGAATTAGACATACTTACTCGTATTGTAGAATACGACAGTAAAAGAACAGTAAAATTATTAAAACGAGGAAACTAGTTCTTTTTATTCGTTCCTTTATTAAAACTGGAACCAAAGAAACGAGTCCATCCATATAAGGAATCGTTTTGCCCATCACTTGAGTACTTAAAATATTGCTTTTAAAGGAAATACATAAATTAAAACATCGATAAATAATCAATCTTGTATAAAATTTCAATTTTAATTCGAACAAAGTTTTTTGGTGTCCTAAAAAAGTGTATTCTTGCAAAAATCTCTACGAATACACAAAAAATTTTAGTGCTTGTTTGAAAAACAGAACAGAAAATTAAACAAAAGTTCGCCAAGTGCATACTGGATACACGGAGAGAAAAATCATATAATTTTAGTAGATAAAATTTCAGAAAAATTACCATGCTCTCTTATAATGCGTGCGCGATTGACGACCAAAGTAAAAAATATTTTACGATCATGTAAATATTATTAAATTGAAACGTAAAAAGTATTAGTCATGGCTTCATAAAAATTGTTGTGCTAGCATGGTAAAATTTAATATGCTAACACAACTTCTATCACACTCTTATGCATAGATGTTATAGTTTAATTCTTGTTGTCGTACTCTTTCATTTGCGCATCTGACCCGCAGCCTTATGTTGCTTGGGCTGTACGCACTAAGGAACAATCGATCTTTTCCGACCTTTGATTCTTTATAATGCATACAAAATGATTGGCAACAATATATTCTAATACTGAATATAGTGAAGTAACAAAATGATGAATTAAACGGTGACCGTCCTGTAAGACTTCTAATGAATACTGTTTGCACACGACAGGACACTAGCAGTGACCAGCCTGGCTATGTTACTTGCCACACCAGCCTGGCTATGTGACCTTCATGTATGATTGTGTTGATACCTTCTGCAGCCTGCCTCGCTATGTAACAGCGTTGATACCTTCTCTTTCTTTCTTTCTATTATTAGCAGATAGCATTTGAAATATTACAAGCATGGTAACTTTGTAAGAAAAACAATTAAAAAATATTTTTTTGTCGGGAATGGAACTTTTTACTGTGCTGTTTTACAAATTTCATGGAGCTAATATTACGGAAAGAACATTCTATCCTTTAAATTTTCTATGATTAATTATAATTTTATATTTTTACCGTACAAAATTGAATATGTTCGCCTTTTACACGTCGATTGTAGTGCTGAGCACAGAAATTTTTCTATGAATTTTCTCTCCGTGTACGCACTGGATCAGAGAGTTCCTCAGTGGCTTAACATTTTTACGGCTTTCGGAAAAAATATAAAGTAATTAAGTAATTAAGTAAATTTTTTACAGTTTACCTTAAAATAGATAAATATATTCGAGAAGAATTTAACTCGTGCAAAACCATTCTATATAGTACGAAACAAGTAAAATTTAAAGTTCAATATTTCGCAAACGAGGCTTATAAATGAACTAGTGGTTAAAAGAACCTTAAAAATATTTCTAAATATATAGGATATCCTAGACGATAGAGTGTGGGGTCATTTAAGAAAAACGAAACTTTTGTGTATTTTCCAGTATTTCCCTTACGGCTTGGACTTGAATTTTTGAAGGATGTTCTCTAACACCGAAACATACCTCGATACAAAATTTCATTTATTGGTAACCATTTTCTCAACCGTAAATTATAAATTTTAGCAAATTTCATTGCCTATATCGCACTACAACTTACCCAAAATAATTTTAATTGAATGTTGTTAGCAAATGTTAGTATCAGCTTTTTTGCATGAACAATTTACAAATTACGTAAGGGAAACAGGCTAGTCATCACTTTGGAGCTCAATATTCCTTGGAGCTTAAAAATGAAAAATGGTGAAAGGAATTTCAATTTTATTTTACGAGTCCTTTCTAACGATATCTCACACAATGTAATACGTGAAAAAAATTTTCATCACTTTTCAATACGGAAAAGTTGTTCAAAAAATTAAGTAAAAAAAATTTTCATACCGGTATTAATTCAGATTCACACCAGTAACACGTATATTAAAAAAATTATATAGGTGTAGGAATTATGGGGGTACGAACATGACGAAAATACAAGATTTCTAAGATTTTTTCTTTGGAAACCCAAAACTAAACAATTTTATCCATTTTACCAAGGAAGCAGAATAAAAACTATTTAATATTTAATTAATCGAAAAATATTTTTTAAGCATATTTTGCATAAAGTACACACATAAGTGTCCACAACATACACACAAACACAATAACAGCAAACACAAATGAAAGATTTGAAAATTGGAAGGGTCTCTTCATTTCTTACAAGCATATAATACACGATACACTTTCTCTCCGCACGTTCCCATTTCGTGATCGAAATTCGCTACCATCACAGCACCGCATTTCTATGAATTCAGAATTAGAACGAGACTTTCGCAATAACGCCGTTTATAAAACGTATCATATTATCACTGAGCGAAGAGTTTGTATGGTTAAAAACAGAAGTGGCAGTATTGAGAGAGTTGTGCATCACCTTTGAGGAGTGAAATGCAGGGAAAACGGGGAGTACTACATACGTTTTGTGGAAACATATTCCCAGAGAGAGCACTGTATTAATTACATTCTAAAACAGAAAAAATCATTAAAAAATTCTCACGCTTCAAAATTTTTGATATTAGATAAAAAAATTAGTTTTGGAATTTTTTGTTATGCACTAGACTAGTATTCTTATTTTATCAATGATGTAATACCCTGTGAATAAGATTATATTATTACATCAGTTATTTATAACTTCAAAATATTTACTTATTTCAGTGTAAATAGTGAAAAAAATTATTACAATAAAAAATAATCTAGAAAATTTTAAAATTTAAATACACATATATTTAAATCAACATTGTACTACACATCGTTTCAAAAAACTAGGTACTTTTATTTTTAGAAAATTATATATATATATATATATATATATATATATATATATATATATATATATATATATATATAATTATATATATATATATATAATTATATATATATATATATATATATATATATATATATATATATATATATATATATATCAAAACTGACTGACTGACTGATTGGTATTAATAAAAATAATAAAAATTCGTCAAACGCGTGTTTGACACGCACTAAGTAATGTTCCTCACAATCAGTGGTCATAACTAAAACTTCTTAACCCTAGAATCATACGTACTGAGAGCCATCTTACAGTTGAGGAGAAAGTACAATGATGTGCAATATGGCCCTATTTTTGATAGAATTCTATATGTATATCATTTTTTCTATGAATTATGTGGACTTGTCGGTAAGTATATAATTATCACAAATACGTAAAGATGGCTCTCTGTGTATTAAAATAAGTTATTAGACAAAGATAACAATTTTTAGAATCTGTCCCATTATTAATAATTTTAAGAAAAAACAGCGAAGGAAAGATATAAATATATATTTTTACACGCTTCTATAAAATAGAAATAGAAAGAGAAAATGTTTTTTTTTATTGCAATTTTTGTTGTTAATTTCATATCACAAGTAAAAATGATTGTGCATTGGCCACCAAACCATAAAGTTCACAGGTACATGAAATACATACAATACACAGTCCTCTTGCGTTTATTCAATATATGAATGTAAAACTCTATAATTATTTACCATTTGTTCTCTGATTTACCACTTCTCTCAAATTTTCGGTCACTCATCAATTTTATAATGTTCCGAACTTACACGAAGTAGGTTCGGAACATAATAAAATAGGGTACTAGCACATACTACGTCGTCTGTACATAATGTTGTGGTACACTGCCGTGACAAAAGTATGGACACCCCTTGGCCTAAGATATTTTCATACTTCTGGCGAGATAGTGTGTGCTCAAACCCGCTCAGCCCTCGTATTGCCACGCGGGATCAATATAGCTTGAGTGCAATCATAAAATTTAAATAGATAAAAATGTTTATCCTAATTGGAAGACTTTCTCCTCCTGTTTTGATTTGAAAGCTGCGTCGTATGAAAGTTGTGACCAGTAAGTATAATCTATGTCACTTAAATTTAAGCATGATTCATCACTTACGAATTTAAGGAATTCTCGTTTTCTTAGCTTTATCTCTTTCATTGTTGTAAATGCGTAAATTTTAAATTTGCAGTTTGGTTTTAGAAAAGAATAGAAGACTGATTTGTTTGGTATATAAGAATTATTTAATTTTTTAACGATGACTCATGCTTAATTGCATTTGAAACGGGGTATAATAAGAGATTATATTATAAGTATCGATTATATGGGTGCATACTAGTTCGCTCCCGCGGTCAAATTTTAATCATATCTTGAAAAAGGGTCGTAGGTTAGTTCGCTCCCGGGATGTATACGATGTATACTAGTTCGCTCCCGCGGTCAAATTTTAATATTATCTTGAAAAAGGGTCGTAGGTTAGTTCACAAGTTGTTATCTACTGACAGGTAAAATTAATTACCTAAATGACAATTAAATAACTTAACAATTAAAATTTTATTTGTTTAAAATTCCAATTTTTAAAAAAAGTTTAAAATTACAGTTAATAATGAACATTTAGTGTGTTGTGTTTTATTTACGTTAGTTCAAATTTCATTTGTTTTTGATGCACCAAAATCAGTAGCAAGCATATGGTAAGATTTAAAAAAAAAAATTAGGAATTAATTGTAGATAATTTTACTTTGTGAAAATCCATAATGAATATGGTGAATGTCAAAATTTAATTCCTACAATTATGTAGATATATTATTCAACCTTACATTTATAATTATTCAAGTTAAATTTAAAAATCTTTGGTAATATGCATTATTTAATCTCCCCGCCCACTATTTGCTATCTACCTAAAACTCGTTCAACATCAAATTCGTAATTTGCTACTTGTTTCGGGTACACGCGTATTTGTTTCTTTCTTCTGGGTTTTCCCCATTTCTTTACAAGTTCTTTTATTGTCTTTAATATATTCTTTTATCCAAACTGAATTCAGTTCAGTTCACTTTTCACCTAAAGATGACTTAATCAATCGAAAACTAGTTTGTGAAAAGTAATATCTCTCTCTATTTAAGTGAAAATTTGAAAAAATAAAAATTTTTTTTACCATATTCAACCGAGGATTCAGATTTTCCACCCAATATGTGGGCCGAAAATAGTTCATCTCTTGAACGGACTACGAATTCATGCGAAAGTTTCCATTCAAAATTTAATTCTTTATTTTACAGTCACCATCCAAATATATTTCAATTTATTGAAAATTTGAAAAATATTCAAACTGATACATATATTAAAATTCGCCGTGCTCATCAACAGAAAAAAGTGTATCGCAAGGCAGTTAATTTGCTTAAGGAATTTGTAGAAGGGAAAATTTCGTTATTGGAACAAAATGTAATAAGTAGGTAGATTCGACTTTGTAAAATGTATGTCATGTAAATTTACACCAAATTTATAACGTATTTAATATTAAATTATAAAACATAAATAAAAACATTCTCATTTTGCTGTTCAATGTATAGTTACGGGAGCGAACTAGTATAGGTACTACCCTTCAAGGTTTTCTGACCGCGGGAGCGAACTAGTATACGGTCACGGGAGCGAACTAGCATACGACCCTTCAGGGTTTTTTGACCGCGGGAGCGAACTAGTGTGCGCCGGATTATATTATAAGTATTTATGAATAATAAACAAAAAATTCCAATAAAAAAACCATTCTGTTCAAAGGTTACAAAGAACCAATATTTGAATTTTTAGGGATAGATAGGATCATTTTAAAGAAAAGTGATCAGGAATAGAAATTTCTAAAATTATATTGTCTAAAATTTCTACAAATTTTATCATCGGTTTCCTTCGTATTTCAAATCACTTCCCCTATCATTTTGAAAACAATCGGTTGCCGATTGGAAGTATGTTACAACTCCGAAGTTACTGCATTTCAAAAATTTTTCAAATATGATAATGGATACAACATACAACTAAGACTTTTGGAAAAAACATGAAAAATTAAAACTTCCTGAAAATTCACATAATTTATGAGAAAAAAAATTCCCCTTAAAATAATGGGGACTTTTTGTGATACGTTTGATAAAGTTTCATCGAATTTCATAAACGGAGTCCGGAGAACATAAAAAAAAAAACAAATTATCCGAATTTCCCAAAAAGTTACAAACTGTCATAACTCTCGAACCTCTGGAAAAAATATATCCAAATTTTGGTCCTTTTAATACCCCAAACATAGAATTATTTTAAGCTTGATTTTATATTTCTCAACCCAATAGAGTTGGAAATATTTATTGATTAATACTGATAATTCGACGCCAAAGTACCTATATACATTAACATACGGAAAATTCTCATCCGGATTTTTGGTTTTCTGAATTCTCTAGATTCTAACACGTCAAAGTCCGATGAAAATTGCAAATATTCTCAAATTGGTCTGGTTACCATACTCTACCTTCTTATAGTTAGTTATAGCTACGGACGGGAAAATGGAATGGTGAAGTATCGATATTGAGTTCCAGTAAACAGAGTTATTTCAATTATTCACTTCAACACTCGTCTCCCTATAGCATAGTGACCCCGAAACTTTGTGGTACAGTGTACGTGTCTCGCAACTCCCTTAATTTTATATTATATTATCAAAATAATTAATTGTTTTTTCTTCATTAAAAAGATTTAAAAAAACTATAGACATAACTACTATAAAGTAGAGTGTTTTCAAATTGCCGGTCTACAGAATACAGCATAACCTGTTTTGTTTTAAAAATAGAAAACGGCGGGCTTAACTTTGTGCCCAAAAATAGTTTTTGACTATAAAAAAAGCAATTCTACGAGTTTAGCTTTTTTATTATATTTATATTTTATTTTTGAATAAGGGGAAATTTTGACAAAAAACTAATTTTTTCACGAAAAATGCCCCGGTTTCACGAACTTGTCCAACGGTTTGGGACTGCCAACATCTTCACCAAATTTTGCAAATAGAGGACATTTCGTTCGAGAGTTATCATATATATATATATATATATATATATATATATATATATATATATATATATATATATATATATATTAGTGAATATTATAGTGAATATTATTTTCGGTTTCTCGGGACTTAAAAACAAATTTCTGTTATAGTCTCGGGCTCAAGTCGCGTCATGACAGTGGCTGTAATAGCTTAACTCTATTCTGGAAATTCGCTAATAGCGTGACTAACATGGTGGGGATATAGGGTAGATCAAGTGTTTGAAAAATAACAGGATAATTCATATTCCAGGATAAACGTTATTCCAACTAATAGCGGAAATAATTCCAGGATACAATACTTATATTTAAGATTTAAAAAAAATGGCTTTTAAATATTTCTTTAATGCTTAAAAATATCGATATTAATCTGAGTCACATGGCATACGAAGTGGTCGGAAAACGACATTTCATATTACAAGACAAAATGTAATTCCAATTAATTGCGAAAATGATTCCAGGGTACAAGAATGCTATTTAAATTTAAAGAATGGCCTTTAGACATTTATCTGATGCTTAAGAAAAAGTATCGATATTTACCTGAATTACAAGGTAAACCAAGTGGTCGGAAAATGACATTTCATATTACACGACTAAATGGTATTCCAGTTAATGGCGGAAATGATTCCAGGCTACAATAATTCAATTTAAAATTAAAGAATGGCTTTTAAACATTTCTCTAAAGCTTAAGAAAGTATCGATATTTATCTGAATTACATACTGTAGATAAAGTGATTGGAAAACGACATTTCTTATTACACGACCAAATATTATTCCACATAATAGCGGAAATGATTGCACAAAATTTATCTGAATCGAAACGAAAATGATTTCAAGCTATAGGAATTCTATTTAAAACTGAAGAATGGCTTATAAACATTTCTGAAAAGTTTAAAAAAATGTCGATATTTACCTACCTATATTTATGTGGGTTCGGAAAACCACTTTTTATATTAAATATAAATATCATTTAGAAACTTGATAATATCACCATAATATGCCATCTTGTATGTGATCGGTTCACTCAAAATTATCCGAAATTTTAACGGGCCACGACTGAAAAAAGGTTGAGGAACGCTGGTATATATGTACTGTATTGCAAGTAAAGTATGATTGTTTTCTGATGCGTTAATTATGTCTAACTATCTATGTGATGCTTCGTGCTCGTAATTGTGTATGTTGCGTTGTTTCCAAGAACAGTGAACTTGAAGACGCTCCTGCCAGTTTAGTTGCTGGTCAATAACAAATAAGATGACGAGGCAAGCCGTCCGTGTTGCCGATCATGCAACAGTCTGATGTCATATTATATTATGCATTTTAAATAATTATGTGGACAAGTGTATAACTACATTGGCTGGTTAGTTTCTACATACATAGATATTACTCATTCTTATATAAAACCATCTAAAAAAACACAAAAAAGATCACCGTACTTATTTTATTGTGAGTCATCGTAATAATAAAATCAGAATTTTATAATTAAAAATACTTTTATAAACATACCTGTATGTTTTCATACACACATTCTAAAGTTTAAGGTAGTTGGTCCGAAAAGCGATTTTTCAAAGGTTTTAACAAAACTTCTCTAGAATTTATTTAATTCAATACCAATAATACGAGCCTATACCAAAAAAAAAAAAAAAAAAAAATTGTCCGTCCCAATTTTGAGAAAAACGGTTTCAAAGTTTTGTAATTTTAACACGGGCTCTTATGGAAAGTTGACATATCCACACGATTTTTTTGAATATAAAACTTTTTTTAAAAAACCGACCTCAAAAAGTAATAAATAATTAATAGCACGTATTTTGAAGTCAGGCGTAAAAGCGTGCTATAAAAAGATGCGATCGAATGTGCTTGAAAAATTAATGAATTCTCGTGGATCTACATCTTTATACTACGCTTTTACGCCTGACTTCAAAATACGTGCTATTAATTATTTATTACTTTTTGAAGTCGGTTTTTAATAAAAAAGTTTTATTCAATAACTTTTAGTGACAATACTTACCAACCCACCCTATTGCAATACAGTAGACTCTCGTTAATTCAAACCTGCGATAATTCGAAACTCTCTGTAATTCAAAGGTATCACGAGTTCCCTACAAAATCTCTTTATATTTCGAACTAAAACAATACATTTTTATACACTTGGTAATTCGAACGAAAAAATCATTGCTACGTAACAAAACGACACGTTAATTCGAACTCATCGGCGTCAAACACTCGACAATTCAAAGTTGCATAGAGAAAGAGACAGAAAAATTGTAAGTAGGTACATTTTGAGACAAGTTCAAATACATTCATCGCAAATGCTTAAGAAATTAAAATTGTTACCTGCAATAATTCGAACTTCTCTATAATTCGTAATATTTTAAGAGTTCCTCGAGTTTCGAATTAACGAGAGTCGACTGTATTTTATTTGGTTTTTAAATTTTTTTCTTAAATTACAAATTTCATACGTTTAGGTAGAATAGCTTTCAAAATACCAGTGTCCAAAAATTATAATTTTGGCCACGCACTGACTTTGCTTAGAAAATGGAACATACCTAGTGTTTAAAGTAGTAATTACCAGGAAAATGAAAAATCGATGAAAATCAACCAATTTTTCCGGTCATCAAAGAATTTTTTTAAACTAGGTAGTTACTGACAGAAAATGAATTTGACATATTATGGAATGATAGTTATTATTTCATAATATGCTAAATTCAATAACTCAGTATCAGCAATATACACTTGGACCACTTTTCCACTGAGCCCCTCATACATGTACAAGTGTATATTGCTGATACTGAGTTACTGAATTTAGCATATTATGGAATGATAATTATCATTCCATAATACGTTAAATTCAATAACTCAGTATCAGCAATATACACTTGTACCAGTTTTCCACTGAGCCCCTCATACATACAAATTTCAAAATTGCCATAATTATTCATATTATTGAAAATGGTTAAAAAATTACTCAACCAATGTTAATAAAATTTTTATGAGACTACCTGGAGAGCTTTATCTACTAATCAAAAAAAGAGTGGTGTAAACTGGCCCAGAAATGTGGGAGAAATCGGTGTACATATATAAAAAAAAAAAAAAAAAACATACGGGTTGAATTCAGAACCTCCTCGTTTTTGAAGTCGGTTAAAAATGAAAACGTGTCAAGGAAATTTGATAAAAATTTAATATGTTATAAAATACAAAGTTACAAACCATATTTAATAACAAAAATTACTGACCGCGTCGTTTTTGAAATATAATTTAGAAACATCATTTTACATCGTTTTTACAACGCTTTTCAACAATGCTTTTATACTGCTAAAATATAAGTGCACGGAAATTCAAAAAAGCAAGTGGTATACAAAAATAATAACTAAAGAATATTAATACAATATTTAATTTTTGTTAAAAGAAAATTTTTTTGCTGAGCTATACTTTTGTACCTGACTATCTCGCACCAAATACCTTAATATAAACAAAATGACATAACTTTTTTCAATAACAAGTTATACTCTATTACCAATCAGAATTTTTAATTTCTACCAACATAATCACAAACTTAAAATGCAAAAACTTGACTCATCTCTCAATCACTTGACTGTGCCCCTTACCTTCAGAATTACCTACGCTTGTAGATAGATGCTGGAGAAGAAAGAAAACAGAAAAAATTGTGGAATCTGGATAAGCGAGAGTCCAAGGGACTAACAGTAAGATATTTTTTCTCTGCTTTCTCACTTATAAAGGTGGTAGGAAGTCAATATTGGTATCCCGAGTGATTTTAAAGATATTTCGGGACCGGACTTGCACTTTTGAACTTTCAAACACGGCACTAGTAAATAAATACGTACAAAGCTACAATAAATATGTATCAAATTTTACGCACTTTTATTTTTACTGTTTTAACATATTTATACCTTTATATACAGGAGAATAGGTAATTCTGATTTCATTTAAAATTCAAGTGTTAATCGCACAATTTTTTACTTTCAGTTTCAATGATTTAATTCAGTGTTTTTCAACCTGTGAGTCGCGACCCCCTGGGGGGGTCGCGAAGTCTTTCTAAGAGGGTCGCAGTACTTTAAAAATAAAACCACTCTAGTTCAATATATGATATTTAATAAAGAGAAGGTTAATTAATGGTTACATTAATATGAGAGTTTCATACTTTTGCGCGATAAAGTTTCAAAATTGCGACTTATTTTCAATAACATTAAATCCGAATTTTAAATAATAATTGTCGTCATATAGACACTTTTTCTTTGGTTTTGTTTTATTACTCTCATTGGAACTTGAAGTTGAGGGTTGTGCATATGTTTCCAAAAACTTATCCATTTTCAATAATTACAATGAGCATAGAATTTTGAATATTAGACAATAATAAGTGAGCAACTACTAAAGAAGGCAATTCAATAAATTTAAACACTAACGCGAGTTCACAATTCAAAGAATTCAAATGGATTACTCTCGGAAGTGTTAGACGGTGACGACCGTCGTGCGTGCGTATGTCACTTTTTACGCCACGTGCGCCCGCAGAAGCTACTATAAGTCGTCAATTTTGATGTCGATACAAAAATACGCCTGTTTCAAGTCCTTAATTACGTATTTAATCGATACCTAACTATGAAAATGGGTAATATTTTTCCATACTAAGGGGTCGCGCCATGGAAAAGGTTGAAAAACACTGATTTAATTCAATAGAATTCGCCAAGTGCATGCTGCACACACATTGTCAGAATCTCTCAGTGGCTAGAGCTTTTCACTGCAGTTTTCGGAATAAAACATAGAGTATTTAAGCTAAATATTTTCGACAAGGGTCTCTGTTTAACTCAACCATATCTAACTTTTCTAGTACCTACGAAACATATAAACTTGGAAGTTTAATATTTCGTAAATAAGACATAATAAAAATGAAAAATGGATGAAGGAATCTCAATTTCATTTTAAAAAGTCTTTCTAACGATATCTCGTACGATATGGTACATGAAATTATTTCTGGATTTGCTTGCGAAAAACGAAAATTTTTGTGGATTTTCCAGCATTTCCTCTATAATTTTTGATATTTCGAAAATTAACTATCTATATCTCCAAAAGCTAAATTAGGTGCGAACGGTTTGAAAACTATGGTGGGAGAGGGGATTAAGCCATTCGCCAATTTAAAGCTCAGCAAAAAGGGATTAAAAATGAAAATTAGTAAAAGAATTTCGATCTAACGATTTTTCACGCGATATGGAACTCAAAAAAAAATTTCATCCTAACATTCCGATAAGGGAATGTACCTCAATAATTTTTTTTTTAATTTTTCGTCTATATCTTATATTAGTTAAGATTTACACTTCCAGCATGTACAAGCAAAATTTCATGTTCATAAGTCCAAAGATGTAGAAACTATAGGTGACAAAGAGATAGACAGACAAACGGACACAACAAAATTATAAAAATTCCGAGACCTTTTTTTCGGAATCGTAAAAAAAGGAAGAAAAAAGATAAAAAACGAAGATAGGTACGAAATTTATTTTAGATATTCAGACTTTAACCCATAGCGCTCTCGCTTATAAAGATATAGAACGAGATGATCTCAGTTATGGAAGTCCAGATTTCAATTTTATTAGTTAAGAAGTTTTCGAGGATGAAAATTACGGGATCTGACGTTCATTCTTTGTGGATTAATTCTTATACTGATATCTTAATAATCTGAACGGATTATTAAGATACTTACTTACGGCACCATTTTATTTCATTTAGTAGGAAAATAATTCACAGTATGTCTAATAAATGTTCTTATTTTAAACGTCCACCACTAACTGCCCAGAAAAAATTTTGGGCTACCTACTCACAGCCTCTGTTCTTCTTAAGGGAATTTACTACCCGTGAAACAATTTTTTTTTATTTATAAATTTCCCTATGAATTTTTAGCTGTTACGTAAGCATATAAACTTAATAATGATAAAAATAATTATGTTTGAATTTTTTGAGTTTCGCGTTACCATAAAAGTCCATTTCTTCGAAAAAAAAAAGTAATTTTTTTAAATTGATATTCTGATAAAACTACTCAATCAATATTGATGATTTTGGACTCAAATTAAAGGTGCTTAGATACACTTAAAGTTCATATATATTTTCACTATTATATCTAAAAAGGAAGTATGAAAAATTTTCATATTTTAAAATTAGTAAAAAAAAAATGAAAGAATGTTGTCAAAATTATTTTTTTACCAGGAA
Source organism: Brachynemurus nebulosus (assembly GCA_035578155.1). Lineage (NCBI taxonomy): Eukaryota > Metazoa > Arthropoda > Insecta > Neuroptera > Myrmeleontidae > Brachynemurus > Brachynemurus nebulosus. The sequence continues at coordinate 28,653,872 of JAPWDM010000004.1, read as the reverse complement.
ACTAATAGTCCAATATTATACAAAATACAATAAAAGTTAGCTTATATAACTGTTAATATGTACAAAAAATTTCATTCTTGTATCTTCAACGGTTTTCTTGTAATATGCAATTTCATTCCTGAAAACAGAAAAAGTAAATATTCGGATAATCGCAGTCAAAGTTGAGATGAATCTCAAGCTGGCAAGCTCCAGCTAATTAATCGTGTAATTGTTGCTTCTCTAAAATTCAAAGTTATTCATGAAGAGAATGTTGAAAGGATCAGCTCTGAATTTTTTTATAATTTTTGGGGTGGTGTTGGAAGAGGTTAGAGGCCCAGAGTTGTAAAAAGATAGCCTCCGCTGGCTCTCTTTTGTTTATAATTAATCGTGTAATTGTTGCTTCTCTGAAATTCAAAGTTATTTACTTAGAGAATGTCGAGAAGATCATCTCTGATTTTTTTTATAATTTTTGGGGTAGTTTTGGTGGAGTTTAGAAGCCAAGAACTGTTTATAGGCTCTTTTAAACAGTTCTTGGCTTCTAAACTCCACCAAAACCACCCCAAAAATTATAAAAAAATTCAGAGTTGATCCTTTCAGCATTCTCTACGTAAATAACTTCGAATTTTAGAGAAGCAATAATTATACGATTACTTGTAAACAAAAGAAAGCCAGCGGAGGCCATCTTTTGCAACTCTGGGCCTCTAACCTCTACCAGAACTACCCCAAAAATTATAAAAAAAATCAAAGATGATCTTCTCGACATTCTCTACGCAAATAACTTTGAATTTCAGAGAAGCAACAATTACACGATTAATTATAAACAAAAGAGAGCCAGCGGAGGCTATCTTTTTACAACTCTGGGCCTCTAACCTCTTCCAAAACCACCCCAAAAATTATAAAAAAATTCAGAGCTGATCCTTTCAACATTATCTTCATGAATAACTTTGAATTTTAAAGAAGCAACAATTACACGATTACTTAGCTGGAGTGCCAGCCCTAGAAAATTAAGTATCATACTTTTTAGTTATATTTTCTTATTTGGAACTAACGAAAATATAAATTAAGAGAAAAAAATTTTTGGCTGTTTACGGGTAGCAAATCCCCTTAACTTCCTTTTAACTACTCGAAGCATTTAGTAGCACTATTTTGTAATTTTTAAGAAATTTTTCCTTCATAGAACTTTCACCAAAATATTTTCAAAAGGATTATTTCTGAAGAAAAACAAAGAGCCTACTTTCAAACTATTCAACGATAGTAAATTTAAATAAGTAACTCCTTTCGCATTTAAAATTACAACAGAAAGTTTACAAAAAAAAAAAAATTAAAGCTTAACGTGTTTGAGGTAAATTAATTAAAGATCTAAGTTGACCGTTAGACGATTATTACAGTCGCCCATTATAATTTCTACATCAATAAAATTTTATTAAAATTACGAAATTCTGGAAAGGAAACATTTCATGCAAGATGAATTAATTAAACTTGACATTTTCAATTATTACTGATTAAATTCTCAAATTAATATGATTACCGGATTATATGTAGCTACTGCTATGTATGCTGATTATTAACTAAACTACTATATATACGCATTATTGGTTCATTTCGTGACTATACTGACGACTGACTATAAACATGAACATGATGGAATAAAAATTTAAATTTCCTATTTCATATTAATTTCGACTGATAATTAGTTTGACCTAATTTCATGTTTTTATTTTCATACATACACACATATGTGTAATGTTCAATTTCCATTAAAAATAAATGATGAGAGAGACAGGTGCGACCATTGCAAATATGTACTTACACTATGGTTACAAAGTAAAGGAGCACCTAGAAAATTTTGTGCCTCCAATGCAATTATGTATATGTAGTAAAACGCCGTCTTATTTTCTTCTTGAAAAGAATGTTACCCTTTCATTAATCCTCATTTATTAGTGAATTTTCAGATCGAAAATTCAGCTATTACAGCCACTGTTATATGGGTGAATATATGCTATTTGAATTCTAGTGGCCCATTGATAAATTTTATAAAAAACTAATTTTATTATTATTATTTTACACTTAAGTAATAAAGAATATCGCTTTTTATTTAGTCCACTTGGTCAATTCACGACAACTGTTTCATTTAAGGCATTAATAAATTAAAATAGTGCTAAATGTATACTCCTCTGGCTTGCCCATTACCATTTTGTGCTACAATTTTCAACTAAATAAGCATTAAAACATATTGTACCAAAATACATTGTAAAAATATTTATTAACGTAAAAAAATTACTCATTTTCATACCATCCAACAAAAGTGTCACTTTTAATCTGACGAAAATAAATTAATAAAATTTGACTTAGAAATTGGAAACCTGTGTCTTTGACCTTGAGCAACACGCGTTGAACATATTGGATTTAGCAACAAAATAACTGCATTGAACATAATTTAAATAATATCGCGTCAATGGTCGGGGCGCTCTCGCAAAATGTGTCTGTGCCAGTAGTTGCAGTATTTCCACTGGTAAGTATTTGTTTTTATATTTTATCGTTATGAAATTGTAAATTTCATAATTCAATTTTATCGTTATAAAATTTTAAATTGTAAATAATATCACGTCAGTGGTCGGTGCGCTCTCAGAAAGTGTGTTTGTGGCAGTAGTTGCAGTATTTCCACTGGTAAGTATATGTTTTTATATTTTATCGTTATGAAATTGTAAATTTGTACAATCCAATGTTCATTGTGTGTAGACTTCATGTATTCCGTTTATTTTTGGTATGAAGAACGCGTAATGTTGTTTTTATAGGTTATGTACGATTTTGTCACTTCTCTGGCGTCATTCCTCTGGCAGTTTTCATGTCTCCGCAGACAAAATCGTCGCATCAGAAATCGATATTGCTACTATCGATGATTTTGCTAAGGAATTAGAAAAGCATTGCCCTGGCGTTCATATTTTTGTGATACTCGAAGAGGAAATTGATTTACAAAAAAAGATAATTGAAGATAATCGATCCGATATCAAACCTTTTGTTGGTACACTGAAAGTACACCAAGTACGGGGAAACATTTGTATGTGTGATAAGTTGTCCATGAAGAGGTTTAGCTGCTTTTGTAGCAACTTCTGTGATCACTTTAACTTAGGCGACATCACATACACCCATTTCATTTAAAGAAGTTTTAAACGTTCACTATTAAAGCCTATAAAATCTAAAAAAATTAAAATATCTTCTGGCCCTTATCATTACAAATACAAAAATAGTGCCAGTTAGTAAAATAATGAATACTAAATTAAAAAGATTACTTTTTCTTTAGGGACACAAAAAATGCAAATACCGTATATTCACCCATATATATATATATATATATATATATATATATATATATATATATATATATATATATATATATATATTAAACGTCTTTAAACTGTAGAGGCGTAAAAACAATGGAACATGTGCAGCAGTCGCTGCAAGGTGCATCACAAAAAAGGATACAACAGAGAAAAATAATTTTTATTGAGAAGTGCTTAGGACTTACAAGTAAAGGTCCCGAGGCCGGACCTATCGATTTTGATGAAACTTAAATATGTTGTAGAACACTAAAAACTAAGGGACACGTATTTTTTTTTATCTGCGGAAAAAAGGTTTGAAGGGGTGAAATCGCCCTCCAAAAATTGGGGGTAAAAACTTAATTTTTCAAATATCTCGAAAACAGTAAGAGATAGAGCAAAAGTTTAAATTGGCGATATTACTCTTTTTTAAAGAGCTATCTACTGATATGCAACTTGTTCAAATTACATCAACAGGGGTGGTTGGGGGTTATAATTTGGGGGTTAATTTTGCAAAAAGGGGGTGAAAAATAAACAACATAAAAATTTTGTTTACAGATTTGAAATCTACGTCAAAAAATCTAATTGACCTGTTTTTGCTCAATGCCCTAATATTAAGTCTAGGGGTAGTTAACTAGAGGATGGCTATGTCGAATAATCGTACTATTTGGGTATTTCAAGAAGTTCTTCTTCATGGAAAATAGCTTAAGACAATTAGAATAACATAGAAATGAAATTCTCGAATTCAAAATTGAATTTGAGCAACATTGGAGAGGGGGTGAGTCACCCTCTTAAATTACATACTAATTTACATACACTAACTTTTGCAATTAACACACTGACAGGGGGTAATAATGTCACAATAGATGGTTCTGAAGTTGGATTAAAATGAAATTCTCGAATTCAAAATTGAGTTTGAGCAACATTGGAGAGGGGGTGAGTTACCCTCTTTAATTACATTCTAGTTTACATACAATAATTTTTGCAATTAACACGCTGACAGGGGGTAATAATATCACAATAGAAGGTTCTGAAGTTAGGCTATCGTATGTAAAGTTTTTATTAGGTTTCGTTATTTTAGGTTAGGTTATGTAATTTTCGGTATCGATAATTTTCGATAAGGAAAACTATAATATCCATTAAAAAACAAACCTAATAAAGACCTTACATATGATAGTCCAACTTCAGAACCACTTATTGTGACATTATTTTATCCACTATCAGTGGGTTAACAGCAAAAATTAGTGTATGTATATAAACTAGTATGTAATTTAAGATGGTGACTCACCCCCTCCCCAATGTTGCTCAAACTCAGTTTTGAATTCGAGAATTTCATTTCTACGTTATTCTAATTGTCTTAAGCTATTTTCCATGAAGAAGAACTTCTTGAAATACCCAAATTGTACGACTATTCGACATAGCCACCCTCTAGTTAACTACCCCTAGACTTAATATTAGGGCATTGAGCAAAAACAGGTCAATTAGATTTTTTGACGTAGATTTCAAATCTGTAAACAAAATTTTTATATTGTTTACTTTTCACCACCTTTTTGCAAAATTAACCCCCAAATTTTAACCCCCAACCACCCCTGTTGATATAATATGAACAAATTGCATATTAATAGATAGCTCTTTAAAAAAGAGCAATATCGCCAATTCAAACTTTTGCTCTATCTCTTACTGTTTTCGAGATATTTGAAAAATTAAATTTTTACCCCAATTTTTGGAGGGCGATTTCACCCCTTCAAACCGTTTTTCCGCAGATAAAAAAAAATACGTGTCCCTTAGTTTTTAGTGTTCTACAATATATTTAAGTTTCATCGAAATCGATAGGTCCGGCCTCGGGACCTTTACTTGTTAGAAGGAATAAAATTGGGAAATTCTTCTTTTGACACTTTTTTTTTTTGATCGCCAGTTGTATTTTGGTGAAAATAGACTTTTGAGATGGGGGCGCTCCAATCAAAAGCTAAGCTTTCGCTTCAGGGCGCAAAAACTGTAGTTGGCCTTCCACTTAAATAAACGAAAAAAGAAAATAAACTTTTTCTGTATAATTTTTGAGGATTCCCTGTACATACCACAAGTGCTAATACATATGATTTACTAATTTAAAAAAAAAAAGTTGACAATTATTTTAGCTAATATAAAATCAATTACATACGAAGAGTTTTTTGAAAATTGTCAGAGGTACTTGTTGCGGGTAAACTATTGACTTACAAGTAACACTACCCAAGTGCCACTTGCCAATCTTCTTGAAACTTTGCTGGTGTGTAGAATAGGCAAAAATAAGGGACCCGTATTGTTTTGTATCTGCCAAGGCCCCCACATTCACGGGGTGAAACCAGCCGTTAAATTTGGGGTTCAAATCGTATTTATTAAGATATCTCGAAAACGATAAGAGATAGAGGAAAACTTTAAATTGAGAAAATGTTCTTCTTTAAAAGACCTATTCACCTACATAGGTTAAATTAGGGTCGGGTTTATAACAGAGGCTAGAGGGATGAAAATGGGAGTAAATTTTGTTGTACAGCCTAAGTGGTTCAATGTATTATATTTTCACTATCATAAATGGAAAGCGCACCAAAAATTAGGGGATACGTGTTTTTGCGTTTTTCCGAAATATGTGTGGTATTCAAGATATATAAGGAAGAAAAAATAGGATAGATTACACTTATTGCATTATTATTTATTGCAAATACCTTCAAATTTTTTTAAATTTTATATTTCATTATGAAAATATAAATTTTTACTTTCCGATAATGATTCGTATATTTTTCAGTACTTACTAAATCGGTGATTTAAGCATGTGCATATTTGGTTACTCCTATTCTGTATTTTTTACACCTATTTTTACGAAAGTTGTGTGATCTGCCTGTGTTAAACCAGACCCTGGTTTAACCTATATAGTTAAAATTTTCCTCTATCTGTTATAATTTTGGAGATACCTTAATAAATACGATTTGAACCCCAAATTTAAGGGCTCGTTTCACCCCGTGAACGTGGGCCTTGGCCGATAAAAAAAAAATACGGGTGCCTTATTTTTGCCTATTCTACACACCAGCAAAGTTTCAAGAAGATTGGCGAGTAGCACTTGGGTAGTGTTACTTGTTAGTCAAAAAAATTATTCAATTCAGACAACAGTTATAAATATCGCGGAGGATAAATAATCGATTGCTATGAACAGGAGCTTTAGAGCTCTTGTAGTCCTTGAATTATGATACAAACTTATACTTTATTCAATAGAACTATATACATGGTACTAAAAACATAAATGTCAGAAAAAATTTTTTTAAGGTTTTTGTCAAATTTATTAATTTTGCCGCAAACAGATACGTACCTGTATAGACTATGTTCAATCGGGGTAGTTTTAATTTTTTTTGTAATGCGGCCCATACACGGTTCAACTTGTTGTACAACTTGGTTGAGTTGTACAACATGTTGAATCGTGTGTGGGGTAGTTGGTCAACAATTTTGATGGTTGCATAAACGATTGAAATAAAAACGAAATATTTTGATTTTACGTGGGCGGAGCAAATGGTCTATGAACATGTACTGTGTGTGGGGTAGTTGAACAACAAAACCAGTACATATATGCTGTAAAGAGTGTAATCAACAAAATATTTGCAGCGGTAACAATTGGAAAGTTTAAATATTTGATTTTGTTTGTTATTTCCAATAGCTTGCGGTGATACCGCATTTGAAAATTTAAAATTTTTGAAAGAATTTCCCATTGCAAGAAACCTTAATGTAATTTCCAAGTGTGTTCTTGCAGAAATTGCATCACGTATAAACGTATCTTCTTTGCTTCTTAAAGGTGTTATTTTTACTAAAATATCATTAAAAATTTCTTCGTTCATTCGCATATAATTTTTGTAATCGTCTGGTTCACATTCACTAATTTTTTTAAAATAGTTTTTCATTAGAAAATTTTTTTCCCGACCACTCTTTGCTCTATTTTCTTTTTTTTCGTTTACTCAAGTTTTCTTTACTAATTTCTGCAATTACTGCTAAGGAAAGAATTTTATCCATAATTTTAACGAAGTTCTCTTTTTCAAAAATTGTGAATAACTGAAGTTGGACAACAAGTTGAATGAATAGTTTAATAGTGTATGGCAAACAGTTCAACTTGTAGTACAACTAGGTAGTATAGTATATTTATTTAGTTTAGAAATGACGTCATTATCGTCTCTTTCCAATTTATGACGCTAGCTGTCCTTTAGAGAAATTATACGATATTGATCCTTAAAATAGTATATAAATTAAGTTTATTTCCATTTTTTCTTTTTCTTATTCTTTTGAAGTGCCAAATTATATAAGATTTCACTTACGGATTCGTGTATATTGAATGAAAGATAGAAAAAGATAACATACCATTAAATTAGGTATTATTAAATAATTTTTACCAATAATTTGTTATTTGACCCACCCATTTCAATTCATATTTTTATGATACCTTAATGTGATACGTTACTACCTACGTATCATAAAAATATGAATGAAATGGGTGGGTCAAATAAAAAATTATTGGTAAAAATTATTTAATAATACCTAAATTTAATGGTATGTTATCTTTTTCTATCTTTCATTCAGTATACACAAATCCGTAAGTGAAATCTTATATAATTTGGCACTTGAAAGGAATGAGAAAAAGAAAAAATGGAAATAAACTTAATTTATATACTATTTTAAGGATCAATATCGTATAATTTTTCTAAAGGACAGCTAGCGTCATAAATTGGAAAGAGACGCTAATGACGTCATTTCTAAACTAAATAAATATACTATACAACAAGTTGAACCGTGTATGGGCCGCATAACAAAATAAATAAATTTAAAATATTAGCGTTTAAATTAATTGCATATTTAAGAATTACGGTTAGTGTAAGTCTGATAATACCAAAAAGGAAAAATAAGTAACAATGAATAGATAAAAATCCAGTCGTAACGCAGAAGATTCCCAAGCAAGAGTAAACCTAAAATTTTTCCAAGATTAGAGGATTCATATTCATTTTAGGAGACGACACAATCCAAGATCTAGCAACTATTAAAAAGCACTTTTATTTTTAAGTAAGTAACATGTGTAAGTACGTAAATCCAAACTATTAAGCTGGAGTTTTGGTAGAGGTACCTCTAACGGAAACAATATTATAGCTCGATCACACCGAACGGGTAAGTAGTAAATAAAACGTACAAGTAGGTTGCTTTATGTAGCTACCACGCTTTATATCTTTCTACTCTACTTATGCGTTGTACCTGCTATTTACAGCTTCGGTGTGAATGACCATTATTAAGGTATACAAGTTAAATATAAAAGAATACTGAAAGAAGAAATACACACCCATTATTTTCTTTAACACCCCAGAGAAATTAATTCACTCGGCTAAACATCTTTTTATCACCATCAATATAATCGAGACTGTAGTTACTGAACTAACAAATACTGATGTCGTTAACAGTCCAAGCGAAAGACATTTTCCAAGTTAGTGATTACATTAGAAATAACACCAATTCCAAAAATTGTACCTATAGCTTCAATTCGATCAACTAAATACCGAGTTAGATTCCAGGAATATTATACATATGTATAAAGGTGGTCCAGAAATTTATACCGCAATTGCGAAAGTTGGTAATACATTCAAAAATAAAAGTATACCTTTTTTATATACGTTTTTTCAAAAACTCACTAATAAAAGCATAGATATCAGAAAGTGTATGTACCACACAATAGATGGAGTACACATTATCTTTTTTGAAGCCAATCGCCACATTGGTAAACACCACGTTAACACCTTTCATAACCTATAAAGTGTCAGTGGTAATAAATATTTTTTAATTTGTATACGATTTTTGTTGTAATTTGAGACTATTTATTAATAAATATTCTAACAATATTTACAGCAACAAATATAACATCAGTAAATATAGAAAAATTTTAAATTGAACCTTATTTAACCGCCATATTGGTCAACACTTTAACCCTTTTTTTGGCTTCATTTTCATATACAGTGAATATGTACAGTGTACCTGTACTCCCTCTACCCCTTCGATACTTAAAGAATAAAAGAACTACAATCCTGTAAAGGGGTGAAATGACAACCATTTTTTTCCTGAACATTTTCCAAACGCTTTTGAGTAACGAATTGATATTTTAGAAGTACGTAGCTGACGCATTAGGAGAATTAAATTTATATTAAGATTTATTTCATCATTTATAATTAAGGGATAGTTTTGAGTTATCATATTTTTCTTTTTAATTTGTAATTATTTAAACAAAATTCTCTAGAATCTAGATTATTTCACGCAAAAAAGCTAAACTTACTACATTTCGGTAAATAATACCGTTTTCGAGTAATTTAGAGTAACGTAAAAGCCCCCGTTATGGAACGGTATCTAATACTGGAACAGTTTTGACATTTACATATTTATTTATTTAATTAAGTAAGGAAACATTAAATGTGAGGTGAATTTAAATTTAAAAACAATCATTCTATTAATAATAATTTTTGTTATCAAACGTTTCTTTCAGAAATAACTTTATTAATACCTATGTAAATGTCAAAACTGTTCCAGTATTAGATACCGTTCCATAATGGCGGCTTTTACGTTGCAAGTATATATCTCAAAATTATCCATACACACCTCTAAAATATAAATCCACTAATCAAAACCATCTAAAAAAATATTTTTTAAAAAAGTGATTTTCATTTCACCTTTTTGTACATAAAAAGTGGCCTTATTTTTTAACGTACTATTAGCTCTAGCAATTACAGTGTATACAATTTTGGACCAACCTGTATATAAAAGTAACAGCAATAATCAGTTGAATTGCGGAAGAAAGAGAAAATTTTTAAATCGATTTTCTAACATTGAATAAAAAGCTATCCGGTACGTAAGGTTAATGAATTCGTATGACGGTGCGGCAAGTCGTTAGTGAAAATGTAACACATAAGTACATACTATACCTACAATGTGTCCGCGATCGTAATCAATGTTAGACATAAAATGCGATGACCCCAACAATCCGAGGTTACGTAACAATGAGTACAGAACATACACGACATACACGATACACCGTATTATGTATACGTAATATGTATAAATGTCTATACGTAATGCAAACAAAATTATTGTACATAGAAAAAAATATGCAAGGAAACTAATCCGTAACTGAATTTGCATTGAAAAAGTATGCATATTTAAGTTCTAATCCTGAAGTACAAAGGTAATCATCAACTTTTTGACCCAATTCAAATAAGAAGACGCGAGCTAAGTATTTTATTTATGTATATTTTTTTTTAATAAAAGCTTCACTTTTTATCATCTCAAGACCTTATATGTACCCTGCCAGGAAAAAACAGCGTCTATTTAGTAGCGCTGTTAGTCGATTAATTGACTAAAAGTTGTTTTTCAAACAAATTTAGTTATTAGTCGAAAATATCGAGCATACAATAGTCGATCAATCGACTTTTAGTCGAGTTTATGAGTAGGGTAACCTATTTAACTCTTTCAAAAACGACGTTTTCAATTATTGAATTTTAATAGCTATTTTTTTAACTCTTTTAGTACCGCCATATATTCCAATATTTTGAATAAAAAATTTAATATCTCTATAAGTATAACTGCAAGTTTGGTACATTTTGCTTAATTTATTTACAATATGATCAATCTTTACTGTACAGCCTTCAGTTACCGATATAAGACAATATACATCCGTCAGTTAAATTTTTTCTAAAAATTAGTATGACGAGCTGAGCTCGCCATTAGTCCTAAAGGGGGGTTAAGGAAAAAAAAAAACAAAAAACAAAAAAAAACACGATATTTGTCTCAAAAGTGTTAAAAATTCTTAGGATGATGTTAAATTGACATACCCAGTATCATCTGTTAATTTATAAAAGTAGTACTTACTTAGATATTTAAACCTTATGAAACATTATTATTCATATATATTGGCCATTTATTAATTACAAGGCAATTCACTTACTGAAAGCCTTAATTAAAATTATTATTCTGCTGATTATGTGTAAAATTTAGGATTTGTACCTCAAATTAGTTGTCCAGTTTTAAGATTTTTAGGCTGTAAATTACAACTTTGAGCAAAGACAGGTAATCTAGTATTATTCATGTAGTTTTTACATATGTTATTAAAATTTTAATATACGAAAGCGTATCTACCTATTTCAAAATTTACCCTCAATTTTATCTGAACAGCCCCTGCAGTGATTCAACCGTAGATTTATATACATCATTAGAAAGCTCTCTAAAAATAAAGTGTTGTGTCAATTTAAAGTTTTTCTCTATCTACCGTAGTTTTCAAGTAATCAAGCAAAATCGAAATTTTACCCTAACTTTGAGGGGTGATTTCACCCCTTAAATGGCAACTGTGGCAGATAAAAGAAAATATGGGTCCGTTATTTTTGCTTGTACTACACGTATACCAAGTTTCATCAAATTTGCGAATTGACAGAGTTGGGAACCTTTCTTTGTTAGTGACAATTTGAAGAACACTAGTGTTCCGCGGAACAAAGTTTGGGAAACGCTGTAATAGACATAAACACACGACTCTTGTTCAAGATCAACAGTAGTTTTGTTAACAATCTGTAAGGTATACATGATTTGTATTATATTATTTCCAAACTATATATGAATTACACAATTTAGTAGAACATACTCTTATCAGATACTTATTGGTTCAAGTAACAATAATAAAAGAAAATAAAAAGATTAGCAAACAAAAATGTCCAAAGCAGAAATGTTCTACAATCACGCTATTAATGTAATAAGAAATAGTACGAATTTAAAATGAATTTTAAAATATTTTGTTGATAATATGCTTCACTTAACTTCTAACTGTATATAAGTAACTCAAAATTATGTCTGGATTTGTATTTTATCTCAATCACATTACTTAAAGACGAATACGTACCTACCTAATATTCATCTCATCCAGAACACAGCTACGATTTGATTTAATTGAACTTCACTTTTATCGAAAAAAGCGCCAAAGTGCGCACCTATTCTGTTTTCAACGAAAATGGCCCTTCCGCATTACATCCACATTTGAAGGTATTGTTATACCTCAATAGTATTCTCAATTATACAAACGAGTGCTTTTTTTACCTATAAGTATATGTTTCAATGTGGAAACTATAGCAAGTAAAGACTGCATTGTTTATATTTTGTTAGAAACCGATAAATTGTAACAACAATCCCTTTTAACACTTTTAAAGGTAAGCATTAAGTTTCACTTAAGGACTTTGAAAAATTCAGATATCTCAACAGTGTATTCGAATCTAATGAGTTCGATGAGTTCCAGAATTTTCCAAAGTGGCCAACTAATTGGCTGTCTTAGCATTTAGTACGATAGTCATGTTTTCTTCCATAAAGGCCAATCTGCATATCACGAGATATCTGGTCTTCTTTTAAGATTGCAAATTATGGGCCCATAAGAAGAGAGACAAGCAATACAGTCACTCCCAAAATTATTTGGACAACATAAAATTATTTAAAAACAAATTATTACATTGGAGGAATTATTACATTGGAGGGGGGTTCTTGTCTCCGATGAAACTAAATTTGAAATGTTCAACGCAAGAAAACAAAACTCCAATTTGTGTGAAGAAATCGAAAAGATGCGCTGAATCGAAAAAATGTGGTTTCAACTGTTAAGTACTGAGGTGGTTCCGTAACGATTTGGGGATGTATGGCGGCAAATTGGGTAGGGAACATGCACGTTTTAGATCGTATCATAGACAGGTTTGTGTATTTAAGCATTCTGAAGCAGCATTTACATGCTAGTGTACAAAAAGTAGGAATACAGAATAATTACATGTTCCAAAATGACAATGATCCAAAACATACCTCCTATGTGGTAAGACAGTGGACAGCATATAATGTACCCCATTTACTTCAGACACCTCTACAGTCTCCTGACTTAAATTCCATAGAGCATCTATGGCATTATTTAAAGATTAAAGTCATGAGAAATTATATTTCGAATATGAACCAATTAATTACTTATATAAGGTCAGAATGGGAGAAGATAAGTCCGGTTGTAACCGAAAATTTAATTAAAATAATGCCAAGACGTTTGGAAGCCGTAATTAAGGCTAAAGGACGTGTCACAAAACACTAAAACTATTAATTTTACTTGAATGAGCTATTTTTTTATATAGTTAATTAGTGTCCAAATAATTTTGTGACCTGATAATTATCACATGTATTTAATTTTTTTAAATATTTTAAATTTTCTTGTTGACTGTGAAAGTAATAAATATATATTTATAGTGTAGAGACTGCATACATTTTATGGATGTATCTATGAAATCGATTTGTAGTTTTATAATCAAAATAAATTCATCAAAAATGATGAATAAAATGCTGTCCAAATAATGTAGTGACTGTAGCTGACGTTAGCGGAAATGGATTACCATTGGTACAGTGTTTAGGTTTCAAAATTGATAAAGACTCGGGATTAGCTAATTAAAGAAAAGGGGTAGTCCAAATAGCATGATGGAAGACAGGAACCTAACCAAAAATGAACACGCTGACAGACCAATGAATACTATTATTTATACTATTAGACAAAGCGTAAAGCCAGTTTCTAGGTATTTTTGTTGAACCAGATAACAAGGGTGAGACGGGTGAAATTTAATGAAATATTATAATGTCAATTTTTGAGCAAATGCGACTATAATTATTGCAGGATATAATTTGTATACGTACGTATTTTGAAAATAAAGCGAACACCACTTTCTTTCTTTCAAAATTTTGAAGTTTCCTCTCAAAAAAGTAAAATTTTATTATCAATATTATATTTTGACAATAATTATTTGAAAACGTTACTACGAATACGACAGATACCATCCATTTTCTATATATTACAGAATACTATTAAGGTCGGAACTCAGACTTAAGGTTGCCTCAATCTCATAATTATTTATATTATTGGTCTATATAATATAAAATATAATATGTTCACTGATCTGTGGTTTCGCTTCATTTGTATTTATATTCTATTTCATCTAGTTTATTTTTAAATAAAAATACGCTGCCATTGGGGTGTAGCACACAGCTTCCTCGTACTCATAAAAAAAACTTGAAAACAGAATTCTACCAAATATATTAAGTTCATATAGCCTTAAAGTTCACAAAAAATTGTACTAATTCAAAATACTTAAAGGTTAAATTATAAAATAATAGCAAAAATATTTTAGAAACTAACCCCCAAAATGCTTTAAAAATTTGAGCGAAGTGGGACTAGCAGTAAATAAGATATTGACATTTAATGGGATTTCATGGTTGCACCGTGGATACTATTACTCCGAATGCAATGAAATTTATAGGGGACCATCTAGGAACCAAATCGCATAATTTCTGACAATTTCATAAAAAAGAATTGAATAGTTTAGAAGTTATTCCACTTGGTGCAATTTAGTATATTAATGTAAGAGTGTTGTGTGTGTGGGTATTTTTGTTTTGTGTAGTGTTGTACTATTGTATGTATGTGTTGTTGTGTTGTCGCCACAGACGGACAGACAGACGGACGGACGAACGGACAAATACCAAACCAAAATTGTTCAGGAAGCTCTAAAACGTAAAATGTGCGTAAAAAATTTTGTATTTTTCAAAAGTAATCACAATGCTTCCGCTACTTTAGTAGTCTTGGAAGCAATTTACGTAGAAATTAGAAATTCCATTCATAAGATTCCGTAGTATACCTACGTACACTAAACATTATATCATAACAAATATTTACACACGTAAAGCACTTCTTATAAGCTGGGCCCGCTGTTGTTATCTTGTCTTGTGGATAACTTGTGTTTTGTACGCATCATATAAACACATTTCCTGTTGTTTACAAATATAAACACCCAGCACAACATGAAGGAGGACGTCGGATCGTATTATTTTCAACATTCATCAATTTATGAGTACATATTATTTTTGAGCACTCCACACTCTCACTTCGCTCACTTCTTTTCAATTCATCCTCCAAGCCAAGCAAAGACGCGAGTGAGTGTTTGTTTGTTAGCATGCTTTCAAAAGACACTATTAGCTTTAATAATCAGTTTTGCAATATAACAATGCTTAATTGAAATTTATGGTGTGGGTCACGTTGTACGATCACTAACTATGTATACGATGGATGACGTTCTGACGGACGGACGGACTAAAGGTTAACGTCCTTCACCACTTTACCACTAAAAATTGTGTGTATTAAATATGTGCATTGTTATTAAAATTTTAAATGTGTACAATATGTATATGTAATAGGATGTATTCACTATAATAAGTATTATACTGCTGTACAACTTACAGCACCGGAGTTGGCAAATGGTGTCATAAGGCAAATGGTGTCCATCCATTGCTAGCAGAAAACTGCGAAGTTCGATTCAGACGAATACGCACGTTTTTTATTTGTCCGAAATGAAGAATCTATTATCCGTCAGTATACTATTTGTGAAACATTTATTCAATTCGTCACTTCGAGCCGAAACTATAACCATCTATATCAAGTGAATTTGTAAATTTGTCAGGACGTTGTATATGTTGCAGCTATATTGTCAAAACCGTTTTATTATAATAACTCTAGTCTAATTATAAAAAAATCAAATATTGTCAACTAATGTTGTCTCTTACAATACACCTAGTAAATTTTAGTGTTATTATAATTTCGCTAGACGCATTTAGAGAAATTGTGAAGTGTAATGCTTTTTTACAATATAACTAAATCAGCTTACAGGAAAATATGTATTGTAAAACTAAACTTTAGATATTTACATAAATATGCTTTGGAGTAACCGATAAGAAATTTTTATTCCGTTTATTCCGTTCGTAGATACGAATCTAACTTTTTTCTTTAAATTACTTGTCTGTATTCTGTTTTATTGCGTATAAATCCTACATAAATCTTCATGTGTCCAAAAAATTCAAAATTAACCTGTTTCATTTTTCAGAAAATAAAGGACGAACCAGGTCCAGTAGATTTTTAAATATAAATTTTGAAAAAATTGGTATGGTGGCAGGTCAACATAACGGATGAAGAATACTTACTCTTTTTTAAATAGCCAAGTTTTATGATTTTTTAAGTGAATGGTATTGTTCGATTACTTTTTCTCAATCCGTGTGCTATAATCTATAAATCAGATATTTTTATGTGATTTTAAAAGAAAATCCTGATGTCCTTTACAGTACAAGAATTTTAATTTGTATGTCATGGGAAGACTCATCAAAGATATGAATTAGATTATATTAGTATCTGAGCTTTGAACCCTATAGACTACCTCTTAATAAAAATTTTACTAGAGCTAATAATAAAAAGCTTGAGATAAAAAATATTCTAAATTTGTCTTCTAATCTTTCATGTGTCCGGTTTTTCCTTTAGAAAAACGGGATAAAACTATCGTACATATTAATTCACAATAAAGTGATTCAACCGCTTTGATATAATTACGATAAATTCCATGTTTCTACACAACGATTTCTCGAAAAAAACAGAACAGTAATTTAATATTATTTCTAAATTCTTTAGTTAATCAATAAACAATCTAAAGAAAATCAACATGAATAATTTATGAAATAGTAGCTCATTTCCCAAGGAACCTTCAATTTGTATAAAGATTATACCATATATTTATTATTTTAAGGTATATGCCAATACTAAATTTGATTAAAATTGTTTCAGTAGTTTTGATATTATTTTCTATCGTAACAGTAGGCGATAGGAACTTTCAAACGGGATACAGATTATTCCATTATTTATTAAAAAGCATATCATATAAATACGCATCTAAATCAAATTTAACTGAAATTCGTTCTATAATTTTGAACTGACTCAATAATTTAGTCTGTTTTCCACTGGAACTCTTAACTGGGATAAAAATGTTTCTATCAGTTATTTCAAAGTGTATAAGTTTATATACGAAATCAGACTGAAATCGCTTCAGTAATTTTGACTTGACTGAATAATTTATTTTGTATCCCTCAGGAGCCTTTGATCGGGATAAAAATTCCCTTTCTGTTATTCCAAAGTATAAAAGTGTCCTTATTAAATTGAATTGAAATCAGTTTTGTAGTTTTACACTAATTAGTTTCGTATTAATATCCCGAAGGAATCTTCACCCAACATATAAATTATGCTATCAGTTACTTTAAGCCATAAAATATTTCTACTAAATTTTGTTGAGATCGGTTTAGTAGTCTTGATACCAATTAATTTGTTATTTACTCCACAATTTCTCTAAATGAGTCTAGCGAAATTATAATAGCACTGAAATTTACTAGGTGTATTGTAAGAGACAACATCAGTTAACAATATTTTGTTTTTTTTATAATTTGACTAGCGTTATTAAAATAAAACGGTTTTGACAATATAGTTGCAACATATACACTAAATGAAGGCTCGCACTATTGGGGCTTCACACAGTGAACAGTCAATAGATAAAAAACCATTTTTTTACTTATGTATATTCAAATCTTACTTAAATTTACTTACGATAACGGAAAAATACAAGAATTGTCCTACACTGTACTGAAACATTAGTCAATACATTGTCTATTAACGAGGCTCGACTCAACCTTTAATAGGTCCAGAGCCGGCCCTAGGAATATCATTCCAGAGAGTGAGGTGTGCTGTGGATGACTGGGCTAAAAGACAGCACGCCCATCTCTGGAAAGTGTGTACAACGGCCAGACAGGCCCGAGAGCTTATAGTACTGCCCAGTTTAAAACGGAGAAAGGAATTACTATCTCTAAGCAGGGTACAGCTGAGCCGGTTAACAGGTATACTAACGGGGCATAACGTCCTGAGAAAGCACTTGCATATCATGGGATTAGTGGAAAGTCCTCTCTGCCGAAGGTGCGGCTTGGAGGACGAATCTTCGTCCCATGTTCTATGCTCTTGTGAAGCATTATCATCCTTGAGATGCAAGTATCTAGGATCTCCAATACTGAGTTCCGAGGACATCAGGACTGCAGACTGTAGTGCAATCCTGAGTTTCTATGAGGGACTGGGCATTAGCTAGTCCCTCTTGGATGCCGTGGGATACAATGGGCCCGTATTTGGTGGCCTACGTGCAACGGGAGCTCTGAATCCCGACCCACTTACAGCATTCATTCATTCATTCATACATTGTATATTACTGTGTTTTCATTTTTTAAATTTTTTTCCACTAACTAAGTACTACAATATTAACTATAACTCAAGATAGACTAACCCTTTTTGTTTTTTTCTTTTAACCACAGATAACTTTTGCTTTTTCTGTTGTTTAATGCCCGGTAACACTGGAAATATTTGATTTTTATATTAACATATTTCGGTATAAGTTTGTATTTTAAACAGTGAATATTAACACGTTCATTACCAAGCGAAAAATATAGACTTTGTGAGACGGCCAAATATTTTATGTAAAATAGGTAAATTCTTATATTTGTCACGCGATATCGCGTGAGTGGCCATGTAGTAAAGTAGTCGTATCTCGCGATATCGCGTGATCGGCAATGAAAGTCTTAAACCAGATGTTTTCTGAGAAAGTTCTTTGTTTTAAATGAGAATGATAGAAGTATTTAATTTGTAATTGCTTGACTAACAGTTTTTAAATAATTGACACTTGAAAGATGTACAATGTGAAAATTCATATTACAAAATATGAGAATAATTTTCTTCGTCACTTTTCACTAAAATTAGACTCTTCGGTTACCAGCCAACATTCGAGTAGTTAACTCATCGTCAGGTACGATATAATTATACTAACCCTATTAAAATCAATATACTAACCTTATTAAAGTCAAAATTTTAGCCTTAGAAACCTGGAAGATCAGGGGAAATGGTGATTTTCAACAAATTTTGAGCCAGATCATTAAACCATTGGACAAAAAATTATAAAAGAAATAATAAAAATAATAATAATATAAATTTTTAGAATCCTTAGAGATAGCTCTTTCAAATGATACCTCACACGATATATTAATTAAAACTTTTTTTGACCTAGTTGACAATCTATCATACCTCATGTGTATAAGTACATAATTATAATGTAGGCCTTTAAATTCATCTCAACGAAAGTATCACGAAATTTAAAAATCGCATGAAAAGGACTACTTCGCATGAAATGATCGAAATAAAATTGGATCTAATCGCTATACATTAGAAATCGAATCGCTGCGCTGTTGCGAAGTGAAAATATACGGATTTATAATTCCTAAAAAATAAAATCTTACGTAATAAAATTATGACACCTCCCTTCTCCAGAATTTAAAAAAAAAAGATATTCCTCAATCTCCTCTCTACATAAAACGTCTTACACAATAAATGAATTGCCGCTATATTATAATTAATTGTCATCTTTCCTTATTTCAACTACAATATCTAAATTATGATTCTCATTTTAATAACAATAACTAAACTATGCTCTCTGATGTACCATAACACTTCACAACCGTTTTTTGTAAACTCCGATTGCGCTAACTGTACGTAAATGTTAGTTATTTGCTAAAGGAGTTACCAATGTTTGCTAATATTTACATATGTACTTGGTACGACAACTAATAGGTTGGACAACTTTTAATATGATTTGTTTACACAATATTAAAAATTGTGGCGTTTTCTCTGTCAAAGATACGTTTTACTAGATAAAAATTCATAAGTGACAAATCTGACTAGAGATTCAAAATTTCTAAGGGCCAATATTATAAAGCAAAAGATAACGGTCTGTTAACTAACAGACAGTTAAATCTAACAAACTGTTAAACTAAAACTGGGTATTATAAAACTTTGTTCTGTTAGTTAGTTAACAAGAAATTAAACTAAAATACCCAAAACTACATTCCAGTTTAAAATTTGAAGCCATAGCTACCCGTACGACAATTATAAAATTGATAAAAATAAAACTAATCAAAGTGAAAAGTTCAAAATACAATAGAATCGAAAAAAAGAGATCGTGGCATTTTATTAAAAATGAAAAAAATAATTTATTAGAAATATTTAGAAAATATTTAAAAATAACTGGATGCAAAGAAACCGACGATATAAACAATAAAATAAAAAAAAAAATGAATTGTCAAAAATTCTGCTGTCTAGCCCGTAGGTACCTCCTGCTAATCGAGCAACTACATCCATAATGTGCAACTGAACGTCGCAAACCTTTTCTATTTTTAAACACTTTAGCACGAATTTCACCTGGTGACTGAATTTTAATATAGGTACAATCAGTTGCACCCCATACATTTTCAAATTGTGCAATATTATATGTGCACAGACGTTACGTTTTTCCTGACTTGTAGTTAACATTTCAATAAATTCATTTTTAATGAAGCGATGTGATAATTCTACCCACAGTTACCGTACTCACATTGAAGTTATTTGTAATAACTTGCTGAAACGACCTAGTAGCATAAAATCTTAATGTTATCAGCAACTGGTTCATTGCTGAATTTGAACACTTTTGGAAAGTTGTCGATTTGATGTTATTTTCAGTTTTTTCTAAAACATACATTGTCACTTCTTTAGTCAATCGAAATCGAAGTTTAAATTCTGCATCACTTAACGTCTCAAATGGATTCGCACGATTGCGAAAAATTCTAGGCAATTGTATCCTACATTAACTCGCAGTCGTATCTTAATCAGAAATTGAATATAATGATGAAATCGATGAAATTGAAAACATCTTATTAGTCCGTAATCTGTGACTTCAAAAGTTATTGACGTTAAAGTCTGCTTCTCAAAAAAGTAGTTGTCAAAAATAAAAATTTTCATTTAACATCCAGTTAAATATTTAAAGGAGCAAAATGAATCAGTTAGTTTAACGGGTGATATAACGGATCTTTAAATTTAACTGAGTTTTATAATATCCAAAGCCTCTGTTAAATTAGTTTAACAGAGCGTTAAATTTAACTGTCGGTTAAAATAGTTTTATAATATTGGCCCTTAATTATGTAAACTATTTGGTTTTATTGTGGGAATTCGTTCCAAACGTATGAAGATTTATTTATGTTAGAGTAAAATAACAATTATTTACATACATTAGTATATTATTAACATTATAAAATCACTTCCCGGCATTTCCACCAGATAATGCTGATATCGCAATTAAATTATTCTCTAAAACTGAATAATAAGATTTCTAAATGGGAACAAATGGTTACTATTTTAAAAACTTTTGTATAGTTAATAATTCGGGGAAAATTAAGTTGACAAAAAAAAATCTTCCAACAATTTAAGTGCTGATTCTTTTCAAAACTCCAGAAAATTAAAAATAATTCCGCAGATTGTTACTTTTCTAGGGTATCCATTTACCCTCTCCGAATTTCGATACACCATAATTTTTTAATAAGTACAGGCAGATCTCGTATTTACGATATATTGGGTTCCCGCACTGTACGCCGTAAGGCAAAACGACGTAACTCGAATTACTTTTTTGGTTTTTGATTTTAACAAAAATTTTTTACCAATTTCAATCCTACTTTCAAAATTTATTATTGTTATTATTAAATTATGTGTCTTTGCCAAAAAATATTGGCAAAAATATGTCAAATCTGGTAACATTTAAGTCGAAACAATTAATAACATAAGGAAGCCTCCGTAAACTACATAGCCGAATTGTTACGCAAAAAGCTACGCTGGACTACATAGAGGCAGGGAGGAGTCAGAGTCGAGCTACGTAGTTTTATTTGGAACAATTAAACAAACATGAAATTGCTTAATTCATGAAAAAATGAAAATTCATGAATAATGTTGAGGTGTTTAACCCTTTATGGGACACGGTTCTATTATTACGAATTATACATTTAAACTAGCATACAGACACAAAATAATCCTTATTTAATATCGTATTGGACAATGCTGTTCACTACTGAACAAAAATATACACTAAAACTGTCATGGAAGTTGCTTGTTTGGCTGGTTGTTCTAAGTGTTTAAAATAATAACATTTTTTGGTGAATAATACATTTTAAAAAATTTTTTATATATGTTACTAGTTTAATTTTGTACTTAATTTTAATATGCTAACATTATTTTATTTTATTTGCGGCTAGAAATCTTTGTAAGTTTACTAAAAACTTACTGTTGCCAATTGGATACATTGGCGTAGATAAATAATTTTTAAATATAACCGTTATGAACAATTCGTAGCCATATGGATACATGGCCTTGAATAACATTTTTCATTTTTGGAATATAAGACGTACAGTTATATCCATTATAGCAAATTTGTTGATGAACTTTATGATATGGCTATTTTACCACCAGATAGTGATGCGACTCGAGTGATGTTTACTCGAGTGACTCGAGTGAATTTGTCAAACTCGTATTCGAGTGAAAAAAAAAATTTTACTCGAGTCCAATTGCACTCGAGTTTCCGAGTCAACTCGGCACACCGAGTAGACTCGGTTAGGGCCAGATGTTACTTCACTAGTTACAAAGAGACGGGTTGAAACTTGCACTTGATACGATAACAATAAATTAATAGGTATTTGATTGAACTATTGAATAATTATTTTATGAAAGTGGGACATACGTGTGATTTTGAATTTAGCTTTCGTTAATATTACTAGTAAAGACTAAAGTATAGGTGTATAATAATGATGTTCCGATTCGATTATTTTACCAATCGATTAATCGATTATATACTAATAATCGTAATCGATTTATAATCGGTATATTAATCGAGGTATAATCGATTATACCGATAATTGACTTAAATATAATAACCTGACTTTATCCACTTTTTAGTCAATAAAATTGAAATATTTAAAATTTACATATCTGTTTTCTAAAAACTAATATTTTATGATTTTCTTCATAATAGTTTCTTTATTCATTATTATTAAATAACATTTAATTGTAAGGTGTAAACAAAAGTCTGATACAGTTTGATTTTATAATTATAATGATTGATAATTGAAACTAATTATAAAATAACTAAGTTTAATTTTTATTTGTAATCAAAATTGCATAAATGTTATTTATGGTCATTAATTGGTCATCCTTACATGGAAATTTTATTATTCTTAAGAAGTCATTTTACTTTTATTTGTTGATTACATAAATAAATAATATGTACACTAATCATATGTATTTTATTTCATATTACCTCATATTACTAATTCAATAAAGGTATTTAAAAATGCTTAACAAAATCTTACTCGAGTTGTGGGGAGTGAAATAGTTAACTCGGTTGACTCGAGTGACTCGAAAACTCGAGTACAATTCGAGTGACGTAGCAAAATTACTCGAGTGACTCGAGTCACAAAATCCTACTCGAGTCGCATCACTACCACCAGATGTATCCGATGTATCAGATTATTCGAGTCAGATAATGAGGACACAGAAATGCTGGTGTCAGAATCAGATTTTGAAGAACCTTATTTAAATAAGAGTCACAAACGTTCATAATCCAGCTTATTGTCACAAAAAGATAACTTTATACATCATTAGCTAGTTTAGATCAACAAATGTCGATGATAACATTGTAAAAAATCATTTACGAGATTAAAATGTGTAAAATGTGATATACGACTTCGTCTCACCAAAACAAAGAAATATTTTATTTCATTTCATCAGTAATAACTTGTAATATTGTTTCTGCTTGTAAATGAATAAAACTGTTTTGCAGAAATAGATAAATATTCTTTTTTTGTTGAAACTTTTGTTTTATTCAAAAGCCAATGTAGCCATATGGCAACATTTTACATCTAATCAACATTTATGTACAGATAAAGGCCAATGTAGCCAAATGGATACGAAAGGAAAAACCAATTTCCACGCATTTCCCTGGTAAATAAATGACAGAATTTCAATATTTACGATATTTCTAAACTATGTACCAAATATAAGACTTGTACAATTGTTAGAAATATTCATGGCCCATAAAGGGTTAATATTTTAGATATTTTGAAATTTGACAAAACTTACTGTCAAGGAACGTGTTTTTTGACGAAATATTTGCTAAACTGTGAAAAAGTACCTCAATTTTCATATTTTATAATAAAAAGACTATTATTTAAATGTTTTTTGGACTCATCAAAAAAAAACAACGTTCCACTATGTGGGGAGGGGAGAAGTCAAGACAAAAGCCACCTATAGTCCACATGAAGGGGGAGGGGTTAAAAATTGGTCAAAAGGGAACTACGTAGTTTATAGACGCTCCGTAAGAGATAAAGGAATAGTGTCAAAGTAATCGTAACTTTTGAATACAACAAAAACCGCAATCACGGAAGTATTACAGTAGTCGCCGTTTACTGTGATCACCGTGGGACTTGTAATTTTTGATAATAACGAACATTAAACATTTGCATCAAATTAAACTCTATTAATAAAGCTCAGGTATGATTTTTTCAGTTTTCCTGCAGTAAGAGACTTTTAATGTCCATTGTGGTGCCATCTTCGTGGTGACATACTTGGCAGTAACTTGCGCATGATACAAATAGATATATTTGAAAATACATTACAAGTAAGAGACAATAACATCTGAAAAATATCTAGGTTTAAATCATATTAAAAAGAGACACCTTTTTAACAAACATATTGTTCTTTTTCGTTCCCTCTTTTATTACCAACTATTAGATGTACGTGTTAAATTCGTTTTCTGCGCAGTGCCAAGTAAAAAAGCCCAAGCTATACCATGCAACAGTCTATTTTGACATGAATATAATTATTATCAGAATTGATAACAATAACTGAAGTTTAATTACAGTAAACGAATTATCTTCAAGTGACAATGTGATTTGATTTAGTACCGAGTGATTGTGACGACAATTACCGATTGATAATATTATCCGTGATTATATAATAATAATATCTGGCGTTCACTGTACCAACAAAAATCAACAAAAGTTCAATTGGCATAAAAACGAAAAACAATAATAAAACATTTTCAACCTAAATATTTCAGTTCCTATTACTATTTGAAGACATGAATTATTAATTAAAAATTAGCTACAATTAAGGCTTGGTCACGTACTTAAAAGAAATATGGTTTGTTATGGAATTATGAACAAAACAGACATTAACAAAACATTAATGCTGGTAATATTGGTATAACCCATTGTATATTGTAATACGTCAACTTCATTTACATAAATTTAATTATTTATAAGTAAAGACGATATCACACTAACACACAATTGTATCATTGTAAAAAAATTAGAATACGTATAGCCATGGATCAGTGAACATTATTATATTACTAGCCGTATACCCGATGAGATTTCCCATCGACAACATATTTTTATTAGGTACTCACTTTCTGCTCACTTTTAATGTTTTTTAAAAGCCTAAATCAATATCCACGTTTCTAACTTCAAAAATGACGGACTTCCCATACGAACTGCCATTTCCTGTTTTAATCCCTTAGGGAATAAATTTCCAGAAACGTTTGCACAACAGACTTTTATTTATAAATAGAAGCTTAAATGCCAATTTTATTTTCATATCTCCTGTGCTAAATTTTGTCCTGCTAAACCCAACAGTTTAGGCTGTGCGTTGTCTGTCAGTCAGTCTTAAAGATTTATTAAATAAGGTAGATATTATTTATTTTAATAACCATAGTAACATATTTTTATATATCTCTAACTTAAAAAATGACGAATTTTCATACAAATTTTCATCCTCTATTTAACCCACTTAGAGAATGAATTTTCAAAAATTCTTTCTTAGTGCTCACCTACATTATATAAAGAACTCCTGTATAAAATTTCATCCTTCTAAACCTAACGGTTTGGGCTGTGCGTTGTCTGTCAGTCAGTCAGTATTAGAAATTTATTAAGTAGATAGTAGGATAGACAGCGCATAAGTCTAATAAACAGGAACACATTTATTGCAAAATATGATTTGTATACATATGCATTTTGAAAACAAAAGCAATACCACATTCTTTTCAAAATTTTGCAGTTTTAAGGTTTTGTACTTTCCAGACTCCTGCCCGTGCGTCTGTTGCAGAGATTATTCTTAAAAACTATAAAACGTAGGAATTTGAAAATTGGCATAATGTTAGCTCTTGATGACACGTACATATATCGCCCGTCAACGATTAGAAAACAAATTATTTTGGATTAAAATTTGGGGAAGGGGGTCAGGTCGGTTCAGAAGAAAAAAGTTTCAATCAATATATCGTATAAGGTTTCATTTGAAAGAGCTACCTCCTAAGATCCTAAAAATATTTTTTTTTATAATTTTTAGTCCAATGGTTTTGAGATACAGTACAGAGGACCCTTCGGGGTAAAGAGGGGTAAAAGTGCCTAAATGGGAAATTGTTTTAAATGAGTGTCTTAGACTATCTCGAATTTTACGAAAATCGGTAAACTAATTTTACCACGTTCTGTCAGAAAATCATGGTCTCATTCTTGTTCGGCGTCTTCGTATTTTTACAGCACATCCAGTACAGTTTTCTGCATCCTTTTTTTACACGTGACCGTGAAATGACCTTCTATATGCAAGTCGATTTTGAAAAAGTCCGAGCACGCATTAAATAAAAACTTGGGAATATTCTAATTTCACTTAAAGTGATTTCACCCGAAGACGATTACGTTTAAAGCACTAATATTGATACATAAGACTAATTATCACATAGCGTTTTTAATGCTACCGACTATTAGTTTTTTAATTTCCCATTTAGGCACTTTACCCCGAAGGGTCCCTTGCTAAAAATTACCGTCTTCCTCCTGATCTGCTAGGTTTCTAAAGCTAAAATTTTGATTTTAATAGAATTAGTTGATACTGAGTCATATATTAAACTTTTTTTCATTGTAAATAAACACTTCATACATTTACATTCTATTTCTAGAAAATGTTTGTTTTAAGTATACAATTTTCAATAATATAAAGACTATTCTATATTAAATTGTTAATTATTTTCGCATCTGATAATTTGATCTCGCCAGAACTCACATAATTTCTGAAGCAATGTTCGAGGAGCCCTGAACCTCCTATCCACCGCATCAGAAAGTACATTACATTAGGGCATCACACAAAAATACGGTGTACCTAATGCAATACTTCGCTGTATGTAAAACTAGCCCCAAGCTAAAATTAATTATCTCTAAATAATTTACTGTTGAGAGGTTTACTTTGTGAAATTTCATTTTAAATATTAAAAATATTTAAAGTTTCAATTACTTTGTCAATTTCACTAGAATTGAGTAGAATTTACTAAACGCGTTTTCAATCTCGCGACCATCATCAGAGTAATTGAAGAAATGTATGTGGGAGTGTAATAAATACTCTTAAAAATGAATTTGGGAAAAACCCGTCATTATACTATTTCATATGAAATAGGCTGTACAATAACGTACCTGAAGACGATGTTGATAAACCAGTTTTGAATAATAGAGGTAATTATTTTTATCTGTGTAAGGTAAAAATTTTTAACCAATATGTTTAAGAATAAAGGAGGGGTGTCCAAAATGTTAAAGTTGCTGAAATTATATTTTTTCGTTTGGAAGTTTAGTTTTTATTATTCACCTTTTCATAATTCACTTTTTATTATTCACGTTTTCATAATTCACCTTTATTAAAACTGAACTTCTAAACGAAAAAATATAATTTCAGCAACTTTAACATTTTGGACACCCCTCCTTTATTCTTAGACATATTGGTTAAAAATTTTTACCTTACACAGATAAAAATAATTACCTCTATTATTCAAAACTGGTTTATCAACATCGTCTTCAGGTACGTTATTGTACAGCCTATTTCATATGAAATAGTATAATGACGGGTTTTTCCCAAATTCATTTTTAAGAGTATTTATTACACTCCCACATACATTTCTTCAATTACTCTGATGATGGTCGCGAGATTGAAAACGCGTTTAGTAAATTCTACTCAATTCTAGTGAAATTGACAAAGTAATTGAAACTTTAAATATTTTTAATATTTATTTATCTCTATTAAGTAGTACAAAATATAATAATTTCATAAATTCTCTCCATTTATACATATAATAAAATTGTAACGAGACCATTTCTATACATGGAATATTTTTTGAAAATTGTACTGGTACTGTAAATAGTTATCGATGTAGATACCAAAACAGCGATTTTTAGAATTTTTGTCTGTCTGTCTGTTTGTTCACGTATCACGCAAAAACTATTGGACGAATTTTAATGAAATTTGGTGTGATGATAACTTATTACCTGGGTCAACATCTAAAATACTTTTTATTCCGGGAAAAGTTCTCATTCCCACGGGAAAATGGAAAAACTATTTTAAGGCATGTGCACATATTAGGCAAAAACTATTGGACGGATTTTAATAAATTTTGGTGTAGTGATAACTTATTATCTAGGGCAACATTTAAGATACTTTTTACTCCGGGAAAATGCCTCATTCCCACGGGAAAATAGAAAAACCGTTTTGTGCATGTGCACGTATTACGCAAACACTATTGGATGGATTTTGATGAAATTTGGTGTGGTGATAACCTATTACTTGGGTCAACATTTAAGATACTTCTTACACCGGGAAAATTCCTCATTTCCACGGGAAAATAGAAAAACCATTTTGAGCATGTGCATGTGTACCGGCACATAATTACATAGTTTGCCGTGCATAAAATTAATTATAAATTAATAATATTAGCATGCTGGGAGAATAATCTTGGTAACAGAGAACAGAGAAAAATACATGATTTTGGACTGACAATCGGATTATTATTTCTCTTATTAAATATCGATAATACGGAGTCAAGCACACGCAACATAATTATATACATGCATTACACAAAAATTATTATTCTCTGCAAGTTCTGTATAATTATTACACTTACATACTTCTCATTGAGTTTATAACAATGCTTTGCGCGAACGTCGTCGCGAGTATGCTAGTAATAATATATAGTTTGTATAAAATTTTGCAATTTATTTAAATTCAAGGGTAGAAAATTAAAAATGGCAATGACATTTTTGTATACATATACCAATACACTTTACTTTCTTTCTCTATACAGACTACGTACTAACTGTAACTGCTACAACTACTACAGCTGCTAGAATACTGACGTGTGCACATGTTAAAAAAAGCCGGCTAGACAACAATGACATATAGACTTTCCTGTCTCAATTTAAAAAAAAAAAAGTATCTCTCTTTTAGTAACAAAATCTGTCTAAAGCGTTCTACTAGAAAGTGAAAAAAAAAAACCGTAGAATTTGATAATAAAGAAAAAAATTAAAGTTATGTAAATACTTTAATACATTTAAAATGTAATAATAAAATTTTAAAGAAAGTTACATCTGAGGTTGTTTTTCATAAAAAATTAGAAAACTTTTATTAAATATTTGTTCTCGTTCAAGAAAAAATTAATTTTCTTATTAAGAAACATTTAATTTTTTGAAAATACTTGCTCTTATAAAGTATTTTATAACTAAGAGGCTTAAAACAAATTTTTAATAAAAATTTATAATAAATAACAATAATTTATTATGCTAATTCATCCTAAAGAACTATTACTATTTAATTTTTAAAAAAATTACTTTAAAAAATAATATTTTTAGCAAACCACGTGATTAAAAGCGGACTATGACAATACATTCTGCTATACTTCGATCTGTTATCCCACTCTAATTAAACATAACTATGGAAATTAGCCCAGATTTAATTAATCCAAAAAAATCAACAGTTTCTTTTCCTAGTTATAAGAGAAATAGAATTTTTTTCTTTTTGTTAGTTACAAAGAATATTTTATCATTTAAAGAAAGTGACATAACTGACAGCTAATGAACGTCGCATCATTTTAAAAATTGAAAAATAGATATATACATGAATAATGCATAAATATAAATATTTTAAAATAGTTTCCCAAAATTAGTCAAATACCCCATTACTATATTATCATATACTGCTGAAAATATTTCTGAAACCTATATGTAGCCCGGCAACCCTGGTGTGCAGGGATTATGCCAGTACCTAACCACGCTCGACCATTCCGCGCGTTTAAATTTCCTAACAATACAAGCATTTAACAAAAACGGTAAAAAAAAAGTTTACACGAGGTACCTCCCTTAAGCTGTTGAGGTGTAAAAGCGACTAAATTCACTCTCATATTTATATACATTATTAGATAGGATTATGATCGTTTTCTCAAAATTCAGAACATTTTAAAACCTAACACATAAGTAAGCTTCAATTGGCAGAAGATATTCAGGAAACATAAATCAATTCCTTTAAATGCCTTTTGAAAGGAAAATTTTTTCACTTATTATTACACGAGAGGTTTGCATTTTTTCGAATAAATTTGGGTTTGTCTAACGAAAATTTGTTGCGTAGCAATTTAACCAGAAGAACTGTCAACTAACAAAAACGCGACATCGTAGCTGAAGCGTTTTTGGGTTGATAGTTCTTTGAGTTAAATTGCCTTTAGGCAAGAAATCTAAGTTGTAGAAAACACAAATTTATTCAGAAAAAATATAAAACTCAAGTGTAATACGGTAAGATAATTTAACGAATAAAATAAATTTGTATAATTCATATTAGGTCCGATTTACATTAACGCTCTGTTCTCACTCCGATATCACTCCGCTCCAGGTTCGATAAAATATTCTTACACAATAAACAATGAGTGTATTCACATCATCGCTCTGATATCGGTCCGATATCAGTCGCGGTTCGCTTCCATTTCAATGCCACTCCAATATCAATACCACTCAGGTAATATTTTATCGGAGCGATATCAGACTTATTATGGCTTGTACCTATAGTGTAAACACTTTTTTGATTCCACTCCACTCCGCTTGCATTCAGTTGTTATGAAAAGATATTTGTATCGAACTCAGACCGAACTGGGAGTGTACCCAGAGTGGCATTATAATGTGAATAGAGAACGAATGGGTACCAGCATGATATCAGCACTGTAATGTGAACACAATAAGATTATATCGAATCGGGAGCGTAATGATATCGGAGTGAGAGTGGAGTGATAATGTAAATCGGGCCTTATTATTTAATACATTGTTACCATGGTTCTGAAATCAATTAAATTTACCAATAGGAATTTTTGTTTCGTTTTTCTCGTGTTTACCTACAATGAAATGTTTTGTACCATTTTTTTTCGCTGTAAAAATTTGTCCTAACTTTTTTCCATGGTAAAAGTGAAAAAACTACAATATTCTTATGAGACTTGAGTTAAATTATCAAATTAATAAATTGTTTCATTGTTAATTTACTATCCCTTTATGTATCTTCTATATTATGATAATCGAACGCATTTGTATATGTGCTTGTAACACAATAACATAGACAAGGACACCTGTAAGCTAATAGTTTTGAATAAAACTACAGCTAGCACTACAGGTAGTTAGTTTAAAGGTAAAACAGAAAAAAACGAACAAAAAAACACATCATCACGCTAACCGTGAGTCATCATTTCCAATATATGAATTCATCAACAAACTTCACATGCATCTGATAGTTTTTTATAGCTAGTAATCATCAAACACAACTATATTTATTAGAGAGATATCAACAAAAATACGTTCTTTTGTACCATTAATTAATTTCATATAAAAAATTGTAATCATTTATACACATACCCCTGAATCCAAAATAATTCATCAATTGTAGTGGCATACAATACGTCAATTTCATTGAAAATGTGCCAAATTTCATGATTTAGAATTAGAATTGTATACACATAAACATGTTTTCTGAACAATGTTACTTAAAGTTGGGTAATTGTTTATTATTTTTATTGTAAAAATGTTTGAAATGAAATTTAAACGAAAAATAAACAGAATGTAATTATTTATAAAGAACTGTTCCATTAAATATTAACTCAATACATTTAGTGGTACACGAGACTTTTTCCTTTGAAAATTCTGATATGTGCCTCAAAAGAGTAAGTAGAATATAAATTTATAAATTAAATAACGCTGTGTTTAATCAAAAAAGTCGGAAAAGAACCCTTTTCTATTAATATTTTCGTTTTTCATTGATTCTGCAACCATAAAAACGATAAGAAACAAAATACAAGAAAACTTTCAAAACGATGATTTTGGTTCATTCCCAGAAATTCAATTCCAAAAAAAAAAAATTAATTTCTCTTTTTATGTACAAGGTGATCCAAACCAATTATGTATATAAGGTATGTGAATAACCACAAGAAATTTCCGATCTTTATTTTTATTTAAATAATAAGCCAAAATTGATTAAATGAAATAAAAAATACCAACCGACTTTACACAGCAGTTTTTTTTTCTTCTTTCGGGAAAAAAGTGGAAAATTTAGCAATTTTAATCAGTGATTCCCAAAGTGCGGATCGCGATTCCAATTCATTACAGATCACAGACCCATTTTCTACACACTGAGGGGTCCTTTAAGTGCCAAAGTGTGTGGCGGGTCAAAAAGTTTAAAGATTACTTTAGATAAACTAAGTATATCAAAAATTCCTATTTCGAACCGTACAACCATATTTCTGTAGTTGACTCAGAATTGCAGCTCCGTATCCGCATTATTTTAGTGCGAATATAATGCGAATGTAGGTTTCATAAATTATTTAGAGAACAAATTGTTACCGATACAAGATTGTTTTAACGAACGCTCAAAGATTTATGTCAGCGCCACCAGTTAATATTGAGCGTTCTTAATAAACAGCTGTTCAAAGGAACAAAGTTAATTTAAGAGCTACTGCGTAACAACCTGATCATAGAGCACTAGAGATAAAATACATATCTCTATACTACTGGAACCAGTGTAACCACTTGAGATAGAAAATATGTTGTATACGTGCACGGTGTTTACTTTGTATTTGTGCGGTAAACTGTTAGTGTGAGTGATCGGAGGTGGTGATAGCCGTCACGTGACCCTGGTTCGCATACATATGTGTGATACCACAACACTATTTGTGCGGGTTCTACAATGTTAACAACAATTAAATCCATTGTTGTTTGGCTGACCTACACTCAGCGACGGGTACTGAGCAAGTGACACTAAGCAGTAAGCACCCTAAGATGCACATAAATGCCCACAAATGATTGCAGAAAAAAGATAGTTGTATTCGTTCTATTTGTTCTATGAACCTGATGATGTCAATAAAGTATCAAAGCTTTTATTTTTAAAATATAGCTGTAATTATTAACCTCTTTTAAAATTAGTTTATTAATCTGTGTCTTGGGTCTTGGTTTCCTGTAAATCACCACCGATGACAACTACCACCAGTGACAATCGCCACCGTCGTAACAGACGGTTCCATTCCAAAGAGAATTTTCCAACTCCCTTCCCACAACCACATTACCGGTTATATACTGTTCAGTATATTACATTTAAGTAGTTTTAATAAAGAATAAAACAAATTTTACAAAAAAAAATCAAATTTAGTAATTCTAATAATATACGAAAATTGCCTCAAGGAGCCTTATAGAGTTATGACCAGATACAAACCAACTGGTGGTGATAGTCGCACATTTTTAGTTAGTGGTGTTTGTCACCGACAACGAATGGCGTGCATACATTCTGTCACAAAAGAACGTCGTCTGCATATTTAAAAGTTGTTTTTTCTCAGAAATAAATAAATCGATTTAAAGTACACTAAAAGCACTATTACGCATTTACTCAGTAAACTGTCCAGACTTCATTATTGCCTAGAATTCGTGGGCACCGTTTTGGCATACTTTTTATAAGATTTTTCGCATTTGTTGCGGTAACGACCGCCAGAGAGCTCGGATATACTGGCACACCTGTTTTAATAAAAGACCAAGTATATTTGGTAGAAGTCCATGTGTAAAAACACGCTTTGTCAGTAAAAATTATTTCAATCACGATTCAAATTTTGCATATAGCTCACAAGCGTCACTTTTTGACCTGCTCCAATTTGAGGAAAGATTTCAGCATCGTACTACGCCAAGAAATATTTACTTCGTTTAATCGCCTATTCAGAGTCATTATACTAGTATTAACTTCCTTTTTAGCCAATAACTTTTGTCCTTGTCGCAGTATCAAAAAAGGCTTTCATTGAAATAACTGGAAAATGGTTTTATCTTCTTTTTCAGAAGGCCCTCGCGATTTTTCTTTCTCGGGAAAATCGTTGACGTTTTTCTAACCATTATATCGCAACACCCACTTCCATACAAAGTCTTCCGACTTATGCATATATTTAGCAACAGCTTTATAAGTCATTTTAGGTCCTTTACTGTGAGTACACAAGAACATCGCCTCGAAACATTTTGCTTACGATGCACTCATTTTGGAAATGTTGTGATCTTATCGCAATACAAAGTAATACTGGCGTCTCAAGCACAAAGCGTAATAGTCTATCCTAGCCTTCAGTGAACGCTACAGTAATGGAGCTTCTTAATAGTTTTTTCTTGAAACAGTCCAGCCGACGCTCTTATGTGACAGACTGTACATTCAATACAATTTACATAATTGAATATTTGCCCCCTCATTCCTCAGACCTAATGAGTTCCTAACAGTATAGTTATTAATGATAAAATTCACGCATAATAGGTACTGACCAAATTATCTTGTGAACATCAACCACAAAAAGCAACTGATACGAACAAAAAATTTGGATCATCTTGTAGTTCAACTACAGGAAGGGAAATTGTATATCATATTTCATTTCTACTAAAATCGGTTACAACTTTATTAAAAATATTTCTGAGAACAATACCCTACCCTATTCCTACCTACTTGATTACTTATTAGTCAAAAATTACATGTATACAAATAAAATTTGGTAACTCTTTAACAATAAAGACAAAAACTGATTGATATTCAAGGCCTCATACACTCCACTGGTACTCTAGAGTGAGCCATACTCATACTAAATTAAAATTCAATCAATACAAATTAAATCATATTTATTTATTAGCACTGTCTGTTATGAACGAAGGATGGCTATTTGAGTACTATTATAACTGTTTTTATTATTAAATTATATTCTCTTAACTGAGAGCTATACACCATAAAAATAGATAGACAGGCTTCAATTGAACATATCAATAAAATACATTAACTAAATATTGTTTTATTTATAGTTTATTGTAAATTAAAAGAAAAGTATCAGTTATTAAAAGAGTTAAATTCTTAATTAATTGCTATAATATGGTCCAACAAGCGATCGAGTAATTAAAAAAAAAATAACTACAAAAAAATTTTATCTCGACTGAAATTTCTTGTGGGATATAAAACCACTAACTTACTCACAGTGAAATGACTGAAAACGAACGAATTCGATTAAATTTGATACAAAGACACTAATTTACCATGAATTAACACATAGGATAATCTTATTCCGATTGAAGATTCCTGTGAGATACACCAGTTACTTTAGGGGAGAAATTTCTTTGGATCAAAAAAAAAAAAAATTATAATTTTTTTCTTAAAATAGTAAAACATCTCGAGAATGCACCCCCTAAATTTCAGAACGATATTCAAAGTCGTACGTATGTTTTAGCTTCTGAACGAAAAACGCACTTGACACCGTGAAATGTCGTCTGTGCCTAATTCGTATGTCTGCATCATACGTATGCATGTGTATCCTCCTCAGTCCAAGCACACTTTTAATATATATTTTCTTTTTTTAACTTGATTTCGACTATAGTAGATATTTAGAAGTTTCTGGCCTTTTATGACAACCTGGCCTGGTTAATGACAACCAGACTCATGAAACATTCTAAACAAATATCTTATTTCCGTCTCTGAACATTAATAATAACATAAACCCTCATATATTCAAAAATTGTGTAGTATTTTATGTCGACTACAGTCGACGTTTGGAACGAGGAGGGTATATGTAACTCTACGTCAGGGCCGGCTTAACCGTA
This sequence comes from Brachynemurus nebulosus, assembly GCA_035578155.1. Taxonomy (NCBI): domain Eukaryota; kingdom Metazoa; phylum Arthropoda; class Insecta; order Neuroptera; family Myrmeleontidae; genus Brachynemurus; species Brachynemurus nebulosus. The sequence goes on along the minus strand of JAPWDM010000004.1, from coordinate 28,617,825 downwards.
AGTGTACCCGTAAGCACCGTAAAAAATGCCGCACCTACCTATGTCTTAAAAAGAAAGAAAAAATTAACTTATCCTATTTTTTTTCGAACTTTTTGCTTAAACAAATAACTGATAAGCAAAAAAAAAGTCAGTTACAACTTTGCCGCTCTGTTTTCAAAATCTGCTGCAACCCTAAAAACTTGCCGTCTTTAGACTATGACCTATAGTGGCCTATTGGCTAATCTGGCCGTGCTCTACGTATATGTATATAAATAAATAAATATAGTACCGTTTTTATTATTACATAACGAAATTTTAAACACGTTTTCCTCGAAACGACATTTTTACAATTGGCGGGAACTCACTCAAAAAATTACTCGATCGATTTTTTTTAAATCTATGTCAAATATAAGTTATATTATTACCTTCTACATGAACCAAACTTACATGCCAATATTCGTACAAAAATATTTTTTGAAGTGTAAAAATAGACGAAATTTCATGAAATTTTAATTTTTTTTTTAAAAACTCGCACAAATTTGTCAATTTTATACTTTTTTGAAATTTTTTTGGTTCAACGACATTTTGTATGTGTTAGTAACATGGAAAAACTTTTTTAAATTTTTCAGATAATTGCTGCTAAAGTGCCCGCCGTTTGGGAACTTACGGAGTGACACGCTCTTATAAAAGACCTCTGTAGCCGCCATTTTTATATACATTAAAACAAAAAAATATGTTGTAATACCTTAACGTCATAGTAAATAAAATGCCAAACCATAAAAATATAGATCAATTATTTCTTTATTAGAAAAATTCCTGAAATTGCGTCTATTTTTGCCTGTCTAAAGGTATTTCTACCCTTAATGACAGCGAAATGACTGAACAGAATTCAATGAAATTTACCATGAACACTACTGTTTTAAAATTTATGTTCATAGTAAGGACCACAGAGGACAGAGGTACAATACGTATCTCTCCACTACTGGAATCAGTGTAACCAGTAAGAGATAGAAAATATGTTATATACGTGCACGGTGTTTACTTTGTATTGGCGCACTAAACTGTGTATGTGTGGGTAATCGAAATAGAGGTGGCAGTCACGTGACCCTGCTTCGCATACATATGTGTGATACCACAACGCTGCGTGTGGGGGTTCTACAGTGCTAACTACAATCAAATCCATTGTTGTTTGACTGACCTACAGTCGGTCAGTGCCACAGAGGCACTGACTACCTACAAGCCTAAGGTACACAAAAATGCACACTGCAGATTTCATGATAGAGATAGTTGGTGTGTCTCCATTACTCCGTGGTAAGGACTAAAGACTTGAATGGAATTTAAGGCGGGCGAAGCCGTGGGTCACAATTAGTAAATATGTAAATAAAATAAATTTCATCACATCAGACACCGACACACATAGTGTTGCAAATCTTTAATTTAAAAAAATACCTTACAGGTACTGTATAGAAAGGACTACAATACCGCACGCAATTATTATGTTAAGGGATTAAAATCTCCTGCAGGAATACAAATATTACAGAGTCCCCAGCACCCCCTCTGTGTACTTAGTGCCCCTGGTGCACCCGATGTAGTGTGTGACTAAGAACCGTTAATAACAAAATCTTTGAAGTAATCATTATTTTATTATATTTGTTATTAAAACAATTGTTTGAAGTGGTTTCAACTTTCCCTCTCGTTTTCTTTTTGTACAGTTAATATCATAGCACAGATGTAAAATTTAATAAAGCCGGTTCTACACGATGCTACGAACACCTTCCAACACTGGAGGTTTGATGATTCGTCGCATCGTGTGGCCGTTGTTCGAACCCACGAGCGTCCAATGTCGAGCGTTGAACGTTCTCATTTGGTCATGTTCCAGCCGATGTCGGTATTCTTGCACCGAGTCAAAGCGATGCTTCCAACATTTGAAGGACAATGTTCGTTGGTTCGATTCAACGGCTACACGACTCGTTTATATGAAGAGAGACAACATCAGTGTACATTATAACATTAGAAATAACATCAGACATAACATTAGAGATAACATCCTCGTGCAATGAATAAACGTTTTTACCAAACGCACCAAACTATTTTCATCATATGTATTGGATCATTTGGATCAAACATTCGATTCACCGTGTAGCAGGAGCATTCGCAGCACCAACTGTCGAATTTACTTACATCAAATGTTCGATTGAACGTTGGAGGGAACGTTCGTAGCATCGTGTAGAACCGGCTTAATTCTAAGCAAATTTATCATTAAAAATATCTACCACAGAATAAAGTCCCTAACATAAAGATTATTTTAAGTTTACTGAATGAATCAATTTGAAACAAACGATATTTTTAAAACAACGTAAAATACATGAATAATACATAAATACAAAATATAGTCAGTAGGTAGTATTTTTGAAAATTTTAAATGTTCAATTTAAAATAAACTTCATTCTTTAAAATACAATAAGTCAAAAATGCAATAGTGCAAATAATTCTAAACAAATTTTTGGAATTTATTTGAGCAGTATTAGAATGGCTGAAATTTAAATATGTAAAATGATTTGATACCAGTGCCGGCTCGTCCATATGGGCTGCGGGGCTGTAGCCCCTCCAGTTTAAATCTTTTATACAAACAAATATAATTGATCATGCGTTAAAGTTAAAAAATTAAATAATTCTTATATTCAAAACAAATCAATCTTTTATTCTTTTCTAAAAACAAACTGCAATTTTAAAATTTACGTAAGTGCAATAATGAAAGAGATAAAGCCAAGAAAACGGAAATTATTTAAATTCATAAGTGATGAAGCATGGTTAAATTTAACTGAAATGGACCATACAAGAGAATTTCTATCTCATTATCAATTTTTTTATCTTACATATTCTCTTCAGTACCTTCATAGTTATCTAAAAACAATATTTTTGTCTCTACTACAATACTCTCTTAGAGCTATTCATAAAATAATTCCTACACCATTCATGAAATAAATAGTAATTTTACATTTTAGCTAGTAGTCAAGAATATCATACCAGCCATCCGCTATCGGCTATATGTATACACAAGATAGGCACTCAAGATTAATACAGATATATGTCTAATTATTAATTAGCTATATCTCATACGGCCTAACCAGCGTAACCAAAATATAACGTAATGTTGCTGCTTCCCACTAAACTATTATGGTACACACAACATATTACTACATAAACCTATCACTGCATGTACACTGACCTGTGCTCGTATATGTATGGACAATGTACATAAGTATACATGAGTGTACATATGTAAATACACTACTTAATCATGGCTGACTGTGGTTGACAAACAAAAAATTAATAGAATCTATTTATGTACTTACTTAAAGAAAGGTATCCCTTTATTTCCAGTGTTTTTTTGTTTAATGGAATTTTTACACTTAAATACGACACACTTCATATTTTTGATATTTAAATTTCAAAAGTTAATTAAAAAAACAATAACACAAGTGAAATGTTACCCTTAACACAACTTGTAAGCGACTGATTCACATCTTGTGTAACAGGCCAACAAACGGCTCCCAACGAACCACATAATTTTGTATTTACATTGCTTCTGTATTCTGTGATGGGCACAGTAGTTATGTGCCTCGATGCCAATTAGTGATGAGCAAATGCAAGACCAATAGCAAGACTACCAAGCCTTGTTCTTGATCTTGCATTTGCTCTTGATCTTGTTCTTGTATTAAAGAATCTTGGTCTTGGTCTTGCTAAAGCAGTTTGAGTCTTGGTCTTGGTATTGCTAAAAAATCTTGCACTTTCTTGCACTCTTCCTATTAACGAATTTTTTCCTTCTAAAATCAGAATTTTCACTCTTTACGCTTCCTAAAAAAATTTTTGTTTTGTGACTGCCTCTCTGTCCACCTGAGTATTCGTAAAACCTTTCAACGCGCAACTTGGGAACTGTTCGAGTAATTTCGATGAAATTCTCAGGACTTCAGTTAGTCACGCATGAATTTCTATTAAACGTCGTAAAATCTATTACTATCATTAAAATAGTAAAATCGATTAACCGCCGATATTTTGCTTACTATCCGACCAAAAAATTTTGAAGGTAGTTGAAAGCATTATACTGATTTATGACAGTTTTATACATTTTAAATTGCAAGTATTTAATTAACTTCGAATTTTTAAAGAAACATTTTTTAATATTGCTTTAAAAATTTTCAGTACTAATTATACTTTCAAATGATTTATATACACCAATACCTCAATTTGCGTCGTGGTTACGTTCCAAAAAAAACGCGACGCAAATTGAAACGACGCAAAGTGAATTATGATTTTTTATAGCAAACCATGTAAAGATCGAAGATAGGTTTCAGGGTTACGAAAATACTACTTTTTAAAAAGAAAATTGAACAAACATTTAAAAAACAAAAATAATATAACATTTTATTACATACATACAAAAAACAAATTCAATTAAAACAAAATAAAATAATCAATTAATTTATAAAAACAAAGTAAAAATTAATCACTGTCTATTTAATTAATTTCGTAATACACATTTATTTTAGTTCTATATCAACACGCGCAAAGTAGTATGTGTAAGTAAAAGTAAAGTAAAGCTCAAAGTAAAAAATCTTTATTACAACATCAATAGATACATATCCACCATATTACAACAAAGTCGTGCCAACTTTTAGAAAAAAAAGAGAAAATTTCAAAAAATTTCGAAAAAAAATTAAAGACTCGAACCCAAAACAACGCAACTTCGAAAATCTAACGACGCACAGCGGAAATTAGTATTAATTCAGCAGCGACGCAACTTCGAAAAAACTCAAAACGAAACGACGCAAAGCGAGGTATTAGTGTAGTTTATAGCAAGAGTTAGGGATGATCGATATTAGAAAAACATCGATGTCAACATCGATGTTAACATCGATTGAAGAGTATTGATATACGATATATATCGAAAGAAAAACATCGATGTTTATATAACAAAATAAACAAACATTATAATATATTATTTTATTTATTAAAAATTAACATTGCCAGTATTTATTTGGTACACTTTGCAAAAAAGTCACTTTGTTAGAAGTTTTCCTTTTAATATGTTGCTTTGTTGATACAAATGCTGCCCAGCTTTTGAAAAAAGTCTCTCTGAAGCTGTTAAAATTGCTGTGTAACACAAATATTTAATGGGAATTTTTTTCAAGTTTGGATAAGTGGATCCTAGAACTTGCCATAAAAGTAATGGATTTTGTTTTAAATCAGCTACAGGATTTTTTAAATACTGGATAGCTTATAGTAATATCGATGTTTCGATATTATTCTCGTAACATCGATGTGTCGATGTTCTCAAAGACATAACATTGATGTTTTTACATCGATGTTTTCCCTCTAAACATCGATGTTTTTCTACCATCGATAAATACCGATCATCCCTAGCAAGAGTTCTACTTTTTTTTGCTTTTGTCTTGGTCTTGCTCACTTGAGTCTTGGTACTGGTCTTGCTCTTGGTATGCATAGTCTTGGTCTTGGTCTTGCAAAAAAAATGGAAGACCAAGACTAATTTTATTCATCACTAGTGCCAATGTCCAGCTTATATGTTTAATGTTTATGTATGTTGTTTATATATGTAATGATAATTTTTTAAGAGATAAATTAAAGTAGTCGAAATTTTTTTAGTTTCATATATCGTGTATTGTGCCGTTTAAAATTTTATAGGAAATACGATAAATAATACCAAGTAGTATTCGCCAAATATTCGGTATTCGGCCAACGACCAAATAGGGTATTCGTTATAAACCTGACAATATGGTTGCTTTAAACATACTCTGATGTATATAAACTGTTCAAATCAGTTCTATTTTTAACAGGAATTAACTTGAGTGCCTACGTTTTGACCTGATTTTGTATTTTTCATTTTCCAATATTTAAACACGGCTTATAAATTTTATATTAGAGTACCAAAACCAATACCTATTATACAATATATTATCGTGTATAATACATAGGCCAGATAGGCTACAGTCATACCTGTATTGATTGGGATTATTATAAATTTATTGTCATTTATTTGTCAATTGGTTTGCGCTAATTATAAACTGTTGTTTATATCTAGGTACGGGTGTATTATGAGCGGAGCTACATGTTTCTAGTTAACAACAGCTCGACCTAATAAACTGAAATTTCAATTTTTATGATTTGTTTGATGTATACTTAAAATATGATCTACACTTATTCATATAAATATTTTAGTGTAAATGATTTTTTTACATTTGTTCTTCTTAACCCTTTACGCTCTAATCAATTTAATATTCTGATAAGTACTTCGAAGATTAAAGACTATACTTACAGCTTGTTAGAGACGTTTACTCAACTCAAGGTTAGAGCTATCAACATTATCAAACCTAGACAATGGGTCTAAAAATCCTGGATTTTGGGATATGAAACCCGAATGTTTTTTCGAATGCAAATTTTTTCAGTAGTAAATAATAAACTTTTCTTTTATCCAACTTCAACCCGAAAATGTTACCCTTACTTATTTACAAAATAAAATGATAAATGTTTATGACAGATTCTTTATTAATCTTTAGTAAAAATTCACTGCTGAATAAGTACTTGTACAAAGGTATGTACTGTCCATTATTGAACCAGTTTTTAAACCAAAATTACTAACAAGGAGATGCACCTAGAGTGAAATTCGGGATTTTGATGAAACTTCGCTGGTGTGTAGAATAGGCAAAAATAAGGGACCCGTATCTTTTTTTATCGGCCATCTTCCACGTTTAGGGGGGAAACCAGCCCCTAAAGTTGGAGGTTCAAATCGTATTTCTTAAGATATCTCGAAAACTATAAGAGATAGAGGAAAACTTTAAATTGAAGAAATGTTACTCTTTGAAAGTCCGAAATTTAAAAATATTGAATATGAGTAACCAAATGTACACATGGCTAAATTACCAATTAAGTTAATACTGAAAAATATATGAATCATTACCGGAAAGTAAAAATTTACATTTTTATGATGAAAATCAACATAAAAATTAAAAAATATAAAATGTATTTGCAATCAATAATAATGCAATATAATCTACCCTATTTTTTTCTTCCTTATATGGCTTGGATACCACACATATTTCGAAAAAACACAAAACCACGTGTCCCCTATTTTTTGGTGCTCTATCCATTTATGATGGTAAAAATTTAATACATTGAACCACTTAGGCTGTACAACAAAATTTACCTCCATTTTCAACTCTCCAGCCCCTCTTATAAACCTGACCCTGGTTTAGCCTATACAGGTGAATAGGTCTTTCAAAGAGGAACATTTCGTTAATTTAAAATTTTCCTCTATCTCTTATAGTTTTCGAGATATTTTAAGAAATACGATTTGAACCCCCAATTTTAGGCGCTAGTTTGACCCCCTAAACGTGGAAGATGGCCGATAAAAAAAAATACGGGTCCCTTATTTTTGTCTATTCTACACACCAGCGAAGTTTCATTAAAATCCCGAATTTCACTCTGGGTGCATTTCCTTGTAAGTTTCAGTTCTGTCCATGCAAAGGGACTCAGACTATAAGTTGATCAGTTGATCTTTACGTTTCCGACAGGCATGATTTAATAAATGATTAAAACACAGATGAGACAGACTAAGCCTACATATAAAAAAGTGTAATCCGAAAGTTGCAATAAGTAGCAATTTACACCACTACTGATTTAGTCTGTTACTGTCCGTTGTGGTGTTCTCGACATTATTTTAATTAACTCGTGTAAAAACAAAAAAATATGAAGTGTGTCGTACTTAAGTGTAAAAATTCTATTGAATAAAAAATTTCTCAAAATAAAGGGATATCTGACTGGTTATCACATAGGTCGGCCATCATAGTATATAGTATATGTATGCGAACTGCATACATCATCATTAGCATATCATACTAATACATTCGTATATTCGTGTCCATACATCATGTGTTTTGATTGTGTGTCGGCTGTGTCTACGTCACTCGCTGGTTATAGTGGGCACAGTTTGATAGACATACCAGTTTGACCCCTTGGATTAAAATCTACTGCGCTCTAATTTTTTGAAATAGGCAAATCGCTCTTTAAACTTGAAAATTACCTGTCCTACATACCGTCAGTTGGGGCGAATATGGGCGATTTTTTCAGTTTTTTAGCAATGAATTGTTTAGAGTTTATCTAAAAAATTCTAAAAAAATAATTTAAATGCATTTTTTTTTTTTGGTTATATAGTGTCCAGATTCGCCCCTATGTGTGGGGCGAATGTGGACAGTGTTTTATTTGCAATATAAATCACATTCAGTCGTGCATATGGGTAAAATCGGACATGAGAAGATAAAAATAGCTCAATTTCCAATCTGGAAATTCGCTAAGATAAATATCTGCATCAGTCTCTTATAACGCAGTTCTCCGATAACAATGGAAAATTTTGTAATAAAATGTCGTCTCCGAAAATGTGATTTTCAAATAAAAAATTTTAGTAAATCACTAATAATTTTACTTTTTAATATAAATAAAATAAATTGAAGAAAAATTTCCAAGTAATTTTAGGGGGTCCGGACTCCTTGGACCTCCCCGGTTGTTGCGCCTCTATCGAAAAGAGCCGATTTTATGTTATCTAGACTACAGTTTATGTAGTTTATACCCACTTTCTTTTTATATTGACGCACCATGGTGTATGAATTCGCCTTACCTATAGACAATTATTTGTTAATCAATTTGTAAAAAAAAAAAATTAAGCACAACACAGCTTTCATTTTTGGTACATATATTGTCAAAAAAACGCCAAACATTTTGTTGCCAGTCCCTACTTCATATATATAACCTTTTTTTTTTGTACAGCAGTTTCTTTATAAGATTTCAAATCGCGCGTTATTTTTAAAAATTATAAACAATGCGCCTGTAAAATAACAAAATACAAAGATGTTACGTTCACCGCTTTTCTTTGATGATTAACTCATAACTGACAAAAATTCAGTAGCATAGATTGATCTATAACTTTGTACGGTCATAACACTGACGAAGAAATATCGAGAAGCAGCTCTGTCTAGATTCGCCCCAACTGATGGTACCTCTTCAATTATCCCCATATCCTTTCAAACTCTTTTGATTCTTTTTTATTGTTAAATAATTCAAAATAAAGCCAGCGGAATATGTAAATAGGAGGGGGTCGTAACCTGGACTGTACCGAAAATCCCATCCGAATGCTCCCGGAACGCCTTCTAAAAGAGGACAAATCCGTGGAAACCCAGACGAATGGCAGCTCTGGAGGTTAGGTTAGTATCGGCAATAACACTAGCCTTAGAAGGCTTTATATAAATGGTACAACTAGCCTTATGAAGAATTCAATAGATTAAAATCTGCAATTTTACAAAATCTGCAGAATTAATATAGCCTTTCTTCTCCACTATTTGCAAAGATAAAAGAATATTAAACAGTGTGAGAATATTAGCAAAATACACAGACTTTTTCAGCATAAATGCGTCTATTTTTTTGTGTCAAGTTGAAAAAAAAGTTTTAGTTGGAAATTCAACTGATTTAAGAATTAAATATATGGTCTTTCGACCTAGCTTAATTGAAATTTAAACATCTGAAAGCATTTATAAGAAAGTTTATCCTTGTCAATATGATCCTAACTGAACCCACACAAATACCTAAGTGGCTCGTTTTGAAGGATAACATTTCGTAAATTTTGTAGGTAAATTTTAAATTTTATTTTATCTATCATTATTATTCAATTGTTGGAAAAAATAAAATTTTTTTATATCTCTTATAATTAATTAATTAGCTCATGAAATATCTGAAAAAGTATATTTATAAGTAACATTACGGACTAATTTCAATCATTAAAAGTGTAAAATGTGGTCTTTCTGTACAAGATATTCTTGTACAGCAGTAAAAATTTATTGCTGTACAAGAATATTTACCCTAATTTTCTCTTACTCATTTAATATTTCCCCTAATTTTCTCTTCTTCAGTCAACTTTTGTCAGGCCGATCCTGGTTTAATCCACAGGATTAGACAGTTTTTTTAAGGAATAACATTTCGTAAATTTACACTTTTTTATTCTATAGTTCCCAAGGTATCTTAAAAACAAATATAATTTTAACCCTCAACTTTAAGGGCCCCTAGTTTTACCCTTTAAAAGTGAAAGATGGTCGTTAAAAATTTTATTAATGGATACCGTAAAACCGGCTAGACTCGGACAGGGGGTCTAGACCCAGACACATTGCACCAATCTGCAAAGTAAATGATTTCTACACTAACCTGCAACAATAAACATCTGTTCCTTACGTCATTAGAGGGAGAAAAACATCCTCTAAACAGCTGTACCAATAAAAACTACGGATTTCAATTTTTACTATCTCATTTTAGAGGATTACTATCCTCCAGGTTTTCAAAGAAATAAAATGTGTGTCTAACTTAGACATGTAATTTTCGTTATATTGGTTTAGCTTTGATATATAGGTATGTGTTCAGAATTTTATCGCGCATCATTTAATGATGTTTGAAGTTGTATTCGATGTATATATAGAAAAAATACATGCTATAGATATATACCTATCCCTTTAGACCCGGACATATCAATTTCTTACACTATGGCCGCGATTCGCACCAGCTGTAACTCCCACTATCCACACGTTATATTCCCGCCAGAATTACGCGGTTTATGCCTCCTTCTGGTGTCATATCGTATGTTTACTTCATAGAGAGGCATACTATGCACTGACCTCTCTCCCTTCCCACAAAATATTTAGAAATCTTTGACAGGTTCAAAGACATCAGACGATATAAAACACTGTCCTAACCCTGACGGAAGAGGTTAGTTTGCATGTTATCATGTTATTTAAGTACGGTGTTCGGGTCAAGACCGATTTCAGGGTGTAGACCCAGACACTTATTAATTAATTTTTTTATTTTTACTTATAATGAAATAAATGGGTCAGGGATACAATAAATAATATACACTCTTTCTAATGGCAATACTTTTATTTGTGATATCTATGAAGGAAACATGTATAAACCTAAAATTAACCGAAAAATTGTAAAAAAGTGTCCGGGTCTAGCCGGTTTTAAGGTACGTGCACTATTTCCCTACACACGCATTATAATATACGGGATTCAATTATACTGCGTACCGTTTATATATTTTCACGACGCACTTCATAATATTTTTACAAATTGGCAAAGTACGTCCAGAATTAAACGAAGTGACTTTTGTCATCAGCAGATTATAGGGATCGTTGCTCATAGAACAGATAATATTTTTAGATACAATTGAATTAAACACAAGGTGGTATTTTTGCAAGTAATAAAATAAATTAACTTATTTAAAAGTTTATCGTCACTAGTTACGCTCTCTCGAAAAGTCACTATACCGTAAAACCGTCTAGACCCGGACACTTTTTTACATTTTTTGGTATAATTTTATGTTTATACATGTTTCCTTCATAGATATCACCAATAAAAGTATTACCATTAGAGAGTATATATTTGTTATATCCCTGACCCATTTGTTTCATTATAAGTAAAAATAAAAATAAAAAATAATTAGTAAGTGTCCGGGTCTACAGTGTCTACACCCCAAATCCGTCTTGACCCGGACACTTACTTAAATAATGTAATAACATGCAAACTAACCTCTCCCGTCGGGGCTAGGACAGTGTTTTATATCGTCTGATGTCTTTGAACCGTTCAAAGGCTTCAAAACATTTTGTGGGAAGGGAGAGGGATCAGTACATAGTATGCCTCTGTGAAGTAAACATGCGATATGACACCAGAAGGAGGCATAAACCGCGTAATTCTGGCGGGAATATAACGTATGGGTAGTGGAAGTTACAGCCAGTGCGAATCGCGGCCATAGTGTAATAAACTAATGTGGCCGGGTCTAAACGGATATATGTATATAGCATGTATTTTTTTATATATACATCGAATATAACTTCAAACATCATTAAATGATGCGCGATAAAATTCTGAACACATACATATCAAAATTAAAACAATATGACAATTATGACGAAAATTACATGTTTAAGTTAAACACACATTTTATTTCTTTGAAAAATTGGAGGATGGTAATCCTGTAAAATGAAATAGTAAAAGTTTAAATCCGTAGTTTTTATTGGTACAGCTGTTTAGAGGATATTTTTCTCTCTCTAATGACGTCAAGAACAAATGTTTATTGTAGCAGGTTAATGTAGAAACTACTTACTTTGAAGATTGATGCAAAGTGTCCGGGTCTAGACCCCCTGTCCGGGTCTAGACGGTTTTACGGTACACTCGATTTGTGAGACGTTTTCACGTCGAAACAAAAATTGACTTTATCGAAGTCCAACTGACGAATAAAAGCACAAGACACACAAATAGCTAAAGTTCTTAAATAAATAAGATATACCTATTAAACTTAAAAATTGAACCTTATAGGTAAGTATATTCGTAAATATTAATAAAAAATTTTTAGCGAATACAATGCATTTTAAATTAATTCATATTTTTAAAGACAAGAGTTGGGTGGCAATTTCAGCAAATATAGAGTAGTATTCTGGATGAAAATTGTCGTTGTCGAGAAGGTTAAGGTTCATTTGAGATTGTAGCGCCACTAATAATGATAAGTGTACATAAACAAAATAAAATCAAACAATCAATTAAAATCTCAAATATGATTTTTTAAGTGCAAAAAAAAAGTTACATTTACAGGAGGTAAGTATATTTTTGTGCCTCAAAAATCGTAATCATCGTAATACTTTTTTTTTTTTAATTTAAACGCCAAAAAAAGATTTCCTTATTGCTATCGATATCATAAGCTAATAATTCAAGGCGGTCTCTCTCAAAATTTATCATTATTTATATAAAAATATAAACAATCCTTATCAATTTTTTTTTATATAGGTATTTGGAAAAAGCCTGATCTAAACAATTGAAATTACTAATTAACTAAAAATTAATAAATCCAAACTTGTTGACCGATCAAAACCAATTACCACAAACAGGAAAAATATTCCTATACACAACTTATTAAACTGATAAAAGATCTGATAACAAAAATATCAGGGTTACTTCTACCAATAATATAAATCACTATTATTTATATAAATTTAACTTTTATTATAGTAAATAAAACAATTTCGTATTATGATAATTTAATTGTTATTTTATTCTTATAAAATAATTTTTATTTATGATAAATTTAATTCATGAAAGTTGAAAAAAGTGCATTGCTTATTATAAGTAAAATAAATCAAAAGAAATCTTGGATATTTCTATTTTTCTAAAATACATACATGCTTATAACCTTATGTATTTAATTACAAATATTTTGTTATTTAAAATACAAATATTTTAAAAATTAATTTCAAGCCCATTTAAAAACTGTACTTTGAAATTTAAAAAAGAAAACGAGAAATAATTATAAAAATATACTTGTTTTCTGAAGAAAAAAAAATTAGTTGATATTAATTGAAATATTTCAATTTCTATAGTTTAAAAAGACAAAAGTTCAATAAAACTCAGTTCCATACAGATTATAAAAATAAAAACATTTAAATGCATGATAAAAACGTGTAAATAATATATTTAAATCAGGGGTTGATACCCTAACTAAATAATATAAAAAAAATCTACCTTCAGATAATTCTAAATCTAATTCGGCTAATTTGTCTCGAACATCTTCCGGTAATGTTGAAATGTCTATATTAAATTCGGCCATATTAGTGCACATTATTTTTTATTTTAAAAAACCACACAATTTTTTAAATAACACATTATTAATCACTCAAATGATTGAAAAATGATACTATTAGTAATTCAGCCATTTTAGACAAACACCACTTATTAACAATCTGTTCAACACACAGTAGATAGGTGGAGACAGCAACTGACGGTTAAAGTCATGGTATGTATTTTAAAAATTACATAGAATATACTTTTTCATTTTAAATTGCAATTTCAGTGAGCCACTTTTTGTTAAAAACGTAGGCATAATTACAATTAAGTTAGGGATTTTGTAGTCTAAAAACGTTTGATTATACTTAATGACGTCACAGAGATCAATTCTTTCCAAATTTATTAGTATTACAATAATTTATTAGTATTACAATAATTTAAATTTTTTTCTATGAGTTTGCTAATATAGTAATTACTTGTTATTTTACGATAATTTGTTTCATTCTTGCTATCACAATGCTGAATTTACAAAAACACTTAACATTTCATTTTTAAAACCTTTAGTACTTTCTTTTTAACTAGTCTTACAATTTTGTGATTTTAAACAACTTAAAGCATTTGTGACTTTAAACAACTTAAAGCATTTACTTTACCATAAATTAAAAACCTACAATTACCAATTAAACCAAATCTCTGTTATAACTTAATTAGCTTGTTTTGAAAAAAATTATCCCAATGAGTTATTTTATGCATACACTGATAGAATATTCTAAGTAATTTTAATGTTCATTTTTCATTTAAAAAAGAAAAATCCAATTTTGATTCAAAAAGTCAACACTTTAAAACGTTAATTTTTGTCACCCTACAGCGTTAGTTTTATACTCGATTAGTAAAGGTTCATTCATATCTGCAGACAATAAACGTAACAGACACGTATCGTACCAGACACGACAAATATTGTTTAATGCTTTTCTTATGGGTGTATTCATATTATAGCGTAACGTAAGCGCACAGACACGTACAATGACAGACAGTGTCCGCACAGTATTCTCGAGGAAAATATTTTGTCTGTGCTGGAACGCGTCTGTTGACTTTGCGCGGCTAATATGAATGGATGTTTCGAAACGTAAAAACAAAATTCCGAGAATTTATTTATAAATTTTCATTGTATTCGTTTTGTGAAGTACAAATAACAAAAAATTAATGGAATTTGTTAGAAAATAAACTTTTTCTGTTAAGTATATAAAATCTGAATAACAAACATATAATCGAATTTATTAGGTTATATACATTTCTCTACAATCACACTGATAAGAAATTTGGCGATAATCAACAGAAGTATGCAGCAAGAAAGGAAATTTTTCCTCTTCCAATAATAACGCAATTTCGGAAAAATCTTCAGTATAAAAGTCACATAACGTTGTCAGATCTGCTACAATTTAATTTTTGTAAATCATTGATACATACCTACTATACGTGTAAACGTATAGTATCTACTGTCTGTGTCTGTCTGCTAATTGTCTGTGTATATGAATACTTTTGAAAATGTCGTGTCTGCCACGATACGTGGTCTGTGACGTTCAGTGTCTGTAGATATGAATAAACCTTAAACCAACTACATTGGTGACGCAAAGGTTACGCGAGCGCTCCTGGTTTTTTTAAATTAAAAGCTGTATCAAGTAAAAATTTTTGTATACGTTTAATTTGCGATAGAAAAATGTACTATACAAATTATGCGGGATTACTAGATTTTGTATCACCCATTAATCGTATACGTATATTTTTACTTGATGCTAGTTCTGATTTTATCACCAGGCGCGAGTGGGAATCTTTGCGTCGCCAATAATAGCCTTTTTTAATTGCAACATGAAATTGTTGAACTATAAAAATACACAACTTTTGAGACACATTTGTGCATAATGTACCATACATATGTATAGTGTGTGAATAGCGAATTGCGCATTGTATTGTTGTTATTGATAATGAACATTCACTAAAATGTCAAAACACTTTTGTACCTAATCAAACAGTTTTAATTCATCAAAATTTAAACGTGATGGCTGAAAAATTATCATTTAAACAAGTTGAAATACCATTAAATAAATTCAACGATGTCGCTATACCACACCATTTGGAATTGCTTCAAAAACATAAACATAATATTAAAATGGTTTGTACATATTAAAAATTAAATATTGCATGTAAAAACTACTCATACTTTTTCTTAAACAAAAGCATTTGCTAGTGATGAGTAAATACTTGATTTTTCTTCTTTTTTTTCTAAATTTCAGTACCAAAAACAACATGAATGGGATCGTGTCCGAATTGAGCAAAATAATGCCAGTCGCTTAATTAAACAACTGAAACAGTTATTATATGAAATGGATTTATTGAGAAATCGTGTTCAAGAAAGTGATTTAGAAAAATTTGACCGATACACAAACAAATCGCGGCAAACAATACAAAATGTTATTACTGAATATTTAGGTAAGCCAACTGATTTGACAATTAGATCATTAAACTAAATTAATAAAATTAAAAGACGCACACTACATCTTTATTTGCTTCCTGGCTCCTGCAGGAGCAACAACAGATAACATATTGTAAAAAATAATTTGTTTATTCTTATTATACCTTAAATAAACCTTATTATACATATACATTCTTATTGGTTTTAGAAACGTTACTTGTTTTAAGAAACAAAAGTATAAAAATTTTGTGATACACAAAGAAAAAGTTACTTTGAATAAAATTACTACGGTTACGAGTTATTCCTTTGAGAAAATACACTTTCAGTAAAATTTTAGTACATATTGTATGTACATATTTTTATTAACAAAGTTAAACTTCCTCTTTGGTTTATACTTATATGTTATAACGATTGCATAAAATTGATTGTATAAACCACAGACCAATGAACATATTATACAGTGGTGGTCACAAAAATAGAGCCACTGTATAGAATTTCATAAAATTTGTAGTGAAATTTGATATAAGGTGTATAAAAGAAAAAAGTAGCTATCAAAGTAATATGTATTCTAAGTATGTAAAATTTACATAAAAATTAACAATAAGAGTAATTCCATTATAAAAAAAATTAGTAAAATAAGGAAAAGTAGAGTTTATGTGGTCATTAAAATAGAGCCATTACATATTTTGTATTTATAACCCTAAATTTATTCAAATATTGAAGTTGAAATCATTCAGTTTTTTCCAATCACAAAGTAATTTAGTAGTTTGACCGTCCTAAGGCGTCACAACGTCGTGGCAGTGATTCAAATAAGTGCTGAAACCGGATGATGGTAATAGACGTCTATTGTTTTTGAACCTCCTTCCATAGTTGTGCTTTATTATTGATTTTATAATTTCCAAAAGTATTTTATAATTGTATACATTAATTTTGAATCGGATTAAAGTCGAATGATTGAGAAGGCCAAGGTAAAACCGACAATTTGTGACCCACGAAAGCTCTTTTTGCCTTCCAAGACGTAGGCTTCAGAACATTGTCTTGTGTTAATGTCCATTTTAGTGGCACATTTTCCCCAGTAAATTGGAGCACAGTATTTTTAAGTATGTTGGCATATTCGTGGTAATCCTTGTTTTCTCTGATCCAAGAAATTGGTCCAACTCCATACCAATCAAAAAATATCTCCATAGTTTTATGTTTCCACCTTTATGTTTCAAAGTTTTTTTGATATGTTGTGGAAGAAATTCTTTGCTTTGGGGCCTTCTAATGTAAACCCGACCATCAGAGCTGACTAAATTTATTTTTGTCGCATCATTTATTTTTTTCCAGTTTTTTATGCCTTCAGGACCGTTCCAGATAATATGACCACTGCAAATTTTATCCGGTTTTTGTTATTTTTAAGAGTCGCCAAAAAAGTTCCCCATTTATCTGCCGTTAAAATTATGTTCTTGCAGTCTTCTTCATACAGTACGTGAACCAACATCAAGATTTAATTCAGCCTTAATGCTTATCGAAGATTTTAATGGATCTTCTTTGAAGTATGAATGATGAGCCGATCAGTTTGGACCGTACTTTTTCTTTTTACCCCACGATTTTCTTTAGTTGGTTTTGGTTTCAATGCATTTTCAACCATTTTTTTTCAACAACCGACAATTCTAACTATTTCACGTTGAGATTTTCCCTCGTCTCGTCGAGTTACAATTTTTGTTCTTTCTTCGAAAGAACAATGTATTTCGTTATCCATCTTAACATTTATTTGAATCACTGCCACAACATTGTGATGCCTTGTTAAAAAGTGATGGTCAAGCTACTAAATACTTATTAAAATTGAATGATTGGAACTTAAATATTTGAATAAATTTAGGGTTTTAGATACAAAATACGTAATGGCTCTATTTTAATGACCACATAAATTTGTTTACTTTTCCTTATTTTACTATTTTTTTTTTTTTATAATAGAATTACTTTTGGTGTTAATTTTTATGTAAATTTTACATACTTAGAATATATATTTCTTTGATAGCTACTTCTTTCTTTTATGTACCTTATATCAAATTTCACCACAAATTTTATGAAATTCTATACAGTGGCTCTATTTTTGTGACCATCACTGTATGTATTATTATATTTGTATATAAACTAATTATATAAATGTATAATTGAGGCAGCCAGTTACGACCAAGTTCAAACCAGAGGTGTAGCGAGGGGGGTGCAAGAGGGTCTATCATGCACCGGGCGCCACTCGAAGAGGAGCGCCAAATGTGCCCAAAGACGGCAGTCTTGGGGGGGGGGGGGGGGCAAAAAAATTAGGTATGAGGTTTTTTTTGCTCGTCATTTGTTTTTTGTGGGGAAAAAAGCAACATTTTTTTCTACAGGAGCGCCAATAAAGTGTCGTGCCCCGGGCGCCGGTTATGTTCACTACGCCACTGGTTCCAACCATAAACATTAGAAATGAAAGGACCAGTAATTGATATTACGTACTAAAAATATTACGTACACATTAAAAAGAGATAAATATTATAAATAGCATCTAAATTGGCAATATATATTTCTCTTTCTAAGATACCCTAGACTTTAAAATTGAAGCGTAGTCAGCCATGTTTTATATTGCAAATTTAAAGAAATTATATAAAAATTTTCACTATTTTTACTTTTTAAATTGCGTTTTTCGTTATATTTTTTTAAAGAAAATATTATAGCAACTTATTCTGCTTACAAATGCAAAAACCCTATTAGAAAGAAAGCACAAGAAATAACATTTCACCAATAAGATTTTTTTGACATATTTTTGACATATATTAGCCGTTAATACATTTTGTTAAATAATAATTTAATATTACATATCAAGTATGCAAAGGATGTAAAGCATGATCAAGTTCACTTATGATACGTTGGCCACTTTTTTTATGTGAATTCAATAGTAAATGTAGTTAACTTATTTAAAATGAATTTCTACATACATATATAAACATTTAATTTTGTTGCTGCCACTGTCTAGTTCTTGCATAACTTTTGCTTCAATAAAATAATGTTGTTACAGGTCTTTTTTTAATACATAATATATATTATTCTTTCGTCATTGGTTCTGACCACAGACCAATGAACACTATTATATATTATAGGTACAACTAGACAAAGCGTAAAGCCAGTTTCTAGACAATTTTCTTGAAGCAGGTAACAAGGGTGAGACGGGTGAAATTTAATGAAATATTATATCAATTTTTGAGTAAATGCGACTATAATTATTGCAGGACATAATTTGTATACGTACGTATTTTGAAAATAAAACGAATACCACTTTTCTTCTTTCAAAATTTTGTAGTTTCTTCTCAAAAAAGTAAAATTTTATTATCAATATTATATTTTGACAATAATTATTTGAAAGCGTAACTACGGATACAAATCAATTACTATATAACAGAATGCTATTAGGCCGGGCGCACATCGAGACGCAGTTAACGCAGGCAGGGCAGCGCAGTTTCTGTGACTCGTATTGTAGAATGGGACAGCGCGAATTGAAACGCAGAGCAGAGCAGAGCAGCACTGCGTCGCACGAGACCGATGTGGCACTCGTGAATGTGACACAGAAACTGCGCGACATTGTAACACGTTCTCGAGTTTTAGTTGGTTTTATTTCGTCGAAATGAAAACAATTGAAGAAATTGAAGAAAAATAGTGCTCCTCTACTCTCCTCTGCTTTTAAATTCGTGCTATCTCGTTCTAGAACAAGAATCACAGAAACTGCGTTGCCCTGCCTGCATTAACTGCGTCTCAATGTGTGCCCGGCAGCCCGGCTACACGTGCTTTCTTGCTCTGCTCTGCTCTGCCCTGGCCTGCGTTTACTGCGTGACGCAGGGCAGGGCAGAGCAGAGCAGAACAAAGCAGGGCAGAGCAGGAAAGCACGTGCGGTCGGGCGCACATTGAAGACGCAGTTAACGCAGGCAGGGCAACGCAGTTTCTGCGACTCTTATTGTAGAACGAGATAGCACGAATTTAAAAGCAGAGCAGAGATGCACTATTTTTCTTCAATTTCTTCAATTGTTTTCATTTCGACGAAATAAAACCAACTAAAACTCGAGAACATGTTACAATGTCGCGCAGTTTCTGTGTCACATTCACGAGTGCCACATCGGTCTCGATCTCTGCGTTTCAATTCGCGCTGTACCGTTCTACAACACGAGTCACAGAAACTGCGCTGTCCTTAAGGTCGGAACTTGGTCGTATGTCGGAACTTGCTTCAATTACACATTTATATTATGTGTCTATATAATATATAATATGTTCACTGGTCTGTGGTTCCGACCTAATAGTATTCTATAATATAGTAATCAATGCAATAACCCATTGTATCCGTAGTAACGTTTTCAAATAATTATTGTAAAAATATAATATTGATAATAAAATTTTACTTTTTTGATAAGAAACTGCAAAATTTTGAAAGAAAGTAAATTGTATTCGCTTTATTTTCAAAATACGTACGTATACAAATTATGTCCTGCAATAATTATAGTCGCATTTGCTTAAAAATTGACATATTATATTCCTTAAATCTCACCCGTCTCACCCTGTTACCTGCTTCAAGAAAAATGCCTACAAACTGCCTTTACGCTTAGTCTAATAGTATAATATAATAATGTTCATTGGTCTGTGGTATAAACATTTTTAACTCCTTGTGGTAGATGGAAGTGTCGATAAAATTTGACCTTTTATAACAAATAAATAATAAGCAATTTGTGATTTTTTTAAATTTTAAATACGATTTCTCTTTCTTTTCTACATTCTTAATTCTTTAAAAATTAAAATTCAGTGCTATATATTCATAATCAGCTTCTTTTATGTCAAAAATTTAAGACTGAAAGAACTGTTCCTATTTTAAAAGACAAAAGTAACATTTACGGATTTTTAGTGATTTTTTTCATTTCTAAGGTAATTAAAACGATAAAATTGGTCCAAAATATAATTTTGACATGTAAATCGCGTGTAGAAATTGAATTTCAACATTTTTCACATTTTCTTCGAAGGTCTAGTTAATTAGTTTACTTTTATTAGTCCTGTACACCAAAGCCATACATACATGTTATATTTTCTATTGCATTAGTATACGTGATAATTTGGCCTACAGGAAATTCTTTTATATTTTCTGTCGGGAGTGATCGTCTTAAAAACAAAAAGAGAATACGTATGTATCTAATCATTATATTGAGTCGAAATCGGTCTAGCATATATTTTTTATTTTTTGTGGGTCCTTAAAGGGAAAAACTTTATTATTACGTATGTAGCTCTAAATTACTAAAATCACTTCATTAATTTCATAGGAAATCCTTCATTGGGGAAAGTAAAAGATAAAAATTCACTTTTATGACGTCATCATCTATATCATCAACTGTTTTTTGAAAGCTACATATATGTATATTCTTAACTTGTGTAGTTTTTAAACTGAATTTTTTTAGTGTTCCGTACCAAAATTAAACACTTACGGAATCACTTCGATGCTCGTCCATCCATCGATACAAGCGATTTTCTCTGAAACAATTCGACGTAAACATTTAACACAAAGATAGAATGTAACGGCCCAATAAGCATAAAACATCAAATTTTGATTCGTGGGTTAATTTCAAAGTATAAATTGGAAAATGGAGAAAAAAATTTTTAAAGCAGAAAAACGCTTGAAAATTGCTCTTCTCCGCCCTTATTATCAAAAGGATTACTGATTACTCAGCAAAATCTGAAACATCATAAACATTGAAAGTGGGGTGTAAATTAAGTCAAAATTATCAGGACTGAAGAATTCTAGAGAAAATGGAGAAAAAAATTTTTAAAGCAGAAAAACGCTTGAAAATTGCTCTTCTCCGCCCTTATTATCAAAAGGATTACTGATTACTCAGCAAAATCTGAAACATCATAAACATTGAAAGTGGGGTGTAAATTAAGTCAAAATTATCAGGACTGAAGAATTCTAGCGTATATATCTATGTTTAAAAATAATTGATTGTACAGAATACTATTTGCGCAAAGATGACTTGCACTTGACTGATTTTCTTTTTAACAACAATAGAAAATAGAAAATGTACCTTCAAATTTCCAAGTTTCCATCATCAGATCACCATCAATAATTGAAAAGAATGATAATTCATTTCTATGATGCCATCTAGTATATTTAACCGTTTTAAACTACCGTCAAACTAGCCATCTTTACCTGTTTATGGTAACTTTACCAAACCACATTTTACGTCAAATATATCAAAATTTCATGTCTTATGTTGTCTGTAGCACTTTTTTTTTAATGATAGTGGCATTTCTAACAAGTCGGTGATATTATATAAATTTTCTTTCTTCAGATTTTTTTTTTAAATTGGTATTTTTCTTTAATTCATGTAGTACATTCCTATTTCCAACGAATATAATTTGAAGGAATCGCGGTTGCCCATTCCAGAAAAATTTATGTAATACCACTGATTTGTTAAAAATTACTCTGACACTAAAAAAATGCTACAAACATCATAATCATGAAATTTTAAATTGTTTAGCATAAAATGTGGTTTGGTCAAGTTACCGTCAATAGATAAAGTAAAATAGTTTGAAATATAATATTGGTAACTTAACTAATCAAGGATTGATGTTTACTGCTCTTTTGGAGATCGTTTTTTTTTTCTATTTCAAACTCAGTTTAAGTTGTAAAATTAACCAAGTCCAAAGTTGTAGAATATATGACAATGGCAGAATATTCTTTTTGGGGATTCTTTTAAATCCAATTTTTGGTTTTGTTTTAGTTTTAATGTCCAAAGAACCAACGATTTCGATTCAAGCACCAACAGAAGAGAGTACATCAGATACAGAATCAGAATCAAAAGCAGTGGGACCATTAGTAATTAGTGACATAGAATACGAAAAAGATGCAATCAATGAAAAGGAAGCATGTTTAAGATCAGCAAAACAATTACAGCGAGATTTAGAAGATTTGCATCAGACATTTTTTCAATTACAACAAATTATTGTGCAACAGGGTGAACTTGTAGATAAAATTGAAGAAAATGTGGAAATAGTCACTGAAAATGTTAACGAAGGAGCTTTTCAAATTGCCAAAGCAGCGAAGTAAATCATCAAAGCTTCAAATTTTAAAAAATTAGTACATTACAAAAAATAATTGTTTTTACATTTTCAGATATAAGAAAGCCATGTACCCTTTGACTGGGGCTGCAATTGGAACGTGTATAGGAGGCCCCATAGGTTTGGTAGCCGGTTTAAAATTAGGTAGTTTAGCGGCAATTGGTTGTGGAATTACTGGTTATTTTGGCGGGAAATTATTAAAGGAACATATCGATGAACCTCAACAAAATGGACAAGCTCCAGTTGAACAAAATAATGCACAGAATGCTACAACAGTAAAACAAAGAATTTTATGATGTTTAGTTATGTAACAGGATTAAACCTGTTACATGCTCATTATAAATGACGGCTTATTTGGAATAGCAAACCTGGAGTAGATTTTATGTTATTTTTATTATTTATTTTTTTTTTCATTTGCAAGGATTGTGTATATATTTTATAAATATTTCAACTCGATAAAATATTTTATTTTATAATAAAGGTATAGTTTATGAAAAGCAAGAGTTTTAGTTTCTGGTACCAAGTCGAACGAATTTGAAATGATAAACCTTTTTTCGTTCAGTGGTGGAATGAATACAAACAAAAACGAAGAAGTACTTTTTGATAGTTGTCGACCTAACCTTAACACGTTCAGTGTCGGTCAGTGTTAAATGTTGTATTTATGGAGTGTAGATACCAGGAGCACCATCTCTGTATCAAAAAGTGTCCACAGAAAGGCGTAAATAGTGGCGGCGCTACTGTAGCAAAAGGGTAAATTTGAGAAGTAAACAAGGAAAAAAAACATTCGCGTTGTTACGGCGCACTTTTAAAAAATAAAACATAAAATCTGTAAACAATAATAGAATATGTAAATAAAGTTTTTTAAAAATTTTATTTTTAAACGTCTAATTATGCATAAAATATTATGGAAATAAAATGATCCCGAGATAAGTTAAAAATTGTTATTTGAATAAATATTTTCACTGCACAAACTTTCACCATAATTATTGTTTTATTATTTTCAAAATTTTTATAAAACTCAGCACAATAAAATCATTAATAGATATTAAAAGTTCACGATAATTATAAATTACTCTCAACTTGTTCGACAGCAATTTTTGGTAGGTTATATTTACTATATTATTTTGTACAACACAACAACGTACAACACACTTCACTCAATCGACAACTGCAAAGTTCATTTCATACACTTTTGTTACTCTAGCGCCATTTTGGCGAGTTTTTGAACTGTTACTTAGTACTTAAAACGGGACACTTTTTGAACTATTTTTCTATTGTTTTCCGTACAAGATAGACCTCCTTATATTCTACACTCCATAGTTGTATTCAAAGTAGACGTCAATACCACATTTTGAGTCTAATCGCAAATGTTTATAATAATTGTAAAAATTCGATTTGATATCCATAGATGTCGGAAGCATTACACAACTCGTATTTGTTAAAATAAACTTTACGACGGAGTCTACACCTTCATTATCCTTTTTATATTCTCAAATTCATTTGAAAGTAATCATATTATATTTTAACAGAAAACATCTTAACTCTAGCTTTTTCTTTATTTTCAAAATCATTCGAAAAACTTCTTAATAAAAACTCCTTAACTATTTTACGATACATTGGGTTTTTAGGAGACTGTACATTAATAAATAAGTTGGAAGTTAGCCCATAGTCAAGGGAGGTCAGTGGTGTCTGATCATCTTCCGAAATTTTTATCAGTACTAGAGTAAATATATTATTTCGATTTATAAAAACAAATAATGTTTTAAAAATAATATCCGATTACAATCGCGTATACAGGGGGCGGGGGTCAAGCGATCATGTCCCCACCCCCCGGAGAATTAAAAATATACACTAGATATTATTTAATTTTAAACACTATGGCTGACGAGCACCAAATCAGAGAAATTTACTACTTTAGTTTTGTAAACTATTTTAGTTAGAACTAATTTAGTTAAAAATTTGGGGGGACAGGTCTACCCACACTGTCAACTTCCCATTGGGTGTCCTTAAAGACTAGAGACTACTGTACATAAATAATTATTTTTTCATTTCAGGGGGTTCCTCCCCTGGGCTCCGATAGAGGCTTTGCTCCCTTGTACCACACCGGGAGCACCGGGATGCTTTGTAGGTGTTAACCCCATTTTCGAAATCACCATATTTATTACAAAGCATCCGAACAGTAAAAAAGAGATTACTGCTTCTTGGCGAGTATTCATAAACACAGGCAAACCAGAAAACTTTGGCAGAAATAGGTGTAAAAAATATAGAGTAGGAGTAACCAAATATACACATGACTGAATTACCAATTAAGTAAGTACTTAAAAATACATGAATCATTATCGAAAAGTAAAAATTTGCATTTTTATGATGAAATAAACATAAAATTAAAAAAATATGGAAAGTATTTGCAATCAATAATAATGCAGTATAATCTATTAAATTTTTTTCTTTATATGTTTTGAATAAAACACGTATCACGTATTTCGGAAAAACGCAAAAACACGTATCCCCTATTTTTTGGTGCTCTTTCTATTTATGATGGTAAAAATTTGATATATTGAACCACTCAGGCTGTACAGGAAAATTTTCACCTTTCCAGCCCCCCTTATGAACCCGACCCTGATTTTACCTATACCACTAAATAGGCCTTTTAAAGAGGAACATTTCGTTAATTCAAAGTTTTCCTCTATCTCTTATAGTTTTCGAGATATCTTAAGAAATATGATTTAAAACCCCTACTTTAGGGGCTGGTTTCACCCCGTGAACGTGGCCCTTAGCCGATAAAAGAAAACACGGATCTCTTACTTTTGCCTATTCTACACATCAACAAAGTTTCAAGAAGATTGGCGAGTGACACTTGGGTAGTTTTACTTGTTAGAGTAATTTAAGAACTAAACCGTTAAGTCATAAAGCAAAAAATTGATGAAACAAATGTAACGCTTTGTGTACCGATGGTAGTTCCGGTTTTTAGAGCCTTCTATTTGCACAAAAAGTATTGTAGTAACAAAATTACAGTTTTGATTAATTTTTCAACATTTTTTATTAAAATTGCATTGGATGGTATTTCTTGGCTATTTATAAAACAAATGCAAATTGCTTGCTTTCATGAATGTACCTTAAAGTTTTAGTGACTTCAAGTTCAACTTCAAGCTTAGTCACTATTGTTTCCCAAAAGAATAATTATTTTACTATAATTTAAGGAAGATAGATGTTCGCACTTACGTCTAGTATTTTTAACTAAGCTTATGAATAACATTTATCGTTTCGTCCCGATTTAGTTCCGTCTACGGTATTATGGTATTATTATTTAACACTTTTTTATAAAGTGGAGAACAGAAGAAATTTTAATAGTGGACGATAGATCTGGAGCTTAGATGCAAAAAAGATCTAGTCACAGAAGACATTTTTTTCAGAAATTAAAAAAAATGGTTATTTAATTAAATATGAAATTAAAATACAAAATTTATTGTAAAATGGATACTAAGTTAATTTTAAAACTTATTAATTATACCTTTTTAATCAGAAAATTTAAGAAAAATCGTTTTTTTATATTTTTTTGTTGGACAATGTTTTTTGCTTAAACATATTGGACATAATTTCATTTGCCTAATTTTATAATGGACATAATACTTTTCATACTTTTTGCTATAAAGACATTATTGTAGGGCTGTATAAGTTTTATGTAAATAAAAACAACACGTCTATTGCAGATTTCTTTTTATTTAACAAATAAACAAAAAACAAAGTATCTAACAGTTTTTAAATAAAACGTGCAACAAACGTGCAATTGATTTAATATTTTATAGAAAAACATCAAATTCGAAAAAGTCTTAGTGCCTCTGTTGGTCACCCCTACCGGTGTTAATTCCAAATTTAAATTCATTAATAACTTTCTTATTAATAAACTAAAATTGTGTATAATTGTTTACAGGGTAATTATGCACTTACGATGTGCATTAGAAATGTATATTTTTTTAAATTTTAAATGAAACTAGAGACAAAAATAACAGATTCTATGTTTTTATTTTTTTGCGGACTCCTTGACAAATAATTAAAATATTGATTTAAAATTGTCGTCTGATTCAATATTATTTCAGCCATTTTTCATATAGGTGTGAGCGTTCTATGTATGTAGAGTAGTGTTACTACATGCATACTCTTTCTTTATTGGTTTTTTAATGGCGGTATGTTTTTAAAATCATTGGCGCGCGAAAATTTAAAATTGACAAATATATAATTTGTTGTTGTTGTTAGTGTTGCTAATGTTGTTCTTGTTAGTTGTTCCTTTTGTATTTTTTAGCTAACAATACGTGATTTAAATAGATTTTGTTTTGTATTAAATTAGTAGTTAAACTTACCCTAATTAAAAATAACTAAATTAATTGTTAATAAAATTCATATTAATTTTAATTGTGTTTTCAAAAGAAAATTTATGAATCTGTCCTAGCTAGAGCATTCTTAAATTACAAATATTTATTTATAAAGTGTGAAAGAACTATAAATGGGACTGATTTTATTTTATATTTTACCAATTTTGTTGGTATCATTTGGTATTTAGTAATATAAAAATTTGAGGAATGTCCTTGTTTGCTTTCACCTGCATTAACTAGTGTGGTTATATGCAGTTTAATAAGCAAACAAATTTTGCTCTGAGAAGACAGAATTTTTGTTATCCTGTCTCATTTACCTCCCTAAACCAGCCCCATCCTGTAGAGTTTTGTTCAAGTGTACTCGTTATCCTAATGATTATTCACTGTGAAGGTGAATATAATTGCCCTACTGCAACATAAAATGCATGTAAGCGGGATTCTAAATCTGGATATTTACGCTTAAATAAGTACTCAGCTAAATATCCAGTAAAATGTACCGATTTACCTCCATACCGTGGAATATTTGCGCGAACTTCTCGCCACACTCTTTCGATGGTATTTGTATGCGCACCTGATACTGGATCGACGAAGTTATAACTATGATTTACGGTCAGATGTTCGAAATCTTCCGTACATAAGCTATGATAAGCTTTCCAACAATCTGATATAATCGTTGTATCTGGTTCTATGTACTCTCTGATAACTTGCAACAAAGTGGCAAAATTCCTTTCTGCTACAGGTACCAAAAAAGTACGACCATTCCCTCTTTCTATACCCCCAAAAACCCACTGTCCCTTAATAATTCGACCACGGTGATATTTTCGGCGCCCGAACTTCGCCTCGTCAATTTCTACAATTTTTCCTGAACCACCGATTTTACTGCTATTATTTATAAGTGAAAAAATAAAAACTTCGCGACAATAGGAATACCAACTGACCATTGTATGTTGTGAAATTTTTAAATTTCGACAAATGAAATCTTGACGAGGTGGTTTCATGAAAAGTAAAGCGGTTGTGAGCCGCCAAATTGTAATTAGGTCTAAATGAGAATTTTCAATAAATGTATTAAACCTACCACTTTGAAAAAACCTACATCGTTGAGATGTATTTTTTGGTGTACGCTTAAAAGTTCTAAAACAACGAAAATTTAGATTTGAATCGAGTACACATTTCATTTTACAAGTCGGACAGTAACATTCGCCTAAAAGTACACCATGCCGAATTAAAAAATTTTTCACGTCCTCAAAATTAAACGCGGCACTATCCCAAAATAAAATACTACAACCCTCGTATAAATTAACCGAGTTACCCGAGCTAACCATTATCCCAACAATATTTATAATCGTAAATGATCTATAATTGCCAATAAATGCCCAGAAATATTAAAGTCTGAATGCACTGGACTCTACAAACAGACTGATTAGGGATGTATAAAATATATCGATATATCAAAATATCGATATTTTTTTTCAAATATATCGATAATTTCTGGCGATACTTTTAGTAGCGATATATCGATATATCGATATTTTTTTTCAATATTTTTTTCCTGAAGTTTTTTCCAAGCTAACATGTACGAGATGTGCCACATGTACAAATGTACAACTGACATACCTAAAAATATATTCAAAAAAAATACCTACAGTAGTACATATATGGTGTACGCTTGCGCGCCAAATTTATTCTGATTTCAAATATTGAAATTAGATGTCAGATATTAAATGCAGTTTATTTGAGTCTGGAAACTTTTCGATGATGTTAAAAAACTGGTTTTTTAATACCATCACATCATGAATTCATGACGGTCATAATCTATAATGAGGAAACACTCAACTGGTGCACTATTTTGACAGCTAAAATCGCTAATATCGCTAATACTCTTATACTTTATGTGGAATTGTTGACGTCGTACGATGTGGTGTGTGAGTTAGTAAGGTTTAACTTGACATCTTATGACGTCAATGACCGTCAAGGTGTTAAAGCAAAACTATCTAAAAAGTCACTAATATCAAGATTATTTAGTAAATTATATATTTATATATACCGGTCAAACGGGGTGTATAGGAATTTGGGTACGAATAGGAACAAAACAAATAATTTCTTTTAATTACTGTAATTTTTTAGTTTTTACCTTAAAGACGGCTGTATTTGATTCCTACATGAATTAAAATTAATAAATAATATAAAATAAATTTAATTAATGTTAAAACTAACAAAATTATGAAAAAATTAAATGTAAAAAATCAGTAGTAAAATGGCACAAAAATTAGGTTATCAAAAGTTGCTTCGTAATTTGCTTAAACTGTGTTTATGTTCAAAAGGGTGGTAAATCTAAAAAACTGGATCCTTTATTTATTCAAAATATGTCAAATTATGCCAATTGTTTACAGACATTTTGCATATTTGTCCAAATTACTAATTGGGGTGAATAGGACCAAAATTAGGGATCACTGGGAACGAAAACAGGGGCAATCGGAACGCATGCAGCATGAATAGGAACGTGTATCAGATCAATAGGAACGCTAGAGTCAGAATGGGAACCACTCTGGAATGACGTACCAGGGCTAACCAAAATTTTACGAATATTTAGATCATTATAATTCAAAATTAGTACGTAAATGTTACTTATATTTTTGTTCAATTGAAAAAATGTGTTAAATATGGAATGTAAATAAGTTTATATTTATTTTAATACACTAGATGTTTTGTTTAAGATGTTTAATATCGCATAATTTTTAGAGTATTCTAGAAGGCTTGTTAACAATAAAATATGTAGAAATAAATTTATTACAAACTTCGAATAAAAGTGAGACGTGTACAAAGATACATTAGTATACATAACGTACATGAGATAGGTTAGTACCAACAAAATGTGTTAAATATATTGTAATGTAAGCGTGACACATACGTACAAATGGTTTTTTATTTGTCGAACGATTGTATCGAAGAGGTTAAGTTTAAGATGTATGCATATTTTTTTGTTTTTTTTTTTTCATTTTCCTACCAGTAAAATTAATTTATCAGCTATTGCTACCATTTTATAGACAAACTGGACAGCCATGTTCATTCGTTCCCCGACACCCCGAAGTGCGGGGTGAATGGAAACGCCTAACTTTTTTTAATTTTCTAGCTAAATAAAAACGAAAGTGGATTTTTCAAATGGTAAATATGAAAAATAAATCACCGGAAACAATATAAATCTATTTTGTATCGTCTAGTAAATCGAAAAAAGTATGAAAATCGATGACAAAGTTGAAAATCGTTCCGATTCACCCCAAACTACGGTATATATATATATATATATATATATATATATATATATATATATATATATATATATATATATATATATATATATTTATATAAATATATTTTTATATTTTTATATATTGGTTAAAAAATTTCTCTACCTCAGTAACGTAAAAAAAAAAAAACGATATATCGATATATCGATATTTTTTTTCGATATATCATTGTACGATATTGATATTTTTAAAAACTATCGATACTATAAATATCGATACTTTTAAAAATATCAACATCCCTAAGACTGATTAATTGTTGGCTTGCTGGTCATTTATATTGTTCTTAAACGTCGGATGGATTTTTCTAGAATTTATATGACCGTCACAAAAAATTGGAATGTTAAACAATCAACAATTAAATAGACCATTTTAAAATTTAATAACGTTTTACTGAACTTTACAAACAAACTGGTTCATTGTTAACCTGTCGTTTCTTTATATTTGATATGCGTACGTTAATAAATTTGTAACAAAATTTTCTAGAGTTTCTATACCATCTATAAAATTTAAAAAATCAGAATTTTCCAAAATTAAAAGAAAAATATTACAAAACTTTTTGATAAAATGTTAAAATATACTTTTATTTGCAGCAGCTACATATTTGTGGAATATTAGAATCTAATTCAGTGTTTTGTCAAATGTTATGCATTTTAAACTTCCGCGCGCGAATTATTTTAAAAACATACCGCCATTAAAAAACCAATAAGGAAAGAGTATGCATGTAGTAACATTACTACACATACATAGAACGCTCACACATATATGAAAAATGGCTGAAATAATATTGAATCAGACGACAATTTTAAATCAATATTTTAATTATTTATCGAGGAGTCCGCAAAAAAATAAAAACGTAGAATCTGTTATTTTTATCTCTAGTTTCATTTAAAATTTAAAAAAATATACATTTCTAATGCACATCGTAAGTGCATAATTACCATAAAAACGCTGAAAAGCACAAGCAGAAGCACACTTCTAACTGAAATTTTGAACTAAACATACTCAAGCAACACCAGCAACACTGTGATTGGATAAATAAATTACAAATGGCCGAATTAAATGGACATGATTCTTTTTGCTTGAAGGTACATATCTAGTACATATTTTAAATCTATATTTTAGTGGGAAAAAATTTTTTTTGGCTAAATACAATTATTTAGACATATAGATATTACGATGTGTTCCATATATACATAAAAATCTCAATTTTTAATTTTTTGGACAAGATCTTTTTTGCTTCTCAGCTCCAGAGATAGTGAATAATGAAAAAATTATTCACATTTAAAAATTTTTAATATATTTAAATGAGCCCAGTACATTTATAGATATATTTAGATATTGTATTAAAAATTTACAAAATTAAATTACTTTCTCTTCATTTGAAATACCTACGTAATTGATTAAAAAAAAGATTTTGAACTCAAAAATAGAATCGCAATTTTAGTCATAAATCAAATCGATCTTAATCTTACGATATCAAAAAGGAAATAAAATATATCCTTCTGTCAAAATACTTGTTAATTGTCAAAAATATATTATTCGTAGAAACTTTATGTTTCATATTTTCTTTTATAGTTATTCAAAATGATTAAATTATTTTCGCTTAAACAGCAAAAAAAGGAAGGAGAAGCAACTCCACGAACTGGTAATCAGAAAAAAGCATCTGCAGCTCAATTGCGAATTACAAAAGGTACATTTTCAACTTGCGGATTCATGGAACACATATTTCTTAAAATTTAATGAATTATTTTAGATATAAATGAGTTAAATCTTCCGAAAACATGTTCGACAGAATTTCCTGATCCAGATGATTTATTAAATTTCAAATTAATCATATGCCCCGATGAGGTAATTTGATATATATTTTAATCAATTTATAACAATGTAATAATTTTGAATATTTTCCTAGGGATTTTATAGAAATGGTAGATTTGT
The DNA here is from genome assembly GCA_035578155.1 of Brachynemurus nebulosus. Taxonomy (NCBI): domain Eukaryota; kingdom Metazoa; phylum Arthropoda; class Insecta; order Neuroptera; family Myrmeleontidae; genus Brachynemurus; species Brachynemurus nebulosus. The sequence continues at coordinate 28,585,000 of JAPWDM010000004.1, read as the reverse complement.
ATTCAGTTTTAAAGTGGGACCAAATTACCCACATGAACCACCGAAAGTCAAGTGTGAAACACAAGTTTACCATCCAAATATCGATTTAGATGGAAATGTCTGCCTTAATATACTGCGAGAAGACTGGAAACCAGTACTTACCATTAATTCGATAGTATATGGCTTACAATATCTTTTCTTGGTATGTATTCAAAATATTTGTTGCTCAAATGCAATATATTATAAAAATTAAAAGACAATTTTTACTTTACTAATTATTTAAAGTTTTAAATGTCTCTGACATGTTTCGGCCCGTATGGCTATTGACCAACATTTTAAAATGCAGGGTGGCGATCGACCTGGAAAACCTGGAAAAGTCAGGGAATTTCGAATTTCTGGTAGTCAGGGAATTTCAGTCGTAGTCAGGGATTTTTTTCAGTTTTCGCTCCGGCGAGAACGTCGACTGACAGTTTTTCTAAAGTTTTTTGATGACTTTTTTTTTGCTCTTTAGTTGTATTTTTTGCCACTGACGAGCAAAAAAAAAAGGTCGTCAAAAAACTTTATTTTTAGAAATAATTAACATTTAATAGTATATTATTCAACAAGCTGGTAATGATAGCTATTACTCACGAAGATGCAATTGCGACACGAGCCGAGTTTACGAGGCGAGTGTCGTAATGCATCTGAGTGAGTAATAGCCGTTGCAAGCGAGTAGAATACGATATTTTTTCTACGACTTTTTTCCTTTTTGATTTAAATAAAATTGAATATAAATTTTAAATCAAAAGAATACTATTTTTAATCTATCTCTAATTTCATTAAATGTTTATATATTATTATGTACAAACGATGAAAACAAAATACAAACTACTTTGTTTACTTAGACGTGACTACGGAACGTGTATGAAATTAAAACTTATACATATATTATTCATAAAACAATCGTAAGCCCATTGAATAATGGTTAATACGGTGATTTCATTGGTCGAAAGATATTGAGTAATGATCATTCGTCCACACCTTTGAATAATGCCTAACTTTCTCAACAATTTACGGATATGTAATGAGTGTGTTCTTCAACAGGAGTAGAAAAACAATATTTTTTTCGAAGTAGGCCCTGGAATGTTATTCAGAATCAGGGAGAAGTCAGGGAAGCCAATCGCCACCCTGAAATGGAATACCATAAAGTAACGCTCAAATCTAGCAATATATTATATTTATTATATTATATCGCACTGATTGAGAGCAAGAATAGTACTATCTGCCCAAGCTCGGTCTATTGTTTAATTTATAACCTTAAATTTTTTTAAGAAAAATTAATAACTGAACCATATGAAAGTTCTATGTTTTAATTGTATAATTAAGTATAGGCAACGTCATTTGACGTTGTATCTTGATGATAGTATTGGGATCCATAAATGGGAGAAGTTTAAAAAACTCTAGTTTTCGTGCAATTTCAATGTTTCTAAAATAATATTCGTACGATATGTACATAATTGAGTCGACACAGATTCTCGCAAAAGGAATTTGTGTTGAAGGTGGACGTATTTTTTACATTGGTCACATCATAAAATACGGAAAAAGTGAAAACAAAATTGGATGTTCGACTGTAGTGAATTTGACAATTAATTTAAGGGGGTATTCTAGTCTAGAAATTCGAAAAAATCGATTTTTTTTTTCATACTTTCAAAGTTCAAACCTTTAAGAAGAAGCCTCTAAAAGGATTTAAGGAAATTCGAATTATTTTCGGAGTTATGGTTATTTTTTCGTGTGTACTATGTATCTCTTCAGTGTTAAATTCAAATTTTTAATATAAATTACTCGAAACTACTTTTTTCGCTACGGTTGACATGATATATTGATATCTCAAGTTCTAATGCACCGATTTACTTGAAATTTGGTACAGACCTTCTTAATACTATCAAAATTGGTCCGACGTAGGGGTTTTAGGAATTTCTTTTTTTTACTATATTTAAAAAATTTTCAAAGTTAAAAAAAGGAGGCGAAAAAATGATTTTTTTTTAAATGGACGCAATTTTGTGATAAATTTTTTTTTTCAAATCGGCTACGTCCAACTACTTCTACATCCTTGTTTATTAAGAATTAACTAAAATTGTATGTTTTGGATCACCAGGAGGGTTGGAATCACGTCAACCAGGAGACATCTTTTTTTTTGAGTCCCCACTTTGCCGGTCTTTACCGATTTCAATTTTGAATTTTTTTTTAAATTTTTATATATTTTTATACTCATCAAATATCAATAAAAAAACTGTTAAAAAAATGGATAGGTACTAAAAATGTTTTTTTTTTATTACGCCTGTAAAATCCCCCGAAAATCGAGCCTCTAGACTAGAATACCCCCTTAAGCTTGTTAGTGTTTAAATATTCCATTAGCAATTAATTTGCACTTTTCTCAAGAATTGACTTTTTGAAATTTTAAAGCTTTCATCAAAGTTTTCAGTTTATCCTGACACTTTTTCAAAAAAAAAAAAAAAAAAATAATGTAAATACAGAACGACTAGTTTTAATCGACAAATAATGAAACTCTAATTCAGGATCTTTATGAGTTGTAAGCATTGTTACGATTCAGCACGAGGGGAAAACGTTGTTAATAATTAACACTTTACAGAACAATCGTAGAGGATAATCTCGATCAGTAATCACACATGTGTGTGATGTTACCACCGTCGGGTAGCATGGATAACATACACTCAGTGTAGTAATGATTTCTGTAAACATGCGAGCTATGTTTGTATATCTTATTGATGTAGCTTTATACGAACTTGTTGATGTGGTACAGCGTTGCGTCAACGTGTTGACACCTTGACGTCATAAGACGTCAAATGAAACCTTACTAACTCACTCACCACGTCATACCAAGTCGGCAATTCCATATAAAGTGTATTAGCTGTCAAAATAGTACAACAGTTGGGCGTTATACCGTTACTGGCTACAAGGGCGCCTATACCCGGGGGCAAGAGAGGCCTGCGGCCCCACTTAGCGCATAGGGAAACGATAAAATATGTAAGTGTAGTGGTAGTCAGGTGTTGTTTTTTTCTTTTAACGTAGCTTAATTTTTAACAACAGCATAAAGTTTTACAATATGGCGGAATTAGAACTTTTTATGGTTACTTACAAGTCGCCATTCGTCATCCAAAATATAAACCTTTAAATGATTAAGACGAGTTAACTCGTCCTGGAATATGGCGGCTCAAAATGCTGTGATATGTATGGCTAACTTCAAAAATGCATCACTGCTTGCATGAGGCAGAGTCAGAAGTTCAAAAATGCATCAGACGCATCACAACGAAAAATCAAAAGTTCATTTTTGCATTTGATGCGTCAAAACAATGCATCAAGAAATTTGGTGATGTGTGTCCAAGATGCTGTAACGTGTATAATGTAGAATTATAACTACTTGCCATATTATGTAGGTATTAACACCAACAGGAATAATTCCGAAAAACTAATTGTTGAAAAAGATGAATGTATTTACCTTTTATTAAAATTGTTTAAACTATTTGAATACATTTTGCACTCAAAATATGTAATAGTTTTTATTCAAATAATTTGAATATTTTCAATTTCAAGTAAGTTCAAGTTGAAATTCAAAGATAATATACCTATACAAGGACTGTATTGGTATATTATCTATAGTCTATCATGCTACATTATCTGTCTTATCTATAGCCAAATCAGAGGCTAAATGATGCCAATATCCCGTTCAAAAACATCTAATGTGCACCAAATTTCAAGAAAGCATCAGCAGCGCATCATGTAGTATTAGACGCATCAGTAAAGTCATGATGCTGCATCGATGCGGTAAAGTTTACATTTTTGAAGTTACCCTATATCGTCACTGGTACAGTTGCCGCAATCTGTGACAGATTTTCCGAAATACAGTATAATTCTAAATAATGTTCAATTTTATCAACATAGTTTAGTATAATTTATATTTTGTAAATTCCTAGGGTTCACTTTTTTGATGTTGGGATCTTTGATTTCTTTTTCTTTTTTGGTAACCTTATCTATTGTACTTATTACTGGCAGTAAAAAGTCCGGCATTTTGAGACAAAAAAAATTTTCCATATGGTTTGTTTAAAGGAGTCAAAAATATTCATAGATTTGAGCGTTACTTTATGGTATTCCATATTTGTAAATAATAAACAAATATTTTACTTCGCAAAAATACCACTTTTATTTTGAAACTGACAATATTGTTTCGAACCGTCAGTTCATTTTCAAACAGAAACAATATTGTCACAGTTTCAAAATAAAAGGGGTATTTTTGCGAAGTAAAATATTTGTTTATTATTTAGTTAAAAATATTCCTTACCGCCAGTTTTAGCCCCCCCCCCCCCTACAAATTATCATATGTGTGGCCTTGACTGGTTAAAATATTATCGGCCCCTGGGGAAGCTGATTGTATTAACGCGCGGACTGTATAATGTTAATAAACTTTCTATTCAGTTATTCTTGTTAAAAATAATTTCTCGATTCATTGACACTACACTTCTGACTCGTTGTAAGCAACAAAAAAAATGAAATAGAATCATACCCCTTACTCTTTTTACGTATACATATGCTAATTTTATTATCTAAAAAGAGTAAGGTATACGGTACAACGAATCAAAAGTGCAGTTTGACGGATTCTAATACGTAGCATATAATATACGTATAAATTAAATGGATTGACATCACATATTTTCATGTATCGTGTAGGGTAATTTTATACGTTTTTTCAGGAACCAAACCCAGAAGATCCGTTAAATAAGGAAGCAGCGGAAGTGTTAACCAATAACAGACGTTTGTTTGAACAGAACGTGCAAAAGGCGATGCGAGGGGGTTATATAGGATCTGTTTATTTCGATCGTTGTTTAAAATAATGTTTATAATACAAAATAAATTTAAGCTACACTAAAAAACAAAAAAAAAAAAATCATTTTGTTCAATAAAAATACAACTACATGTTATTATTAACTTAATAAAATACTCCGTCGTCTTAAATAAATTTCGTTGATGCATAATTTGCAATTCAATAGCAATTTACGAATTGTGTTAGAGTAACATAATTTTTCATCCTTATTTTTTTAATCGTTAATATTTTCAGATAACATTTTTAATGCAAAAATTCTCGTAAATAAATGACAAAGAAAAACAATACAATTCGTGTGTATTTAATTATTTCATTTGTTTTTACAATTTAATTTTCATACGCAAATAATATTTTTTCGAATAGATATAGAACATTATATCGGAATAAATTTTATTTTTGAGCAAAATATATTGTGGTATTAAGAAAGTATTTTCATTTAAAAAAACCTAAAACTACATAAATTTTATTTATTTATTTTTTTCTTTAATGTAAAATAATTTTTTTCTAACATCCTCTTTTATCGATTATCAGTTCTAAATAGAACTATAAATCGAGCGAAATATAAAATAAAAGGCACATATTGTAGTGATAACGAAAAGATTCTCACTCGCACACGTGATGGTGAAATTAGAAGCTGAAAACTCTAAAAGAAACCATTAACATATTTATGTCTAATTGTCAATAGAAATACAATGCACGTGCCTCTAGTGGTGTATTTTAGAAGCTTTCGAATTCGACTTTTAGTGGAAATACATAACTTAATATTACTATCGCCAGTTAGACATATATGTACATCAAGCAACACGTATATAGTGAATATAAAAAGGTAAGTTTGGTTTACGTCCTTCCCCTTCGTCACACTGAATCACATTTTGTCGAATCCTCATCTAATATTACGTCACATCAACTTGTAACCCCCCCTCCCCCCAAGGGATCGATTAAGCATATAACATTATTAAACTTTTTTTTTTGCTCACTAACTGTAATTTGAAAAGGAATTTTTTTTTGTTCGCGAACTGTACTTTTGGAAATGTATCGCTTTTTTTTTACTCATCAACTGTTATTTGTGTATACTGTGACGTCACGTTTGCTTGAACCCTCGCTCCCTCATCACGCTAGTCCACTACCCACCTCCTCCACTCTGTTTGAGTACATAATTTATAGATGAATCCTTGAGTAATACTTATAAGGAGACGGCACAGCCTTGGGGTCGCCGATTTAGCTGAAATTTTTTTTGGTGATTGAGTACACTTAATATAATAATGTCCTAAAATAATAGCACGCACTATTCAGAAAAACCTCTAAAAAAGTATTTAAAAATTTTATTGCAGCTAGTGTACTTAATAAGCTTAAAAAAGATTGTTGTACGTAAGACGCGAAGTAGGTCAGAGGTAAGCTTCTTGCCTCACAATAGAATGGTCCGTTCGAAATCGACTCTGTTCAACAAAACTTTTTCTGAATTAATATTTTTTTTTTACCAACAAAAATCTTATTTATTTATAAAACATTAAAAGTTTTTTCCAATAAAAATATGATTGTATTATGAAAGATTGTAAAAATATATATTAAGGAGGGAGTTCAAATAAAAAAGCAACTTTTTTATTTATGATTATTTTGCTTTTGAATTTTTTTTTTCAAATTAGGGAGGGTTTCAAATAGAAAATTTTGTTTTTGAAACATTCATTACTCTTCCCTGTGGGGGGGGGCCTCTTTCACAAGTTTTTAAACGTTTACAAGGAACGCCATATCTCAAAAAGTAATGAATATTTTTTAAATATTTTTTCATTATTTTATTCCTAAAGGACCTGTCCATAAAGCTGAGTATGGGTTTCAGGTAATTTTAAAAATTAACAATTGTAATCCCAAACTTCTAAAAATTATAAAACCCAATTTTTATTTTAAAAAAAAATGTTTAAAAATAGTTACAATTGTTCAAATGGAAAAAGCATACTCCACTTTATGAGCAATAAGTTTATGAACAAGATTTAAAAAAAAATTAATTCTCTATCTTTTCTAGAACTTGAGATATGATTTTCCTTGTCGGGAAAAACACAACTTTTAGGAAACGGTAAAAAAACAAGAATAGTAACAAAAGAAGCGGTTTACTCACTGTTTATTAAAACGTTTACAAAGGCATACAAATAAAAGAACATTATCTTAGTGCATACTATAACTCATGTACACACCAAAATTAAATATTACTGAACAAATCGCGAGGGGGGAGCGACCGTTATCTGCAAAGGAGCAGCAACTTGGCTGTGTGGCGGCTCACAAATAAATATTTTTCTACTTGAAAAAAAAAAAATTTGGCCATGTTTTATATATCACCGTGTTTGTAAAGAACCACAGAACAAAATAAAAACAAAAAACGAGATTCGAAAAAATTTTAGTTTATTAGCCGTTTCTGGCGTGAACTCCCTCCTTAATAAATTGTAAATAAAAAATATTGAAAAAAACTAAAGTTATAATGATTTTGTATTTAAAGATTTGTTACAAATACATATTTTAAATAAAATGTTTTATAAATAAGATTTTTGGAAAAAAAAAAAAAAAAACAATACAGAAAAAATTTTGTTTAATAGAGTCGGTTTCGAACGTAGGACCATTCAATTGTGAAGCAAGAGCTTACCTCTGACCTTCTTCGCATCTTACGTGCAACAATTTTTTTTAAGCTTATTTATAGCTGTATTAAAATTTTTAAATACTTTTTTCCAGATTTTTCTGAATAGTGCGCGCTATTATTTTAGGATATTAACATATTAAGTGTACTCTATCACCAAAAAAAATTTCAGCTAAATCGGCGACCCCAAGGCTCTGCCGTCCCCTTGTTAGAGTTAAAATTTATTGTGATTTCGAAAAAACTGTAGTTTGGTAAATTTTAATTCAATTAAAACTAGTTACTAACTTTCAATTATTTTTTTTGAGTCTTTAAAGTAGGTATTTAAACAGTTGAGGGTCACTGACGTTGTACCTGACTAACTCACACACCTCGTTGTGTGACCTCAATAATTTCATACAAAATGTATTAACGCCTTCTGGTAAAATGACGAGTATAGCTCGTCATCGGTTTTTTGAGCCCTACGGCACAATGACGAGCTATACTCGTTATGCGATTCAAGATTTGATTTGAATTTTTTTTTTCTTTTTTTGCAAATAATATAATTTTAATTAACAATATTTGAAAATTATAAAAAGAAACAAGTTTTTTTAATTAAAACTTTTTCTTTCTTTCTTGAACTTGAAGTTTAAAAACTTTATTAATTACTCATTAATTTACAAACTTATTACAATTTTTTAGGATCCCGTTAACTCCTACTTAAGTTCATATATTTGTGAGTATCATTCTTTTTTATTGTTAATCTATTTTCAGAGGAAAAATTTTCAAAAACCTCTAGACTATTTAATCTTTCATACAATTTTTAATGATTAAATCATACCGGAAGGGTTTTAGCTGTCAAGCGGTTAAATTTAAAATACTATTCTTTTGATGGGAATTATAATTTCTGACGCTTCAAGCTACCTAATTAAACGGAAAACTCAGATTTTTAAAGGTAATCAGTTGGATCTTGATATTGGGATGCGCTAAACAGTAGCAAGTTTTAAGTATCAATGAATGATATTTCAACAATTATTTTAGACAGAGGTGACTCTGGAAACTTAGGCTTAATACACAATCAAGGAAATAAGGAATAAGAAGTATGCCATCTAGTGACGTTGAATGAAACTTTAACTTAACTGCTCATAGGTATATGTATTTAGGTATTTTTTTACATCAAAATTCATGAAAAAGTAACGTTCATGATTACTTATGAACTCCTTATTTCTTATGATACTCCTTATTTCTTATTTCATTAAAGTTCCATTCGACGTCACTAGATGGCATACTTCTTATTCCTTATTTCATTGATTGTGTATGACCCATTAATTTGACCATTTTTTAAATAGTGAACTCACCCATTCGACAACGTATGATTTTGAGGTTCCAACATTAAATTTACCAGCTCTACGCTTTTTGGCTTAAGATAGCTGCAGTACAGTTATAAACTTTCTAATTGTAAGAAACCTGGGTATTTACCTGTTTACAATCATTTAATAAACTGTAGAAGTACCAAACGAAGATAGCCAATGATATACGAACGGTAATGAAGCTTACACTTTTAGTATACGATACATTTTAGCTTCTCTATGTGCAATGAATAAACATAAATTGATTTTTATACGGTATTTAATAATTTTAAAATACAATTCTGATATAACAAAACATGAGATAGTATAATGTTCCGAAAAACACCAAAAATAGGTAATTTCATGTAGGAATAAAGTAACTGTAAAATTATTCTTAATAAATATTTAAAATTTGCATAAACGTTTTGAGTTTATTATAAAAATGTACACATTGCTTCAGTTTTATTAGCATTTAATATTTTTTTCTCAAATTTCTTTGTATATAAATAGTAATTTAAGCTACAATTACATTAAGTGTTACAATAATTGTAATGTAAAATATGTTTCTCTTAAAAATATTTTCAAAATTCTTTATTAGGTATGCATATGTATGTACAAATATATAGTTATTTTTTATTTAAAATGGCCTCACTGAGTTATTATTATTAGTAAAATAAACACTTAATGAAATCGCAGTGAGAATATGGCCGTATTCGATCGGTGGTAGAAAAAATTCTCGCGCATGTACACTACTAAATTCGCGCTGACGCATTTTAGCAAAATTTAAATATAATTGACGTCTAATATCATATTTAAAAACTTGTAGCCGTTACATATTTGAATTTGTTTGCGCAGTTTAGTAGTGTATATGCGCGGGAATTTTTTCTCTGTCACCGATCGAATACGGCTTATTTCAATTGAGATTCTTATAATAAAATATTTCATCGATTATAAAAAACCATTTTATTATATAACTCCAAAAGTATTGAAATTAGACCATTATGCAAAAATTCACTAGTGGTATTTAATGAACAACTGAAAATGAGATGTGATGTGCAGAGGACTCAATTATTTCCTTACTAATCAGGCAGTAAGTGGGGCAGGAGACACTATAACCAAGTGTCAATTGATTGTAATGATTATAAACCCCTGAGTAGGTCCATCTAAAATAGAGTAGACCAAAGATTTTCATTTAAAACGGATATTCAGAGTAGACAAGTTGACAAATTTTAAAAAAAATTTTTGAATCATACTAATATTATAAACACGAAGTGAGTTTGTGTTTGCATTTTGCACAGAGACTGTTAGAGGAACAGAGAAGGACACAGACTCTTTTTGACCCTGCGAAAACATCTGATTTCCGTGAGAAATTGTATTTAAAACGTTGTTTGTTTCTGCTTCAGTACTCAATCGCTTAACCCATCCAACTTAAAACTTTGCGTGGTGATAGCCAGAAGGACATTGGCTATTTCTGCAGGAAACATCTAATTCCCTAGGAAAAATGTATTTTAAACGAAACAGTGTTACAACAATTAACTATTACCGACACGAATGATTGAAATCCTTTAAACTTTGCATATTGTGAACCCTTTTAAACAAACCATATGGAACAATTTTTTTGTCTCAAAATGCCGGGCTTTTTACTGCCAGTTATAAGTACAATAGATAAGATTACAAAAAAAGAAAAAAAAATCAAAAATCCCAACATCAAAAAAGTGAACCCTTCGGAAAATCTGTCACAGATGGCGGCACCTGTACCAGTGAATAAATACATATCACAGCATTCTGAGCGGCCATATTGCAGGACGAATTAACTCGTCTTAATCATTTAACGAGTTAACAAAGGAAACGAAAAACGACATAGGCTTCTTTTTACCTCGAGAAAACATTTGGTTTTCGTGAGAAAATATATTTGACTTAATATCATAATTTCAAATACCACGCGGGCGAAGCATGCACATCTTTAGCATTAAAGAAAAAAAATTATGCGTCCACTTTCTAAAGTAGTACAAAAACGCTTTGTATTGTAACCGTTCGTTAAATAGATACAATTACACCCTGTATATAGGGTGTAATTTTAAAAACTTAATCAAAATCATCTATATACAGAAAAAGTTTGTTTATATTATTTCGTAATTTTTTTAAATATCCGTGTGGCCAATTCATACGCGATTACCTTTCCTTATTTTGAAGCATTGGCGTATTTAGTGCTTATTTAAAAAAATAAAATTAGTTTAAAATACATTCACTGCCATCTGCTGAATGGGATGTGCAACATTTTGAGTGCTACCGTGAGTATAAGATAATTATTATTATGAAAGATCATTCCAATGTTCATAGATGCAGGAAGCGTTACCCTATATAAAAATTATATACTGACTACACTAAACATGTGGTTCTTGATATAAGAGATGACCATAAACAGGCATGTGTGTATCCATGTTCTCTACACCGATCTGTGTTTCTAATTCAAAACTAATGCTGTCATATATACGATGCTGGCATTGCAACCGGGTACACGGATCAATATATCAGTGGTGCTTCAAAATATGAAACCTGTTTTTTTTTGCACTATGGTCTCAATTTCAACCAAAAATAGAATTTATTGTTGGCCAACTAGTGCTAGTGGAATGTGTAATGTCACTACGTTTGAACTCAATAAAACGAATAAATTTTAAATTCACAGTATTTGAAATTTTTATATGTAATAAACATTTATAAAGTTATTTAACGTTTATTACAATTTTTTCAATAATGAAATCTTAAATTTATAAATTTTATTACAATAATCTTTGAAAATAATACGTTTAATTTAAATAACAACTAACACAAATGGAAAATGGCGGTAATATCAATAATAAAGTTTCTGTAAAACCCTTCTTACGCATGTACAAGAAATATTACTTATTTCTTAACGGATTTTAATGAATTAGATCGAATTTTAAAATAAAAAATAACCTTTAATTTTCAGAGTGTTTACAAAAACTTTAATACTTCATGAAATATATAAAAAAATAAAATTTATATAATTAATTTTTTTGTAATTCCTACGTGAAACACTATAAATTTATGAATTATTTAGTTATCAAACTAAAATTTGATTTTATGGATGTGTACGATTAAAATAATTCTTAATTAATCTGACAAAAAAACCGAATAATCAACATCAGCATTATTATGTGATGTGTTGTCTGGTCACCAATTTATACGTTCGCTTTCCTTCCGAAAGGCACTTTTCCCCTTAAATAATGCTTTGACATGATGTCCATGTATGATACTGATTCGTTCCGTACTTATAAATTGCTTTAAGCTTTATTTTCATGCTGAATTTATTAAATTAAAATAAATAGTGATTTTAGACGTTTCGTGCTTTTATAATTTCTTTGTACAACTGTTTAATATTATCAAATATGCACAGTAAATAGTATTGCCCATTAGCATATTTAAAAATTAGTTTTAATTTTTTTTTTGTTACGTTACTGTTAGAATTTTTTAAAAATCAGTCTTACATTTTCGTTTTCTTTCTCAGCATTTAAAAATAATTACTAAGGATTGCCAATTTGTATTGGTTAAAATATTTAAAAACTTTGATTATAACTTGACAGTATAGATTTTTTTAAAAATGCTAGTTTGTGTTAAAGTGATTAAAATTTAACCTTGGGTAAACACAACTTCGATCAGGAGATCCGAATGACTCCATAACGGCTGTATTTGAGTTTAACGTAAATACGTTCTCGAAAAATATGTAGGACAGATGGTTGAAACGTGGGTAACGTCCGGTTATGCAAGAGGAAGGACTAAATGGACACGAGGTTACCTATTTTGAAGGTCAACATGAACTTTTAAAGACTTTTACAAGAAACCTGTCTGTACCACCGACCACCATTTTGTTTTCTTCAAAATTTTGAAACTCATATTTAAGAATAAATATTTCAGGTAGAAAAAAAAATTAAGATGAATTTTTCGATAAGTTTGGAAAAGACAGTATCGGACTATTGTCAGCCCTGAAGTGTATCATATTTATTAATTTTAAATAGTTTAAAACATTAATTTCCGCTGAACTTTTTATAATTTTTTACTATGATTTTTTTTTTATTGTTGCGCTGAGTCTATTAAAAAGAAAGCTTTATTTTAATTCTAAAAGTAACGTAAGACTTATTTTAAAAATCTTGATTATTCTATGAAAAATAAATATCATTAAACGATTAAACATTCACTATTTTTTAAAATTATCCACAGTAAAATGTCGCAATTACACAATTTATTGGAAAATGTAATATTGAAATTTTCGAAACAGTTTTATTTACAGATTATAATATATAATTATGAACATCTCAAAATCAACTAAAAAGTAATTTTGAAATAAAATCAATATAAATTGATTGAAACAGTTTACTGTGAACTAGTTTATTTATTTTTATTATGTTGTATAATTTTTTTTTTTTTAAAAAAAAAGTCGAACTTCAATTGACAGATATACACATTAACGATAATGAATCAAATACCATGATATTTTTTTGTATAGAAAGCTGTACAGCTAAAATACTAATATCATAGCTCAATCGCAGCAAACTTAAAAATGTGCCTGCATTTATTTTACATTTTTTTTTCTTATTTATTTTTTTTAAAAATATATGTACTAATAAATTACTTTTTACTATATTTTTTTTTTAATCATAAAAAAATGAGCGCTAAGCATACATTGTTTCAGCCTGATATACAAAAAAATAGAAGAGTACAATTGATTAACTAAATATTTAGAGACATTCAACATATATCTTTAAAGATGTATGATGTGCGATTTCACTCGTACTACTGTCCAATAGGAGTACCTCCAAATTTAAATGATGTAGGCACTGCTTGTGGTGTGAAATTGTAACCTAAAATTATAATCAATTGGTGAAATTTAACTCTTGTATGCCCAATACCGTAAAAGGGAATAACGAGAGACAGCGAGGTGAATAGCGACAAAACGAATACAATCTTGTCATTATTTGTACTTATTGTACTTAATAGTTGATAATGATTCTATTTATCATAAGCTTGTATTGATAAATAAAAATAAATTAATTTAAAATAATGTTTAAACTGGTAGGATTATTAAAAAAAAAATTAACTGTGAAAGTTAACAGTGAAAGTGTACAAAACTTTTAGGTTAAGATCTTTCGGAATTTAGTTAAATTGTATTTGCGTTCAGAAGGACAGTGAAATTCATATCTTAGTTCCTTTATTTGTTAAACGGTATATTTTTTATAAAAAATATATAAAAAGTGGTAGGGACATGGTAGAGACAAATGAGGGGTAATAAGGGACAGATATCAGGGGCGGATGCGGATGTCATTGTGGTAAATAGAAACGCAAAGGGGGTTAATAGGGATAAATGAGGGATGATTAGGATTTGACGTATATAGAGCTGACTAAAATAAGTCATTAAAATTCAAAATAATTATAATTCAAATTTATATTCCTAAAAAGAATATTACAAATTTACCTATTAGAATTCCTAAAAACTAAAACTACTTAGCAAAAAGAAAATTCAACAGCTTTATATAAACTTCCTATTGACCTCACATTCGTCCCTATTGACTCCAAGAGCAAGGTAAATAGGAATTGCCGTATTTTAGGATTTTGTGGCTAAATTAAAAAAGAAAACGAATTTTCAAAATAGTGAAAATAAAGAACAAGTTACCGAAACCAAAATTAGTCGTTTCTATATCATCTAGTAAAAAAATGTATGAAAATCGAATGCAAAGGTCAAAAATGCCCCGGCTTATCTCATTTTACGGTACCATAAAAGACAAATAAATAAATCTGTGAAATTAATTAAAGGTGTGTTGATCTCTTGTGACATGTTTCAGTTCAATATGACCATTATCAAACAAATCAAAATTTTAAAAACAATTTGAATCGAAAAACTCACCCCCACTTTGTTCAATTCGTTTACTTTCTAACGCAGCTTTTCGTTGATCTGCTCGTACTAATGCTTCTTGTAATGATTTACTTTGATTCTCATTTAAATGAGACGCTAGTACCTGATACCACTGTGGTTCTTGCACCTGAAACAATTAATACATTGTGATGTTTCTACAGCACCCTAGCATACTGGCGAAGGGTTAAATAAAACAGTGAGTCTGTATACTCACTTGCATATTTGTCAGTACTTCTTTAAATACCACATATTCATCTACCGGACAATTTTCGTCGTCCAGTGGGGTGGTATAACCTTCCATCATTGTATCATCATCACCCTCCTCATCTAAATTATCATAATCTTCATCATCATCCTCCGATTCCGTGTCGCCACCTGAAGGTTCAGTTGTAATAGCGGTACTAATAGGAAATCGTGATTTGTTACCTGCTCGGTTTATTTTCTCACTGAGTCGTTCTAAATATTCTTGACTACGTTCGTCTAATTCATCTTCATCAGACGATAAGACATCTAAAAATAAATAAATAAATAAATATAAAATTATTTTATCTCATTGGACTTTATTAGTTGTTTATGGATTCTATATCATGTAGAGATGTCGATTCTCCAAAAAAAGATCAATTTTTGGATCGATTTAAATCGAAATAAAAATCGATTTAAAAAAATATCGGCAAAAAAAAAAAAAAAAAATCGGTTCTGTCATATCGATCTAAAAATTCGAAATTTTGAAAAGTTTAATAAAATTAGCTGATAATTTTTGTTAAGGGACTTAACTGATAGTACATGGGTAATGCCGTATAAAAACGCCTTACATTATATTTGTAAAGGCGATGAGTTAACTTTTCAATTATAATTATAGCAAATAACACAATTAAATATGTAGGGCGAATACCACGGAATGAACCAAGTTTATTCAAAAATTTCAAACAAACGGACAAAAAAATGTTTTCTAAATAAGTCGCTTTTGTGGGAAAGGGATCGTTTGCCAAATAGGTGGCCTTCCTTCCATTTGTATTAATAGTCTTCTATTGGACAAGATAGTGCGTATAAGTATGTAGTTATACAGAGCCATATCGTCGGCTTAAGTAGAAAAGTGCCTAACTCCATTTTAAAAAAATAAATGAAATTAGCCTCTAAATATATTATATTTAGAGGCTAATTTCATTTTAAAAAAAAAAAATGGAGTTAGGCACTTTCCTCCTTAAGCCGACGATATAAGGGGTTCGTTGATAACAACAAGTAAAAACTAACAGTTAACAATAACGTTTTTGGTGTTTCATTTCAACACATGTTTCTTTGTAGAATTATAAAATGAAATTATTTTTGGAAAAAATCGGTTATTGATATCTTACTTTTAATAATCGATTCAAATGAAAAAAATCGAAAAAAGAATCGATTTTTTAAGCTTCGATTAATTGATTTAAAATCGACATCTCTAATATCATGTGTACGCAACCAACTCGATCTTATTTTTCTTGTTTTTGAACTTTACCACTACTACTGTCCTTACTGCTTTTCCCATCCATTGCTAATAACCTTTCATAAAATATAAATTAATAGTATACAGAGTGTACAGGAAATAGTTCTCAAGATTTTAAAAATGGCTCGTAGTATACCTGAATTTAACTAAATATTCTCTGACGTCATTTATATAGTTCATAAGAAAGAATATTTACTTTTTTTAGGGGGAGGGCAGAAAACATACATATCCTTTCTGAAAAAAAATTTTTTAAACAACCTATTAGGAAATCGAATTGAGGCGTGGTTTTATGTTTAGTCTACCCGTACTAATTGTTCCATTCTTCAATAGATGGCTAAACTTGACAGCTAACGAAATGATAGCAATTTGGAACTGGCGATGCAAAGATTTTCACTCGCGCAACTGGTGGTGAAATTAGAAGTTGAATAAAGTAAATACGTTAAGAGTAACGTATACTCCTAATTGGCGATACAAAATCTAACAACCCCCACATAATTTGCATAATACTTATATTTTTGTCGACAATTAAACATATATGTATATGTTTTACTTGATATAGTTTCTAATTTTAACACCAGAGGCGTTTGTGTTATCATTGCGTCGCCATATACCGGGTGTCCCAGTCGGATGTATACATATACGATTTACATGTTAATTGATAACATTGGATTCCCATAAGGAAAAAGTTATGTCACAAGAGTGCTTTGGATAAACGTATTTATATTTTTGGAAATTTTCTTTTATAAAATAATTTTTTCCACCAAATTATCTGCACTATTTCTTCAACAGAGTATTCTTCCCGTATTTTTATTATTTTAATATTTATTTCCAAAAAAAATTAAAAGATGCCTTTTGAATTTACAAAAAATGACACAATTATTTATGTGAAAAGATGAATTGCTTGAAAATTGCGACATTTATTTCTTTATTTTACTACATAATTGCTGTTAAAGCGATATATTAAATTGATATTATTAGTTTGTTCAAAGCACTCTTATGACATAACTTTTCCCTTATGGGAATTCAGTGTTATCAATTAACATGTAAACCGTATACTTTATATATATATATATATATATATATATATATATATATATATATATATATATATATATATATATATATCAAACATTTTTTTCTACATAATCGTGTTTTACGGGTCCGAAAACGGATAGCGCCCCTACTCTCGCCGTTCTTGTCGTATAGGCTGTATAAGTCTAATTTTTTCAAGGAAAAATTCGACTAAAAATCCAAAATTCCTACTTTATAAATAAACAGTAACATTAATAACATTTTTAAATTACTTAATATTTATGTATTGCATTTGTTAAAAAAAATATGTTCATTTTTTTTTAATTTTTAAAATTACTATACGCCTGCTTGTATTAGAATAAAGATAAAGCATTTAAAATACATTTAACAATACTACTAAATTTCGATGTAAAAATGGGACAAGTGGGGGGAAAAGTAATGTGGAATCCCTAAAAGGCACTAGCTGGATACTAACTCAATAGATGTACAAAATTGCAGCCCTCTAGGTTTCCTTAGAGAGTCTCTAGACGTATTAGAAAAAAAGCAAAAAAATCAAGGAAATATTGGCGTAAAAATCGTGGGGATAAGGGTTAAAAGTTAAAACCTCCAAAAAGCAGTGGCTGGCTATTAACTTAACCTGTACACAAAATTTCTATATATATTAGGTTGTTCGGATCAAACCCGTCCATACAGAATCTTGAATAACAGACATAGTTTTCATATGTTAGTCTGTATATTTAAGGATCAATTAGATGTAGTCACCCTGCGCATTTATAACAGCTTTCCAGCGCTCAGGTAGTTTTCTTACTGACTGGTACCTTCCATGTTGATTGCCATCCATTATTTCTTTATCCAAAGCTTTTCGTAGGCATCAGCTTCAGGGTAAGCAACGCCACAAATTCTTCTCTTAAGCTGATGAAAGCAACCGTAATCGCATGGATTTAAGTCGGGGGAATAGGGTGGCTGGATCCAACGCTCAATGTTATGTTGGTCTTAGCGATGGACTACAACGGCATATTCTACTATGAATTACTGCTTCAACATGAAACTGTAAATCATAGTCGCTATATCTAATTTTTGAACCATCTGATGGATCAATGGGGCAAAAATTACGAGCAATCAATATGACTGTTAGATGACAACGCAAGGGCTCATCGTTATTCATCTGTGGAGACCTGGGTGGATTAACATAACATTGAGCGTTGGATCCAGCCACCCTACTCCCCTGACTTAAATCTATGTGATTACGGTTGCTTTCATCAGCTTAAGAGAAGAATTGGTGGCGTTGTTTACCCTGAAGCTGATGCCTACAAAAAGCTTTGGATAAAGAAATAATGGATGGCAATCAACATGGAAGGTACCAGTCAGTAAGAAAACTACCTGAGCGCTGGCAAGCTGTTATAAATGCGCATGGTGACTACATGTAATTGATCCTTAAATATACAGACTAACATATGAAAACTATGTCTTTTATTCAAGATTTTGTATGGACGGGTTTGATCCGAACAACCTATTATATACGATCTTTTAAAGACTTAAAATATTATATTCTTTATCAAAGGAAAAAGAGACAGAACATTTAGTACGTCAACCTTTCACCAAAACCGCTGGCATGGGATGGCAAACTATACATTCTATTAACTACTTAAGATAAAAAAAGTAAATAAAATAATAAATACATATTCCTGTAACCATAAATTTTAAACATATTAGATATTTGAATTTGTTGTAATAAATTTAATGCTTCCATACTTGAGTTTCCCGAGTCCCATAAAGCCACACTTTGAGCTAGGTAATATAATTTACCTTCACCTTCTTCATCATCTTCTTCATCGGACGATTCTTCATCTAATTCACGTGCTCGAGCCGCGTACGCTCGTTGAAGTCCTTCGAATAATAAAACTAACGACGGTAAAATTCGTGGGGCTAAATCAGCTAGTGCTGCAGGTCGTTGATCTACTGGTAGGGCTAATAATCGACATAATCCCAAAACACAAATCTAACAAGAAAAGTTAATTAATATTCGTCCAAATTAAAAAATCAAAGGGAGTTAAGTTGATACATTACCTTGCGATTATGAATTCCTAAGAAGCAGTCTGTGTCATGTAACCACTGTTTTAAGAAATGAGCAGTAATCGATTCGCCGGGATTATTAGGAATCGGTAGTTTTTCTAGTACGTTTAATGTCAACGAAGGTTCAATATAAATAGCTGCTATTACAACCTAAGAACAAATATATCTCTTAATTGATTGTCCTGAAATCCCTTACAACCAATATTGAACAATAAATACCTGTAAACACATTGTTCTAAGTTCCGAAGTCCAAACTTCTCTTGTCAATCGTCCTAAAGCTAACTCCAAGAAGGATGGTATACAATTTGATATTCTTGTTCCACATTGCAGAATCATCACTTCTAATAATTTTGCTGCGTAACATTCAGACTCTTCGGCTGGCTCGCCGGTTAAAATACTCCTGCACATATTGAATAAACCACCAACTCGTCTTTCGGCATCGGCACCTGATAACAATGCATCAGTGTCGACAGTGACATAGTTATGTAACGCTGGCATCATATCTGCGAAATAGTCGTACCCGTCTTTTTGGAATACCTAAAGAAGTAAACAGCAGACTTAATACAAATACTTTTTCTAGTACCTTTTTTTTGTACAGGGTGTTTAATACAGCCTTGGCCAAAAGTATAAGGCACCCCCATAAAACACGTGTAACTCATAAATTAGTTTAAAAATGACTTATCTGTTTAATAATAGAATGAAAGGCAATTTATTTGTGTAGTAGAGACAGAAACAATTCTGTTTGAAAATGAACTAACAGTTCGAAACAATATTGTCACAGTTTCAAAAATAAAAGTGGTATTTTGCAAAGTAAAGTATTTGTTTATTATTCAATTCTTTTTTATGAAATTGTCAGAAATTATGCGGTCTGGTTCCTAGTAGTGATGTGCCAAAAAGAACAGAACTGTTCTTTTGAAACTGTTCTTTTGTTGGAACTGTTCCGTAAATGAACAGTTCCGCGATTTAGCCTGTTCATCTGTTCACCTGTGGTTCACTTGTTTATCTATTCATCTGTTCTGTGCTTTATTCATGTATCTGTTCAATTTGTAAAACTGTTCAGCGATATGTTGTTATAATATATGTACGTACATACGTATTCTCTGTTCTTTAAGTAGTTGGCCACGATGTGACTTTAATATTATAGATGTCTCCACTACAATAAACTCTGTTGGTAGATTTTTATTTTAAATTTTAACGGATATAACGAATAAAATAGCATTGTTTGATTTAAATTTTGAACTTAAATGATATATTATAATATAATGGTTATTGTCAGACAGACATTTAGCTATTCAGCATAAAATTCAACATTTTCTACGGAAGATTATACTAAGTAAACTATAATACTGCAATGGTACAAAAAATAAAAATTAATCTAGTCAGTTTTAGTGAAACCAAAAAACTAATCGATGGTTGATATCGTAGAAATAAATATATTATCCAGAATTAAATGTTTTGATAAAAAATGGTTGTATATTGGCAACTTCAGTTCCATCAGAATGAATTTTTCCAAAACCGGACACAATAATAAACGACCGAAAAAGTGGTTCGAAAACCAAATGTGTCCAAAAAATATTTTATTTTTAAAAAAAAAAAAAATACTAATGTCGTTTATTAAAAATGGAATTAAGAATTTATCTCCAAAAGTAACTTTTTAAATAATTGATGAATGTGTGAATTTAGAATAAAACATAACTGATATTTATAATTTGAGACTCATTATTTATTTTGCATATGCAGCTTGACAATTATTAATTTTATATTTTTTGTAAACGAAATTATTTTTGGGCACCAATAAAACTAACAAGTAAAGGTCCCGAGGCCGGACCTATCGATTTTGATGAAACTTAAATATGTTGTAGAACACTAAAAAATAAACGACACGTATTTTTTTTTATCTGCGGAAAAACGGTTTGAAGGGGTGAAATCGCCCTCCGAAAATTGGGGTAAAAATTTAATTTTTCAAATATCTCGAAAACAGTAAGAGATAGAGCAAAAGTTTAAATTGGCGATATTGCTATTTTTTAAAGAGCTATCTATTGATATGCAATTTGTTCAAATTACATCAACAGGGGTGGTTGGGGGTTAAAATTTGGGGGTTAATTTTGCAAAAAGGGGGTGAAAAATAAACAATATAAAAATTTTGTTTACAGATTTGAAATCTACGTCAAAAAATCTAATTGACCTGTTTTTGCTCAATATCCTAATATTAAGTCTAGGGGTAGTTAACTAGAGGGTGACTATGTCGAATAGTCGTACAATTTGGGTATTTCAAGAAGTTCTTCTTCATGGAAAATAGCTTAAGACAATTAGAATAATGTAGAAATGAAATTCTCGAATTCAAAATTGAGTTTGAGCAACATTGGAGAGGGGGTGAGTCACCCTCTTAAATTACATACTAGTTTACATACACTAATTTTTGCAATTAACACACTGACAGGGGGTAATAATGTCACAATAGATGGTTCTGAAGTTAGACTATCGTATGTAAGGTTTTTATTAGGTTTCGTTATTTTGGGTTAGGTTATGTAATTTTCGGTATCGATAATTTTCGATAAGGAAAACTATAATATCCATTAAAAAACAAACCTAACAAAGACTTACATATGATAGTCCAACTTCAGAACCACTTATTGTGACATTATTTTATCCACTATAAGTGTGTTAATAGCAAAAATTAGTGTATATAAATTAGTATGTAATTTAAGAGGGTGACTCACCCCCTCTCCAATGTTGCTCAAACTCAATTTTGAATTCGAGAATTTCATTTCTACGTTATTCTAATTGTCTTAAGCTATTTTCCATGAAGAAGAACTTCTTGAAATACTCAAGTAGTACGACTATTCGACATAGTCACCCTCTAGTTAACTACCCCTAGACTTAATATTAGGGCATTGAGCAAAAATAGGTCAATTAGATTTTTTGACGTAGATTTCAAATCTGTAAACAAAATTTTTATATTGCTTATTTTTCACCCCCTTTTTGCAAAATTAACCCCCAAATTTTAACCCCCAACCACCCCTGTTGATGTAATATGAACAAATTGCATATCAATAGATAGCTCTTTAAAAAAGAGCAATATCGCCAATTTAAACTTTTGCTCTATCTCTTACTGTTTTCGAGATATTTGAAAAATTAAATTTTTACCCCAATTTTTGGAGGGCGATTTCACCCCTTCAAACCGTTTTTCCGCAGATAAAAAAAAATATGTGTCCCTTAGTTTTTAGTGTTCTACAACATATTTAAGTTTCATCGAAATTGATAGGTCCGGCCTCGGGACCTTTACTTGTAAGTGAAATACCTAGTTGAATATATAACTAAAACGATGTCGTCCTACAAACTGTTGTTTGTATCATGAACAGTTCTCACTTAATGAACAGGTATGAGTATACATAAAACTGTTCTTTTTACAGAACTGTTCTCTTCGGAATTGTTCCGTAAAAAGAACAGTTTGGCACATAACTAGTTCCTAGATGGTCCCCTACAAATTTCATTGCATTTGGAGTAATATTATCCACGACACTACCATGAAATCCCATTAAATGTCAATATCTTATTTACTGCTAGTCCCACTTCGCTCAATTTTTTATGAATCGTTTTGTTTATTTATTTTAATTAATTTATATACCTATATTAAATTATAGAAAGATATATTGAGCATTAAATTACCAAGGTGCTTTTACGAGTACGAGTAAGCTGTGTACCACACCCCATTGGCAGCGTATTTTTTAGTTGCAATCCTAAACTTCTTTTTTTCTTGTAGCCACTTTAACTAACATCTACAAACGTTGTATACGTACCAATAACACAACCAAAACTGTATATCTTATTATCTAGGACAGGACTTCTTAAACTATGGATCGCGACCCCATTAGGGGTCGCTTAGCGAAATCTTGGGGTCATAGCGAAAATGTTTTTATATGTATGTATATATATATATATATATATATATATATATATATATATATATATATATATATATATATATATATTGTTGCTAAATCAATAAATCCTTATAAAATACTTATATCTCTATTTGGAGTCGCGAATGAAAAAAGTTTAAGAAGCCCTGATCTAGGAGATTCTTATACTTTTTACACTTATACTACTGGGTAGAGATGAGCTAAACGGTTATTTTCTAATAACTGTCATTGCAATAACAGTTACTGAAAAATAACTATTATTTATAACAGTTATTATAATAACATGTATGGTATTTGGATATTTTAACATATTGTAAGATATTCGATATGCGTATAAACGGTTCTGTTAGTGAAATATGCACAGATCTGTAATACTGACGAATACTAAATAATCTGCAATATCTGTTCAAATACTTGTCTATACAAGGATTTAGGCTTTATATACACAATTTTAACAATTTTATGGATACAAAATTACAAATACAAATAGATAACTGTACAATAGACAATAGTGCATTTTTAAGGGTTTTTTTAAATGTGCTACAATACAAAATGTGTAACTTGCCTGGGGCGTTATTATTTTGAAATTCTCCGTAGGTGGTTAAAATAAATTAACTGTGATCCTTGCTTTCGAATATATTAATATTGACCTATGTTATCGATATTTCCAAAGGAATTATTTAAGTAACCAGTTACTGGGTATTCCAGTTATTGACGATAACTGTTATCTTTCTATACTAGTTACAAAATAACAGTTATCGATATATCGATCATCTCTACTACTGGGAGACACTGTATAACACTTTTCTAATTACCTCAAAAAGAACATCGAGACATTTCCACATATCAGCAGATATCCTCCAACTGGTCATTTCGAAAATAAGATTTAGAGCTTCTTCATAAAATTCAATAACTGAATTTTGTAAGATATGACATATCACTTGCAAAACAATCGGTTCCAGTCCATTTAAAATTTCATTTTGTTGTCCAAACGCAATAACCAATGTTTCGATTGTATTCAGTAGTCCCATTGCCGTAATGGCTTTCTCATCGGTACTCTCATCTGATTCCAATAGTTGACTAAATGTGGTAGCTAAATGCGTACAAATTTCGATGGCGATCGGACACAATTGGTCTTTATACGTACAGACAATTTTTTGCATAACGCTAGTTAAATCATCATTTTCAGTTTCTCGTATAATCTGTAGCAGTTCCAATGTAACAGGTTTCACCTGCGGTTCCAAATATTTTTGCACACGTTCTTGATCTTTTAGCATACTTTGTAACGCAATAGCTGCTTCAACCTTTACCGGTAACTCGGGATCGGTCAACAGCGCGTTTGTGGTCAATCGCACGGCTTCAGCTAAATTGGCATCTTGATTCAATTTGAAAAATTGCAACGTCCAACAAGCTCGGGCTCTCATATGACCGAACGGGCTAGCAAATTCTGGGAAAACATACTGCGCGACTAACCCATCCAACTGTTGTCGATACTGAGGTTTTGATCTCAACGATTCTGCTAACGATCCCACGATATGGAGGGCGCCATCTTTTTGACGAGGCGGTGCAGCATTACCGGCTGAGAGCACTTCCATGGCTAGTTGCATACATTTTTGTAGCATGTCTTTACGTTTTCGGCAACATGATGTTAATAGTGTAGACGCTGCCGTCACTGGCGATATGTAGTCTTCGAATACGTCGAATTTAACACGAATGTATTCGTGCGGGTCGGTGTTCCACAATTCCTCGTCTTCGGCCGAATAGGACATCAATGGGAATATCACATCGCGTACAATTGTAAACATGTGTGGCTTCAAGAATTTCCACGTTTTCGCGTGACTGACTGCGTGATTGATATAATTCAACGATTGTTGCAGAACTCTTGGGGCAACATAAATTTTGTTTCTGTATTGATCCAAAATTTTTAATAATACTGTAAGAATGCCAATTGAAAATGTCTGCAGATACCACTCGGCAAATTCTTGGTATTCTTTAGTAACGGCGCCCGGTGATCCGTATCTTTCGTACATTCGATAAAGTATATGTAGCGCCCATTTCTTACATTTCCACCATGGCAGATCCGGGCGTTCATCTTCATCTATTCGATTGCATGCCTCGGGAACTGAACGATCCGCCACACAACGCACAATTTCCATCCATTGCGAAAATGTTTCTTTCGTAATTAGATCTAACGGTAATGTATACTGTGTTAACGCGAAAAATATTTTTAATATTTGTTTTTGCAGTAAGACAGAATTTTCTGAATCATCCGGTAAAAGTCTTACACACAATTGATAAATCATTGGTAGTAATAAATTCATTGCTTCGTTTAAAGGAGCTCTATCACTTGCTTTTTTAAATTCAAAATTTTTTACTAAATGGTATAAACAAAGTAACGCCCCCGGCCATAAATTTGGATCCGGATTTTGTAAAAATATACTAATTTTGTCTACGATTTGTGTCCATCGTGCTGGGAAATCATTTTTTACTATGGTAGTAACACAAACGGCTAATTGGACACGTATCAATTCCGGGGCATGGATTACCGCTTCCACAATCGAGTCTCGAACTGTTGATCGATCCTGTTCGTGTATACTGAATGGAACGGGCTTTCCAGGCGCTTCTGTTTCACGTTCATTCCAATTTTGGGTTATCAAATTTTTTAAATATATGACCGCAGCTTGACGGATCGGCATTTCCAAATCATTCATCATGACAATATGAAGTAATGTTGGTGCAAACCCAATAATTTTGTGTATCTGTAAACAAAGAAATTCGAATTTTCAATAAAAAAAAATTCCTTTGACAGCACATTATAATATAACCACATGTTTTTTTGACGAACCTGACTAAGCTGTTCTTCAGCTTGTTGCCGTTGGTTTGGGTCTATTGTGGCTTTTAATAGTTCTATAAGTTTTCGCGTATCCATTTTGCACAATTAATATAATAATCTTACATACACAAACTTCAAAACTTAATTTTCCGGCCTTTTACAAAAATTTTGGAACTGCTATTTGTTCAATGTGCAGCTGTCACGTGACCAGTAACATGTCGACAAGACTTTATTGCAATGATTGAAATAAAATGTCCCTAAAAATTTAAATTTGTGAGATAAGATTTTTGTATTTTTTCTCTTCGATATTTGATTAATTTTAATTCGGATAATTAATTTCAAAAATTTATGCATATATATTTTAAAATATTGGAAAGAAACAAAATATTACATATTTATTTAAATTAATATGTGCAAAAGCTGATATTGTACATTTGTATAGTATTATGGAGGGTTTATAGATGGTTTATAGGGTCTGTACTCTGTAGGTTATATTGAAAGATTGGGCAATATATTGTGCAATACATAAATTTCATTATTATGTCTATAGGTATTATCGGTATTACTAAGAAATTTTACTTTATTTTAATGCAAGATATCAGTTTATTTATAACTTTTGGTTAAATTGAGTATGCTAAGCTTATCTTTTTTAATTAAGGTGACCAGACGTCCCGATTTTGGCGGGACAGTCCCGCTTTTTGGAACTGCCCCGCGTCCCGCCGATTTTTAAAAATGTCCCGCTTTTATCTGTATTTCTTATTTTAAATGTAATTGAAGTTTTTTTTTTTTTGCTCATCAGTTATTTTTTAAGAGCAATTTCTTATTTTAATTTGAATTAACGTTTTCTTTTTTGCTCGTCAGTTACTTTTTTAAGAGAAAGTTTGAAAAAAAGGTAGGTAAAGAAGAAAGATTTTCTTCTTTTCAAGCAAAGGGTAGCGGCGGCATTTTTCACGGTGCCTTTCATCCCATTTGTCCCGCTTTGTCTCAATGAAAATCTGGTCACTTTAGTTTTAATACACTTAATTTATTGCACAGTTTCTCTAATTGCACAATATGATTGTCCAATATTATTGAGCGTCGTGGTGCAGCCTTAGTAGTTATCGTGGTTATATTTACACCTTTTTCACAATGGAATGAATCAGTAAATCGTAAACACTACATATTTGAATAAAATTATCATCTTGATATATATCACAGCTTTGATACAACAAATAATTTTGAAAAAATGAATTATCGATATTTCATTAAAAGAAAACTAAGTCAACTTGTAAATAAGTATGTGAAATTCACAACTACTAAAGTGAACAAAAATAAATAGAATCTTTATAAAAAAAATGTCTTATTTTAGATCTCAGTATAAACCTGTTATTGGGCTCGAGATTCACGCCCAAATATCATCCAAATCGAAATTATTTTCGGGCGCCAGTACAGCTTTTGCTGCGCCTGTAAATAGTAATGTTTCACTTTTTGATGCTGCAATTCCGGGGACTTTACCTGTTCGTAACATTTAGGATATTTGTAATTAAACTCGATCATATATTTGTCACTAAACTAAAATCCCATTACTGTTTTAGGTTTTAAATAGGTTCTGTGTTGAAGCTGCAATCAAAACTGCATTGGCGTTAAATTGTAAAGTAAATCCTGTATCAACGTTTGAACGGAAACATTATTTTTATGCCGATTTACCGGTAATAATTAAAGTTCCTTTTAAGATTTCAAAAGATAATTTACTAATACCCTCTCTCTCCAAAATCATTTTTATTTAATTGTTTTGAGATTCTCCCAGTAGTAAAGAATCTAGAAAATAATTTTAAACTCTCAAGTAAGATCACAAATCAATTCTAAATTTCGGCCATAAATCAAGTCTAAATTTCGACTACAAATCAAGTCTAAACACACTTTTTTCTTTCTAATCCTTCAAAAAGATTACTGTAATTACAATACTTATTCTCTAATGCAAGGGTTTTCAAAGTGCGACCCATGAACCAAATGTAGCTCGCGAACTCCAAAAATACAACCCGCGACCCTAGATCATCTACAATCTCAGAAAAATCAATAAATCTGACTAACTATATTAGGTATAGTTAAACATTTATCCACTGAAATGTAAAATGATTTTATATATCAGTGGTGTTCAATCTTTTTTACTATGCGATGAGTTATATTTTTCTATTATACTTTATTCAGCAATCTACTTCTACATAAATCAGGTTCTTAGGTCAAAATTAACAAATTCGTTTAGGAAATGTGATTTAATTTCTGCGTGTAATTTTTCTGGTATATTTACAATTATGATTTTGTCAAAAATCAGAAGAAAGCAGTATCGAAAACCTAACTTCAAATTTTATGTTTCTAACATCAAAATTACGGTTTTTGGAGCTTTCAAAAAGTTTGATATACGTAATGACATCATCAAGTTCAATTATTTTTTTCAAATTAATAACTATAAAAATGAGATGAATTAGATCTGTTGGAGAAATTTAGTTAATTAAAAGGCGAAATTTTTATTTTTCCGGTAAAAATAACCATGCAACCATGCAGAAAATCTGACATTATTCAGGTGTGATTTTTATGTTAGACTTATATCTCTATTTTTAGTTTGTAAACTAGAATAAAAGATCAAACAAAATTTCCCCCCTCCACCCCCAGAATTAGAAATATACAATAGATATTAGTTAATTTTAAACACCATATTTTCCGCGTAAGTCCCCCAAGAAGCTCCGCTGTATACGCCCCTGGGCTGGAATCATTTCCGTCATTAACTGGAATAACATTAGATTGTGTAATATGACTTGTCGTTTTCCGACCACTTGGCCATATAATGCAGATAAACATCGACCTTTTTTGAGTATTAGAGAAATGTTTAAAAGCAATTCTGTAACTCTAAATAGATCTCTTGGAGCCTAGAATCATTTCCATCATTAATTGGAATAGCATTAGATCGTGTAACATAATATGTCGTTTTCCAGCCACTTATCCAACCATGTAATGCAGATAAACATCGATACTTTTTTGAGCATTAAAAAATATTTTAATAAAAAACTATATAAAAAAGGATATAATTAAAAAATTGTTGACTGATCCCTTTCTTAATATACTTTTCTAAAGAAACACCATTCAGTTTGTATGTGATCATATGATCTAGATATAATGTATCCGATCAACCTTTTTGACGTAAAAATCTACTTCATAAATTTCTAACACTGACTGACTGACTGACAGACAACGCACAGCCTAAACCGTTGGGTTTAGAAGAATGAAATTTTGCACAGGAGTTCCCTATGTAACGTAGGTGAACACTAAGAAAGGATTTTTGAAAATTCGTCCCCTAAATGAGTTTAATAGGGGATGAAAATTTGTATGTAAATTCGTTATTGTTGAAGTTAGAAATATATAAAAATATGTTACTATAAAATAAATAATATCTTACTTAATGAATCTTTAACTTTGACTGACAGACACCGCACAACCTAAACTGTTGGGATTAGAAGGACGAAATTAAGCACAGGAGTTATGAAAATTGGCGTTTAGGCTTCTATTCATAAATAAAAGTAAGTTGTTTCTGGAAATTTAGTCCCTAAGGCGTTAAAACAGAAAATAAAAGTTCATAAGGGAAGTTCATCATTTTTGAAGTTGTAAATGTGGATATTGATTTAGGCTTTTGAAAAACATTAAAAGTGAGCAGAAAGTGAATACCTAATAGAAAAATGTTGTCGATGGGAAATCCCATCGGGTATACGGCTAGTATCTGTATAAATATTAATTTGCAGGGACTTAAACATAAAACACTATTTTTATAAAGACATGTAAAATCGTCAAAAAGTTTAGGACCATATCTAATAGTACTACATTTATTTTTTGGTCCTAAACTTTTTGACGATTTTACATGTCTTTATAAAAATAGTGTTTTATGTTTAAGTCCCTGCAAATTCGGCAAAAACGATGAGAGAGCGTTGATTTTAATATAGAATGAGAGCTTACAATTTCTACTTTCAGAATCTTTCCTTAAAATTTTTTTATGTTTTACTGTTTTTGGTTTGTGGTTAAAAAGGAACTTGATATAAGAATTTAAAATGGAATTTTTACGTTCAAAGCTCAGTATTAGCTTATTAGCTCGAAGGATTCTTTTCCAATTAATTTTAATATTATATTCAAAAAGATCACTTTTTTTCCTTTAATTTCGTTTTTTTTTTCATCGCCATATGACAATTTTTAACCGAGTTATAGTAATTCAAAGAGTAGAGCACACACTAAATTTTGACTGTTCATAACTTCGTAACTAATCATCGTACGAAAATTTTTCGGTGGTCGTTAGAAAGCTAAAAATGTGTTATTTAATATGATAGAATCGTTAATTAAAAGAAAACAATTTTTATCTATTAAAAAAATTATATTTCAATTTTTAAAAAAATGGAGAATATTCACTTTTACACTTTGATGGGACGTGATCGTCAAAGAAATGCCTAAATAATCTAAATAAGTGCATGGATTGGAAGCTAAAAGTGTAGTCAAATCGTATACACAACGTTGTTTAAATTAAACTTTTCATTGCATAGATAAAACCATTTAAAATAAAAAAAATTGAAGTGGTCTTAAATTTTCTGACGGGGATGTATCTGTTGTTAATATAGTTTCCATATTATTACTACGTCATGAGTTTAACTATATCTAGAGCTTTTTATTATTGTCTTATTAGAATACTTTTTATTAGGCTGGGTATCAAATAACTCAACAACAAAATCCGGTTGCATCAAATGGATTTATTGAATTCCCCGTGTATACCTCAAGTAAACAATCCAAACCATATTATAAAAAATCAGTTTTAAAACAAATACAAATAGAACAAGATAGTGGAAAATCATTACATGACGAAATCAATAAAAGGTACCATAATACTTATTAACTGTTCATTGTAAATCGTTTTTATCATTTTTGGAATTTTTTAGAAGTCTTATCGATCTCAATAGAGCTGGTGTACCGCTACTTGAATTAGTATTTGAACCCGATTTATCAGATGGCGAAGAAGCGGCAGCACTAGTAAAAGAATTATCTCTTATTTTGTTGTCTTTAAAAACGTGTTCTTGTAAAATGGAAGGTACTTGAGTAGCCCTTTATTTCTCAAATTAAAATTATTAATACAATTTTCCTTTGTAGAAGGTGCACTTAGAGTTGATGCAAATGTTTCAATACACATGGAAAATGAACCACTTGGACCCCGTACTGAAATAAAGAACATTGGTTCAATTCGTGGCGTAGCCGCTGCAATTTCCTACGAAATTAAACGACAAACTGAAATTGTTAAAGCGAAACAGAATGTTGTTAGTGAAACTCGAGCTTGGAACGCAGAACAAAAGATCACAGTACCAATGCGTGAGAAAGAAGAAAGACAAGTAATTTCATATATACACTTTATTTAATCTAGAAAAGTTTTGAATGAAACATAATGAAATGTTTTTGAAGAAAATTGTATTGGCGACGCAAAGATTACGCGAGCGCCTCTGGCCTTTGTTAAATTAGAGGCTGTATCAAGTAAAATTTTTTATATACCGTAAAACCGTCTAGACCCGGACACTTTGCACCAATCTTCAATTTAAATAACTACTACATTAATCTGCAACAATAAACATTTGTCTTGACGTCATTAGAGAGAGAAAAACATCCTCTAAACAGCTGTACCAATAAAAACTACGGATTTTAACATTTACTGTCTCATTTTACAGGATTACTATCCTACAGTTTTTCAAAGAAATAAAATGTGTGTCTAACTTAGACATCTAATTTTCGTCATAATTGTTATATTGTTTTAGTTTTGACATGTAGTGTTAAAAGTTTTCCTCTAAGCAGCTGTACCAATAAAAACTACAGATTTCAACATTTACTATCTCATTTTACAGGATTACTATCCTACAGTTTTTCAAAGAAATAAAATGTGTGTCTAACTTAGACATGTAATTTTCGTCATAATTGTTATATTATTTTAGTTTTGACATGTATGTGTTCGGAATTTTATCGCGCATCATTTAATGATGGTTGAAGTTATATTCGATGTATATATAAAAAAATACATGCTATATATGTATATCCGTTTAGACCCAGACACATCAGTTTATTACACTATGGCCGCGATTCGCACCAGTTGTAACTCCCACTGTCCATACGTTAATATTTCCCCCA
Organism: Brachynemurus nebulosus; assembly: GCA_035578155.1. Lineage (NCBI taxonomy): Eukaryota > Metazoa > Arthropoda > Insecta > Neuroptera > Myrmeleontidae > Brachynemurus > Brachynemurus nebulosus. The sequence goes on along the minus strand of JAPWDM010000004.1, from coordinate 28,552,756 downwards.
GAATTACGCGGTTTATGCCTCCTTCTGGTGTCATATCATATGTTTACTTTATAGAGAGGCATACTATGCATTGCCCCCTCTCTCTTCCCACAAAATATTTTGAAGTCTTTGACAGGTTCAAAGACATCAGACGATATAAAATACTGTCCTAACCCCGACGGGAGAGGTTAGTTTGCATGTTATTACATTATTTAAGTAAGTGTCCGGGTCAAGACGAATTTGGGGTGTAGACCCGGACACTTACTAATTATATTTTATTTTTTTTATTTTTACTTATAATGAAACAAATGGGTCAGGGATATAACAAATAATATACGCTCTTTCTAATGGTAATACTTTTATTGATGATATCTATGAAGGAAACATGTATAAACATAAAACTATACCAAAAAATGTAAAAAAGTGTCCGGGTCTAGACGGTTTTACAGTACGTTTAACTGTCGACAGAAATATGTATTATACAAATTATGTGCGGGTTACTAGTAGATTTTATATCACCAATTAAACGGATACGTATATTTTTACTTGATACTTATTCTAATTTCATCACCAGAGGCGCGAGTGAGAATCTGCATCGCCAATATATATGTAATTTATTCCTGTACTTGCGAAAAGCCGAATAGTGTATTCCGTGCAATTAGTTGTTTTTATGGAATTGATAGTTTATGAGAATAGACAAAGTATTTTTCCTGACGAATAAATTTTATTTCTAAAATAAACCATAATTATCGATTTCAAAACGATCGTATCTTTATTTTAGCTTATTCTTTTTCTTTCAGTAATTATTAGCGGTATTATTTATTATAAAATAAGTAGATAATATGTAAGTCAGAATATTACTTAAATATTATTGTCAATTTCTTTTCCACCGTTCAGAGTATATAAATCGTATTTATGAATACGTTAACAAAATTTTCCTGTGCTTATTCGGGTGCAAAAATTGTAATATATTTTTCAATTATTATTTCTTCCTACTTCTTTAATTTCTAAAACTCATTTTTTTAAATAATTACCAAAATACCCGTTTAACATAACAACCAAAGAAATTATGTAAGAAAAGTCAATTCTGATAATTTTCCTTCAGTCTACACTCTATTCTCAATGTTCATGATTTTTTCAAAATTTTTTAAATGTATTTTTTGGTGATAAAGACTGGAGATAGCAATTTTTAAACATCTCTTCTCCCCTATAAAAAACAAATAAAAAATACATCATATGAAGTGTCTAATTTCGAAACCCACTATACAACATTTTTAAAGAAAATGAGATAAGAGTGCTAAATGCTTTAACTGTTAGTGCTTTAACTAAATATGTATATTTAAAATTTTTTTTGAAAATGTATAGTGGGTTTTGAAATTAGACGATTCATATATATTGTTGAATTTGTACATCAGTAAATTTTCATTTGATACCCTCAAAATTTCACCGAGAATCAAAATTTTGAGCTGATGAGCAAAAAAATGCGCTTTGTTTTGAATTTTACGTGATCTTGAAACACCAATGCTAAACTTTTTCCCAAATATAGCATCGACGACAAAAAAAAAAGAATAACTTAAAACTTAAACAAAATAAAATTAATAGCTCCAAAAGTCCTACAGCCGGACATTTTCTATCCGACCACACACACAGGGCCGGCCCGGACAAATTACGTCATAATCGGACTGTCCGATCCAAAACCAAACGGTTGGCAATCCTGTCTTCGTCCTAATTTTCAAATTTTACGTAATTTCAAAGAAAATTGTTTGTTTATAATAGACGGACGGATGTACGAACACCGAAGTGATTCCATAAATGTTCTGCTTTGTCAATTTTGTACAGAATTATCAGAATAATATAAATTTGTACTATTTGATTTTTTTAGGATTATCGTTTCTTCCATGAAATTAATTTACCACCCTTACACTTAAAAATGCCTAATATGTATGAAGTATTTGGAGAAAAGTTAGTTGATGTAGCAAGTATAATGAACAGTTTGCCAAAATTACCAGCAGATAAAAGACTACACTTAATTGACCACTTTAAATTATCTCCAATTAGTGCAATTATCCTTGTAGTAAGTAAAAATGTTTTTAAAAATTCATACATTATCCCCAAAACTATATAAAATATAAAAGTGTACCTAATTTTGTGGTTGATAATGAAAAGGGTGCTCAACAAAAAACAAAGAATACATTCTTTTTTAAATCTTACTTAGGTTTCAAGAATTTTAACGATGCAAATATCCGCACGTATCTTAATTTGAAGTTACCTTACTGAAAAAGTCACTATATGTGAGAAACTAACTGAAATATAAAAAAAAAAATACCGTCAGGGGGACTGCCGACAGAAGTGAAAACTTAAAACTGTGAAATAACAGATATACACAGCACTAATGTTGCACAACACGTCACCCTTATAGTCACAGATATACTGTTGTTACAGCATGTCGGTCACTCGAACTCACAAGATTTTACCCATCCAAATACAGTGTGTTGGTGTATATTTGTATACGTGTACACATCATACTCATAGTTACAGATATACTGTTAACAGTAGCATGTCGGTAACGTGAACCCATAAGATTTTTCTCCACCAAAAATCGCTCAACGCGCCTAAAGAAGGTTTCACTTCAAAAATTGTATTCTTTCTTTTTTGTCCAGCACATCGAGATCTATAAAAATCCACTTTCAAAACATTCTCGTAAAGATACTCTCCAATTTTTCAGAATGAAAGCAAATTATATGACTATTTTTATAATATTATGGGCAATGCAAGAAGAAATCCACAGAATGTTGCAAATTTATTGATAACTGAATTTCTTGGAGCTCTACATAAAGCAAATTTGTTGCTACACGAATGGTACGCAAAATAATTCTAAAATTTTTGATTCAATTTTATATAAAATTTTATTGTTTTATAGCGCAATTCCTAGTGAATATTTGGGTGAACTTATTGATATGCTTGAAGAAGAATCGATTAATTTATTAACAGTGCGGAAAATCCTAAAAGAAATCATTTCAGGAAATAAATTATCACCTAGTGAATTAGTAAAGCAAAATAATTGGTTCCAAATTGATGATGATAGTGAAATAGAACGAATTTGTAAGAAAATTCTTGAAGAGAATCCAGATTTAGTGGAACAGTATAAATCAGGGAAACAAAAATTGTTTAAAGCTTTACTTGGTCAAGTTGCTAATTCGACGCAAAATAGAGCTAATATGTCAAAAGTAACAATTAAATTAAAAGAACTTCTGACTAAATAGAAACTTTTACCTGAAATATTTTTTATAAAAACATAAAATATTAGTAAATTGTAAATAAAATTTTGATAAAATAAAAAAAAAAATTGAAATACTTGAAAAAATTCTAATTTTTGAAACGTTAACCCATTATGACACTGCATCTGATTAATCATATATACTGATCTAATCATTAACACCTTTAAAATGGCTTGTCAAACGAATGATTCCTGTTCAGTATGCCTTCATTAAAAATATTACCCAAATAAACTTGAAGTCAGACAAAAATGAGACAAATCTCATCAGTTAATTCGTATTAGTTAATTACAGCCAAGGAGCCAAACTACTATATGATAGTTAGCATTCCGGCTGTCGCCAGAATTTTACGTCATCAAACTTGGCAGGAAGCATCCCCACTTTCTGTGGTTATATATAGAGTTATATACATATATATATATATATATATATATATATATATATATATATATATATATATAGTTATATATATATAGTTATATATATATATATATATATATATATATAGTTATATATATATATATATATATATATATATATATATATATATATATATATATATAGTTATATATATATTTAGAGTTTGTATTTGTATGTATGTGTAGTGTAGCGGATGTTAGTATGTGTGATATTCGGTGGGTATCTAACGAGAGGTCCAAGGCTCGACAACGGTACGTACACATAATGTCTGGTGTAATATGTATGTATTCTAGGCGTACGTATGCATGTATTACATTGTTGCAAGTGGTTGATAAACAATGACCAACAATCAATATTCGCGATGTCTGCACCGCTACAAGTGGTGCGCACGACTGAATCACCTAAGCTGTGACAGACCAACAAATGACTCCAAGCGAACTACACTTTTTTATTTTAATTTGCTTCTTGTGTTTCATGATTACAGCGTTAATGTATTAAAGAGTTAACTATTCACAGAATCGTTTATAGTAATATTTGTAACCATGAAGGCTAAATAAAGGAATTGCTTTTTATCTTCGAAATGAATATTGGTGTTTTCTGACAAATTGCCTACAACCTCATTTTCTGAATTACCCGTATACATTCAAGTGACGTATTACCACTAGAGGTATACGTATAGAAGATATTTCTATCACATCAATTACACGTATGTGTAAATAAACGCCCAAAGACAGTTTCAAATTTCACCACTAGGGACGCAAGCTCAAATTTTAACGTCGCTAATGTCATTAATGAGCGTGTTATAATGAGTTAAAATCTGAACTAATTCAACACTTTTCAGTCTGATAGATAACACATATGTGTGATGGCCAGAATAACGGTAGAACCAATCGCGATCAGTGATCACATGCTATCGCGGACGGGCGATAAGATGGATAACACATTTACAGTGTAGTGAGCACTCTTATCAGTGTCACATCGCACCGATCGCTCAGTGTACGCTTTATACGGAATGGGATATTTGACAATTTTTTAAAAACCATCTTAGTGTGTTTATTACTTCTTACTAAACTCATAATACACATTTTTAAATTATTTTGTACTATATTTTTAATAAAAATCACCGATAAAATTTCAGTTTTTAAAAAGATCGCCAAAACGATACGTTCTGTCTCTTTCAAATCGTATGACGTCATTGGCTCTAAAATATTAAGTAGTAGTAATAGGTCTAGTAATGAAAATTTACCTAATAAAAAATTTCTTTCATAGTTACCAAAAAAGTAAACAATTTTTTCCTAACTACAATATAATACCTACATATTCGAACGAGCTTGTGACGTAAGCTGCTTTTGCTTGATATTTTTGATTACGTTATTTTTAACGTAAATTTTGTAATTTTATTTAATTAAAATTTTTATATTTTTGAATGAAATAACCTGTAAAAAAGCAATATTCAGTATCATTATGACTCGAGTAATTATTTAAAAATCAAAATAGATATTTTTTCAACTACTGTCAAATACCCCATTGTTGACACGGTACAGCGTTACTGCGTCTTAAAAATATTGTCGACCCCTGGGGAAGTTTACTGTGTGAAACACGGACTGTATAAATTTCTAACTTTTAGAATCCACGAATTGTGAAAATATATCATCAAACCATGAAACCTGAAATCGAAAAACTTCTGAAATCTAGTGATAATATCGGATTACTTGTTAATTGTTTTATAATCTTTAAATAAATGTCTTATAAGGTTCTATAAAATAACAAAAATAAAAATAAATAATTTGGAAATAAAATTCTTTACATTTTCTTCCATTTTATATTTATTTAAAAAAAATACATTTCTAAATACAATCTTCATAGACGTTAAGGGAAACAATGGTAGAGTTTAAAATGAAAATAAAGAAAAATTATCACAATCGATTACTTAATCGATAAAAATATTTTTAAATCAAATAAAAAGTTTAGTAAATTTTAAATATCTGATTATTGTTCACTGATTTTCTTACTTTTGAAAGAGGAAGACGATAATTTATATAAATTTAATATGAATTTGTGCTAATTTTTATAATTATCTTAAATAAATACTCTAATAAAAAAAGAAAAGAAAATGCTTACTGATTTGAACGTTTTCGAAATAAAACAGGAATGTTTTGCAATCATGTTTTAAAAAAAAATATTGTTAGAACTTTTTTATTTTTTGATGTTGGAAACGATTATTGAAATATTCCTTACGCAATTCGTTGTAATAATGTTGTTCTGGTATTTCCAACAGTACTAGAAAGAACATTTCCAACGTGAGCTATCGTATCCTAGAAGCCATTTTATTTTTGAAGTAAAAAAATAAAAATAAACTCAATACAAAAATATTTAAAAACAACTCAAATTTAAATCATTTACTTTTTTAATTTACTATAAATATTTGCTTTAAAATTTTTAAATGTAAAATATCACAAAAAAACCTGTAGAAGAGACTTTTTAAATGGTATATCGTTTAAAAACTATGTTAGTCTAATATAATATTTGATACTTTAAATACCACGCTAATTTTACATGGCTTACCCGTGATGTCAAGATAAATTAATTTTTATATAACCGGCGATAGAAATTTAGTGACGCGCAGATGTAATTTGTATAATACATATTTCTATTACCAATTAAATGTAGACATAAATATTCTACCTGATACAGCGTCTAATTTTCCGATTAGAAGCACGCGCGTGATCTTTTCGTCACCAATTATACTGAAATATTATTCACAAGAGACAAAAGTGTTTGATTATATTAAAGAATTTGAAAATATTTAAATTAAATCATTATGTGTCTCTACTTTTCTAATAATCTTGTCTTCGCCGGTCATTGCTTCGGTGACCCTCATGGTATTCAAAGGTTTATAAAACGTTGCACTTAATTCATATTTTTTTCAATGTTAAAATAATCTAAAAATTAGAAATAATTTTATACATATGTAATAGCTTTATAGCATACATCTATTCAATTTGTTATCTACTGGAAAATTTTACAAAGTGAACGAAAAGTGAAACAAAAATAATATTCATTTTTTTTACTATTTAAGTACATAATAATAAAGTTTTTCCCTTTAAGGACCTACAAATAAATAGAAAATATTTGCTAGCACATTGGTTAACGAATATTTTTTATTTTTTTTATTTATTTGTGGGTTCTTAAGGGAAAAACTTTATTATTATGTATAATCCAGCCCACATTACAGCTCATTATAGTGATTCAACTATTTAAGTAGTTAAAATTAAAAATAATTAACTAAATTTCGTGAAAAATTTATGAAAATTTTATTGATTAATTTAATTACTTTAATGAAAACTAATTTAGCATTGATTTATCGTTCTGATCAGAAGTTTCATATTTATTGTAAGTTACTTTTATTTATTTTTAATTAAAAACTAATGCTTTTCTATTCGATAAGTAAGGATTAACCACTATTTTATAGTGTTATTGATAACAGATTTCACCTTCGACAGTAAATTTAAAAAAAAATAAAATAAAATAATAATTTTAAATATTATAGAAACAAAACTCAATTATAAATGTTCAAATGCAATATTTTCAAATTATCTTAAAGTTTTTTAACTCGATACCAACAGAGCAGCTAATACGTATACACGTATAGTATACCTATATTGGTGAGTTATGAAGATTATTAGTACATTCGCCGTGTTTGTTGCTGAGTTTTTCTGCTCAAAGTGAGATGTTAGCGCATGCGCAAGAACATTTTTATGAAGTACGATTCCATAAAAAAGGTCTTGCGCATGTGCCAACAGCTCACTTTGAGAAAAAAAACTCAGTAACGAACACGCCGATTGTCTTAGTGACTAAACCGAATTATCGTGAGAGAATTTAGTAACAAAACAGAGCTTGCATCGTTACGAATCAGAGGGCTCTGATTCAAAGAAATTAACACGATTTTCTCTGGTTTTTCACGGTATAAATTCTTAACTTCTGAAGCACATTCATTCTCCATTAAAACTCCATTACAAAACGTTTTGTAACAAAATTCTTTCACGAACACAATAAGTGACTCGTCTCTTCAAATTGTGTGAAGCTTTTTAACCGTAAATATATTTTTTCTGAAATTAGGCAAAATCTGAAATTTTTTCTAACAAAACTATTTTTTGACAGAATTACCTTAATTTAATTATTAAAGGCGTTAACTTACCCAGACACATTTTTGAATACCGCTAAGCACAAAAATAACTTTTAGCAAATATTTATGTACAGGGTGTAATTTTTTCGTTTGTTTTATACACGTATTTAAATCTCTTTTAGCTATATACAAGTCCCTTAGAAATTTTTTGTGGCGTTGTTAGTTACTGAAAGATTTACATTCTTTAAAATAACTACAAATAAATTTACAATCTACATTAATAAATTATTCTCGACAATCCATACCACGAAATCGACATCAATTTTTTTCTAATTCGTTAACACAGTTAACCTGTAAGAACAACGAAAACGTTCCACCTTGTACATAATAAACTTCCGTTCTTGTTCTATACAATGGTAATTCTAAGGTGTAGACGTTCTAAAAATTTCTCGAAAATTTCAAAACTTCGAAAAATTTGTATAAAATTGATTTAGGTAAAATTTGTTTCGTAGTATATTAATATCTGATTTTTATCCATAGTGAACAATAATGGCAAGGAGGAGGAGTGATAATTGTCAATAAACAGATCAAGTTTTGATTAGGACAATAGTTTTTTGAAATACATTATTTTAAGTATTGAAATGCAACGAAATAGGTAGGAATTGTGGTAAAACATATAAAATATAATACATATTTTAAATTATAAAATTACTGAACATAAAAATATAAATTATAGTGAATAATTAAAAACATATAGTTGTTACTCTAATAAATTATATTCTTTCGGTTGAAGTAATTTGAAAAGTATTAAAAATTTAATGTGATGTTAAAAAAATTAAAAAAAAATAATTTATAAAAAAAAAGTTAAAAATATGGTATAACAAGTTATTAATATATATCAACTTTTAAGTTCATTAAAATAGACAATTGTAAAAATTGGCAATTTCTGTTTAAAATTATTTAATATCATATACGGAAGCATCATATGACGGAAAAGTTGTAAACGTAATACAACCATCTAAAGTAAAATTTTACTTTACGATATCGAAAATTTTCGATCGTTAATATCTCGTAAGCGAAAGAGTAAATCAATTTTCGATCGATTGTCTAAAAGTTTTGAATTTCTTCCCGTACTCCCTAACTTACGAATATAGAACGAACATGCATCCCAAAAAAGTTTGGTTAAATACATAAGCATGTTCCTAAAAATGAGAACACTCTCGTGATAGATATACAAAAATGGATTGAGTGTAGTTTTATCCGTATGTTCTGCTATTCCGCGATTCTGCGAATTGTCCGGAACATATTAGAACCTGCATGTACGGGACAAAATTAATATGTATAACAGTAGAAACCGTTTAACAGAAAAGGTATAGATTTCTTTTACCGTGTAAAATGTTAAAAATGGAGAAAGTACTGAAAATATTTAATTCAGTACTAATTGTTCACATAGCAACATAAAACCGTTTTACATTCGAGTTATTTGAAGCATTCTGAACTAAGCCTTATTAATATAATTAACTATCAAAAATTCGGGAAGTCACACGATTCTTTTATTTTATACAAAAAATTCTTTCCAACTAAACTACTTCAAAATAGATTTCACTGTATAATGTAATGTAAATTTTTCTGAAATTTTTAAATATTCTTAATTAAATTGTCAATAATAAACTTAAAAGATGATATATAAAATTAACATTTACGTAATTCTTATATGTAATTATAATTATTTTATCTCCTATTTTTTTAGTAAATTTTCTCTATTCTTTGGTTAAATAAGTTAATATAAGTTTTATATTTGTATAATTTTATTCTTTTTTATAAATATTAAGTAAAAATTACTAAATACAAAAATGGAAATTGCTACTTCTCAGTATTAAATTTTTATCAATTATAAAATAAAATATTAAATATTTAGTATGTTAGAAATTTGGATGGTTATTTGAAAACAATACTCGTTTTATATCCAAGTTGACAATATATTACTTTCATTTTTTTTTTTTTTTTTTTGGATAAATTAATATAAGCGTCCGACCAGCCGAACGCTTACCATTAAAACAATATCAACCAAAAATAGCTTTTCAAAATCGTAGCAGAATACTGCAAAAAATTTTTTCTTCAACTTTCATATATTCAACAGTTAGTTCCAATAAATTTATCATTCTAAAGTGAAACAATCATAATCAGAAGTGAAATTTTCCTAGTTTTTTATTTACATTTAAGCACGGAAAATGAAACTTTTTGAAAATAAATATAGCTTTCTCTGTGAAATAAAAGTATAATTCTGATTTAGATTGTTTCGCTTATATTATCCCATGAATTTGATTTGTCACTAAATCAAATCTTAAATTACAACACTTACTTCGTATCTTAGTGGTTATCTGTATATACACATACTATATTTTTAATCTCATACTGCTAAATAAGATTATTTAAATATACAAAGGGTGCTAAAAATGTATTGAATAATTTAAGGATGTACAGTACTTTCTCAATTACGTAAAAATACACTTTACAAACATATTTTGTTAAATTAATTCATTTTCAGATAGAATTTTATCTTAAACCTACAAAAAAAAAACTTGTATCACTCAAGTTCGTAAATGTAATGTTGAAATTTCAAAATTATACGTTTTTAAGTGGAGGAATTCACTTTTTAATTACTTTAATGAAGTACAGAAAATACTTTTTCAACTCAAAGTGTTGTGTTTTTACGGTAATCGTTGGTTAGATTACCACTAACCCACACTAAACCACTCTTTACCATTAATCTCTAATATTACCTACATAATTTACTTTTTACAGAAATAACATTTTCTTGCTATAGAAAAATGAAACGATGAACACTTTTTCGATAAAAAAATATCAGCTGCCACACTGGCATTTTATCAGAAATTTAAAAAATCCTTCTAGACGACATTAACTTTTTCACCATCTACTCTTAAACTTTCTTTTTCTTCTTTGGTAATTTCGGTGTTAAGATTAAATTAATTGCTTCTACTACTTTTCAGTTTTTGTTGAGTCTACTTTCTTCCATTGGACATACAACATTTACAAAAATTGGGTTTTTGAAGAAACATTTTTTTTTTGTCATAAATGGAAAGTTTTATAAGAAAACTCTTTTTATTTTATTTTTTTACGTAATATTAAAAAAAAATTATATCAAATTATTTTTAAACTTAGTACCGATAACGGGCTGACAATTCCCGAGACTACTCGAGCGCATAATATGTGACGTCAAAATGTTTATTTACCTGAAAATACAATGTCCTTTTATTTTGGATTATTGTTACTATGCACTGAGGAGAGAATCGACTAGAGAGAATGCTGTGTATTATAAATACATTAAAAAAATTGAAGCAAAAAAATTGCTTTAATGTAATTAATTTAATGGTTTATCTAATATTTATAAACAAGTCTCCGTGGTTACAAGTTGGGTTTAATAAAATGGAGTCATAACTTCACAATTTAATGTCGACTGTATCTCTATAAGAAACTTATGTTAATATGTTTGATTGAGTACTCAGTGTTACTATTCAATTATTGCTTGCTATAAACATTTTTGTTTTGAATAATTTATTAAAAATGTCGAATTAAGAGTTATCGAGAGCTTGCTTTCTTTTGTCGTGCTGTTTGTAACCAAGTATTTTTAAAAAATTTATAAGTTTTAATTTATTTATTATTTATTATAGTTGTACCATTTTTAAAATTTTTTTCACGTCGATTATCAATATTATTTATGATATGGTATTGAAATAAAACCAAAAAAAATGATAATTATTTTTCATTTAAAAACCTGTGAAATATTTTAAAAAAATTTGAGAGTCGGGGAATTAGACCACATTGTAAAAATTGGAGTCTAATGTTGAGATAAATAAAGAGTACTACCTATAAAAAGAATCAATTTACGAATGCATATTTATAAAAATGTTCTTGTGTATTTAAACGAATATTGTACGGCCTTAAATTATTCAACACTATTTTTGTAATGTAATTTACATACAGTTGAACGCAAAAATGTATCAACAATTTTGTGGTTAACTGTATATATATTATACATTATAGAAACAAAAAGTAACTATCAACTTATCTTAATTCATAATCAGATCTCAGTTCTAAATAATTTCGTTGTAGATAATCAAATGGTTAGATTTCATAAAAACGACTTAGAATTTTTTATAAAATTGATTTTTGTATTTAACTCTTTGTATCTCACGAGCAAAGTAAAATTCAATCTGTTAAATCAATCTTGAATATTTTTTTGTTATAATAATCAACAATTCAGTCTTAACGTGTTAACTAAGTTACTTTATATGATTTCAAAATTATTATTTGTTAAATTACAGTAAAAACTCTTTTTAACATACATTGATTTAGTCAAAAAGCCGATTAAGTAACTTAAGTAATTAGTGAATAATTAGCGAATAGTCTGCAGAAATCATCGATTAATCAATTCTAAATCTGCAGTGAACATTTAGCTAGTTACATAAATTGCAAAATATATTTTAAACGCAAAAAGTAAAACATTACAACAAATCCGTGCCGTTAAATCACGTTTATCCGAGAATCGAAGATAGCCGATGATGTACGACAACAATTTCGAAATGATTTTTTACATTTAAAATGCATATAGATGGGCATACACATAATAAAAAAGTGACAATTTTATCTAGAACCCTAAAAAAACGGAGGAGTAATACATAAAACAATCAGAAGGATGATTAAAATCAAATCCAGAGAGATTTTTATGAAGTCAGTTTATCGATCGAAAAAAATTGTTATCGATTGTTGGAAACGCGGGCAAAAACAATAATTTTCATCAAACTACCATGTTGCATTTTTAATATTTTTACCCGATAATAAAACTATGGTTTTGAAGGAGGTGCGCAACAGGTCCGTACCGCTAACCTCGTGTACGCTTAAAGACAAGATGGTCGATGATATACGAACAGTATCGAAGTAATTTTCCGTATATTCTAGATTATTTTTTAAGTTATAAGAGAATGTTAGTTTACCAAGTTAACTTAGTCCTTTTGATAATGCACATAATTTTTTTTTTTTTTTTAATTTAAACTCTGCACTTTTTATGACACGTTAGGATACATCTAACGCAGGTAGACAAAACTAGTTAAGTCCAAAATGTCAACTTTACAGTAGAGAGTAAAAACTAAAATGAAATGCAGGCAACATCAGTTTATTTAAATTATCTTCAAGTTTACATGACATTTTTAATTTTTTTTTTTAATCAATTACTTTCTTAACGTGTAACACAGTAAATCATAAAACAAAAATAAACTTTAAACCTTAAACTAAAATTTTTTAAGACATTTTTATGGACTTAAAACATTTTTATGGACATATAAAAAACAACAATCAATTTCATTATTAAAACCATTTGTGGAGTTAACCTGTTTTAGCGGGTAGTTGTTGCCATAAAAATACATTTCCAATTTAATTAAACTATGTACTTACTTATTGTTTTATTTTTTTTATAACAAGTGCATAAAAAATGATGTTGGGGGTGGAATTGACTTTTTCTCTTTTGGAAATATATGAGATAGACTCTCTTGGCCCTTATTATAAAATAAAATAAAAAAGTCAAAAATGGACTTAACTACTTTTGTCAACCTGTGCTAGACATAATCTTTGGTTAGAAACCACTAAGCTACTGTTACACCTAACATTTAGATTTTATGAAATTATAATTTTACGTTAAAATTATAATTTTAACACTAGATTTTATAAGCTGATTATGCTGACTATAACCGATTGAAAAAACGACTACCTACTTAATAGAATAAAAAAAATGGCGCTAAATGTCACTTTAGAGAAAAAAATTTTGCATACTATTAATATATTTAATTAAAAAAATAAAAAGTCAGTTATTAAAAAACATTCGTGGTCATTGTAAAATTTAACATGGTACTAAATATCAAGTTAGAATTTATTTTTTCATTAATAATGTTAGTAATTTTCATCAATAATGTCATGTAGTAAATTTTTTCATCAATAATGTTCATTAAAAATAGATTTTGATATACATTTGCTACATCTATCACTTTTGTACATTAAATTTTTTAGTTTTCGCCATTTTGATATTTAGGTGGGGGTTAATTTCAATTGAAAAAGTAGAAAAATTTCTACTACTAAAATTATGATATAATTTTATAACACCTAGATTTTATAAAATCTAGATTTTAAGTATGTTACACCTAAGATTACACTAAAATTTAAGCCACGCCCCCGTAAAATTATAATTTTATAAAATTTAGATGTTAGGTGGAACAGTACCTTAACACTGGTAACTGATTTTTACTGATATTTTCTAATATTATCAACAAACTTGGTTTTGATAGACATCACACATTTTCGTGAAAATTAAAAAGTGTAACGATAAACACTTTCTTTTGACCAAAAATATCAGCTGTTACAGTAACATATTACCACAAATCAAAAAAACTGTCATAGATTATATCAATCTTAGGCATAGACGCTCAAAGGTGTTGTCCTTATCACCAAAGTTGTTAAATTTATAATAAAATGTTGGTTAACCGATTCATCGGTAGTTTAAAGTCGGTCAAAGCTCTAGTCCAAAATTTTAAAACTTTTAAAAATAATCCTACAATAAAAACTTACCTTAAATGTCATTTTAGAGAGTTTCCACTGTATCACTAAAAGATGAATTTTATTATCTGTTGGCTAAGATGTTGCCAAGAATTGAGATTGTTGTTTTTCTTCTTTTAAATTCACGTTGAAGGCACATGTACTATATTTAAAACCGAATAAGATAAAGAGTTAAATACAAGATTATATTAATTTCTGCATGCATTTATCAAGCCTATAAAAAAATATAAACTGAAAAAATTGTTCCAATCTTCAGTTTCTAAATACAAGATGTAACGAGTGACTAGCATGATAAAATAATTAATGACTCAAGTAAAAACTACAATTTTGTTTTTAATCTTTTGTTTAAAAAAAGAAAAAAGAAAATAACTGGAATTGAATTTTTTCAGTTCTGATTACATTATAAATTGTTAGAACACAATTTCATCTATAAATCTGACATTTAGTTTTCATGAAAACTAATTTAAACAATAAAAATCGTATCTTGATTTTGTAAAAGGAAATTAGTAAACATATTTATTGGTCCAATTGCAATTAACGACATCTGCTCAGTTTCCGGCCATATTAAATTTGGACCAAATACTACCGCTAAGTTATACGCAGTCATTTTATTCAAATCACTTCGATCCATTACCCTGTATAAAAACTGAACTAAATATTTCAAAACTTTGTAATTCGGTACTGGTAATTTTTCTAAAATAAGTATTGAAACTTGTCGATGTCTTTCATCTTTTGACCAACCTAAAAAAATTTTTTATCGTAATAATAATAATAATAAAAGAAATAAACACAAATGTTTTACGCACTGGTGAACTGCATTATTTCATCATATAAGTCGTACGTTAGAAGAGGTTCTGTCAATTCACGTAAAAATGTTTTTAAAAGAACCGCCGCCACATGAGGATCGTTCAACGGTACTGTTTCACCTTTATTAATTCGCATTTTCAAGTCACGAATCACTACGGCACTTGCTGATCGTCTAAATAAACCTTCGGTTTCTAAAACTGTAATGAAAATACAAAATTTTACAATTAGTTAAATTATTTTTAATTTTTTATTTCTAATATTAAAAAAGACGAATAAGTAAATTCACTTCATTCAAAGATTTCGATATTATAAAACTAAATTAAATTTACTAAATTATTCTTTAGAAAATCGATCAAGTAAATTTTATTCAGATATTAACATGACAGTTTTGTACGTTTTACACATGTTTTATTTGGTCATGTTGATATTACTACACGTTGTAATACAAATTATTCGTACAAAATTGGGTATTTGAAAAATTTCGAAAAAGAGTTTTAAAATATCCCAAATGATTTAAATATAATCCCAGGAATTAATTACTTTTTATAAAAAAAAAGCAATTTAAAGAAAATTTTACATAATTGAATTTTAATGCGAAAACACTTACAGTTAGTCACACGTCAGTGACGTAATATCTCAAACAAAAATGTCGCTCTACTCGGCTTTATATTAAAGTCCCTATAATAAATAGAGCCGTGACATGTCATCCATTTTCTTTCCAAAACAGAGCGAGAAGCTTCAAAATTAATTATCACATGTTTGAGTAAATATTTTTGAGTACATAATTATTGTTAATAAGTTATAAATTAATGAACAATTAAGAGGTTTTAATTTAATTATTCTTTTATATTTAATTTATTTCCAATGTATTTTACGCAAACTTTACACAGAAAATGCCGGAATGAATTAGCGTTCAGCACACATGTCACGACTGCATTTATTATAAGGACTCTATTTTATATATGTAGTACATGTGCATGTACTTCATTATTGTCGTATCCGTGACATCATAATTTTATATCTATCTTGTGTTGTTTTTTTGTAATTTGTCATTAATTAACTGCTTCATTTTTAATTTAATAAAAATGGAACAAGATTCTATTAAAGGTGATAGCACAAATTTACCAGAAGTAAAATTCGATTATGCATGGTAGCAAACTTTCCAAATTTTGGGCCAACTTATAAAGCTATCAAATTTTCTCTTTTTTTGACTGATTTAGTATTAAAACAAATAAAAGTTTATGCACATATTTAATTTTCATTAAAAAATATTAAAAACTTAATTTTTTATTTATAGAAAAACGCGTTATGTGATGGCACTTTATACTATTTCTCTTAGTAATTATATTACTTAGTAATAAATAAATATGATAATTAAATTGTTTGTTTTTCTTTCTAGTATTTTCCTTTGCCCCAATTAAAAAAAAAAGGAAATTGGGTTATATACTTACTAAACGCAATCCTTAATATATTAAATTTTGATATTTTTTAACGAAAATTAAACGTGTCCGAAAATTTTTATCTACTTTTTTAATTGTTTTACTTGAAAATCAATCAAGAAAAAGAGAAAACTTTACGGAATTTCGTTGGCACCAAGTTTGGGAAATTGCCGCAAACTTCTTTGCTTCGAACTCCGAATTTTGTTTAGCAAAATTTACAAATGTAAAAACGAAAATGTGAATATATTTTTTATAAGTATTTTTTTTACAATATTAAATTTTTGGTTTTGTGCTACGACGTCACATGCCCGAATAAACCGCTTTAATTACTTTAGCCGTCAATTCCAAATTTATAATTTTTATTTTAGCTTAGCAATATCGGCAACTATGAGTAAATTTCCTTTATAGATTGATTTATTCGTCTTTTATAATACTAAGTAAACATAATTTATAATTTGGCTAAATTTACAAAATCTTTTAATTACCATCTGGATGATCTAAGTATTCGATACACTGTTTAACAATTGGGGGTATAACTTCGCCTCCATGATTATCAATAATAAATTGAAGTGACACACCAAACTGCTGCGTCGATAATAACTGTGGAATGTTAGCGTTATCTACAGGGATTACAGGAGGTGGCGATTTTGCTCTTTGCATTAATTGTTCGTCATGACTAAAAGAAAAATTATCATTAAATTAACATTGCAATAATAACAACTTGTAGACAACTCAACATACAGACACTGCACGTAAATTCCCAAGACTTATTGATAAACTAGATCCGGATATGTTGTGACTATCAGAACAGATTTCGTTGGGTGAGTGACGAAAGGGGAAAAGTAAAGTACATAACCATATATAACATTGGAGTAGTACTAGGGATGATCGATATTCATCGATGTTAGAAAAACATCGATGTTTAAGGGGAAAACATCGATGTTATATCCTCGATAAATCGACACATGGATGTTACGAGAATAATATCGAAACATCGATATTACTCTAACCTATCCAGTATTTATAAAGTCCTGTTGCTGATTTAAAACAAGATCCATTACTTTTATGGCAAGTTCTAGGATCCACTTATCCAAACTTGAAAAAAATTGTCATTAAATATTTGCATTTCACAGTAATTTCAACAGCTTCAGAGAGACTTTTTTCAAAAGCTGGGCAGCATTTGTATCAACAAAGGAACATATTAAAAGGGAAACTTCTAACAAACTGACTTTTTTTGCAAAGTGTACCAAATAAATACTGGCAATATTAATTTTTAATACATAAAATAATAAATTATAATGGTTGTTTATTTTGCTACAGAAACATCGATGTTTTCGAACATCGATGTCTTTCTTTCGATATATATCGTATATTGATACTCTTGAATCGATGTTAACATCGATGTTTTTCTAATATCGATCATTCCTAAGTAGTACATAACAATGTACAAAGTACAGAACCATACAAAAATTTGGAGACAGGTCTACCCACACTGTCAACTTCCGATAGAGGCTTTCCTCCTTGCACCACACCGAGGGCCTCACTCCCTGTACCTAAGGGTGGGGGCCCCACCCTTATCAAACAAATGATATCATCATTTGTTCTCAAGATATGCAAAACAAAAAATATTTCACAAAAAGTTTC
This sequence comes from Brachynemurus nebulosus, assembly GCA_035578155.1. Classification (NCBI taxonomy): domain Eukaryota; kingdom Metazoa; phylum Arthropoda; class Insecta; order Neuroptera; family Myrmeleontidae; genus Brachynemurus; species Brachynemurus nebulosus. The sequence goes on along the minus strand of JAPWDM010000004.1, from coordinate 28,534,442 downwards.
TTTTTTTTTAAATTTTATAATAATTTACTAGCATTTTTAACATCAAGGTTTTTACGTCATTATATAATAAAGAATAAAGACATGGTAAAAAATCCATATAATCAATGTTATGTTAATAAAGTTAATTCCGTTTTTTTTTTTTATCCCAAAAATCAAACTGCTAATCTGAATTTGCTGAAAACTTTATCCGGTCTTCATTTTTTAATTACGCATCTAATGAAATTAGTCCGGAGTTGATATCATCATTTGTTCTCGAGATATGCGAGACGAAAAAAATTCACGATCGAATGAACGCACACACAGACATCACGCTAAGAACGATGGATTCGGATTCTAGTGACCTTGAAAAGTGGGGATATGTCCAAATTAACGATTCGTAAAATCGGACCTATTACAATAACTTCCAATGGGAAGTTAATAATGTCTTATAGATTTACTTGTACATTTACACATAAAACTGATGTATTTTTCAATGACATTTATATATGTATGTCATGATCCCCCCCCCCCCCAGAATTAAAAATATACACTAGATATTATTTAATTTTAAATATATCAGTAAATTTACCAGTTGACGTTTTTTTTGAGCGTCAACGGTATAGAAGAATTTTTTTGTTAATTTTGTTTTAGAAATTTTTTTAGCCTTATTATTTTCCGCGTGACCCCCCCCCCCCACGAGGCCCGGCTGTATACACCCCTGATTGGAATGCAATTATATCAATAAGGAAAGGACTATTAACTATAGAAGAAAGATAGATTAAAGTATAGGCGCAAGATATCGGGTTCTTTTCACTCTAAGGCCCGATTTACATTATCACACCACTCTCACTCCGATATCATTACGCTCCCGATTCGATATAATCTTGTTGTGTTCACATTACAGTGCTGATATCATGCTGGTACCCATTCGTTCTCTATTCACATTATAATGCCACTCTGGGTACACTCCCAGTTCGGTCTGAGTTCGATACAAATATCTTTTCATAACAACTGAATGCAAGCGGAGTGGAGTGGAATCAAAAAAGTGTTTACACTATAGGTACAAGCCATAACAAGTCTGATATCGCTCCAATAAAATATTACCTGAGTGGTATTGATATTGGAGTGGCATTGAAACGGAAGCGAACCGCGACTGATATCGGACCGATATCAGAGCGATGATGTGAATACACTCATTGTTTATTGTGTAAGAATATTTTATCGAACCTGGAGCGGAGTGATATCGGAGTGAGAACAGAGCGTTAATGTAAATCGGACCTAAATGATTAAGACGAATTAACTCGTCATGCAATATGCCGGCTTAAAATACTTTGATATGTATATATTCACTGGTACAAGTGCCGCCATCTGTGACTGATTTTTCGAAATACGGTATAATTCTAAGTAATGTTCAATTTTACCAACATAGTTTAGTATGGTTCATTTCAGTTAAATTTAACCATGCTTCGTCACTCTGAATTTAAATAATTTTCGTTTTCTTGGTTTTACCTCTTTTATTATTGCATTTATGTAAATTTTAAATTTGCGGTTTATTTTTAGAAAAGAATAGAAGATTGATTTGTTTTGAATATAAGAATTATTTAATTTTTTAACGAAAACTCATGATCAATTGTATCTGAAATAAGGTATATAATTTACATTTTATAAATTCCTAGAGTTCACTTTTTTAATGTTGGGATCTCTGATTTTCTTTTTTTTGTAATCTTATCTATTGTACTTGTCACTGCCAGTAAAAAGTCCGGCATTTTGAGATAAAAAATTTTCTCTATGGTTAAAATAAAAGAGTTAATTTCGGCACGTCACACAAGTTATGAGCAATGTCTATATGCTGAGTTGTCGTTTGGTACATACTTTAGAACAGCCTGAGGTATACATCTTCGATCCAATGTCATATGTTCTTGTAGTTCATGTAAATAATTGATATAGACAATTTTTCTACCAAACTTAACACTAATTGCTGGACGAAATATTTGTGATATAATACGAATAAATGACGTTGGATGAACCAAAAATAATGCTTTTAAATTTTTCTTATATTTTCGATCGAATGCTCGATACGCTTGCCATAGCCACGATAATGTTGGTTTATTCTTTGATGTTAAACCGTAATGAAAATACACTAGACTGTAATCTTGTTCAACATATTGATCCAAAGTTAATTTTAAGTATCTAAAAAAGGACATTGTTACTTAATATTTATTTTAAAACACATTAAGGTGAAAAATTGAATAAAAAATCCTAACAAAATTTTTTTCTGTAGTGTACTGTTTAACTTTAAACAACTAAACAAAAAAATCACCTACCGTAAAACCGTCTAGACCCGGACACTTTTTTACATTTTTTGGTATAGTTTTATGTTTATACATATTTCCTTCATAGATATCACCAATAAAAGTATTACCATTAGAAAGAGCGTATATTATTTGTTATGTCCCTGACCCATTTATTTCATTATAGGTAAAAATAAAAAAAATAGAAAATAATTAGTAAGTGTCCGGGTCTACACCCCAAATCCGTCTTGACCCGGACACTTACTTAAATAATGTAATAACATGCAAACTAGCCTCTCCCGTCGGGTTTAGGACAGTGTTTTATATCGTCTGATGTCTTTGAACCTGTCAAAGACTTCAAAATATTTTGCGGGAAGAGAGAGGGGGCAATGCATAGTATGCCTCTCTATAAAGTAAACATATGATATGACACCAGAAGGAGGCATAAACCGCGTAAATTCTGGGGGAAATATTAACGTATGGACAGTGGGAGTTACAACTGGTGCGAATCGCGACCATAGTGTAATAAACTGATGTGTCCGGGTCTAAACGGATATACATATATAGCATGTATTTTTTTATATATACATCGAATATAACTTTAAACATCATTAAATGATGCGCGATAAAATTCTGAACACATACATGTCAAAACTAAAACAATATAACAATTATGGCGAAAATTACATGTCTAAGTTAGACACACATTTTATTTCTTTGAAAAACTGTAGGATAGTAATCCTGTAAAATGAGATAGTAAATGTTGAAATCCGTAGTTTTTATTGGTACAGCTGTTTAGAGGATGTTTTTCTCTCTCTAATGACGTCAAGAACAAATGTTTATTGTTGCAGGTTAATGTAGAAATCATTTAATTTGAAGTTTGGTGCAAAGTGTCCGGGTCTAGACCTCCTGTCCGAGTCTAGACGGTTTTACGGTATATGTTTCATTTACTTACTGGAGTAACCTTCCATGATCGATTTCCTTATTATTTGGTAAACGACACGCATAAACTGTTATAATTTTACGACCTAGTTTGTCGTCTCCAATCACGTCAACAATACCATGACGATGAATGTCAATTAAACTACTAGGAGTTTCATAAAATCCATCAGTGCTTCCCACCAATGCTGGATACGATACACCAATACTTTCGGGGCCGCTACCCAATAATGTACCATCACCTAACTGTTCTTCGAAATTTTCATCCGTAAAATCAGATACTGGAGAATCCATTCCACTTGATTCTATTTCTTGTATTAAGTCAACTAAAAAAAATTGCAATGTTATTTTCACGTACTTTTCTTAAAGATGCCTGAATTAATTGACGAAATGTTTGAAATTATGGTATTCTGAATTTGTTACATTTTGAATAATCGTTTCAATGTTCCGAATACACATAGTGAAAAGAACGACAACTGGAAATGACCCATTCACATAAATTTATGTTTTGGACAAACTCGTAATAAAGCTATCTCTCACAAGATCTACTATCTAATATATTGAAAAAGGATAGAAGAAATTATAATAACTTTTATATGTGACAAAATTTTATTTTTGAAACGAGCAATTTCAGTTTTTAAAAATAAGATTATAGTATAAATTACACAGGCCAACGACTAAAAAACTTTTTTAATCCTTTAAGCATATTTTTATGGATTTTAGTATGCTGACTCTGAAAATAACAATAAAATTGCTGTATCATCCACCATTTCCCTACATTTTACATCATAAACCTTTATATTCAAAAAAATAGTTCAGAAAATTAATGCAATCAATATAATACTAAATATGCGAAAGCCAGCGATCCAATATCTTATAATGAATATAATATCTTATAATTCCAATATCTTTGCTCAAAGTTCCCGCATTTATCAGAAGCAAAGTTACAAGAGGGCGTCTTCATTGGCCCTGATATAAGAAAAATGATGTTTGATTCTGAGTTTGAATTACATAAAACAGTGAAAGAGAAAGACGCTTGGATTGCTTTCAAGGAAGTTGTTAACAAGTTTTTGGGTAACAAAAAAGACTCAGACTATAATATAACCATTGTATCTAATATGCTTAATCGCTTCAAGAATTTGAGATGTTTAACGAGCTTAAAGGTTAATTTTTTAAACAGCCAGCTAGACTACTTTCTGGACAATTTAGGAGCTGTCAGTGAGGAACAAGGAGAACGTTTCCACCAGGATATCAAGATAATGGAAAAACGCTATCAGGGACGTTGGAACACCAAGATGATGGGAGATTACTGTTGGTCCTTTCACCGAGAAAGTCAGCAAGCGGCACACAGAAGAAAAAGCCACATCCGAAGCTTCAAAGAAAAGAGAGAAAGAAAATATAAGCCCATGGACTCTTAAAACCTTCATAGAACTTAGTATTAGGAATAAAAATATATTTTATGTGTTAAAATAAAGTTCTGTTTGTTTTGTACAAGTTATTTTTTTCCACTCCTACAGAATATTAGTATATTTCATTAAATCTGACATAGCCAAAATGTGACAAAACTGTGGGTGATACAAAATAATGAAATTCAAATTTGGATTTAGCACCCCAAAAAATATAAAGATCATCTATTAACATTAAAAAAGTTTTTTATGACCTTAATTTTACAGGCCTGTGTTATTCTAAAACTGTAGTTCTTAAATTTTTTAACATGATGTTTCGCTGCGAAATTCACATTTTGATACAAAAATTACTTTATGGTACAATTTTTGAGTATTCCTATTCCTGTTTACAGAATGTAAACAAACCGAAAACGAAAATAACCGATACTTTATAACCGCAATTGTAAACGAAACCGTCATTCTTTTTCTGAGTTGAACCGGAACTGAACTGGAATGAAAAAAAATTCGATTCTCAGCTCTGATTAAAATTACTCTATTATTGATGGTTTATACTATTCATACAATTTTTAATATTACTCATAAAATTATTTCATTAATTTTTATAAAATTTTATTCAACATGGTTTTACATTAGTTATATTTTTTACAAAATATACACAATATATTAAACTTACTTCTTTTTAAATTTTGTTTTTACCTTTTATGGATTGGTTTTTAACTGAATATAAATCAAAACTATCAAATTTCATATTACATATCGCGCCTTTTCTGTCTCAAACTCGTATAAGGTTTTTTGACGGTTTTGAGTTAAAAAGTCATACATGTACATAATACACTTCCCCATATGATGCACTAAGAAATATTGCAAAATAGTTAATGGAAAAATAATTATTCAATTAAATACAAACTTGTACCACATGAACTAAATTTAGTTTTCTGACAAAACCTGGTATATGGTATACGAGTTTGTGTACAACTATCTGACACTAGAGTTCGCAGGTGCTGTACACCACAAATCCAATGGTACGTAGTGGTCAGTGCAAATTTAAGAGGAAGTACGTAAAATCGGAAGATCAGGAGCGTCAGTAAACTTTTATTTGAGGGGTTGGTAAATATTATTTATTATATAAACAAGTACATAAATAAGTACAGTACGCTTCAAAAAGTGATCGAACACTCTCACTCAGGGGGGAGGGTGCCAACACTTTTGACACCGCACTGTACTTAATGTTGTGGTAAACTGCCGTGTCAAAAGTGTGGGCACCCCCTCGGGGTTAAGGTGTTCGATCACTTTTTGAAGCGCACTGTACTTATTTAAGCGCGCGTGTGTTGGAGTCAAATGTCAAGATTTGTAACGGGGGGTGCCCACACTTTTGACACGGCAGTGTACCACAACATTAAGTACAGTGCGGCGTCAAAAGTGTGGGCACCCCCCTGATTTAGAGTGTTCGATCACTTTTTGACGCGTACTGTACTTATTTATATATAATATGTACTTGTTTATATAATAAATAATATTTACCAACCCCTCAAATAAAAGTGTACCGACGCTCCTGATCTTCCGATTTTACGTACTTCCTCTTAAATTTGCACTGACCACTACGTACCATTGGATTTGTGGTGTACAGCACCTGCGAACTCTAGTGTCAGATAGTTGTATCTTGGCCAAGTACGAGGGTATGCTGATAAAAATGTTACTTATTTCAAAAAATAATTTTACACAAACTCGTATACCATATACCAGGTTTTGTCAGAAAACTATCAGAAAAAATGTAGTTTCGAGGAAAACGCGTTTAAAATTTAAGTTACTGGTTATACTATCGGAATATGCAAAAAAAAGATCGATTTATTTCGCAAACTCGTATATTGAAAAAAAAAGTGGGCAGCAAACTCGTATTTACTAAAAACATCGATAGCTAGTAATTTAAAACATTTAAATATCTGCTTCATGTCTACATAGGTAGCAAACATCAAAAAGTGTAACATACATAAATCTTAAATTCATAGTGATGAAAATACAGTATTTAATATGTTTTTTGTGTTTCCTGAGAACTGTGATTTTTGATATACGAGTTAGAGACAGAAAAGGTGCGATATGTATACTGGTTGCTGATTCATAAGTTCTTAACAATGCGGTGTGTTGTATTTAATTTTTTTTTAATTTGATAAGAAAGTATACCTACAAGCGTTTACGACGTCATTCAGAGTACATAAATTTTTTTTTAAACAGAAAAAAAATATTATCGGGCTAATTATGATATATCGCGCCTTTTCTGTCTCAAACTCGTATGAGGTTTTTTGACGGTTTTGAGTTAGAAAGTCATACATGTACATAATACACTTCCCCATATGATGCACTAAGAAATATTGCAAAATAATTAATGGAAAAATAATTATTCAATTTAATACAAACTTGTACCACATGAACTGAATTTAGTTTTCTGACAAAACCTGGTATATGGTATACGAGTTTGTGTAAAATTATTTTTTGAAATAAGTAATATTTTTATCAGCATACCCTCGTACTTGACCAAGATACAACTATCTGACACTAGAGTTCGCAGGTGCTGTACACCACAAATCCAATGGTACGTAGTGGTCGGTGCAAATTTAAGGGGAAGTACGTAAAATCGGAAGATCAGGAGCGTCGGTAAATTTTTATACGGATGAATATAAAAATAAGTACAGTACGCGTCAAAAAGTGATCGAACACTCCAAACCAGGGGGCGCCCACACTTTTGACGCCGCACTGTACTTAATGTTGTGGTAAACTGCCGTGTCAAAAGTGTGGGTACCCCCCCTCGGGGTTAAGGTGTTCGATCACTTTTTGAAGCGTACTGTACTTATTTAAGCGCGCGCGTGTTGGAGTCAAATAAGTACAGTACGCTTCAAAAAGTGATCGGGCACCTTAACCGGGGGGGGGCACACTTTTGACACGGCAGTGTACCACAACATTAAGTACAGTGCGGCGTCAAAAGTGTGGACACCCCCTGGTTTGGAGTGTTCGATCACTTTTTGACGCGTACTGTACTTATTTATATATAATATGTACTTGCTTATATTATAACAAATAATATTTACCAACCCCTCAAATAAAAGTTTACCGACGCTCCTGATCTTCCGATTGTACGTACTTCCCCTTAAATTTGCACCGACCACTACGTACCATTGGATTTGTTGTGTACAGCACCTGCGAACTCTAGTGTCAGATAGTTGTATCTTAGTTAAGTACGAGGGTATGCCTATAAAAATGTTACTTATTTCAAAAAATAATTTTACACAAACTCGTATACCAAATACCAGGTTTTGTCAGAAAACTATCAGAAAAAATGTAGTTTCGAGAAAAACGCGTTTAAAATTTAAGTTACTAGTTATACTATCGGAATATGCAAAAAAAAAATCGATTTATTTCACAAACTCGTATATTGAAAAAAAAAGTGGGCAGCAAACTCGTATTTACTAAAAACATCCATAGCTTGTAATTTAAAACATTTAAATGTCTGCTTCATGTCTACATAGGTAGCAAACATCAAAAAGTGTAACATACATAAATCTTAAATTCATAGTGATGAAAATACAGTATTTAATATGTTTTTTGTGTTTCCTGAAAACTGTGATTTTTGATATACGAGTTTGAGACAGAAAAGGCGCGATATAGCGATACGGTAAGTTTTGATTTAGTTTACAATATCAATTATATTAATTACAATAGTAATAACAATGAATTGAAAATTTATAATTAATTAACACTATGAGGCCCGAGCACTTTCATAGTAAACTTCCCCGGAACCCTGCAATATTTAAAAAAAAAAAAAACTTTATATAAACAACTACGTAAAATAAAATGGTTCAAACACTGAATAGATTCAGCACAGTTCAACATATTGTATGTGTAAAACTGTAAACATACGTACGTGATACGTACATACTACATATACACTGACATTCATATCAATTTTATTTAAAAATATAAATTAAATTTTTTATGTATTTTTTGTTTATCTTAAAAATTTTTATAGATAGAAACCAAAAGAGTAGTGTGTGTTGGTATGTGTTTGTGTGAGTAGAAACACATCCGTGTGATGAATGATGATGAACATCGCACAAACAAACTAATCAATTAATCATTGATCGCGATCGGCCTCTGGGGATGTTTTGTTTGGTTTCAGATGCCGAAGCCATGGGACTGAAAGTGTTAATATTAAATATTAAAAACAATACACATAAATTCGATTTGGGAACATAATATTGTTATATTTTTGATGGATGTGCAGGTAAAGTAGAAAAATACATAATAAATTCTATTATAGCAGGATTTTTGTTCTTTATTTTATGACGTAAATGCTGCCTTTTGTCCACCAGTGCCATCTGTAACATTGGCTGTGTTCGAGCAGAAAAAAATTCTTTAAGTGAATTAATTAAGAGAATTAATTAATTAATTCTCAAGCCGCTTCATATTACTGACTAATTTTTTGCCAGGACAGAAATCAAGTGACACGTATTTCTGTCTTACACCACATTTAAATTTTACTGCGATAAATTTCAAAATTCTGCCATATTGTTGTTTACTCTGATGATTCTTCAATAATATGACCTATAATGTTATCCATAATATTGTGTAAAGTATAAAAGAAATAACAAATTTTCCTATGAATAACTCTTATTGAGGTTATTTTGTTTAAATATTTACGACGACATTTTGCTTTTTGGTGTTTTGTTATTCTTAGTAAATCGCTATTTCGCTTTAAAGCGTTTTTTCTGCTCAAACACAGCCATTGAGTGTCTTCGTTGTCCTCGTCACTTACTTCTAAATGATGCACGCACATGCGCACACCAGCGTTGGGCAAAATGTAATCAAATTACAGATTACAAATTACGATTAAAAAATGTAATCTGTGATTTTTGATTACAAATTACATTTTGTAATTTGTAATCAGATTACAAATTACATTTACAAAATGTAATCGAAGATTTTTGATTACAATTACATTTTGTAATCGTTTCTGGATTACAAAAAAAGTAATCGTTTCAGTAATTTGATTACAAAATTACGATTACTTTTGCTTAAGATATATGAATAAAACTGCTATAATACAAATTAAAAAAATTCGATAGTGAAAAAATTAGGTTTAAAAGGAAATAAAAGTAGGGCCTCTAGCACACACTACGTCGTCAAAAGTATGGGGGCACCTTAACCCAGGGGGTGCCCACACTTTTAACGCGGTACTGTACTTAACGTTTCGGTACACTGCCGTGTCAAAAATGTGAGTACCCCCCTGGCTTAAGTTGTCCCCATACCTTTGACAACGTTGTGTGTCTAGAACCCGCTAACCGGCTCAACCCTGCTACTGCCACGCGAGCGAAGCCGCGGGTAAATGCTAGTATGTATATATTCTTTCAAAACTATTTGGACGCAATCTTATAATATACATACACATATGTACACGTATATAATATATTATATACATAAACTATAAAAAACTCCTTTAGGAACCTGTTTGTTCGGACCAACGTCTGCACTCTAATTACCACAAGGCTAAACAACTACTTTACCTACCCTCCTACTCAAAGATTTTTTACGAATTTGATATCCAAAACAGTTTTTCAATACCTTAAGAGTATTAGGAGAACACTTATCCAAAATACTTATCCATATTTATATACTTATTGGTTACTAGTAAAAGTAATTTGTAATTTGATTACAAGTAATCACGATTACATGTAATCAGATTACATGTAATCAAACTACATGTAATTAAATTACATGTAATCCCGATTACAAGTAATTGGATTACATGTAATCGTGATTACATTAAAGAAATGTAATCGTAATAAAATGTAATCGCGATGACATGTAATCCGATTACTTGTAATCGAGATTACATGTAATCGCGGTTACATACATGTAATCTGATTAAAAGTAATCGGTTACATGTAATCGATTGCGCCCAACACTGGCACACACTAATTAAAAACTGCGCGAGAATTGGCGGGAACACAGAACACTACGCGGGAATTACCAATGGTAATTCCCGCGGAGTTTTTAATTAGTGTGCGCATGTGCCTACATCATTTAGAAGTAAGTGACGAGGACAACGAAGACACTCATTTTTTCAATCATACGTACATCTATCGCATATAAGCACATACACTGATTGGTATCTGTTAATTTTTGTAAAAAAAAAAGTAATTTAAACTTCTTAAAATGATTAGAAAATTAACTTTTACTTATGGTGAGAAAACTGAGAGAGACAGAACATTTTAAGCTAACCATATAGACGGTTTTTGAAAATCGGTGACCAAACACCAACACTAATTTTTTTTATGGCTTTTTTATGTACTTTATCATCAGAAGTGGGATACATTGTACATTTTGGACATACATTACTTATCAATTCCTAGGCTTTAATTTTTTCAAAACTTTCTTAAAAAATAATAAAAAGAGCAATAAAAATCTATTCTCTGTTACATAAATTACAGATTCTAGTTAATAGTACTTGATGACGTCAGAGGGGTGAATTTTTACTTTTCTAAATTAAGCATCATTTCAAAGAATTTCCTATAGATTTTTAGATAGAACTAAAATGCATCAATTTGAAATGAAAACACGGGTGAGTTTTTTGAGAGTTAACTAAAGGAGTTATGAAGCTCCTGGCTATAGCAATCGATTGCCCCCAGCGATACCTACAAGTCCTAGATGAATAATTTTTTTGATTAAATTAATAGTTTAGCCGTAATAAAAATGTCAACTCTCAAAAAATTCACCCTGTAAATCCTTTATAACTTTTCCTCAAACAGAGAATTCAGCTAAGGGTGTAGCAAGAAGTTCAAGTATTCCCATTTATAGTTTACTTGAGAACATAAACGCTGATACTAATTTTCAAATATATACTATAAATAGAAATGGTGACTCAAATACTATTACTATCGCATTAAATATTCACCATGCTATTGAGTAAATAAAACTTAATTGTACAAGATGATGCAAACTTCTTACCCATATTTAAATATATCACTTCATTACTAAAGTAGTAACTCAAAAAAAAAAGAAAAAAAAAGAAAACTTTAAGGAAACGTTTAAAATATTTAAAAAATTCTTTTCTGTATTTTTTTGTATCTTACGATAATTTCTTAGAAGTTAAGATATTTTTTTAACATAATATTGTTTTTAAGGTGAATCGATCACTTGAAATTTTCCAAGTTTAGAATTTGAAATTTTAGTATATTATAGAGAAAGGTATGATGCATTCATTGACACTATTTTGAATAGTTTCTGACGTGTAGTTAATCCGATCAATTTAGCCTTAAAAATAGTAGTAAAGATACCAAAATTAGGGGAGAGCTGACAATTGGTATAAATGTTCGGAACACCATTATAAATAAATGTTGAAAAGTCCTCATCGATCCTGTACGTGGAAAAAGTTTTATTCAAGGTCAAAGGTTTCAAAAATGGGTTTTTTGCGTTTTTCAACAAAACGATAATTTTTATCATAAAATTAGGTCAGACAAAAATTGTAGATCATATAAGTATCTATAAAAAATGTCGCAATACTTTTTTCATAAGAGCCATTGTTTCTAAAAAAAGGGATGTAAAGTAATTGTAAAAAGAGATGTAGTGCAAAATGCGGCTGCAAAAAAGTTGGATTGCTTTGTTCTCTTGCATGCACCAGTTGTCAAGGCCAGTCGTGCTCTAATGTTGAATCACCAACAGAAGAGGATTCGTATGATACCACCGAGGACACATGTGATGCATCGCTATTGAGGCAATTTACTTGCACCCAACAAGAAGAAGAAGAAGAACAAGAACAAGGAGAACAACAAGAAGAAGAGGAAGCTGAAATATTAGACGATTATGAATCTGACGAATAATTTCCCTCACTTTTTTTAAATCTATACCGCTTTCATCATTCCCAATACTAATATTTTTTATTATTCAATAGTTTTCAATTAAACAGGATTACCATAGGCCGTGGAATAGGCCTACCTCACAGGGGAAACCTTTTAAAAAAACCCGCTAAGTACACTACCTTACAGGTGGCGTGGAAACGTGGGCATATTATGAAGATTACAACTTTTGTAACAGTTATATCTCAGAAACGGTGGCTCTTAGGAAAAAAGTATTGAAACATTTTTTATAAATAATTATATGATCTACAATTTTTGTCTGACCTAATTTTATGATAAAACTTACCGTTTTGCGGAAAAACGCGAAAAACCCATTTAGGACACCTTTGACCTTAAATAAAATTTTTTCCACGTACAGAATCGATGAGGACTTTTCAACACTTAATTACAATGGTGTTCCGAATATTCATACCAATTTTCAGCTCTTCCCTAATTTTTGTACCCTTGCATGTTTAAATTGACTGGTGTAAGTATAGAAGAAATAAATTTTCAAAGTTAGAATTTTTAACGTACGCGTAAATACCAAAGAATGATTCGAGATGAATCAGTGGTATGTATTTAAGTAAGTTGTGTCATTAAAAACCAACTTTAAGATTTAAAAGACTGGAAATTATTTTCTTTTATGTTTTTGAATCATTAAAAAACTATTTTTTTTTTTAATATTGGACGTTTAGTTATTGTAATTAATAGAAAAAAAAAAACTATAAAAATGTCATTTTATACTAATACACCCATAATATATTTGTGTACGTGTTAGTTATTATGTGTGCGGACACGTCACTACCAGAATCAAATTCATTACTTTTAAAATTATTAAAATTAGAAGATTGAAAATTAATCAAATATTAATACTGTTACATGTACTATAAAATTTAACTTATTTTTCTACACATAAATTATATTTATTTATAGAGAAAAAAAATAGACTTAGTAATTCATTTGTCACAAATTTGTCAGTACTGATCGATTCACCTTAAATCATTCGGTATAAATAAATTCAAAAGGATACAGATACCTACATTTAAATTATAATGAAAATATTTTGATAATAATAGATAAGATTATTAAATTAAATAACAGTATAACCTCGTTACTATACATTTATATTGACTTATAACGCCTTTAATAAAGTTCATCAAAAATACTGTTTCGATGTTATAGTATAGATAATATAATTTAACCAGTTTTAGTTAAAAATAACTAAAACTGGTGACTGATTTTTATTGATAATTTTTAGTATTACCTACCCAATTTAGTTTTTACAAGTATAAAAAAAATTCGTGTAAATAAAAAATGAAACGAAAACGTTGAACATTTTCTTTTGATCTAAAACTATCAGTTGGTACTATGATATTTTACCACAGTTTAAAAAACCATTATAAATTACATCAATCTTATGTATAGACGGACAACGAAGTATTTTACATTTCCTTCTTAACCATTAAGGAGTTAAACCTTTATACACAATAAATATTACAATATGGTTGTACTGTAATTAAAACTGGCCTTATTTTAAATAAATAAATCAGTATGTAGAAATTTAATAGTTTTACTACTTTAGCTAAATCAGAAAAAGTTAATGTTGAAATTAAGTAAGACTTTCAGTGATTTTCAGAAATTTTGGAAGGATCAAAGCCAATGTTTCTTGAGCCTTGAATATTTTTTGGGATTTCATTTCTACATCTACAGTAATAAGATATAAAAGAATAGTAGACCAAACTCTACAATTTTTTAAAATATTCATTTTTTAGATAAATAACTCTTATTTTCTTTTTATAAATTTATTTTTCTTTCCTTTTACGGATTTTAAATTTCTCTTTTTTTAGGTTAGTGTAATTAATTCTTTTTCTTTTTTTTAATTTACTTTTTACTGTTTAGTAATTTTGTTTTAATATAAACTACTCGAGAGGATCACCAAAGTTGTGAAAACGAATCAAGGAAGAGAGGGGGAAGTAAACATTTTTTGTACTGGCCAGGGCTGGGAAAAATGGTTCATATAAACCATTTAAAATAGAAAATGGGAAATGGTTTCCAAAAATTCATTTAAAATACAAAATGGAAAATGGTTTTGCTGAACATATTTAAAATATAAAATGGAAAATAACTATTTAAAATGGATTGTAAAATGCAAAATGCTTTTTTAACTTTAAATTTATTCTATGAATTTTTTATCATTATTTGTAATGACACTTTGGATAATTATTTATATAAAAAAAGTTAAGAAAATGTCAAACGTACTGAAATTAAATAAGGGCAGTCTTTTGAGAAAATTTTATAAAGTTTGCATGATATGAAAACGAAATGTAACTCTTGAAATATTGCTACCTACTCAAAATTATTGTAAGATTTAATTCAGCCTTGACATATTCAAGCCTTGACTACGCTACAACTACGACTTCAAAACTATGAAAATCATCTATTCGAAATAGCAAAACATTTCTTATCGACTTCTAAGTTCTTTTCGAGTTCTATGATTAATATGAGTCATAAGTGTCATAAATATACACATAAATTTATGTATGCATGCATTTTCATTTTAAATACAAAATGAAAAATGGTTTTACCGAACTTATTTAAAATAGAAAATGCAAAATGCTATTTTGTATTTTAAATACATATTTAAAAAAAACGCCGTGAGCAGCGGGGCCCCATCACGGTAGTCGAATTTTCCCCTTCATCTTCGGTATTGAATGTCTACAAGCGAAATGTGATTGAAAGTCTACAACCGAATTGTCATTTTGTTGGTTTCAAAACTGGTGATGAGTGTTCGGCTGATCGAGGCTTTAAAAAAAGGTTTTAAGTATTTAAGGGCTGTATCTCAGTAAATTTCAATTTTGTGCCGAAAACAGGTAGCAGAAAAAAAGCCAACACAATTCGTACGAAGACATTCCTGCCCATGTTTATCCGCTAATTGCCTTTATGTTTTAGTTTTAAATATTAAAAAAGGACCTTCAATAGTAAACTGGAAGGCCTTTATAAAGATATTTTGTCTATCCAAAAAAATCCAAAATTTCTATTTTATAAATACTAAAAATCCAAAATTCCTAATTTATAAATAAACAGTGACTTTAATAACATTTTTAAATTACTTAATATGTATGTATTTCATTTGTCATAAAAGTAAGTTCACTTTTTTTTAAATTTTTTAAAATTAATATTCGCCTACTTGTATTTAGAATAAACATAATGCTTTTAAAACACATTTAACAATAGCATTCAATTCCGATGTAAAAATGGGAGAAGTGGGGGGAAAAGTGATGCGGACTCCCTACAAGGTACTAGCTGGATACTAACTGAATACACGTACAAAATTTCAGCCCTCTAGGTTTCCTTATGGAGTCTCTAGACGTGTTAGAAAACAAGCAAAAAAATTAAGGAAATATTGGCGTAAAAATCGTGGGGGTAAGGGTTAAAAGTTGAAACCTCCAAAAAACAGTGTCTGGCTATTAGCTTAACCTGTACACCAAATTTCAGCCCTCTAGGTTTATTTGGGGAGATTTTGACCCGAACGAAACTGTTAAAAAACAAGAAAAATCATGTTCTTTTGGGTATAAAAATGGTGGGGGTAGGGGTTAAAAGTCGAGACCCCCAAAAGGCACCCCCTTGATACTAACTCAATCCGAATACAAAATTTCAGCCCTCTAGGTTTATTCGGGTGACCTGTGCGAGTGGTACAAACTTCGAAAACGTCGAAAATGCATGAAATTGTAGCTTAAAAATGAGGGGGGTGGGGGTAAAATATTAAAACCTCCAAAAAGCACAACCTAGGTACGAACTTTATCAACACACCAAATTTCAACCCTCTACGTTAATTCTGGGGGGCTGGGGGCCTGTTAGATCCAGCGAAAATCGTTTTTCCCCCCTCTACTCCCACCATATCATCCTAGGAAGCTGAATTTTGGATATGTTGTAGATAATTGACCGAAACATTTAAAACCGGTTTGAAAAAGTTTTATTGCTTTTCCGCCCCCCACCACCCCCTTAAAGGTCGGGTCAGAAAAAAAATTTGCCCAAAATTTGACCCCACTTTGATAGTATGAGGTGCCTCGAAAATGAGCCCCATTTACCAAATTTCATCATAGGGGGCCCTACACAAATTAAAAGGTGGCGGGAAAATATATATATATATATATATATATATATATATATATATATATATATATATATATATATATATATATATATATCAGACATTTTTTTTTCTACATATTCGTGTTCTACGGGTCCGAAAACGGATAGCGCCCCTACTCTCGCCTCTCGCAGCTCTTATCGTATAGACTGTATAAGTCTAATTTTTCAGAGAAAATTCGACTAAAAATGAATTCATTTTAAATAGTTCCCAGCTCTGCTACTGGCAATATTACATTTCCCTAGTGGGCGTTTATGAAACTAACATACGACAGCTGTGTGATAAACGTTCATTGTTTTATAAAAGTTTTGCGGCATTTCGTTGCTGGAGATTTACGGAACAATAAAAAATACTACAAGATCTCCTCGCCGGGGTAAATAATATTTTAAAAGTAGAGTGTTGACAATTATACGCACAATTTACGTAAAAAATTGATTGGGTGTCGTAGAATTTAGATATGAAAATTAGTGATAAAAAAAAAATAGGTAGATGGTGGCCACAGATTTTTTAAGATCAAATTCCCTGACTTTTCCAGGTTTTCCAGAAATTTTATTAAAAATTCACTGACTATTTTGTGAAAAATGCCACCCCTACTTTGTCCCAAAAAAGCTAAAATAGTATATTGTACAATAAGTGGGAAAAGAGGCTTATTTCTCACGAATATGAGTTTCATATGAGTGAGAAATAAGCTTTTCCCACGTATTTTACACTATACTTTTTCTACGAGCACATTTTTGCTCGTAAAATTTAACATAAATAATTAAAATAAAATTTAAATAAGTAGTAAAAATTTTTTAAATTTATAATGTCAATGATAAGATGTTCAAATTTTTGCAAAAGCATACTTTGAAACTATGGAAACAATAATAAATAATCAACTTAGAGTTCATTTCAAATGGGTTGAACCCTGTTACTATTGAATTTACATACATATGTATATTTTTAGTATTAATTATATAGATTATATGTTAAATCAAAGACAGAGCCTATTTTTTTATTATATTAAGCCGTGGGAAATAATTTCCCACGGTTATTTCCGCATTGTGTGGGCAATTGTTAATTTTTACATATAGTTAGCCGTGCGCAAAATGTTACTTTTAATAGTAGGAGTAGAAAAAAGAATTTCTGACGTAAAAAAGTAAATGACAAGAAAAAAAACAAACAAGAAATATGCGCTAATTTTTAAATCTAATCTCAAAACAAGTGAAAAATTGACTGAAGTTTTATCCCTAAATATAAAAATCAATTTTTTCCAGTCTTCTGGTAAAATTCCCTGACTTTTCCAGAAAGTAAAAATTCCCTGACATTTCCAGGTTTTCCATTAATGTGGCCACCATGAAATAACTAGTGCTGGTAGGCAACGTTTTGACAAATCCAAATTGTTATCATTTCTTTAGCTGTCGATTTCACCTATCCGTTGAAGAATGGAAAAACTACTGCGGATAAGCTAACCATTAAACTACGCCCTTATTCGATTTCCTAATAAAATTGTCATTAAAATACTCAGTTGTATGAAAATTGTTTGTCGTATGTTTGTTTCACGACCCGTCACTAGGAAATCGTATCACTGCCAGTGGTAAAAAGCTTATTAATATAGAAAAAATAATACCAGTGTCAGCATCAGGTGGCTGATGCAATTCTGTATCATCGAATTCCAGATTCGGTTCATAGTCATGAACGTCCGACAAACTAGGATACGGTTCTTCATTATCATTTAATCCATGTGTTACTAGAAAAAACAAATTAAAATTTAATTAAAGAAAAAGCCGTTTATTTCAGTATTTGTTAAGTGAATATTTTAATTTTTTAATGTTTTTCTTAACTAGTATAATTTTATACCAAAATTAAATTGAAGTTTAGATCCCCGGGCAACAAACTTTACATTCAAGACCAAAAATAACGTTTAAGACCGATGATCCACATATACTGATAAAAATATCGCTAAATACTTTGATAACAAAATAAGTATTTAAAAATAATTATGAATCAAAGTGTTTTTAAACTTTTATTAAAATTGGAGGTTGTATTAAAGTTCCGACTATTTCTATCCAATATAGTTATTTATAAGATTTACGTATGAATTTTTATCTTAATAACAAAAAAATCTGAACAAAAACCTAGCGAAATCCAGACGAAAAAGTTAATAAATTAAAAATGTTTCGTACCTTGGAACGCTTTAATAGGGCTTAATTTTGGTTGTTGATCTGCTTCCATATTTGTAAATAAATTTAAAATCTATATTCAAGACAAATTACTAAAATTTAATACTACATTCATGTCCTAATTTTATTTATATTTCACTATTTTGTTAGAAATCGGCAAAATATTCGTTTCAATTTGTTTTACAGTTAATATTTTTATAAAAGTACAAAACGCTTAACAATACTGTCAAAACAAGTTGAGATGACATTAAAATTCATGTTTGTCAATTGACATAAATACCAACATTAAAAAAAAAATTGGATAATTGTCAATAATCTGGATATTTTATAGAACGGGAGACAGCATGCATTTTATTCCAAGAGATTTCTACCAGCTTCAGTTTTATATTATATCCTATGTTAAATACAATTGATCATGAGTCAAAGTTAAAAAATTAAATAATTCTTATATTCAAAACAAATCAATCTTCTATTCTTTTCTAAAAACAAACTGCAATTTTAAGATATACGTAAGTGTAATAATGAAAGAATTAAAAAAAAGAAAACGGAAATTATTTAAATTCATTAGTGATGAAGCATGGTTAAATTTAAAGCCGCTTCTACACGATGCTACGAACACCTTCCAACATTGGACATTCGATGGTTCATCGCATCGTGTGGCCGTTGTTCGAATCTACGAGCGTCCAATAGGGAGTGTCGAACGTTCGCATTTGGCCATGTTCCGGCCGATGTCGATATTCTTGCACCGAGTTAAAGGGATTCTTCCAACGTTTGAAGGACAATGTTCATTGGTTCGACTCAACGGCTACACGACTCGTTCATATAAAGAGACATAACATCAGTGTATAACATTAAAGATAACATACAGACAGACATCCTTATTCCTTATCCATTGAACAACTTATTTGCTTCAAATGTTCGATTGAACGTTGGAGGGAACGTTCGTACCATCATATAGAACCGGCTTAAGTGAAATGGACCATATATAAAGAATTAATTAAATTAAGAATTAAAAAATTAAAGAATTAATGTATCAAAAATCAAAAATGGCCCGTTTTATAAAGGAAAGTGGCCTGTTAATGTTTTCTGTAATAAAATTACACTTTTTACTCGTTGTAAGCAACTTGAAATAATCATATACCTTACCCTGTTTAGATAATAAAATTTTCCTAGAAATAAAAAGAGTAAGGCATATGATTCTGTTTCAATTTTTGAGTTGCTTACGAGTAAACAGTGTATATATTTCAGTTTATTAAAGTCAACATTTTTTCAAAAATTCACCAGAAACAGCTTTTTGAAATTTTGAACAAGTACAGTTCCTTATCAGGCAATTTTTCAACGAAATTGTTGACGTTTCAAATAGTAAAAAAACTTTAAATAAAATGTATGCTGACTCTCGGTCTATAATTTTTATAATTACAATAATAAAAATCAAATAAAGGATTTTTATAATTATTTTATTAAATAAACTAATAATATACATACATTACACATTTCTAAAAAAAATCTATTACTATTTGTCAGAAATAATTTCTTTAATGTCAATCGATTTGGCTGACTTCGTCAAATTTATTGGAGCTTCTTCAATATCATCGTGTTTTGATTGTAACGAAATTCTTTCGTTATTGAACGTATTTAATGCTTCATTGTATATTTCTTCATCTGGTTTCTGATTTTCTAATTTAATCTTTTTATAAATACTCAAAAATTGTTGCGTGACTGTTAATGTATTCATATTTGATAAATTACATGTTCCTAAGGCTTTATAATCTTTTTGGAACTTCCTGTAAGTTGTATATCACGATTAAAAATTAAAATAGAGAATTATTAAGAAATAGTTACATTACTTACGCTCTTATTAGATCTTCAGAGTAAAAAATTGGTTTAATTTGAATACTGGGAGCTGGTCGATCATATCGAGGCTCTAATTTTGGTGGAAACGCTTCGTACACATCATACCACAAAGGTTTATCTTCATATTTCATAGCGCCTGATCTAAGAAGACCGCTTACTCTGAAAATTACTTTGATGATATTAATTTTTCAAGCTTTTTAAGTGTAATTTTTAAAATTACCTATCGAAAATAGTTCCAATTTTCTCTAACCTACTTCTGGCCATTATTAATTATTAATAAGTTATAAAATGTATAAAATTCCTATAAATGTTATCGGATTTGTTTATCGTTCTTGCAGAGAAATGTTAAATACGTTTTTTTACATTTGAATTTTTACTGTGTATTTCTAGCCAAAAATGTTTATAAAATTTTGGTTATGTTATGAGAGATCAAAAATTTTTGTTCTTAATATTGGTCATGTTGGTAGTACTGTAATTTTTTATCACCAAATGCGAATTTAAACCCAGAGTACAAAGTGAGTACAGAGAACAGAGGTAACGCAACTATATCATGAAATTTGCAGTGTGCAGTTCTGTGCGAGTCAGTGTTGTCAACTGTAGCTCGTTAAAAATCCTACATAGTTGTTTAAAAAATCCCATTTTTTCTACAAAGATCCCATATTCCATTTTTTCAAAAATTTCTCCCAAAAATACAGATAACGAGCAAAAAAAGGGCTATAATCTTAAAATAGATTTTTCAAAAGAAAACACTGTAAATAATTGTTAATGATTTATTGTAACAAAAAAGTATAAAAATAACAAAAACAATAGTTTATTCTTAATAAATACAATATTCAAAATATATGTAGAGTTATTATCACAATTCACGATGAAACAGAAACGTAGAAACTAAATGTCTGAAATCTTTGAAATAGCCCAGTAGATCCAATTCTAAATACAACTTCTTATTTTTATCCATTGAACTACATACTACTTACTATGTATATTAGTAAACTTGATAACACGGAATAATACCGTGCTTGATAAATCTGTCGTATGCATAGATAAAATACACCAGAAGAAATATACCATAATTAAGGGTTCCGATACCTTAGCACCCCAGCAATTATTTTTTGAAATTTTATAATCACATATCGTTAGTTCGTCTTTTGTTCTTTATTGTTCGTCATTTATTATTGTTTGTTCGTATATTGTTATTTATAAAAAATTACATAAAAATGGAAACTCAGACTAGCTCCCCACATACTAATTATGGTTCTTTTTTATTTCTACTGGCCTTTTATTATGAATAGACGTTTGTTCTTATATAAACGACGTTTGTTCTATCAACAAAGTGACTTCTTTCGGCTTTAATTAACAATTTTTTACATTTCTTAATTAGTTAAATTGTCATGACATAGTAGTACCATCGCGCATGCGCCAATTTTATTTTTAAGCGGTTTTTCAATTAGTAACGATGTTATGTATAAATTAGTAACGACAATAAATTGTTTTATTTATACGCCATGTGCAGAGTTCTTTAGTAGTTACTCTGGGGCGCTTAACAATCAAATAAATGAAATAATTTTATCGTTTTCTTCTCAACGGACAAATTTAAATAAATCATTCATTTTTATTTAACATTGACCCAAAATCTTAGTTTATCACAGCTACACTATTAATTCTAGTAATTTTAATCGTTTAATATATTATAATTAATTTTTTTTCTAGAATATTCTTCCTCTTCAGTAAATTAAGTAGTGTAATGCCAGTGGTATTACTAATACCACTTTATTTAAAGTTTATAAATGTCTGTGAAACTTTAAATAAAGTGGTATTAGTAAAGTAAAAATTGTCTTTTTATTTTAAAATGGAATACCATAAAGTAACGCTCAAATCTATCAAATACATTATACTTTCAATTAAAATAAATTGAACGAATTAAATTAATTCTCACTATTATAGCTTATCATTATCCCTGTAATAATTTTTGATAATTAAAAAAACTTTTAGAATTTATCGTAGGGTAAGCATCTGCATAGCTAAGTTTTAGAGCACATAAAGAATACATTGTATAACTTTCTTAGATTCTATCATTTTTCTTTTATTTTGAAAAGAACCGCTTAAAAGTAAAATTGGCGTATGCGCAATTCTACTACTATGTCATGACAACTTAAATTTAACTAATTAAGAAATGTAAAAAATTGTTAATTAAAGCCGAAAGAACTCACTTTGATGATAGAACAAACGCCGTTTATATAAGAACAAACGTTTATTCATAATAAAAGACTAGTAGAAATAAAAAGAAACCATAATTAGTATGTGGGGGAGCTAGTCTGAGTTTGCATTTTTATGTAATTTTTTATAAATAAATAATATACGAACAAACAATAATAAATGACGAACAATAAAGAACAAACGACGGACTATCGATATGTGAAGATAAAATTTCAAAAAATAATTGCTGGGGTGCTAAGGTATCGGAACCATAATTAAGTAAACCAGTTGTGCACTTGTACAACATTATTTCGTTCAGTGGGTAAAGTATGTATGAAGTTCCGTTACACATTTATTGTCGTGACAACGATCACGACAATGACTAAATCGCAACTACGCAAATGTAATAAACACGAATGGAGCGACTAGGCCATATTATATGAAAAAATCCCACAAATTAGGCCATTTATCCCTCCATCCCACAAAACCTTAAAAAAACCCGTGAACCGGGATAAATCCCTCGAGTTAGCAACACTGATGCAAGTTAGGCTGCTTAGTAGCAGAGTTGCCAATTTGGTGGTTTTACCACTAAAACACAGTGGGGAAAATTTTTTTTTAGTAGTTTGTGGTTTTCAGTGCTGCCGTTTTAGTGGTTTTACCACTAAAACTGCTAGTTATTTTGTTATTAATTTATATAATATTGTTCTATTTTTCTATTTTGTTACAACTAATTAAATCATAAAAATTAAATTAGTTATAAAAATTTTTATTCTATGTGATTAGGTAACACACATTAGTTATATAAAATAAAAAAAATTTTCGGTGTCTAAAAGTGAAAAGTGTTTTTTTTTTGCTTGTCGAAGACAAGCTAGTGGTTTTTATTGGTTTTTTAACGGTTTATAGTGGTCTCTGTAAAAATAGTTGGCAACACTGCCTAGTAGTCACTCTCTCCGTAGCAGTGAATGAGTGTAGGTCAATCACAAGTTAATTGTGTTGATTGTTGTAGGCATTACTAGAACCCCACACGGAGCCATATACACGCGTTATAGTATCATACATATGTATGCGATAACACTTCCGATCACTCACACAAAGACAGATCACCGCACAAATACAAAGTAAACCCAGTGCACCTAAATAATATATTTCTATCCTTTACTGGTTACACTGGTTTCAGTAGCATAGAGATAGATATGTTGTCTCTGGTACTCTGTGGATTTAAAGATTCTTTCGAATTTAATAAAAAAAAAAATTCCAACAGGTGGACTAGCAAGGAAAGAAAATCTAGAAAATTGTCTTTTCTCAAGTAATGTAATTTACTGAAACCACCTGAAACTGAATAATTGCAGTAGTAGTACCCATAGAGCACTAGAGATAACATACCTATCTCTATACTATGTGGAACCAGTGTAACCAGTCAGAGATAGAAAATATGTTGTATACGTGCACGGTGTTTACTTTATATTTGTGCGGTAAACTGTGTTAGTGTGAGTAATCGAAGATGGTGGTGGCCGTCACGTGACCTTGCTTCGCATACATATGTGTGATACCACAACGCTACGTGTGGGGGTTCTACAATGCTAACAACAATCAAATCCATTGTTGTTTGACTGACCTACACTCAGCGACTGCTACTGAGACAATAACTATTTAGTAGCCAAATGTGCACAGAAATGCACACTGCAGATTACATGATAGAGATAATTGCTGTACCTCTGTACTCTGGAGTAGTACCCTTGTTACTTGTGCCCATTGTGTTAGTCAACACCGTCAATAGATAGCGCAATGTGTATTATTTTTTATCTTTTTGTTTGTTGAAATGCCGTTATACATATTTTTTCGAGAAATTAGGTTTGCGTTTTCGTACGATTTTATGTGCATTCATTGTAAAATTTCATTGATGCGTTAATTAAAGTACATTACTAATTAACTTTCTTATTTTATTTGTATTATATTATTTTATGATCCATTTACTTCAACTATCTAATATGATTGTGTGATGTGTGTTTTATATTCGTTTAAATTTCGTGCTTTTTTCGTCTGGTGTCGCTATCATAGATAAAATATGTACAATAAAATATGTGAAATATGTCAATATGTATACAAATGTATGCATGTGTAGGGAGGGCATAGAGTACATCATCAAATAAATGTTAATTAAACATCATCTGTAATTTTAACAATTTAATAACAATGTATGTGTTAGTTAATTTTTAGTGGCAAATGTCATTTACATTATGTTCTTTAATTTATAACTTATTGTGTATAATTAATGAGTACATAAAGATGTGCATTAGAGTCCCTTTGACCAGTTAATTAATCAAAAGTGAACTCAATTATTTGTAATGTTTATTAGTGAAAATAAAGTGTAGCAGTTTCTAAAGTAGAATAGTGACTTAAATGTTAAAATGCCACCGTTAAAAGGCTCAAAACGTTTATCTGAATGTGAATCGGCATCGAATAATAATAATAACAATAATACTTATTCAATTCCATTATCCACTAATTTGCAAACGGATAATGGACAGTATTATACGGCACGATATTACGCACCGAAAGTGTTAAGTAATTTAAGTTCATTACGACGAAACTCGCGATTTTGTGATATAGAAATTATTGCTGGCGGAAAAGCTGTCAAGGTATATCAATAATATTAAAATTTGGGTAAATTGCAGTATACTACCTATATGGTGCGATATTTTCGATGTCTACCGCAAAAAAGAAACAAATGTGGCTTGAAATTATTGTATTTAAAGAATTGAAGCGCGGACACATGTTTTTAGTCAGAATTACTAGCAGATAAAAGACTACACTTAATTAACCACTTTAAATTATCTCCAATTAGTGCAATTATCCTTGTAGTAAGTAAAAATGTTTTTAAAAATTCATACATTATCCCCAAAACTATATAAAATATAAAAGTGTACCGAATTTTGTGGTTGATAATGAAAATGGTGCTCAACAAAAAACAAAGAATACATTCTTTTTTAAATTTTACTTAGGTTTCAAGAGTTTTAACGATGCAAATATCCGCACGTATCTTAATTTGAAGTTACCTTACTGAAAAAGTCACTATATTTCAGAAACTAACTGAAAAAATTTGAGGGACAGGTCTACCCACACTGTCAACTTCCCATTGTGTGTCCTTAAAGACTAGAGACTACTGTACATAAATAATTCTTTTATCATTTCAGGCAACTTCTCCCGTGGGCCCCCGATAGAGGCTTTGCCCCTTGCACCATACCGGGGGCTTCGTCTTCTGTACCTAAGGATGGGGGCTCCACCCTTATCAAACAAATGATAACATCATTTGTTCTCAAGATATGCGAGACAAAATATATTTCAAAAACAGTTTCTTATTTCGCTTTTTTTCTTTTTTTCTTTTTTTTTTTTATTTAAATTTTATAATAAAATACTGGCGTTTTTAACATTAAGGAAGGTTCTTAGGCCATTATATAATATTGTTTTGGTAAAAAATTCATATAATCTATGTTATCTTAATAAAGTTAATTCTGTTTTTTTACCACAAAAAACAAACCTCTAATCCGAATTTGCTGAAAACTTTATCCGGTCTTCATTTTTTTATTACGCATCTAATGAAAGTCCGGAGTTGATATCGTCATTTGTTCTCGAGATATGCGAGACGAAAAAAAATTCACGAACGAACAAACTAACGAACGCACCCACAGACATCACGCTAAAAACGATCGATTCGGATTCTAGTGACCTTGAAACGTGGAGATATGTCAAAATTAGCGATTCGTAAAATCGGACCCATTACAATAACTTCCTATGGGAAGTTAAAAATAATTGCATTTTATTATTAATTTTATCATACTTTAAAAGAGGTTAAAATATACTGCTTAGGACAATTGAAAAACGGATTTTGATATACAAACTTTGCCTAATATATTAAATGGCCCCGCGTAAGCGGGGCGGCTTTACTCACTTGTGTTTTACATTATTCTGTTATTTTTATCGTGTTCTATAAATAAATACTACAATAAGTTAATAATATCATACAAATGTTAATATTAAAAAAATGTGTAAAATATTAATAAATTTGACTTTTCGAAAACAAAAATAGGCTTCCGCGTTTTAACTTTTCATAATTAAAAATTTCTACCACCTTTGGTTCGTTTTTATCGGTTAAAAAAAGAATATCGCACCATATAGTATACTGCAACTTTCCCTAAAATTTTTATTGTTTATTTCCTTTTTCGATATCCTTTAGTTTCTTTCCGTCAATTCCGTTATTTTTATTTTCTAATTTTAAAGAGTGGTTCCACTTTCAGGAAATTGACGTATATTTTACTCAATTTCAAAATTTCTACAAATATTTAATTGAAATATCTAAATATACTTAAGTATTATAATTTACATTAAAATTTCACTAATGTGTTGTGTATTGCTATGTAATTTTCTGTTTACACAAGTTTAAAAATAGATTTAAAGCAGGTATACTTCTGAAAATGATTGATGTAAATTTTCTCCGTGTTCTAGTGTATCTTAATAATATGTATTCCGGAAGAATTTTAAAATATTCAATTTCAAAAATGCTGTCAGTGCTCCGGAAACATATTAATACAGTAATGATTTGAAAAAGTTTAAAAAATGTTCTAAACGTAGGTAGGTATACAAATTTAGACTTACACAATTTAGGAATATGAATAAAAATTTTCCATTTTTCGTAAGCAACTCCAGAAATAATTGCGGAGATGCATTCAGGTTCCTTCGTTGAGGTTCCTTTAACTACCTTCCATTTTTAAGTCCCGTTAATACCGAAGTCAGAGGCGTATCTAGGATGGGGAAAATAGGGTACGTGCCCTGGGCGTCTTTCTTTCTATCCTAAATAAACATAATTATGAAAACTAAAACTTTAATGTAAAATCAATGGACAATATTTGACAGTTCGAAATGTCAAAGAAGTTGTACCTAACTTCAACTAAAAATCAACAGTTCTAGTTTTGAGGGAATTTAGGACAAAACTAATTATACAATATTGCATTGTCATCAAAGTTATACTTACACATAGGTACGCAAAATTTGAAACCTCTAGCTCAATTAAAAGTTAAATAAAACTTTTAAAAATACACCTATATCCTCTATATTTTATCCCAAAAGTTATATACTAGCATTAAGCCCCTGGACTTAATGCTAGTCCAACATGCCCTTGGTGAATTTTTGTAAAATTGTAAAGAAGGTAAATATTAATAAATCTTGCAGTATCAGAAGCATGTTTTCCTACTGCAATAGAGAATATGGATGTTTTTTTTTTTTATTACCTAAATCGTTAGAGGAACTAATAATAACTCTAAAGAAATATTTTGAAAAATATCAGTATCCTTAAATAATTTAAAAAAATTATTTTTTTTATTGTTATAACCTAATACAGTTTAAACGAAATCGCGCCGGGTATGACGTATTTTGGCATAACTGGTACTCCAATCTTGACACTAGAATTTTTAATGATAGTAACGATAGTAACAACAATAAATTATATAATTACGAAGATTACTATTTATTTATTTATTTTTATATTACATTTAACCATTTATTTTATGAATTTTTGAAAATAAAATTCCTATTTCAAACAGACAAATTAGGATAGAGGGAATTCATTAGAATCGTGCACTTTGTGCCAAGTTTTTGAAATTTGATATAGTCTTAGGTATGGTCTTAAGGTTTTAGGGAACCATCGCAAGCAACTTGTGCGTGTTATATTCTAGGATGCGAAGAATCCATTTCTTAGGGTTATAGAATCAGTTTCATATTATCAGTTGACACATTAGACCATACAAAGTAAGGCACAAAAACAATTTCTTTTATTAATTGTATGTAATTTATTAATAAAATTACAAAATATAGAGAAACATGAATTGTCGATACAAATACGATAGTATCTGACGTAAATTACAGCTATGCAATATGACACGACTTATTATTTTCATGTGTTATGTTTATGCATTTTCTTGAGACTTGCACAACATTCACATTCGCCTGTGGATGAGACGAAATAACAACAATTAAATAGCAATGAACATCCATGACTTGCATGTGGAAGATCATTTCAGTAGGAAACCCATTCTTTGGTTCTGTCATTCCATTCTCAACCCCATTTACTGTAATCAGGGATTTCAGACGATTTAGACAGATTACAGATTTGATATAGATTCAAGAGACTTCACTACAAATCCAGCGTCCGTCATTATAATTTATGATAAATAAATTATAAATAAATGTTTAAAGAAAATAATACAAAGAAAAAATAGAGAAACTTCAAGTACAATTAAAACAATCAGTATGCACAATTAATTATTTGACATTTACAAGTAAACAACGAAACGAAGTTTTTTTTTCTATTTCCCTGGTTACTCTTAAATGAGCATTTCCATGCCGAGTTACGTCATGGCGGGTTCAGTTTCGTTTAAAATTCATTTAAAATATTATGTTTTAAAATTTTTTTTTTATCACAATTTACAAATTAAAAGATTTTTTACTGTCACCATTAAATTTCTATATTTTACTAGAATATAAAAAAAAATATTTAAAATTTATTTAGACTATATGCATATTCCCTATTATTTTTCCGTTTATTGTTTACCATTTTGTATTTTTATTTATTTCAATTAAACAAAATATAAAGAGGATTTGTGATGAAATATAAACTTCCTTAAACAATATACATAGGTATTTGGCAATGTTTGCTACGTTAGTGGATTAAGAACCGAATGTGTTGGAGTAATCGAAAATTATTTATTTTTAGCGAATTTCGAAAACTCGAAATTCAGCTATTACAGTAGGTGTCATGACGCAATCTGAGTCCGGGACTATGGCAGAAATCTGTTTTGAGGTCCCTAGAATACGAAAATGATATTCACTAAAATTTATATATATATATATATATATATATATATATATATATATATATATATATATATATATATATATATATATATATATATATATATATATTTATGTGTTCCCACGATAACTCTCGAACGAAACGTCTAACGCTTATGAAATTTTGTGTGCGGACTGGATTCTGAATTGGCTTGGCTAAGTTCGTTAGCCAGACACGTCGGATGCCCAGAAGTAGGTTTTCTGGCCATTTTTTATCATTCGATCTTATCATAAGACAGTTCGATTTTTACATCGTTGAAAAGGAAAAAAAAATTATGAAGAAAATGTTCTTATAATTTTCTTTCTATGTTAAGTAGTTTTCGAGAAAATGTAAATTTTCACTTTTATTCTTTCTTTGTTAGTCTAATAAGTAATTTATATTTATATCTCAGTTCTTTATGAAATATAAAAATATTTCACTTTTTTATTAAAGAATTTTGTGAAAACAAGTGAAAACTGTTCACATATATGTGTTATAACACACATACATGTATAGAGTTTTGTTTCTCATTTATTGCATTATAATTAGCATGGTTCTATCTCATGTTAAAAAATGTAAATTAAACAGATTTTCTAAGCTAATGTAATGAAGAATTTTTTTTTTTTTTATTGAATTTTTAAGTAAACAAGAAATTGAAGATTATGTTATGATATAATATTATTAAATATATGAAACAAAACAAAATATGTACAATGTACATAATTATGTATGTACGGAAAAATATTTTGAATCGATTTTGAAAATTTTTTCACTAATAATTAATAATGTTAAAAAATTAAACCATTTCAAATGGATTTAAGGTATTTTATGTGAGGTCAAGGTTTTCGGGACCTGAAAAGGCCAGAAATTAATTAACCAATCGATTTTAAAAATTTTTTCACAGTTAGTAAGTTAAAGTATTTGAATTAATTAATTAAATGATGTCCGCAAGAAGCTTACGAACTGCCATAAGTTATATGAGATCCTTAGAACCCTTTTCTTACTGTTAGAGTACTAGACTTGTATGAGTTTCGCCAGGATTTACTGATCCCATAATTGTAAAAAATAAACTGAACGACCAATTTTAAAAATTTCTTCACTGTTACAGAGCTAAACTATTTTAGATAGATTTAGAATACATTATGTAAGGTCCGCCAGGGTCCACAGGACCCAAAAGTGTCAAAAATAAACTAACTGACCGATTTTGAAAATTTTTTCACTGTTACAGAGCTAAACTATTTTAGATAAATATCGATCACGTTATGTAAGGTCCGCCTGGGTCCATAGGACCCAAAAGTGTCAAAAATAAACTGCCTGATCGATTTTGAAAATTTTTTCACTGTTACAGAGCTAAACTGTTTTAGATAAATATAGATTCCGTTATGTAAGGTCTGCCAGGGTCCATAGGATCCAGAAGTGTCAAAAATAAACTAACTGACCGATTTTGAAAATTTTTTCACTGTTACAGAGCTAAACTATTTTAGATAAATATAAATTACGTTATGTAAGGTCCACCAAGGTCCATAGAACCCAAAAGTGTCAAAAATAAACTAACTGACCGATTTTGAAAATTTTTTCACTGTTACAGAGCTAAACTATTTTAGATAAAAATATAGATTACGTTATGTAAGGTCTGCCAGGGTCCATGGGATCCAAAAGTGTCAAAAATAAACTAACCGACCGATTTTGAAAATTTTTTCACTGTTACAGAGCTAAACTATTTTAGATAAATATAGATTACGTTATGTAAGGTCTGCCAGGGTCAATGGGATCCAAAAGTGTCAAAAATAAACTAACCGACCGATTTTGAAAATTTTTTCACTGTTGCGGAACTAAGCTATTTTAGATAGACATACATTACGTTATTTAGGGTCCGCCAGGGTCCATGGGACCCAAAAGTGGTAAAAATAAACTAACCGACCGATTTTGAAAATTTTTTCACTGTTACAGAGCTACACTATTTTAGATAAATATAGATTACGTTATGTAAAGTCTGCCAGGGTCCATCGGATCCAAAAGTGTCAAAAATAAACTAACCGACCGATTTTGAAAATTTTTTCACTGTTGGGGAGCTAAGCCATTTTAGATACATATAGATTACGTTATGTAAGGTCTGAAGTGTCAGTAGGACCTAAAAGTGTCAAAAATAAAATAACTGACCGATTTTGAAACTTTTTTACTATTACCGAGGTAAACTATTTTAGATAGGTACAGGTTGTGTTATCTGAGATCCACAACTGTCCTGCGGATGCAAATGCGGCGTAGAATGCTACACAACGGGTTTTGATATATATATATATATATATATATATATATATATATATATATATATATATATATATATATATATATATATATATATATATTACATAAAGTCCGCCTAGAATATACGGTCGAGCTGATTTTTTAATGAGGTCCACCGGGATCTTGCAGATCCGAAAACGCCAGTAATAAGCTATCGAACCGATGCTTAAAAATTTCTCACTGCTAGAGAACTAAATTATTTTAGATGGATACAACTATGCTGCACAAAATTCGTTCGGGTTCTTGGGTCCCCAAAAATACCAAAACTAATTACCCAACCGATTTTAAAAATTCTTTTACTCTTAGAAAGCTAAACTATTTTAAATAGGTACAGGTCTTAGATGAGATCCGCCAGTGCCCAAGATTTGGAAATTCGCTATGTTATGCAGATACTGCGACAGGGGTATTTTCTATTTCATTTTAACACATTTGACTTGCCATAAACGCCATAAAGTATCATAAAGGTGCGTTGTGCCACACGAGAGAGTAAGAGACTAATTCCTTCTTGGTGATGCGTGCTGATACGAACTTGTTATTCTTCTTCTTATGGATGGGGAGGTTCCTGTTAGCCCATGTACTGATTCCTATTTGTGCAATAATCCCGTTTATTCATTAGTTATGTGTGAAAGGCCTGCTAATGAGATCAGTTAGGCCCTTTACGGATTCTCGATGAATTGTCTTAAGCTCTGTGCCCAATCTGAGTGTTGAATGCCTAATGCGAGTCAATGCCTCGCTTTCAAATAGAATGTGGTTCAGGCTTTTCTTTGTATATTCCCACTTGATGCAAATGTTTCCTTAAGCGATAGTGCCCAGTAAGAAGACCCACTATAGTTTTAATCTTCATTCTATCCAGTTGTAGGATTTCGGATGATGATCTCATGAAAGGTCCTTTAATTATAAGCCTCGCATGTACGAACTGGTTAGTACCTACATACTATCTTTGATTAAAAATAATAAGTGCAATCAATCTGTATTTAATCCTCGCAAGAACTATCAAGAATCTGTATTTACGTTTGTACACAATGTATGTGGCTAAACTTTTGCGAGTCTTCGAAAACATTCATAAACTTATCTGCATGGTGTAAGCTAAAAAGAGACATTAGTGTAAAACTTTTTCGACAATTTGGTGGTTCTAGTGTGATCTGTTGCGTAGAATTTTTGTGTTGTGCCTCGCGAAAAATTTGAAATATTTCGAATAAGCACTCATTACATATTTTAAATTCCGCATGATTTACCTAAAAGTGAATTAACATTATTGATAATTTCGTTTTAGTTATAAGCTTATAATTTATCAATAGAGTTTAACATAAAGTTTTTTGTAAATATTTTAATGATAATAAATTATACATTATTTTCAAGGCGAATTTATTAGAATTTATATTTTACGTCACATATTATTTTTAAATCTTTTTGTAAACAAGCAATTTTTACATCATAATAAATAGTCTGAATGAATAAAAAGAAAATATTTAGCTAGAGGTCAATAATACCTACTGATTTGTGTCATTATGTGATGGTTACCTGTTCTACCATGCAGAATAATTAAAAGGTCTTACAACTGCGAATATGTAGTTTTGTAATATGAGAAATTCATTGATTTTAACAAAAAAATCGATTTCTTGTTTAGAATATCTGCAAGTAGGTGTTATTTACAATAAGAATAAATACCCCTGTCACAGCATCTGCATAACATAGCGAATTTCCAAATATTGGCCACTGGCGGATCTCATCTAATTGTAAGACCTGTACCCATTTAAAATAGTTTAGATTTCTAAGAGTAAAATCATTTTTAAAATCGTCTGGGTAATTAGTTTTGGTATTTTTGAGACCCAAGAACCCGAACGGACTTTGTGCAGCATAGTTGTATCCATTTAAAATAATTTAGTTCTCTAGCAGTGAGAAAATTTTCAGAATCGGTTCGATGGCTTAAACAAAAGAAGATTGCGGTATGTTCAAACAGGAAAAAATATGATTTTATTCATTTCACGATTAGTTTTTAATCTGCAGTAGCAAATAATTATTTTCATAACCTTATTTTCTTTGGCAGTAAGAATCCAAACAATTTTTCAAAATCTACAATAATTCGCATAGCTCATTTCATTCGATGTTTAAAATTAGAGTATTTACTAAACTTTTGTCAACTTCCACAGGAAAAACAGTATTAAAATATTAAAATTTGTCGTTACGTGGCCATATAGTAACAATTGAAGAAAAAACATTCCCATTTGAAACGAAATTTACTCATGTAAATAATGGTTCTTAGTGTAGACTTATAGTGTAATGAGCGTACTCTCGAAGAAAAGAACCCGATGAAAAGTTTTAATTTCCAAAGACTTCCCCACTATACAGTCATTTTTATAAAAAAAATTTATTCTGTATTTTAAAAGACAAAAATGGTTTCTGTAATTCAAACAAATGTTGTAATGAAACAAGTTTTACTAAAAATAATAAAGTTTATTTAAAAAAATAATAAAGTTTTTATTAAAAATATTTTATCTGTAATTGACTCTTAACTCTTGCAGAGCGTTGGACATTTAGTAAATCACTAGCGTCACCTGCAGCAGACCTGTCTATTTTGAATATTTGAGTCAATATTTAATTAAGATTTAGTTTTTTACACAATCAATAGGTAGGAGCTGCACAAGATGATAGTGAATCTTTCAAAACAGAAGTAGAATAGAAAGAATAAGTTTGTTTTCTTTTTTTTTCGTCAACTCTGCTTTTAGGGGAAATTTTGACAGAAGTAGTGGTGAAAATCTTTCACATGAGAGATGCCCCAATGCCTCAGAGCCTCCCATAGGTAAATCCAGCCATGGGAAAAGAAAAAGGGGGTTCGGCAAGAAGAAAATGTCAAGGGCCTAAGAGTGGGTTAATGTGAGTGTTGGTGTGGACAGATAGTACTGTTTGAATACCTTGCTTAAAATGTGCGGGCACCGAAGTGCTTTTATATCTGCATAACCTGACAAATAATTCATATCACACCGGCCTAAAAAATAATATTTTTAAAATTAAAAGCAATTAATATTTTTAAATAACGAACCTAAAATTAAAATTACGCAAACGAAGGTAATAATTTTTTTCGAAAATAAATATGCAAAATATAGATGTTTCTACATGTCAAATGGTCATATTCAAATAAATTCAAATCAGTTAAAAATTTCTGTTTTATCTACATGGAAACACGAGTTGTAGAATCCACGAGTTGTTAACTAGATAGCCATCTATGTAGCGTAAATACAATTACTGCTTAGCTGTTACAATTATTATCCGTAGTTTATAAGGCTAGTTTGAACTAAGCGCTCTTAAGCTCACCAAAATTCACTTAAATAAATCTCTTTTAAGCGCGAAAGTTGTAAAATTTGAAAAAAAAACTTAAGAAAAAAATTTTTATTTTTTGTTTTTTATTTCTGTTGCTTTACTGAATAATTTTTATCAACAAATAAGTATACCATTCCATTTAAAAAAAAGGTAAGTTTGTATCGTATCTCGAAAACCACAAGAGCTATAAAGCTCCGAAGTATATCAATCAATGTCCCCCGCCAGTGGCTACAACTTTTATTTGAACAATTTTTTGATTAAGTCAGTAGTCTGATTTGGAGAGTTCTGGACCCACCATCCGATTTTTTTGAGCGACCTCAAGGAGGAGGTACCACTTCAAAAAATGGAATACCCCTGTCGCAGCATCCTGCATAACATAGCGAATTTCCGTTTACAATCATTAGTTTTTCTACGAAGGCAGGTTACGTAGAATAATGGTTTAAAAACCATTTTTATGTAATTTTTCTCCTCTCTCCAATGGTGTAAAAAAATATTGCAGACTTTTGAATTTGGGAAAACCTTGGAAAAAACTAGTTTTTTTCACGAAAATTTCCCAAAAGACCATGTTTCCGGCATCAGCCGTGTCTGGCTAAGGAACTCATTCAATATATTTAATAGATTTGAGCGTTACTTTATGGTATTCCATATTTGATATTAGTAAATAAAAACAGTTTACTTTGCAAAATACCACTTTTATTAAATATAAAAACTCTTATGACATGTTTCGGTTTATATGACCATTCTCAAACGTGTGTGTGTGTGTGTGTTCTCACGATAACTCAAGAACGAAACATCTTACTTTTAAGAAATTTCGTGAAAACGTTTACGGTTTTTTGGACATTTTTCGTGAAAAAAATTTGGCGGAATGAGGCGGAAAAATCACATAAAAAACGTTTTTTTTTTTTTACAATTACTCTATATCAACTAGTTTCCGAGAAAAACGTACTTTTGTAAATGGAAATTCGCTATGTTATGCAGGATGCTGCGACAGGGGTATTTTAGTGTTTCTAGGAGCCTAATTTTGGTAAAAGTGAAAATAATGACTTCAAAAACCTACAGTTCGCATTTAACTTCCAATTCCATCACTTAACTTACGGTTTTTAAGGAACTGAAAAATTTAAGTAATCTTGATGACGTCATCAAATTAAAAAAATTTTCTTTAAGTAATTTTAATTAGGGTAATTTGGCTGTGAAATTTTTATTTTTACTATTAAAATAACCCAATTATTTTTATACATGTGACTGACAGAAGTGTTTAGTAAATTTTATAATATTAGGTAAACCACAATGAAGTTTGGATGAATCTCTGTTTGGGGGGTGGAGATCATGGCCCCCATGACCATCCCCTGTATCCATTCTTGTATCCTAAAGCTAAATAGGGTGGGTCGGGATAATTTGGGTATACTGGGGTAATTTGAGTATAAGTGATATTTTTTTTTATATATTTAGTACCAAACTATATTTCACTGCCAAATTAATATATATTGTTTGTTGCAATATTAGGTATTATATCTTCAAAACATTTTATCTTCGTAACACCGGTACTTTGAAAAAAAATTTTTTTTTTATTTGTTGAAAGTCTGATTAACTGATTTGCTTTGTTTAACCGTTTGTAGTTCACAGAAGAGTGCTAGTACAGTTAACAAATTCAGGTATGTGTACATTACATCCTTTAGGAACATTTTTAAAAAAAAGTTTACAGGTGTACATGAAGAGGATTTTAAATAAATTTCATTTTAATATCACATTAAAATTAATGGGTAATTTGGGTACAACAACTGATTATCTGTAAACTAACCAAGCCAACTTTACATATTTCCCGAGAAAGATGATATTGAATGGGTGGATGTGGGCCAAATTTCAAAAGTAAGTCTTGTCCCTATTTTTAATGGAAGATACTACAAATTTGATAAGTAAAGCCTAATCTCATGTAATTTAATTGGAACAACAACTAGTTTTTGTTTATATTACTTTATAATCTTTTTACGTGATAAATAAATAATCTTCCCCAATTCTTATGCTAATTTTATTTCTAATATTACCTAAACTACCCCTAAGTAATGTCTGTAAAGCCAGTTTTAAATGTATACTACATACTATACCAGGGGTAATTTGGGTATACATAAACAAATGCTTACTATGGCAATAACAGAGGTTTAGTATTTGATTATGTAGTAGCAAACTATTGGGGAAAGTCATATTGCTAAAGTGAAACAAAATGACAAAAAAAAGCAACATAGAAAGAAACTAGAAAGCTTTGATTTCAAAAAACGGTAAAAAATTTACCCAAATTACTCCAACTGACCCTATTAAATAATCATTTCTTAAAATTGCGAATCGTATAAGGTGTATAAGGTATCTTTGGATGGAGCTTTTTGACTGGAATGTTATTAGTACAGTCATCTGGTAGTTTTACCTGGAAAGTTTTCGGAGTTTTGAAAATGGGTGATATTATAGATTTTGAGGTACTCTTTTCGATTTTCCATTTTGTCACCTCGTATCTTTGCCGCTCGCACCGCCATATTGGAAAAATGGCGCCGAAAAGCAGTTTTTTGACGATATCTCCTTTCCGAGTCATTTTACGAGGAAAATATCTATATACAAAATTAAACTAGAGAAAATTTCCTACAATTTATGTTTTAACAAATTTTTTCGTAAAATCAATAGTTTCGGCGTACGAGCGCCGCAAAGTGTTACTTAATACTCGTTTTCGCGGAATAACTCGTTTCCACACTACCTTGAGGTAGAGTAAGCTACGCGTTTTTTAATGTGGTTTGCCCAATAGGGCTAATCCCCTTTTGTCATGTATAATTCGGAAATTTAGCGTAATCTTCTTCGTTTAAATTTTCTTGATGGGCCAGGTGTTACAGGTTCATCGTCTTCAGTAGCGATTGTGACTGAATTGTTACTGACTGAAATTTCGTGGTTTCCTGCGATGTCATCATCAAATTCTTCTTGAAATTCTTCATTTTCAATGTCATCATAAAATACTGACGAATATTGAGCTAGTGGACGGACAGTAGATATATTATTTCGGACAAACGACATACGTGCGTAATCGTCTGAATCAAATATCGCAGTTGTCCGCAACCAATGGACGACCAGCCTAATAGCGTGCTACGCTCACTATACCTCAAGGTGGTGTGGAAACGAGTTATTCCGCAAAAACGTGTATTAAGTAACACTTTGAAGCGTTTGTACGCCGAAACTATTGATTTTACGAAAAAAATTGTTAAGACATAAATTGTAGGAAATTTTCTCTAGTTTAATTTTGTGTATAGATATTTTCCTCGTAAAATGACTCGGAAAGGAGATATCGTCAAAAAACTGCTTTTCGACGCCATTTTTCCAATATGGCGGCGCGAGCGGCAAAGATACGAGGTGGTAAAATAGAAATTCGAAAAGAGCACCTTAAAATCTATAAAATCACCCATTTTCAAAACTCCCGGAAAACTTTCCAGGTAACCCGTTTTTATTTGAACCAAATGACTATACTATATTGTATTTGCATTATTTTTAACGAACATTTGTCTATATTGAATCGATTAAGTACCGATTTTAACAATCCTCAGGCTCTATATAATCCAGTGATATACATATAATCAGAACAATAAATGTAGTAAGCAGTTTTTCATGCACTTGTACCAATTTATTAGTTAAAGGTTTCTGATTGTTTTATGAAATTTATAGTTAAAGAGGTTATTATAAGAGAAAATTGTAGTTTATTTAGGTGAGTAGTACTTGTTATAGATAAAAAGATAATAGTTTTCATATTATTTTAAAGAAACTATAGAAAAGCACGATTTTCCTAATACTTAAGTATGTGCTATTCAGTACATATTATGCAAACTGTCAGAGTCTCATCAGGTCATCAATTGACAATGGATAGAGTGTAAAATTGTTCAGTATGTTTCAACTATCGAGTAATTCTATAGTAAACAAGAGTAAAATGGACTTCTTATGAATTGGTTTGGATTGTAAGCCAGTAGTTTTATTTTAAATAATTTTTTTATTGATTAAAAGACATAAAAATTAAAAATTTCTATTTGATTTTGTAAAAAATTGTCCCATGTTATTTTAACCCGGTCATGATCGATTATGGCGAAATACGCAACTGATACACTATTTTGACAACTAGAGTACACCAATTATTTTGTTATAAGGTACATAAACAAACGTAGCTCGTTCTCTGTCTAGTTACAATAGGCATCACAGGTATTTAGTGTGCTGCACAATACGTAATGCATTGTAAATCACACCAAACCACTGCGGTAGCTATTGCTATTATACATAATATATTTATATATTGCTGTGCAATAAACAAAATTTTGCCAATTTTTATGTCATCGAAGGATGACATATTAGTATCGTTGTGTGATCATAGTGGAGGAAACATTATTATAGAGTTGTATATCCATATTGAATAATTATAGAGTTGTACATCCATATTGAATAAACGCAAGAGGGCTGTAGAGTTAACAACTATAGAGTTAACAAAAAATCATAAATTAACACTTTCACTGAGGTATTACTTAGTGCGTGTCAAAAACACGCACTTAACGAATTTTTAAATTTTTAAGTACACAGTTAAAGTAGCGGTTTCATTCTCTAAAAATGTGTAAATGCAAAAGATAGTGTTATATTTATTACTAGAACTCTGTAAGGCACGTATAAACAAAACTTCATCAATTTTTAGATTTTTGAGTTCCAACTTTGTGGGGTGTTTTACCCCTTAAAATCGTTTTTCAGCACTAACTAATACATATTTTTTTATGTTATTAGGTAGTCACCCTCTACACGCTGGAAAAGTTTCAAATTTTTCTGAATTTTCGACTCATTGCCTCATTGTTTCTCGTGTAAGAATATTTTATTGAACTGAGAGCTTATCGGGAGCGACACGATAATGTAAATTGGAGCTTATTGTTTCAAAAATAAAAATGACGGTACATATTCGGGTCTTAACAAAGATAGTACGATATATCATTAAAATAGGACCATTAGTTTTGTTTTTATAGTCAAGAATAGGTGGAGTTCCAATTTTAAGTAATTAGTAATTACCGACTTTGCTTTACACATAAAGTACAAGCTTAAGTATAAGTTAGGTTACATTAAGTCCTTGTAAGCAACATTTAAATAATCAGCAAATAACAAAAATAACGTTTAGGACGTTTCGTAAAGTTAGTTAGGGATTACGCATTGTTGAGTAACTAATTAAATGATTTTCTTATTATCTTATACATTTTTAAAACAGGTAAAAATGAATATTTTGGTTTTATAATTTTTTTGTTTTTACTATATTTAGGTACATGAAAGATAAGTACGAAATACCTATACTGAAATAATATTGAATTTTTCGAAATTTATATTAATTTATTTTATTAACTTTCTACTATTATCGTAAGTTGTAATTAAAATAGACAATTAACTGATAAAAAGAAACATGGTACTTCTTTTAATTCCTTTAATTAATTAGGTTAATTAAAATAATTGAGTAATGGAAGATAATCTCTATTTTCTGTTTTATTTTTTTATTGTATTCTTAATTAGAATAAACCATAACGAACTAAAGTTTCACCTAACAATTTTTTACTTAATGTTATTTTTTTTTTACTTTTATTTATCTTAGTACTTTTATTTAAAGTATTTAAACCCTTTTTAATTAAAATTTTGACAGGATTTTGGTCAGGCTGTAATCCGTACAGAGCCGTGTTTTTTTTTTTATTCGTCAGGTCTTTTTTCGTGGGAAAATGGTGTATATCGAAGCCGGTTAAGACGAGATTTTTTTTGCTCGACGGGTCTTTTGGGGGAAAATAATGTACGTCAAAGCTGGTGAAGGCGAGACTTTTAGCGAATTTCCAGAATGGAATTCAACTATTAAAGCCACTGTTATAACGCGACCGGAGCCCGGGACTATGGCAGAAATTTGTTTCGAGGTCCCTAGAAACCGAAAATACTATTCGGTAAAATTTATATATATATATATATATATATATATATATATATATATATATATATATATATATATATATATATATATATATGTATATATATATAGGCAAATCGTTTATCTAAATAATAAAAAGAACAGGGTCTAAAATTGATCCCTGAGGTATCCCAACATTAATAATCTCAACATTAGATTTTATTTGATCAACACTAACGATCTGCCTCCGATTTTTTAAGAAGGACTTAATCCAGTCAAGAGCAAGTCCTCTGATACCAACACAATAAAGTTTATGAACGAGCACGGCATAGTCGACAGTATCAAACGCCTTCCTCAGGTCACAAAAAAATCCACAAGTTCTCATACCA
Source organism: Brachynemurus nebulosus (assembly GCA_035578155.1). Classification (NCBI taxonomy): domain Eukaryota; kingdom Metazoa; phylum Arthropoda; class Insecta; order Neuroptera; family Myrmeleontidae; genus Brachynemurus; species Brachynemurus nebulosus. The sequence goes on along the minus strand of JAPWDM010000004.1, from coordinate 28,492,765 downwards.
TTTTCAACCGATGTTAGAACTTCATTTACTAACTCGGTTAAAGCAGTTTCAGTTGATTTTCCCTTACGGAAACCATGTTGATTAGAAACGATAATATTATGTTTTTCTAAAAATCGGGATAACTTTTCCAGAAATGCATACTCAAACACTTTAGAGAAAACTGGCAGAATTGAGATTGGCCTGTATTCGGAACAAGATATTGCACCTTTAGATTTAGCTACTGGGACAACCTTGGCAACTTTTAATTCCTCAGGTAAAGGATAAATTAATCAAATGTGTTAGCGGCTCAATGATCGAGCTGGCACTCTTAAGAAGTTGTGTAGGTATTTCGTCAATACCTGATGCCGAATCATTTTTAAGCTTTTGAATTATTTTCACCGTATCATAATTATCTAAAGGTGTTAAAAATATTATTTCACTTACTGAGTTATTTGCGTATGTTAAAATCGGATGTACATTTCCTTTTATGTTTTCGACAATGTCTACAAAATATTTACTAAATTCATTTGCAATTTCTTTTGGATTATTTATAGTTGATTTGTCACCTTCATTAGAGATTGATATTGCATTTTTTATATTTTGGTTAAGTCTTAATTCCATTTTCAATAAATTCCAGATATTTTTAGATTTATTTTTTGAGGAACATAAAATATTATTTAAGAATTTTGATTTAGCAGAATTAACTAGATTTTTATAACTTGTTCTTGCTAGCTTATAAATATTTATTAGGTGGGGATGCTGCCGACTCAGTACATATAAATCAAAAACTTTTTGCTTTTCTACGAGTATTTCATTTGTGATCCATTTATCTTTCAGTTTGTAATTGATACAGATACAGCAATGAATATCTTTTATTAATAAATCGATCAGTGATTGGAAATGATTTGTCAAAAGCAGCTAAAATTTTATTGTAATAAAACATATTTTTAAAAACCGACTTCAAAAAGTAAATAATAATGTATTAGCCCGTATTTTGAAGTCAGGCGTAGTATTGCGTAAAAAATGCGATCGAATCTGCTTGTAAAATCAATGAATTCTCGTGGATCTACATTTTTTTAATACTACGCCTGACTTCAAAATACGTGCTAATCCATTATTATTTACTTTTTGAAGTCGGTTTTTAAAAATATGTTTTATTTCATACCTTTTACCATTGCAATATTTAATTCTTTTAAATTTAAAACTATGTTACTATAGTTTTTCAAGTAAATAATTTTGCATATACAAATTTTAAAATTGCCATAATTATTCATATTATTGAAGATGGTTAAAAAATTACTCAACCAATGTTAATAAAATTTTTATGGGACCACCTGGAGAGCTTGATCTACTAACCAAAAAAAGAATGGCGTAAATTGGCCCAGAAACGTGGGAGAAATCGGTGTACATACATAAAAAAAAGAAACAACATACGGGTTGAATTGAGAACTTCCTCTTTTTTGAAGTCGGTTAAAAATTTGAAAAGCTTAAAAGTAGATTCGAATTTTGAATAATTTCGTGCCAGCTTAATATTATTGAGCATATCATTGAATTTAGAGAAATTGTTGGGGTTTATAGACCTCGAGCGAACATGAACAGGCTCTATCAACAAATTGTTATTTTCAATGACTAATGTTTGAGCTAAATGGTCAGAAAACAACGTTTTAACGACTTGGGTATTATTTGCATTTGTTATAATATTATCGATACAAGTTGCCGATGACATGGTAACCCTTCTGGAATCAAAAATCTTAAAATCTAAATTAAAAACATGTAATAATTGTTCAAAATTTTGAACAATTGTTGATTTTTCTAGAATATTTATGTATATTAAACACTCCAGTTAAAACTACAATATCATTGTCATTTTTGCATAAAATTAATAATATTTGCTCTGATTTGTTTAGAAACATGTTTACAGCACTTACATCACTACTTGGTGATCTGTAAATACAGACAACTATAATATTCAGCTGATTAAAAACTAACTTAACACCACAGCACTCAAAAATCTTTTCTTCGCAGATATCATTTAGAAAGTCTAGTTTCTCACATACAATTGATTTTTTATGCATTATGCACACACCACCCTCTGCAAATATTTTTCTTGTAAATATACTGCCCATAATATAATCTCTAAGATTTATTATTGGATCTTGATCTTCTTTCAGCCAGTGTTCTGTAATGCAAACGACATTGGGATTTTGTTCTTTTAATAATATATTAAATTCTTCTAGATTTGAGCGTCTACTTTGGACATTATGATGTAAGATTTTCGTTTGTAAATTTAAATGAGTTTCTTTTTTTGTTTTTATATGTGGGCTTTCAATTAAAGTTCGCGGCTGGTTTACGAAAAATAAATCTCTTCATTATAATATTTTCCGGCCAAATACGGTACTTGACTGGATTCAACATTTGTTTTAAATGTTGAATAATTTTATGTATTATCCTAAAATATATTCAATTTTAGTAGTGACAAATAAAAATAAAAATATTCTTTAGTTATTTAAAATTTCGATTTTGAAAATTATAAATTTTCAGCGTTCATTTAAATGACTAAAAACGCAGTGATATTTGAAAATGACGTTATTTTTTATAGCAGATCTTATTACTGTAGTTACGTATTGTCTATGACAAATTTCATTTTCATTGTGACATTTTTACAATTTTAATTGACCAAGAGAAGTTGTTTTTCTTTGTAATTTATTTTGAACTTTTTGGTTTGCAATTAATTTTGCACTCAAAAAAGATTGATGGAAGGAATTCATCGTCACTTAATACGTAAAATATCCTTATCAACTTGTTTTAAATATTACATTAAAAATGGTTTTATTTTTTGCTACAATTTTAAAGTTACGCCAAACTGTTTTCTTAAAGGGCTTCATGAAAATCTTACAGTGATGATAAATGAAGAAGATAACAAAGTAGAAAGTTGTAAATACCACTAAAACTGAGCATGATGACTGCTGAATATTGTGTACAAATTTGAAACCATGTTGACAAGTGTTGACATGAATGAAAGCGACATCTGTTTGAGTTAAATCGTGACGTCATTGCATATGTCACTACGCCAAGTCGTTTTTCCCGCCAATTTGTTCATTTAAAATTGAACAATGGTTTTTTTGAAGATTTTTTAAAATTTAACAAAAATGAACTAATTTATACGTAAGAACAAAGCATTTAGAATCATTTCTCAATTGCAGTCAAGTACCCTATTGATGGATTATATAATTCTCCCTTTGATTCAACCAATCATAAATAAGATTGAATGGTTTCCACGGTTAGATCGATTGTTTAGTCGAATGTATGCGCACTTTAATACATAGCAATGTATACACACATGCATGTTGATCGATAGTTGTCCGACTTTTTAGTCAAAAGACGATCGATATAGTTTTTTTATTTTCTTGTTAAGCTACTGTTGATAATATCGCAGCTTCATATTAGATTTCATAGCAACTAAAAATTGTATGTAAGCGCCTATTCTTATGCGGTATGGGATGTTTGTTTCTACAGAAATTAATAATCATTTCACGAGAAAATAGTTTTCGGGATTGTTTGATCTAATAATACAAGAAAATGATTCAAAAATATCTATTTTCGCAATGGTTGCAGAAAAATATTATTTTCGGTTGTTAATAAACAATATTTTAATTTAAAGGCTCATCGGGCTGTACTGGCGGCGAGCAGTCCATACTTCCATGCCATGTTCACCGGAGGATTGTGTGAACAACGAAAACACTCGGTGGAACTACATTCAATATCTCATCGAACGCTTGAAATTGTTATGGATTTTATCTACTCCGGCGAAGTGTGCATTACACAACAAAATGTGCAAGAATTGATGATTGCGGCAGATATGTTAGAATTACAAGAAATTGTCGATGGTTGTACTGAATATTTAAAAAAGGAATTGCATCCTACTAATGCTATTGGAATTTACAGGTTTGGATTTTGGAACATTTTTATGGTTGAATGTTGCAAAATAAAGAAAGTTTAACGTTTTTTCTTTCTTTCTTTTAGGTTTGCTGAGGGTCATAATTGCGAGGAATTAAAACGGGCATCCGTAGAGTTCATAGAATGTCATTTTCCACAAATATGTGCTGAAGAAGAGTTCTATGACTTGCCAAAAGAACTACTAACGAATTTTTTAACATCAGAAAATTTACGTGTTGATTCGGAATTTCAGGTATGTGCTGTTATACAGTAAAAATTATTTTTAACAGATAGTCTAAGAGCTGGTTGCAAAAAAATCCCTTCAATCGAGAAACAAGGTAGAATATTTTTAAAATGTTAGTACTTACAGCGACAAATGAGAAAAACCATTCTGTGACTGGGCCGAATTTGTTCGAAAGTCTTATTTGTCCTTTCTTTGGAAAGTTATACAAATAAATATTTTTGTGTCTTGCTAGATTCTATCCAAATAATTTTGGAACATTTAAAAAAAAAATTTTAAAACCGTTTGGTTAATTTAAAATAGTAACAAATTATCAACAATATCAGTGTTTCTCAACCGCCGGTTCGCGAAAGTATCTCATCGGTTCGCAAAAAGATGTGTGAATTACAAAAGTATTTATAATTATATTTTTTTCTTTAAAAACAAGAAAAAAAGATTTTTGACGATAAAAATCGAATGTTTATGAATTTATTTTTTTTATTTATGGTCCGTGATAGCAGACGTCTAGCACAATACAGTATAAACATTTTTGTCTTTTTAAAAAAAAGAAAACGGTACGGCTAACTTTAGACCCAAAAAAATTTTGGCTGTAAAAAAGCAAGTATTGGAGCTTAGCTTTGGAAAGTGTCGGTGTATGAATCTGTAGTGTTAGAAATTGCATGAAACTTTAAGAAATATAAAGTTTTGTGCGAGGTATCTTTAACAGGGATTATTGTGGACAAATGCATTTTCTAGTAGAGAAAAACATGAACTTTAATTTGTGTAAAAAAAAAAAACTTACAAAACTTGTGGCGCACAGATATATTAGATTAAGTATACATATAAAAATCTGTAGTTCGTGAGGTTCAATGTTGTGCAATTTACACCGTTTCTGATTTAGTCTGTTACTGTTCGTCATAAGGGTCACATCGTTCGTAGTATCATTGTTTTTTTAATCAACTGGTGAAATTTAAACAGAAAAAAATATGAAGTGTGTCGTATTTAAGTGTAAAAATTCTATTGAACAAAAAAATTCTCAAAATAAAGGAATATCTTTTTTAAAATAAATAAATTTATTTTTAATTGTTGGTTGTTAGTCACATAGGTTGGTCATGACAGTATGCAAGGTGCGTAGTCATACATACACCATATTGTACAAACACATTCACTTGTTTGTGTATACACAAATGATGTGTTCAAGTGGTAACGTGTTGTATGTATCATAATCGTTTGGTAGGGGTAGCGTTGTGACGTCATTTACTGGCGACAGCGGTGACAGTAGTTATGAAATAGAAAATTAGTATCTTGTATATCTATGTTGTGCCAAAACATAGCTCCAGCACAAAAGCATTGTTGTTTTCTCATTGTCGCTGTAAGTGCTGACATTTCAGAAACATTCTATAGCTCAAATCAACTAACAATTAGTGTTGGGTCGAAGCGACTCTTTTATGTGTGCTAGCACACATGACTCCGCACAGTGAGGTGTGCCGCACAGAGTGAGCGACTCTTTTGGAGCACACAACGTACCAAGCACATTCGCATACTATGTTACGTGTCATGTTGTGTGCGATTAAGTTTGAAACGAATCACAACTCTTCTGAAGCACATAGCACAGTGTTTTATTGTGGTATAGGTGCTGTGCTGGCCTTTCTTTTATTGCTCTGTCGTTTCTTTTATTGTCCTTTCCGTCCTTTCCTTTTATTGTCTTTTATTTGTCCTTTTAAGTAGGTACATTTTAAAGTCTGTATTAAATAAAATAAAATATATTACTTCGTTACTCTGCGGGAGTAGTTTTCTGTACCCTATTTCGGACATATTAATAAAATAACATATATAATACGTAAAAAAGTCATACTGTTCAATTCATATGAAATATTTTTAAATATTGTAAACTGGAACACAATTTGTCAAATGTCAACCCAGGAAGTAGGAACCCATAAATTAGTGCATAACATGTATCTTCTTCATTTTTGAAAAAGCTGAATTCTTTTGTTTGTGCCATAATATGCAACATATGTTAATCTGATGTCCAGTTGAGTATAGCATGTACAGAAAAAAAAAGTGTGCTCAATTATGTGCCATGTGTAGTAATGGCGGACTGTGCTAATGACTCCTTTTGTAAGAGTCGCACAGCACACCGCACACTTAAAAGACTCACTCTTTTGGAGTAACTAGCACATGTGCAATCCATCACTACTAACAATGGTCTGACGTTATTAACAAATGAAACAAAATTAGACATGCAATTTTAAGCTACTATAGTTACTCTAATATAAAAATTACAAAAAGGAAAAGAGACGGAAAATTAGCTGTGTCTCATTTTGCTTCGTTTGTTGCATTTATTTGATGGCGTCAGATCATTTTTAATTGATTTGACCTATACCTTGCTTCTCGATTATCTAGTTTTTTTGCAGCCAGCTCTCTTGAACTAAAAGTTAATTAGTTTGTTGTCTGTAGGTGTTCCAAGCTGCTTTACGTTGGATCACGCATGACATTCTAATACGTAAACGTTACGTTTTTGAAATATTACGCTTCGTACGATTGCCTTTACTTTCTACGACGTCTTTAGAACGAGTGATTAACGATTGTACTGATAGTTCATTAAAAATAGCTTTACGGTCCATTTATAAAGATTTAATAACAAAAAAAGGTTCATTGGTTCCATTGTTTGTTCATCCACGTGCTTGCGCTAAAAAAGATATCTACGTAATTGGCGGATCGAAACGAGAAATGACAACGGGTTGGCATCGAACATCAGAATCAATATTTGAATCAGTCGAACGATTCGACACATTTAGGAGGTAAAATATTTTTTTTTTATAGAAATATTCGGTAAAATCTTTTTTTAAGCAATTTATATTATTTTTTTGAACGAGCTTAACAGTTTTCTGACCGATTCGATCTGGGTAGCTATTCTTCAAATGTGCTATGATATGCTATGCTATGCTATGATTAGTTTGGAAACAAACACAAAGACATATTTTTTTATTACTAATAAATGGTAGTTATTATTTATGGTATAAATTTTTATGTAAATGTTTTTAGTCGAATTTTTCGACTGAAAAAATTAGACTTATACAGCCTATACAATAAGAACGGCGTGACGCGAGAGTAAGGGCGCTGTTTGTTTTCGGACCCGTACAACACGATTCTGTAGAAAAAAAAATGTCTGATATATATTATATATATTTTCCCGCCACCTTTTAATATGTGTAGGGCCCCCCTATGGAAGTTTAGAGCTAAAATTTGGTAAGTGGGGCTCATTTTCGAGGCACCTCATATTATCAAAGTGGGGTCAAATTTTGGACAAATTTTGGATCCGACCCAACCTTTAGGGGGGTGGTGGGGGGCAACAAAATAATAAAACTTTCCCAAACCGGTTGGAAATAATGTTTCGGTAAATTACCTACAACATCGTCAAAATTCAGGATGATTTGGAGGGAGTAGAGGGGGAAAAATGATTTTTGCTGGATCTAATGCGCCCACAGCCCCCCAGAATCAACGAAAAGGGTTGAAATTTGGTGTGTTAATAAAGTTGGTACCTAGGTTGTGCTTTTTGAAGGTTTTAATATTTTACCCCCACCCCCTCATTTTTAAGCTACAATTTCATGCTTTTTTGACATTTTCGAAGTTTGTACCACTCGCATAGGTCACCCAAATAAACCTAGAGGGCTGAAATTTTGTATTTGGATTGAGTTAATATCAAAGGGGTGCCTTTTGTCGGTCTCAGCTTTTAACCCTTACCCCCACCATTTTTATACAAGAAAGAACATGATTTTTCTTGTTTTTTAACAGTTTCGTTCGGGTCAAAATCCCCCCAAAGAAACCTAGAGGGTTGAAAATTTGTGTTCAGGTTAAGCTAATAGCCAGCCACAGCTTTTTGGAGGTTTCAACTTTTAACCCTTACCCCCACGATTTTTACGCCAATATTTCCTTAATTTTTTTGCTTGTTTTCTAATACGGGTCTCTAAGGAAACCTGGAGGGCTGAAATTTTGTACGTGTATTGACCTAGTATCCGGCTAGTACATTTTAGGGATTCCACATTACTTTTCCCCCCACTTCTCCCATTTTTACATCGGAATTCAATGGTATTGTTAAATGTGTTTTAAATGCATTATTTTTATTCTAAATATACAAGTAGGCGAATAGTAATTTTAAAAAAATTAAAAAAACGCCGTGAGCAGCGGGGCCCCATCACGGTAGTCGAATTTTCCCCTTCATCTTCGGTATTGAATGTCTACAAGCGAAATGTGATTGAAAGTCTACAACCGAATTGTCATTTTGTTGGTTTCAAAACTGGTGATGAGTGTTCGGCTGATCGAGGCTTTAAAAAAAGGTTTTAAGTATTTAAGGGCTGTATCTCAGTAAATTTCAATTTTGTGCCGAAAACAGGTAGCAGAAAAAAAGCCAACACAATTCGTACGAGGACATTCCTGCCCATGTTTATCCGCTAATTGCCTTTATGTTTTAGTTTTAAAAATTAAAAAAGGACCTTAAATAGTAAACTGGAAGGCCTTTATAAAGATATTTTTTCTTTCCAAAAAAATTCAAAATTTCTATTTTATAAATACTAAAAATCCAAAATTCCTAATTTATAAATAAACAGTGACTTTAATAACATTTTTAAATTACTTAATATGTATGTATTTCATTTGTCATAAAAGTAAGTTCACTTTTTTTTAAATTTTTTAAAATTACTATTCGCCTACTTGTATTTAGAATAAACATAATGCTTTTAAAACACATTTAACAATAGCTAAAGCAAGGAATTGTAGTGTAGTATAAATCATTATGTCAAAAAATTGAATCCTTTTCCAGGAGCGTAAAAACAATTATGAGGGGTTAAAAAATGAAAATAAACTAATTTAAAAACTATAGTCATTTACAAATTTTAATTGTTATTATGTAAATGCAAAGGAAAATGATACTTTCAGTGAAGTGTAGCACACCTTTTAACATTTATTAATTTTCAACAAAACAGTAGTCAATACTGGATAGATGCCTAGATGTTAGTTGCAACTAATAATTAAAAACCAATAACCAAAATACTTTTTTGCAACTAATGACTGAAAAATTCAACTACTAGTATTAACTAATAAATAATTTAGTTTTTAGTTGTAGTTGTTAGTTACAGGACCAGATTAACCCTGAATGTCGCCCTAGGCACCATGAAAAATGACGCCCCCACCTTTTGCTTGAAAAGAAGAAAATCTTAATTTTTCCTACTTTTTCCAACTTTCTCTTAAAACTATCGCAAAAAAGGCAGGAAAATATTATTTTATCCTCTGATTGTTTACTGAACATAAAAACGTAATAAACAAACATGAGTGACGATATAAAAAATCACAACCATAAGTTTTAAAAAATTGAATGCTATTTGCAATCTATTTTCGATCGAAAGATTTTGATAACGAAAATTTATGGTAGATGTTATATATTTGAAAGAATATTTCCTTTCCTTACATCATCCATTTTGGAAATATCGTTATTTTCGATATCGATAATTTTCGATAACGAAAAGTAGGTTTTAATAGTCGCAATATGTTCGGAACACCCACAACTTGCTTCGCTTAAGCCTTCAAAAATTTCGTTATTTTTGAGCTACGACGCACCGTTTAGGAGATATTTACGATTAAAGTTTTCGATTGCGGAAGTTAACGAAAAGTAGCTTTTTAAAAAATTGTTTTGTTACTGACCATATCTATGGGACTAACAGAGCCTAAATTAACTAGTTATAACCAATTTAGGACAAGTTACGCGGTATCGATAATTTTCGATACCGAAAAGTAGGTTTTGACAGTCGCAATCCGTTCGGAATACCCACAACTTGCTTCGCTTAAGCCTTCAAAAATTTCGTTATTTTTGAGCTACGACGCACCGTTTAGGAGATATTTACGATTAAAGTTTTCGATAGCGAAAGTTAACGAAAAGTAGTTTTTTATGAAATTGTTCGGTTACTGACCAGAGCAATGGGACTAACAGAGTCTAAATTAACTAGTTATAACCAATTTATGACAAGTTACGCGGTATCGATAATTTTCGATAACGAAAAGTAGGTTTTGATAGTCACAATACGTTCGGAATACCCACAACTTGCTTCGCTTAAGCCTTCAAAAATTTCGTTATTTTTGAGCTGTGACGCACCGTTTGGGAGATATTTACTATTAAAATTTACGATTGCGAAAAATAACGATTTGTCATTTTTTTAAAAATATACTATCGTTGACCAAATCAATAGGACTAATGGAGCCTAAATTCATCAATTATGACCAGTTTATAATAAATAATTCTTTATCTTTGCTAGTTCTCGAACAGAACATTCTAAAACTTTTGTTAAATATCTTTATTTAGCTTCTATTTCAATAATTCTTCTAATAGTGATATTGGTTTTTCGACATCTTTATTAACTTTCGAATAGAAACTTTTGTCAAATGTTTTCACCTGTATTTAACTTGTTTTTCGATGACTAAACAAATGGTGAAGTCAATTTTTCGATATCCTTGCTGATATCCAGATAGAACATTCTCGAACTTTCGTTAAATTTCGCTACATGGATCCTTTTTAACTAACTAATCCGATGGTGAAATCAAGTTTTGGATATCTTATCTGATTTTCACGTAGGATATTCTAGAGCTTTTACTGAATTTCATTTTTTGGTTACTTTTTTGATGAACAATCTAATGGTGATGCCAAATTTTCAATAATTTTTCTTTTTTCCAAAAAAATATTCTAGAACTAACTTTTGACGAATTCTGCTATTTGGACACTTTTTTGATGCCCAAACCAATGGTGAAGTCGGTTTTTGGATATATTTTCTATTTTCAGAATAGAATATTCTCGAACCTTTGCCAAATTCCGTTAATTAATCGCTTTTCGATGAAAAATTTGGTGGTGAAATCAGATATTCGATATTTTTCTAATTTGCAAAAAGAATATTCTAGAACTTATTCTAAATATCGGTACTTGGTTACTTTTTCGTTGGTCAATCCATTGATTAAGGATTTTTTATGTCTTTTCTGATTATTGAAAGAATATTCTAGAACTTTTGCCAGATTTCGCTATTCAAGCATCTATTCGATGACCAACCCAGTGGTGAAGTCGAATTATGTAATAGTTTTAATTTATCTGTATCTTTGTACAAGGAATTTCTCCTCATAAAAATTTACAAGACACGCTCCTCTCATATATGTTTTTTCAACAATTCAATTTTTTGACAGGATGATTTATAGTTTTAGTGTATGGAAAAAAATTTTTTCTTCAGTTAGATGTTTACATAACTCACATGCAGTTGATCAAATTAAACTGTGTTTGTTCGTCGCGCGAGCGATGTTACAAACTTAAATTGAGCGACTATGTTATTTATATGAAATTTAATTGTTTTCAAAACAAAATATATTTGTAGAGTACCTCTTTAGTTCGTGCCACAAAAACTATAGAGCGCATTTAGAAAAAAATTATAAACGTACTTATGAAACATAGATAAATTATGTTCCGCTTCTAACGAATGGTGAAACGTTTTTCCGGCAATTTTTGACAGGATAATTTATTACCTGCACTATGAATCCTCGCATTAACAATAGCATTCAATTCCGATGTAAAAATGGGAGAAGTGGGGGGAAAAGTGATGCGGACTCCCTACAAGGTACTAGCTGGATACTAACTGAATACACGTACAAAATTTCAGCCCTCTAGGTTTCCTTATGGAGTCTCTAGACATGTTAGAAAACAAGCAAAAAAATTAAGGAAATATTGGCGTAAAAATCGTGGGGGTAAGGGTTAAAAGTTGAAACCTCCGAAAAACAGTGTCTGGCTATTAGCTTAACCTGTACACCAAATTTCAGCCCTCTAGGTTTATTTGGGGAGATTTTGACCCGAACGAAACTGTTAAAAAACAAGAAAAATCATGTTCTTTTGGATATAAAAATGGTGGGGGTAGGGGTTAAAAGTCGAGACCCCCAAAAGGCACCCCCTTGATACTAACTCAATCCGAATACAAAATTTCAGCCCTCTAGGTTTATTCGGGTGACCTGTGCGAGTGGTACAAACTTCGAAAACGTCGAAAATGCATGAAATTGTAGCTTAAAAATGAGGGGGGTGGGGGTAAAATATTAAAACCTCCAAAAAGCACAACCTAGGTACGAACTTTATCAACACACCAAATTTCAACCCTCTACGTTAATTCTGGGGGGCTGGGGGCCTGTTAGATCCAGCGAAAATCGTTTTTCCCCCCTCTACTCCCACCATATCATTCTAGGAAGCTGAATTTTGGATATGTTGTAGATAATTGACCGAAACATTATTTAAAACCGGTTTGGAAAAGTTTTATTGCTTTTCCGCCCCCCACCACCCCCTTAAAGGTCGGATCCGAAAAAAAATTTGCCCAAAATGTGACCCCACTTTGATAGTATTGTTGTGCATCGGAATAAGCCCCACTTACCAAATTTCATCTCTTAACTTCCATAGGGGGGCCCTACACATATTAAAAGGTTGCGGGAATATATATATATATATATATATATATATATATATATATATATATATATATAAAATAATATATATATATATATATATATATATATATATATATATATATATATATATATATATATATATATATATATATATATATATATATATATATCAGACATCTTTTTTTTTTACATAATCGTGTTCTACGGGTCCGAAAACGGATAGCGCCCCTGATCTCGCCTCTCGCAGCTCTTATCGTATAGACTGTATAAGTCTAATTTTTCGGAGAAAATTCGACTAAAAAATGAATTTACTTTTATGACAAATGAAATACATACATATTAAGTAATTTAAAAATGTTTATTTAATAGAAATTTTGGATTTTTTTGGAAAGAAAAAATATCTTCATAAAGGCCTTCCAGTTTGCTACTAAAGGTCCTTTTTTAATATTTAAAAGTAAAACATAAAGGCAATTGGCGGGTAAGCATGGGTAGGAATGCCCTCGTACGAGTTGTGTTGACTTTTTTCCTGCTAATTGCTATCGGCACAAAATTGAAATTTACTGAGATTCAGCCCTTAAAAACTTAAAACCTTTTTTTAAAGCCCCGATCAACCGGACACTCATCATCAGTTTTGAAACTACCAAAATGACAAATCGCTTGTGGACTTTCAATTACATTTCGCTTGTAGACATTCAATACCGAAGATGAAAGGAAAAATTCGACTTCCGTGATGGGGCTTCGCTGCTCACGGCGTTTTTTTTTTTTATTTTTTTTTTACAACCACAAATTAACTAAAAATGAAAATTGTGTATCATAAACAATTATTACGCTTTATTAGCAATCAGTTTCGTCGACAGTGAGCACTATGGTCACAATATTGCATACGTACCAATTTCGTTGTTTGTTTACGAATCAGTTTTAGCATAGCATAGCATATTATAGCACATTTGAAAAATAGCTACCCTGGTTGATTTATTTCCAAGGAAGTTGTCAGTCTTTTGATGCACTTCCTAAATTTAGTTTGTGGTTATGACTTTTGGAAACTCGCGCAACATAGTTTGGGTTGATTGATTTTGGTAGGAAATATGCACTTTGGATTTATTATGCCCTCTTCTAATTCTTCAGTCAGTTTAAACGCTTACAGCGGTTCTTAACCTTTTTTTAGTCACGACCCGGTAAAATCTTGGATAATTTTGTGTGGACTGATCATTTATAGGATCACATATGACGATTATCAGTTTTCTAAATTACATTTATATTTAACATAAAAATAATGTCGTTTTCCGGCCACTTGGCCGACACTTTTTTAACCATTAGAGAAACGTTCAAGAGCTATTCTTTAATTTTAAATCGTACTCTTATAGCCTGGAATCATTACCGTCATTTATTGGAATAATATTGCATCTTGTAATATGAAATGTCGTTTTCCGACCACTTAGTAGACCATGTAATTCAGATAAATATCGACACCTTTTTAAGCGTCAGAAAAAATTTTAAAAACAATTCTTGAATTTTAAATATAATTCTTGTTGCCTGGAATCATTTTCGTTATTAATTGAAATAGCATTAAGTTTTGTAACATGAAATTCCGTTTTCCGATCACTTCGCCTACTTTGTAATTTAGAAAAGAATCAATACTTTTTTAAACATTAGAGAAATGTTTAAAAGAAAGCTATTCTTTAATTCCAAAACATGCGATTTTTATCACCAAAAACTTTTTTTTTTAATATAAATCTGGCTCCGCCATTTTCTTTTTTTTTAAAGCAAAAAATGAAAAGTGTAAAAATTTTTGTAGTTCACACATCTTTCTGCGGACCGATGGGATACTTTCGCGAACTGGTGGTTGAGAAACACTGGTCTAAAGTACATTCTTTAGGTACGATTTAATGTCCTGAAAGCTATTAGGAGATATAGTAGACTTTCTTTTGTTTTTCTATAGAATTTGAAAATGCTGTGTCTTTCCAGACCGAGCTTTTTAAAGTTTCCTCCTTTCTTTCGGTTGCAATTTGCGAGAAGTTTCTTAGCTTGATTCAGTCCCGGAGGACTCTTTGAGTTTCTTACTTTTTCTCGATCTTTTACTGTACTGCTATGCGAAATGAGGACTGTGCGGGACGAAGCGTTAATGGGGGCTAGTATTACGGCCAAGTTTCATCATTCCTGACTTATTATTATTAGTGTTGTTATTATGGAACAAGGACTTGTTCGATTAATTTGATTGAAACAGGTCAATAGGGTACTTGACTGAAGTTACAAAAATATTCTAAAAGCATTGTTTTTCCATATCAGTTAAGTGATTTTTTTTTATTTTCGACAGATTCTGTAAAAAATCATAAAAAAAAAAAAAAATAATAACCCTTCAATTTTAAATAAGAAAAAGGCGGGAAAAACACCTCACTATAGTGACGTCACAGTTTGAAGCAACTAAACATCAATGTCAATATTTATAACTCCAAAACGTTGATTATATTCATAAAATGTCAAAGTAAAAGCAAGTATTTATTTGAATTCTGGTCGAATATTATTACTATATATATATAAGGTAATAGAAATATTCCAAAGAAAACACAATTTCACCTCACAGATGAAAATTATCAAAATCGACATATCTCGCTACAAAATGTTACGTCATTTTCAAGAAATGGCGCGTTTTCACTAATTTGAATATTTGTTGAAAAATGGCGATTTTCAAAATAAAATTTCTAAATAGTTATCAAATTTTTTTATGTTTCATCTTAAAATTAGATATGTGTAATGATAATGCATAAAATTATTTAACATTTGACACAAGTTTTAAATACAGTCAAATACCGTATTAAATAATGATAATCTAGAAATAGCCGTAAAATTCGAATTTAAAATCCTTTGTATTGACTCGTGAAGTTACTCTGACATTTTTGCAGTTTTTGGTGTGTAGGACGAAATCGAAAAATACTTTTATAAAGACTATTGCGGAAAAAACGACATTAATTAGAATTTTTTCGATTTAAGGGAATGGTGTAAAGTATCACCGATGGGAATTGGCAGAATTTTACCTGGTGTGGCATCATTAAACGGTAAAATTTACGTGGTCGGAGGTGAACAGGAATCCCAAATTTTGGCGAACGGTGAATGTTACGACCCACGGGAGGACAAATGGTCACCGATGGCTAGTATGGTTGTACCTCGCTGTGAATTTGGTCTTTGCGCTCTATACGATAATTTATTTGCAATCGGTGGTTGGGTGGGTGAGGACATAGGCGGCTCTATAGAACAGTACGATCCAAAATTAAATGAATGGAAACTGGCGGGAGAATTACCCGCGCCGAGGTTTAGTATGGGTGTTGTGTCGTACGAGGGACTTATTTATATTGTTGGAGGTTGTTCGCACAATAGAAGACATTTGGAAGATTTACAAAGTTATAACCCAATTACAAACGAATGGACAACGCTACCATCCATGTCGGTTCCTAGATCACAAATGGGATTTGCGGTTTTAGATGGTTATTTGTATATTGTTGGCGGCATGAATACTCACTATGAGGCTTTACAATCAGTCGAAAGATATTCATTTGAAGAGGTTTGTATTTTTTAATATAATACATTGCTGATCGGTATTACAGTATAGCCTTGCCACTGATCCATAATAAACTGAAATATATTTTACTATTGGCTGGGTGCGTGATGCCAACGACATCTATAATATACATTTTTTCATGCTATTACATAATGGTAACCGTGGAAATAAATTTAAAATATTTTCAAAAAAACCGTAAAATCTGAATACAAATATTTGTTATTTACAATTATTTTTTTTTATAAATAAATTTGAACAATTTGAGGTATAAAAGACTGGGTGAAGTATAATAGTTATATTAATAAAGTATTTAAACAATTTTCGACGTTAACATGGATATAATTATCAAGACAGTATTTCCTTCCAACCCCGGACTATGCAGAGGAAAAAGTTGCTGGTGATAGTGAAGCACGTCAGGGAAATTCGAAAATTAAGAAATGCTGGCATAAGTCATTTAGTTGAATGTACAGTCATACATAAAACAAACATCAATAACTTCTTATGAAACATCATTGCATGTGAGTTTAAAATACCTCAAATATTTTTAATTGAGTATTTATGGATTGACGTGTAGACGTTAATACGTTGACAGATAAATAAGGAACGACATATTAGTGGCAATTGCGTTTATAATCAAAGTGGATCAATGTATTATATTTTTATTTAATATTTTTTATTACACTATAAACACATATAAGCATGTATTATTACCTATTTTCTCCACTACTCACGCTGCAATCGATTTAATTATCCCCACCGTATACTACGCACCCTGCCAATAGTACAGACCTTTTTTCTTCCTTTTGTACTGATGTATCCACAGAGTACAGGGGTAACACTGCTATCTCTATACTACTGGTTACCAGGGTAACCAAACAAAGATGGAAAATATCCCACCAATATGCTATATATGTACACTGGGTTTAGTTTGTATTTGTGTGATTTGTCTTGTATGGGTTAGTGACCTAATGTGTTGCGTGGTGTCACATACGTATATAATAATATAATACCACATACGTATGTATGTGGCTTCGTGCGGTGGTGGTAATAATGACCATAACAATCAAAACGTGATCAAAACAATTGAACTACGCTTATCGACTACCACCGAACGAGTGAATGCTAAGTAGCCTAACGTGCTCAGAAGTGCACACTGCTGATTAGAAAAAAGAGATAGTAGTGTTTCTTCTGATATATTCTGTGGATGTATCATAAATATATTACATCCGGCTTGGAAAATAACCACAAAAAATTAAGTTGTGAAATAAGCAATTTTTTTTTAAAAATTGGTTTAGTTTTGAGAATGAGATTTAAGTTTATGCCATTGTGATCTCAATTTGTTTTCAAGTTTAAAAAATTTTTGAGTTTTTTTTTTCAAGATAGATATGGCATATTATGTATCGACAGAAAGGGAAGGAAAATGACATTTAATTGTCGCAAAATCTACTTCACGTTTCAGAAGAAATACCTAAAAATTGTTATTAGGATGTGTAAATAAAAGGACCACAGGTCATATCGATAAGAAGTTATTAAAAGAAAAAGAAATTTGGAATTTTGAGCTAAACAGTTGAAATTAAAATAGTATATACCATATAATAGATGGAGTACATATAATCTTTTTCGTGGTTATACATATTTCGTTTCAAAAAGTGTTTTAGATTATCTATATGAACCTAATATAATAAATATAATAACTTAAAAATTAAAATAAATCTTTTTACAACTAGTGTAAGATATGCTATTTAAAACTATTTATTAATAAATATTCTAACAATATAACAACAATATATAAATAAAAAAAAATTTTAAATCTAACCTTGTTTAACCGCCATATTTGTCAACACTCTATTCATTTGTTTTGCTTCATTTATAGACATTGTATAGACAAATTTATATTAAATGAAAATGACTCATACCTAAGAATGTAAAAATGAAATTTTTTTACGTATAAAAGTTTTATTTTCTACTATCCTTTTTCAATATATTAGATACAGTAAGGATTCTTTTTTAGTCGAATTTTCTCCGAAAAATTAGACTTATACAGTCTATACGATAAGAGCTGCGAGAGGCGAGACCAGGGGCGCTATCCGTTTTCGGACCCGTAGAACACGATTATGTAAAAAAAAAAGATGTCTGATATATATATATATATATATATATATATATATATATATATATATATATATATATATATATATATATATATTTTCCCGCAACCTTTTAATATGTGTAGGGCCCCCCTATGGAAGTTAAGAGATGAAATTTGGTAAGTGGGGCTTATTCCGATGCACAACAATACTATCAAAGTGGGGTCAAATTTTGGGCAAATTTTTTTTCGGACCCGACCTTTAAGGGGGTGGTGGGGGGCGGAAAAGCAATAAAACTTTTCCAAACCGGTTTTAAATAATGTTTCGGTCAATTATCTACAACATATCCAAAATTCAGCTTCCTAGGATGATATGGTGGGAGTAGAGGGGGGAAAAACGATTTTCGCTGGATCTAACAGGCCCCCAGTCCCCCAGAATTAACGTAGAGGGTTGAAATTTGGTGTGTTGATAAAGTTCGTACCTAGGTTGTGCTTTTTGGAGGTTTTAATATTTTACCCCCACCCCCCTCATTTTTAAGCTACAATTTCATGCATTTTCGACGTTTTCGAAGTTTGTACCACTCGCACAGGTCACCCGAATAAACCTAGAGGGCTGAAATTTTGTATTCGGATTGAGTTAGTATCAAGGGGGTGCCTTTTGGGGGTCTCGACTTTTAACCCCTACCCCCACCATTTTTATACCCAAAAGAACATGATTTTTCTTGTTTTTTAACAGTTTCGTTCGGGTCAAAATCTCCCCAAATAAACCTAGAGGGCTGAAATTTGGTGTACAGGTTAAGCTAATAGCCAGACACTGTTTTTTGGAGGTTTCAACTTTTAACCCTTACCCCCACGATTTTTACGCCAATATTTCCTTAATTTTTTTGCTTGTTTTCTAACATGTCTAGAGACTCCATAAGGAAACCTAGAGGGCTGAAATTTTGTACGTGTATTCAGTTAGTATCCAGCTAGTACCTTGTAGGGAGTCCGCATCACTTTTCCCCCCACTTCTCCCATTTTTACATCGGAATTGAATGCTATTGTTAAATGTGTTTTAAAAGCATTATGTTTATTCTAAATACAAGTAGGCGAATAGTAATTTTAAAAAATTTAAAAAAAAGTGAACTTACTTTTATGACAAATGAAATACATACATATTAAGTAATTTAAAAATGTTATTAAAGTCACTATTTATTTATAAATTAGGAATTTTGGATTTTTAGTATTTATAAAATAGAAATTTTGGATTTTTTTGGAAAGAAAAAATATCTTTATAAAGGCCTTCCAGTTTACTATTTAAGGTCCTTTTTTAATTTTTAAAACTAAAACATAAAGGCAATTAGCGGATAAACATGGGCAGGAATGTCCTCGTACGAATTGTGTTGGCTTTTTTTCTGCTACCTGTTTTCGGCACAAAATTGAAATTTACTGAGATACAGCCCTTAAATACTTAAAACCTTTTTTTAAAGCCTCGATCAGCCGAACACTCATCACCAGTTTTGAAACCAACAAAATGACAATTCGGTTGTAGACTTTCAATCATATTTCGCTTGTAGACATTCAATACCGAAGATGAAGGGGAAAATTCGACTACCGTGATGGGGCCCCGCTGCTCACGGCGTTTTTTTTTATAATACACCCTGATCAGATAGAAATGCAATTATCTCTTTTTAAATACAAATTCAAAATATACAGGTTGATGACTTGCGATTTCGATGTGTATAGAATACAAATTTATATGATAATTGTTTGCAATGCATTTTAGTGTAAAATATTTAATAATCAGTTAAAAACTTATACTTTTATAAAAAATAAATGTATTTCGTATTAAAAATGCATTTCATATTTCATACATGAAACATCATGTATAAAAATTATATATTCGTAGTACATTCTTAAAAGGAATAAAAAATATATTTCTTTCTTTCTTAAAAAGATTACGAAACATGTTTCTTTCTTTCTCGCACGTGTATTATAAAAAGAATCATTCCTGTAGTAGATAGCTATATTACGAGCTTGTCTGATACATAAATTTATGTACATTCTTTATGCATGAATCATTTTTAGTTCATATAAATTCGAGTACATTTATAAACCTGTGTTCCTTCTATTGCATTCAATACTCAAAGAGGCTCCTAAAACTACATTAAATTTTGTAACTGTGAATACAGCATTCTATTTGCCTAGTGCTTTTGCGTAATTCACTTAATTTAACCGATACTGTATCTCTTCCCATTTACAAGTTTTTCATATTGGAAATTTTATTAAGGCCAACCTGTATAGATTGTACAACGTAACCGATCAACAATGTGTGAAAATAATCTTAAGTATTAAAGTTAGTAATTTTTCGTTTTCTGTTAAAGAACAAATGGAGCACAGTGCCGCCAATGAAAGTGGCCCGAGCGAGTCCAGCGGTGGCTGCAGCGGATGGCTTATTATATGTGATAGGGGGTGATCAGATACACGATATTGACTTTTATCGAGGGCAAATCACAATTACGTCGGTTGAGTGTTTTGATCCAATAAATATGACGTGGCGCGATTGTCCCCCGTTACCTGAAAGTCGTTCGGAAGCAGGCGCAGTTGTTGTCTGATAATTTTAACGACTAATTTTAGATAAAATAGAAAATTTATTTTCAAACACTAAATATTATATAGAAATTTTTTTATTTATTAAAGATTTTATTTTTCAGAAAGTATCTCGGTTGAGCTCAATTGTACATATAAATCTAGGATTGTTTATTTTGCATTTATTTATGTATTTTATAAATATTTAGTTTTATCACATTCACTGTCGCTATAAGGTTTGTGTACATTGTATGGTCGCCGTAGTTGTGATGCTAGCGTCATATAGATTGTAGCATTAGTTGTGAGTTAAGGTGCGGATCCACCAAGCGTGTAAACTGTTTGCAAATGTTTGTAAATGTTTGCGAACACAAAATTTTTTTGGTGCAGACGATCGTCACGAATGTTTGCAATTGTTTGCTAATGTTTGTCAGTGTTCCGACCAAAGTCGGTACATCAAAGGGAATTCGTTGTTTGGTGTGTTTTGTGTTTTTCTAGTGGAAACAGTATATAATATGAAATACATACGAACAACAAACATAATATATTCATATTATGTATAATTATTTCTTGTTTTATGTTATTTTGTTGTAAATATAACAGCATAATTTTGTGTTTTAAAAAGGATTATTGTAATTTTATATTTATAAACGAGTAAAAATAACATGGATTGAGATAATGAAAAATTTCTGCAATTAATCAAATTTCATAAGTCAAAACCAGAAATATGGCAAAACACTAATAAATTTTATTATAATAAAATTAAAAAGCAGGATGCGTGGAATTCTCTAATCTCGCCGTTCAGAAGTGAAAAGGCCAAAGAAGAAGGCTGTGCATACTTCGGGAATTATTGGGAATTATTTTGTTAATTAACTGCCTCGAAATTCGAAAAAGATACATAAGGCTTTTGTAAGAATCTTTTGTAGCTAAAAAACATTATCGCTAGTCTAACTTCGACGGGTATACAGTCTCTGTAGTTAATATCCCGTTTACAAATTTTTGGGCTAATTTGGGAAATTAAAAATTCTAAATTTTTCGATGACATACGGTAAAAATTTTAAAATAAACCACTCCTAAGGTCTGTTTTTAAGTCTGTTAATAACTATATAGAACTTCTTATTTTTAAAAAATTAGATATCCAAATTTTATGTTTTCTCTTTCCTTTTTTGATTAGAGATTATTACGAACGATATAGTGCTAACAATAAGTTCTTTACTTGGAGTCATTTTTTATATGTGATATACATAAATGTATTTATATAGAAATATAAAAATACGTGGAACAGCTACAAACATTCGCAAACTGATTATTGTTTCTAACTGTTTATTCAGTGGAGACAGTATGTTCGCAAACAGTTAAAAACAATTGTAAACATTTGCAAACAATTACAAACATTTGAAGCAAATGTTTTTTTTTTTTTGGTGGATCCGCACCTTTAGATACACAGATCGGTATAGAGAGAATGGATACACACTAGTGATGTCGGATAATTAATCGATTAGTCGGTTTAGTCGACTAATTTTGTTTACATTTAGTCATATTTTAGTCGACTATTTTACCTTCGATTAAATGATTAAAATGATTAATTTTTTTAAATGACTAAAAAACGACTAATTTAACAATTTTTCTGTACTATCTATTGGACTTCAAAAAATGGAAACTAAAAAATTCACTTTTATGTGATTAATATATTGTGATAATTCGTATCTTTCTTTTTCTTAAAAGAAAAATATTAAAAGTCCATAATTAAATTCAAAAGAAAACCTCGTTTTTAAAAGAGTTACATAGGTTACCTTACCATGAATTCGATTAAAAATTTAATCGATTAGTCGACTACTCTGTGCTCGATATTTTCGACTAATGACTAATTTTATCTGAAAAATAATTTTAGTCGATTAATCGATTAACTGCTTCTCGGTCCGACATCACTAATACACACATACCTGTCCTCGGTCAGTTTTCACAGATCAGTATATAAATATTGTATCTTGAGTAACACGTCCGACGTCTATGAAGAGCGGAACTGATGTCTCACTTCCTATTCAGCAAGTGACAGTGAACGTGTTAAAAGTTTTTTTAGTTATAGACCTAATTGTATAAAATATTCCAAGAAGGTCGATTCCTATATAAATGAATAAATATTTTTTAGGAGCACAGTACTCTTTCATACAGTCAGGATCGAATTTATGTATGAGTCTTATGAGTCCAGGCCCAGGATGACGGCCGCAGAAAATTAACGAAATTATTCAAACTTAAGTAGTACACGTTTTGAAGAAATTCTAAGCAAAAAGACCATCCACATATAACCGAAGAAGGATAGCTAGGAATTCAACAAGTGATTTTGTTACCTTATAATTATTTTACAAGAAATTTGTCAAGTGCGTGTTCACGCACAAGTTAGAGTTCCTTAATCATTCTAAATTTAGATGGTCTTAGGAACATTTCTTTTTAATAATCTTAACTTGAGTTTGTTCTAACGATATCCTATACGTAACGGTACCTGAAAAAATCTCCACTTTTCAATGCTGAAAACTATCTCTAAATATTGAGAAAACATTTTTTTGCTATTTGTGAAGTGAATATTCAAAAGGTGTTTTGTCACAGTTACCAGAATGTTGGCAAATCACCAAAAACTATTCAGCGTATTATTAAGATATTTTTATAATACGTATTTAAGTTATTTTTATAGATTCCATGATCTTTTATGAAGAAAAATGCTTTTATATGATGGCCAAAACACTGTTTGAATAGACGGATTGCAACAAAAAAATTTATTTAATTTGAAGCACGCATTCATTTGATGAAAAGTATGGAGATGAAGTTCATTTAGTCGTGGATAAAACACACTTTGAACAAACAATGCTTTTAATTAAAGTAATTGAAAAATCTTCCATCACTAACGTTTATATCTAATTCTTATTAACAAAATATCAAACATAAAGTGTATTATTTTCATATTCATCACCACTGTTGATTAATACGAAATACGAAATATATTTTTTCTCAAAACGGTACAATATTTTACAAAGTTTTTATGTAATTACAATACTTCACTTAATTCTAGGTACCTACAACTAGTGCTTAACCCTAACCTAACATGTACAATTCTAAGTAATACAATCCATGAGAAAACTTAATTATTAATGACTCTATACAAAGGAAAATTTTCAAAAAACCTTTAAACATGTAAAAATAGAAATAATAAAACTTAACCTAAAAACACTTACGCACACACTTTCTCTTCACTTATTCCGTCCGCACGTACACATTTTACCGCCCCCCGGGGCCGAGGGCAATCACGGTGGGAAGATATCCATCAGCAGGATGAACTTCTTGCTCCGCTTGGACAGTGTCTTTGAAGGCAGGAACATGTCAGCAATTCGGTTGTTGTGGTGAAGATGGCATCTGGCCAAGTGACGTGAGGTTAGTGACATAATGTAGTCAAGAACAGGTTCAACGCCTGATTCTTGGTGTAGTTGACGTACCGAGGTACGTCGCGGGGCGTTCAGGATAAGACGAAGTATCCTGTCCTGGAACAGTTGTAATTTGGCAATGTTGCCAGATGAAACAGTGCACCACACAGGTGCGGCGTATGTGACGATGGGCCGGATGCACGTCTTGTACAGCTGTATCTTCTTCGCCGTCGGGATGACATTGGAGATGAGTAGGGGCCGCAGGCGGGCAGCAGCACATTCGCCGGCAATTCGTCGTCGTGTTACAGCTGTCTTGAACGTGAGTTTACGGTCGAGGTACAGACCGAGATACTTGATGACGGGTGACGTAGTGATTCAGGAGTCGCCGCATCGAAGTTGGGAACGTGGAAGCAGCCTGAAGTGGATGAAGATGATCGCTTCGGTCTTGCTGGAGTTGACTTTGATGCGATTTTCCTGGAAGTAGTCCTGGAGGGTGGTGAGCGCCTTTTCAATCCGCCTCTCAGCAATCGACTGGTTCGCTCTCGTTGACGAGGTGAAGACGGCAGTATCATCAGCGTACAGGGCGATCTGGACCTTGGGTGGCATCTTGAGAATGTCGCTGATGTATAAGCTGAACAGGACTGGCCCAAGGATCGAACCTTGGGGCACGCCGGCTGGTATCTGGAGGACACTGGACTTGGCGTCGCCGCTTTCGACATAAAAACTCCGGTTCGTGAGGTAGTTCTGGATGATCTTGGTGGTATACATTGGTACATCATGGGACTGCGGCTTGGCGATGAGGTTGGCGTGCCATACATTGATTAAAGCTTTCTCGATATCCAGAGATACCAGCGTCGTGTTCAGTTTCTTGCGTAGTCCGCGGGTGATGTGATCGGTAATCCTACCGAGCTGGTGCGTCGTTGAGTGACCGGATCTGAAACCAAATTGATCATTTGGAATTAGTTCATGTTCTTCTATGTGTGATAGAAGGCGTGTGTGGATGACTTTTTCAAGGAGTTTGCTGATCGAAAGAAGCAGGCTGATAGGTCGGTAGCTGGTGGGGAGGTTGGGTGGTTTTTCCGGTTTAGGAAGAAAAACAACTTTTGCTACTTTCCACTGTTGCGGGAAGTAACTAAATTGTAAACAACTGTTGAAGATATGTTTCATCTGAAGAAGGGCTTTCTTCGGCAGCTTTTTCAGGTGCCGGTTGGAGATGGTGTCGGCGCCGGGGGCCTTACGATTTCTTGCTTTCCTAATGTGTTTACTGATCTCCCCCACAGTTGTGGGTTTGATAGTAATCGGCAGGACAGACGCATTCGCGACTTCGGCTGCTGATCGTGCAATACCCGCGCTTTCACGTAGATGTGGCAGTTGCTTTTCGATGCGGTGCGCCTCCTGGAATGATTCCGCGATAATTTGGATTTTTTCCGAAGAATCTGTAACTAACAAATTGTCTTTGTTTAGTGCTGGTATTGTCGCGTCACGTGGTTTGAACACTGTTAATTATGTAACATGTTACTTTTATATACATAATTGCGCAGTTCCTGCAGTCACATGTTTCGGTCACGTGACTCAGTGAGCGAATCAGAACGTACTGCTGGCTGATTCTCATTGGTCGTTGGACAAAACATTGAATTAAACATGATTATGGAAAAAACGTGGTTTAAATAAATTCATAATTTTCTTCCTTAATTTTAATGGGATATTTTTTTACGACATTTGGATTGTCTAGTCAGATAGGCGTCAGTGAGAAGAATTATACGATGTGCCTAACTTAATTTTGAATTTTTGTGAAAAAACACGTTTTGAATATTCACTCCACATTTATTAACACGTTAACGGTCATGAAATATTATGACTAAACTAATACACTTTATATGTAATTGTTGAAGTGATACAGCGGTATGTCGCAGTTAGTAAGCTCTCATTTGACTGTAGCACTTGCAGCACGTATATGCAAAATTTCATCTTCATAGGTTGAAGGCTATAGAAGCTATGAGAGTGTGATAGACGAACAGATTTGGCAAAACTATAAAGATTTCCTGATTTTGACTACGAGTTTTACGATTATACTGGACCCATGGACCCCAAAACTGTAAATTCAACCCTGAGTATACTACCAGTATTTGGTAAAATATTTAAATATAAACTTTGATTTAGTTTATACAGTATGTTCCCTGAAAATAATACAGCCATTTTAAAGTTTTCTGACTTGTCATTACAATAGCGTCCCTCAAGAAAAATGCAGAACTTCAAGCGTATGCTTCATATATATATATATATATATATATATATATATATATATATATATATATATATATATATATATATATATATATATATATATTCTTCATGTTTAGTAATTTATTAAAAATATTATTGAAAAGCAGACAAGCAAATTATATTGCTTGGTGAGTTGGTGGCACTATTTTTTTAAATTTTATAAATTTGAGCCGTTAGACTTTCCAAATTCTGTACATGGGACGTCCTTATTTTTTCACACGGTGTTTCATAACCCGAAACATTGCTATATAACCGACGGTTTATTATGATCAGAAATTGATTTTTTAATAAGATGTCAATAAACAACCACTACTGTACTTTGATAATCATTATCTGCTATCGATTCTTGAGTATTTTTTAAAACACTCTGTATAAAAAACAATGAGTATTAATCGTGTTAATTTTGTGTATTTTAATTTGTTTTGTACTTTTAATGGGGAATCGACCTTTTATGGAAACATAGTATACATAATTTTGTAATAAACAATAATATCCAGTAACTCCTTGTAGGAGAAAAAGGCCTTAAATAATTTTATTTTTAAAGGGCTCGTCTAGATGAGTTGGAACATTTATATTTTAATTGTCTCTGATTACTGGCAGCAGTTTAATGCTCCAGTGTACGATTTGTTAAACATTTTTGATTTCCGACATATTTTCGAAAAATATAATGGCCACAAAACGGATTTTTGAGCCCTGACTGATATTCTGTGAAGTTACTTATAAGTAATTTTTTTTTTTTTTTTTTTTACAAAGAAAATCATAAAATATACAAATTATTATAAAAATAGAAATTATACTTTTATTTAAAGATTATTTAATAATTGTTAATACTCCAATAAAAGCTTTAAAATTATGTTTTAAGATTTTTAATTTATAATATAAATTAGATATGTTAAAAACTTTCTCCTTTACCTGACTACGACGCACAGTGATGCCAAATATCATTAAAGGTGGCAAAAATACAAAAAATTAAATTGTAAGCTCCAATTTATATGACCCCTTAAATCAATACCTAAAATATTCTAGCAACGACCTCTGTAACTAACTTATGTAAAATAGCGTGGGGGGTGCAAATATATCGACTATTATTTGTTAATTCTATAATTTGATTGCTTTCTAAACCATATCGTTGTATGTAAAGTACTGATTTGCGGGACGGTTATTTAAGTTATAAAAAAAGTAAATTAAAATCGGTTATAATGGGCGATGTTCTCCATGGTATATTATTTTTTTTATGTATCTTGTTAAAATCAGTACTCGTATTGATACTATCAAGCTTTAATGAAACATGGTTGAATTATCTAAAAAAAATCTGTAAAAATTAATTTCTCAAAGAATTTTAGTTACCTATCCAATCGAATCCAACGGATATATTTGTGAAGCTTAGAAAGCTTAGAAAGTTCATATAAGCTCTCAGTGATGCATAGAAATATCAAATAATTAAACAAAACACTCAAATTTATTAGATTTATGTAGGTACCGAATATTCCAGTTAAGTTAAAGCTAAAATTAAGCGTATCATCGAAATTCGTTGTCAAAAATTCCATATTCCATTTAAAATTTATAAGTTGATACCACGTAGCTAGCAACCAGTAACCGAAAATGAAATCAAGTTGTATGAAAAAAGTCTCAACCTAGGGTCAAACAAGATCTGCAAATTTCAAATTCATCCGACGAATGGTTTTTGATATATCATTTGACTAACCGTTATGGGATAATTTTTACCCGGATATTATATTCCTGTGTGATATAAATTAATATTCCATAAATTTTTCTATTGTTTATATGTTTAAATTCAAACTTTTTTTTTTACGCGGCCCTATACGTTATATGTCTGTAGATCAAGCTATGTGATCAAGTTTGGTGGAAATATACGTTTTGAGGTTCCCTGAGTCCAAATTAGTCATTTACAAAAAATGTTTGTTAGGAGAGCTATTTTGATCTCTTAATTATGAAACCACTTAAAGGATTTTGATAGAATTGGTATGGGGATGAAGTTCATCAAGATGCACAACCTAGTGAGGCCAATACATCCAAAAGTGGTTGTGGGCGGGGCCTAGTTGTCCTTGAATTTTGAAAATACCCTGAAGATGGACAGATCGGCCATTTGCAGAAAAACGACTCGAATGATTTTGATTAAATTTTGACCACATAAAATAGAACACATTTATGACCTACCAAACCAATCCGTATGTCTGGGAAAAATCTGAAATATGAGGTGTTGAAAAAGGGCCTGACCATGATCTTGCCTTTGATGGCAAGCTATTTTTTCCCTTCATTATTTATTAGATATTTTAAACTTCAGACTAGATTACAGAACTTTGTTTTTTATCAAGAGGACGTCGCTTTTAACTAAAAAACGAATATAATTACGCAATAATGACTAGATTGATTTTTCCCGTAGGATTAAAATTTCACTTCGTTTTTCCGTAGCCGGGTTTTAGTTTTTATTTCCTTACTGACGATTTTGGTAACCAAAAAGTATTGAGATTGATTCTGTATAATGTTGTCATTTGGGCATATAAAATTTTTTTTTAAAGTTTTAGTTTTTGAGACATACAGGGTGTTAGTGAATAAGTGCAAAAGATTTTAATAGGTGATTGCTGAGTTTTTTTTTTTTATGTAAAAAAGTTTATATAAACCCAGGTCCGAAACCGCTCAATTTCCAAGATACAGAGTGTTCAATTTCTCGTCTTCGCTTTTTTATTGGTAAAAAATTACCTCAGAAATTAATATGAGAACCTAAACCTGTTTTGTGGTAGGACTAATAATTGGAAATTATTTTTTACCTTGAAAACGGCTACATGAACGACAATATACTAAGCGATCATTTTTGTCAACAATTTATAGAACATTTAAAAAAAACATATATGTTACTTGACATTTTGTCATTTTAACTCGACAATTCCCAGAGTTATTTGGAGGTGACAGATGTTTTTAATTTTTTTCAACAATAAGATAATTAAATCTTGACGTTCTGTTACCACCATTAGAAGGCTAATAGATGACGTTATATTTCTTTCTTGTGACATCTCTATAAGTTAAACAAACAAATTAATACAGTTTACAATTAAAAATGTCTGTCACCTACAGGTGACACTGGGAATTGCCGAGTTAAGGTTATTCACTGGGAAGGTTATCGATTAAAAATCGATTTTCGTGTGAACAGCTCAGACACATGTTGCGTACATTTATGTACAGACACTATCCAGACACAAAAAATTTGTTAAAGTGTGAACAGTAAAGAAGTTTATGTCTGACATTTGTGTCGACATTTTGGTGTATCGTGTATTTGCAGCCTTACAAGCGCATGCGTAGTTTTACAGTAGTGAATCATGGTTGCCAACCATCTGGTTTTCGATAAGAGACAGTCCAGCGTTACGACATTTGTATTTGTCTAGGTCCGGTCGTGCATGTGTATCTGAGCAGCAAATGTCCGGTCAAGTGACAAATTGAAAAGGGCGTTATTTTTTGATGGATATTTTGTTCCATATTATTTGTTAGAACATTTAAGCATGGAATTTAAAGGTAAAATGATTTTTTGGGTAAAATAATAAATCGAGTTTATTAATAAACAACTTTAAAGGTATATTTAATTTGTGATGATAAAAATTGCACCCAGTATAAAACACATACATAAAATGTAAATGTATTTAAGAAATAATTATAATAATTAACAAAACAAATAAGAAAACAAAAGCTATAATTTAACAGTCTTCATGCAAGTCCATATTTTGCTACTAGTTCTTCGGCTTTCTTAATGTACGCTTCTTTTGCGGCATCTTGTGACATTCCCTTTTTCGCGTTCCAAGCATCCCATTTCGCTTTGCCTTTTAAATCTAACATACCTGGTCGATCTGAAACAAAAGAGTACTTTTTTAATACTGAAAACATTTAAAATATGGATAACCAATTAATAATAGCTACAGAATTTGGTATAAATTTGTTGAAAAGTTTTGCACGCTCGAATGTAGTTATATTGTTTATTAGAGTACCTTTGGTAGTTCTTAAAACTTAAAATTTGATCTAAACGCTTGGAATATTCAAAAGAAGTTTCAACACTAATCAGCGAATTCAAAGATCATTTCTTGGGAAAAGTTTTTATTTTTGCAAAGCAATAATAATTATAAATACGCCATATAAGCTATCGTGCAAATTAAGAGCAATATCGTCAATTTAAACTTTTGCTCTATCTCTTACTGTTTTCAAGATATTTGAAAAATTCAATTTTTACCCCAATTTTTGAAGGGCGATTTCTCCCCTTCAAACCGTTTTTCCGCAGATAAAAAAATACGTGTCGCTTATTTTTTAGTGTTCTACAACATATTTAAGTTTTATCAAAATCGATAGGTCCGCCCTCGGGACTTTTGCTTGTGAGTTTGATTTCGATATTTTCAAAATGGACGTTTATTGGGATTTACGAATCGATCTGTTAATTACCGATTTTTAAAAACTGAAAATTAATATGTATTTAACGACTGGTAGATTCCTTTCTAAATTAGTTCATGAAAAAATTAAAAATTTTATATGAATCATGTGTCAGGAATTAAACAAAAATCGACTCAGTATGAGTAGGAACGAAATTTTGATGAATGTTTGGAGGCAGTCAGAAGAATTATATAACCCTTTTACATAATTTAAAGGTAAAAATAACTTAAAATACTGAACAGGCAAATAACTAAAAGGGTGAACGGCATAAAATTTTTTTGATTTATTAATAATGTAAATACCGTAAAAGCCCCTAACTTTACCATACCACACTTTGTGTAAAAAAAATTAAAATTTCATGGCTTATAATACCTATAGTATTTTTTTAGTGACACATTTCATGTACATGGTGTATTCCTGTTTTCAAAAAGTGTGTAAACTTTAGTTGACATTTCAGAAGCTACAAAACTTAGGTTTAGGTAATTTTATCATATAAAAAATTATATACCTAATCTCATAAATATTTAGAAATAATTTTCACGTTCATTTATTTGCGTATTGTCGAATAATTTGTTTGAGTAATCGCTACTATAGATTTGTTAAAGTTAGGGTACTTTCACAATTCCTAACTTTACCAATGGTCGCCTAATACAAACGGTAAAAACATAATTTGCATTTCAATATTAATAAAATATAGTAATTAAAACGCATGTCGAAAATTTGAAATCTTTACGTTTTATTGTTAGAGACTTGAAATTACAAACAAAGTGTCAATAATAGTGGAATATTTAAAAATTTTACAGTATCTTTCTTATTTCACTGAAGAACATGGGTTGGTAATGTTAGGAATTACTTAACATCATAAACCTGTTACTTTTTTTAAAAAAATTTTTACTAGTAATTTAAGGGGAGGTTTACTTGAGAGTCGTTAAAAAAAATCGATCTTTTTTTGCAGAAATTGGTAGCTAATTATGTGTAGAATATGCTCCCAAAGTGATTTTGCTGAAAGTAATTTATGGGAAGGTTTACTTGAGATTTGATAAAAAAATCGATTTTTTTTTTTGCCGAAATTGATAGCAAATTATGTGTAGAATATGTTCCCAAAGTGATTTTACTAAAAATAATTTAAAAACAAGATTCTTGCACATTAACCGAATCCAGCTTTCTATAAAAAAAAAATTCAAAAAACGTAGTTCACGCAATAATGAGTATTAAATACAAAATTTTGAAAATACGTTTCTTTATATATATATATATATATATATATATATATATATATATATATATATATATATATATATATATATATATATATATATATATATATATATATATAATAATATCTCGGAACTACATTTTTGGAGCTGGTGGACACTATAACTCAAAAACTGTTCGATGGATCATTTTTTTAAATTTTTATTTTAAAGATAATTCAATTCTTCGGCACCTCTCCAAGGCCTTGGTCCACCAACAAGGCATTGGATTTTCGGATCGTCACACTGCACTATCTATAAAATGGACACTTTTTATATTTTTCCTTGAAAATTTTTTTTTGTGTAGTTTAATACTTAATAAATATGTGCACAAAATTTGAAATTGATATTTACTTCCGTTCTTGAGAAAAAAATTCTAGAAAAATACATAATTTTTAAGGACTCTCGAGTAAACCTCCCCTTAAGTTTTTGGAAAATATATTTAGGTATGAATCAAATAAAAAATTTTTATTAGTTGATTTCATTAAAATAGTTAAATAAAACTAAATTAAACTAAAGTAATATGTGACTATGATACACAATAATGCGTGTCTAACACGCACTTGGCAAATTAATTTGTTAATACCCTTACGTTAATACTATCAATTACCTGTATTGATATCGCCCACAGAACCTTGTTTGAAATGTGCGTATAGATCTAATAATTCGTCGTTGGTTGGTTTACTTTTTAAATTTTTGACATTTTCGGCAGCTTGATTAAATTTCTGAAACAAAAAATATTTTAGTTAATTAAATTTAATTAGAATATAAAAAGTTGTCTTAAGATTTTGATTCTGAAGTATGAGTAATTTTAATAAATCTTGTAAAGGTAAAATAATTCTAAATGAAGAGCTTTGGAAGTAAAGAAGAACTTGTTAACTTTAAAAATTTTGTGGTAATAGAAAAACTCCAAATCATCCCTATTTCCCCTATTTTAAAAAAATAATTAAAATTTAAATATGTAAATTATATGTGTATAGATCATATTATACAAGATCATGTCTTTGGCAGACCGTTAGTCATTTTAACGGAATTCCGAATGAACAATTCAGCTATTACAACCACTGTCATGGTAAGATTGATAATGATAATCATTAAAATTTATAAAAACCAATATAACTGACAAGAAAAAAAAAAGGTCGCCGCTTTTGCCCGGGGCGGCGTAAACGTAAAAGCGGGGGTTGTGAGACACGTCCAAAACCCAAAACCTCAAATAAAAAGATTTCTGCAAAAAATTTTCTAAAATTGGAAAGTTTTTCGCAATTTTTCACATCATGGCAAAAAACGAAAAAAATCATAAGATACGTTTTTGAATCATTACCCTATGTAAACGGATTTTTGATTCGAGAAAAAGTAATTTTTTAAAGTGTAAATTCGCTGTTATGCAGGATACTGCGATTGATATTTTATTCAGTTTGCTATTTCAACATTTTTAACAAAATTGCAGTACTACTTTCATGAATGAAATTTATGAAATACATGTCAAGTGAAGGGCAGAAATTTAATTAATGTACTATACATATTGATATGGCATATATCGCATATATGGAAACGTACTTTTTGAATAGTATATTAGGCAAATCCAAAACACGTCCAAAATACCGACAGTACAGATATAACTTATCTTAAAATCTAAAATATTCTTGATAAATTAGGAAATGTAGGTAGTTTTGAATATTTTATTTGGTAAAATTATTTATACGAAACCGCAAAAAATATTAAGTAAAATTTCTACAGGAAATTAATAGATGCATAAACATATAATATGTAGATAAAAAATTGTAATATTAGTTTTTATTAATATTTTAGTCCTAGTTATGAAAAAATTATATGTAATTAGGTAATTACCTAACATAAATGTCCTCATTAAATTACGTTAGTAAAATAATGGTTGGAACCAGTTGCGATTACTATTACATTGAAACTGATCATTTACGATTAACTAATAATTTCGGAAATTTACTGTTGAAATGACGCAAAATTTTGGAAATTTTGTAACTTTATAAACATTTCCTATGTTGAGTAGATTGAAAAATATGTATTAGTAAGAGATAGGTAATATTCAAATATGAAAATTTTAGTTTATTTTAAAGGAAGCTGAAAAAGTCTGTTTCACCATTTGGACGAGGTCAAGAATAAAAATAATAAAAACCGCAACAATTTGGGTACTGATCTGAGTGAAATGAATTCAAAATTACTGAATTATACTAAAATAATAAAGTAAATTAACTATTCATTTTTAAGTTGATTTTGCACAATCTGTCGAAAATTGCAATTGAGCAAAAATTATTGTTCGAAATTAATTGGCAATAAAATGCTGTATCTATTGTATTGTTTTGAAGCGTCAATACACTTTTAAATAAATGTTTAATTAAGTATAGTGACAGGCAAAATAATTTTTATAAACTAGTATAAAACTATTATTTTAATGTGAATCATAAATCGGAGTGTGCGTTTGAAAAAGTGTCGCGAAAAAGGTTTTAAAATATTATAAAATAGAAACGGCACCCATTAAAGTTAAACGTAGGGTAGAGTTTTCCAAACTGTGAGATGTGAGTTAATCATAAAGGCCAGTAGCAGCGCAAGATTAAATTTACAAGAGGGCAAGATGAGTTTTGCGAGTTTATTGAATTTTATTTTAGAAGGCTTTCCGAAAAATAACTAAATTAGATAATTTGATTCATACCTAAGATATCAAACTTTTTGTTAGGATTCCGATA
Source organism: Brachynemurus nebulosus (assembly GCA_035578155.1). Classification (NCBI taxonomy): domain Eukaryota; kingdom Metazoa; phylum Arthropoda; class Insecta; order Neuroptera; family Myrmeleontidae; genus Brachynemurus; species Brachynemurus nebulosus. The sequence goes on along the minus strand of JAPWDM010000004.1, from coordinate 28,457,857 downwards.
ATATATGAGCTAAACTTTGGTCAAGTTCTATCCAGTTATTTATTTTGGATTCTTTTTGGGGCGCTAATATCCCGCGAGATAATTTTACCTTTTAAAATATAGTCTATAACATAGAGTATCAGTATCCAAACTAAGAAACTGTTTTTTTTTTTATTTTATTTTTTTTATTTTGGTACGCTAATGCAAACTCCCGTACGAAAGCTGATAATTAAGTTTAAAACCGGAAGCGTAACTACAATGAAGCAAGTAGAGCAGTCGCTCGAGGGCGTAGGATCAAAAAGGGGGCAAGAAGCCAGAGTAATTTTTTGTTAAGAAGTTTTAGGGCTGTTTCATTACCTTTTAGGAAGGGAAATCAGAAAGTCAGAAATGGTTGTTTTATTTTTGTTCGTCACGGCTTCTTTTAAAGGAAATGGGAAAGTAAGGATATGACAAAAAAAATAACATCCCTTTTTTTTGCTCGTCAGTTATATTTTTGAAAAAAATGTACTTTTTAAATTTTCAGAGGAGGATGCTCCATCTATGTACAAGGCAGTTTTTATCGGAAAAATGTAAGCGGGGTGCGAAAATTTATTATGATCAAAAGGGGACGGAAAAATGGCTCATAAAGTTTTGGAAATCACTGGTGTAGGGTAATAAGAGTGTACGCATCCGTCTACAAATTTTTGGAGTAATTTTGTATAAGTAGCAGAAGAATACTTTTTCTTTCCGTTATTTTTAGATACTTTAATTTTTTCCACGTCTGTACTTAAAGTATTTTTTAAACAGAAATATACACCCTTTACTTTTGTTTTAAATAACACTATTTTCCCATCTGCATGTGGTACCCATTCAACAAGAGTACTTCAAAACAAGTATTTTTTATTATGTATACAAGATGTATACTTTCTCTTGTATACTCTCAAGTGTATTTACTTTCCACAGAGAATGAAATTATTAATTATTTTATTTTGACTTTACGATTTACCTACTTGCTATTTTTAGAAATATTCTTGTGCTAAAAGTTGACTCCATATACTCATTTTATTATTTAAAATTTTAGAGTCGAGTTGCCTTGTGAAACAAAAGAATCTTTTATGTTCAAATTATTTCCCGGCTAGGGTACAAGTTAGAGATTGTATAATAGATGGTAAAAGGATATGATGCCTTCAAGTAAGGATACGTGCAGATATTATATGACTAGAATTTCTCTTCCCACAAAGCCATAATAAAGTCACCCGTCATTTAAATTTTTTTTTGCTAAGCGAAATGAAACTTCCTTTCTGTTTACCGGAGACAGTTCGGTGCTAGCTAATGTGTCCAAAATTTTAAATCATATCTGGTGAAGACAATCAATCATGAGAGATATATGTTAAACAACTAGTTAAGGAATGTACACGTGACAATATAATTGGAAAATAGATACTAGGAAAAGTGCAGAAAAATTCTGAAAATGCTATTTTATACATATTAAATAGGAATTTAATTTATTAATATTTATATTTTAGATAACTATGATCTAAATATTATGTAGTTATAAATTTCTTGAATTCTTTCTTGTTATTTCTTGACTTCCGTTAAGTGGCATGATTTTCATGCATCAACAGATACAAATTTTGTGCTGCTATCAATATTAGTTATTCGAATATTTACAAAATTTACAGGTTTTTTTAAAAAAAATTATAGTTAACCGTTATTTTTTTTAATATTTACATTGGTTGTCTTCAAAGAAAAAAACTGGTTCTAATAACTCATTTTATGTATTAAAATTTAAGAATTTATTTATAGATAACATCCGTAAACAGTTTGACGGTTTTCACTATAAATATGTCCTAATTATAGATATATTGAAAATTTAATCCACATTTTGACCTAACTAACTAATCAATTTTAAAGAGATGCGTCTATGGGTCTAGTAAAATTTTGCAAATATGTCTCTCGTTACACTTGAATAAATCTAATATAAACTTTACTAGTTTTCTAATTAAAATAATTTTAAGGTAAAAAAATGTCATTTCTAAAATTGCCTGGAAGACAAACGTGAATCTTATTGGATCTTTATAAGCGGTGCCTGTTTTTTGGTATATACTTATATTTTATTTCCGGTTAGTGATTTTCCATCATGTGAAATCAACTTCTTTCAGACAATATAGATTTTTATATTTTATTTCTATCTAAATTTCTTCAGAATGTTCTACACCTAAGTCTGAAGAAACATAGGTCAAAATTTCATATACAATCGATACTAATTGGAAAAATATGATGTTCCATTTAAAATTTTAAAATTGGTGTCACTAACGGAAAACTGCTATCCAGAAATAACGTTTGGGCATAAAAAATAGACGCCAATTTGGATTATAAGAGCCCTGTAGGTTTATCCTTCAAGCTTTTTTCGAGATATTACCCTGTTAGCACACCTGTGAAATGTTCCTTATATGTATAAATAAACGAAGAAGTTAATATTTTCCGCTATGATGTCGCTTTCTGTCCTTCAGGCTCGGGTCCGTTAGCCCCATGCCTAAATCCGGCCCCGGCTCCGAAATAAACACTCTAGTAATCTAATTTCAACAGAAATATGGAATCTCTATTTTACGATTTTTAAATTTAATAATTTCTTAAAAAAAGAAACAATTTATGAGATGTTATGTATCAAGTGTAGGAAATTTTATTTTTCATGAGTATGAAGAAATATCCATGTTGCCTGAGGCCATAACGTAACCGTAACAATTTCAGATTATGGTTATTAAAAAAATTATTGATATTTAAACAAAATGGCAATAAAAAGTTTCCTAAATTGAATATTTTATGAATATGTGCTACTTATTCCTATTTTAAATTTTTAATATTTTATTAGCTAGTCGCTCTTGAACTAATACAATTATCAGATAAAGAATAATTAATAATCAACAAAATTTATATAAATACCCATAATTAAAATAATATATTAAAAAAAATTATAATTGATTATGTAATTCGTGATTTGCATTAAAACAAATAACTATAAATAATATAATTATGGATCAGACTATGTACCCCATGTACTATGCCCTTTGTTTTTTATTATTTAACCCTTAAGTACCGCAAATGGGTTATTTAAAAAAAAAATTTTATGCTAGTTTAAAGTGAAAATATATGTTTTAAACATGTATTGAAGAGTTAAGTAATAAAACTAATAAAATCTTATTATTATTTTCATAAAATTTTGATTAGTTTGCTCAAAAATTTTAATATTTTCAGTCTCCACAAACACATGTATAAAACGTAAATGTTTGACCCTGAACTTCAGTTTCATTTTAATTCGGCGGTATAAGAAATCAGAAAGTAACCCAAAAAAAGAAAAGAAAAAATTTAATAAATGAACTTTGTTACTTATGTAAATTAAGTATGATTCAAAAACTGAATAAAACTATACGATTTATTTAGTTCAAGAACAAAATGGTCAAGAATGATTTAGCAATAAATTTAATCAAGTTTATAAACAATTAAAGTAAATGCAACTATGGAAATGAAAATATTACATCCAGTACGTATCTATTATACACATAATGCAGTTGGGAAGACATAAAAATTATTTATAAGTAATTACAAGAGTGAGTATTTTTTAAAATAAATAATTAGCCGGAAAAATATGAACAAACAATTTCATAAGAAGCAAAAAAAGCAAAAAGAAAAAAATATCTAGAATAAATTTTGTGGCTTACCTCGTCTAAAGACATGTTGATTAAAAATTTATTTAATTAATCTGGAATTCTGAAAGAAACAAATGAATATTAATAACAAAAAAAGCGGAAAAGACAATTTATTTGAACATTTTTATTGATAATTTAAAATTTTACTTACAAAATATAAAAAAAATATGTGCACGGCAATACAGTTTCACTAACCTCTGTTTAATAAACGACTGAAATGACTGAAATATCAAAATCAGCCGACTGAATGATTGATCAAACTACACCGCGCTGTAACGAAAGATTATACCGATTATACTATAGAAGTGGGTGATCATGACGATTGTTTTATTGTGCAAATGTTAGTGGGGGATCGTGTGAGTAATAGGGGAAATTGTTCATTTTGTATACGTATCTCTAATTAAATTAAGTATTTAGTAATTAAAAATTTTGAAAAATACATTAATTAAATTGCAGTTTAACATTGATTCAATAACATTGTTATTATGCAACTTGATTTGTGCGATTGGTATTAAACAAGGTCATTAGATTTAGATGGTTTATCAATTTTTTTTCTTGAAGGTGAATTTAAGGAAAGAATAGAAGTTTGATTACTAGAATTTAGGTATTTAACTTTTTAAATGATTAAGACGAGTTAACTCGTCCTGCAATATGGCGGCTTAAAATGCTGCAATGTGTATATGTTCGCTAGTATAGGTGCTGCCATCTGTAACAGATTTTTCGAAATACGTTATAAATTCTAAATAATCAATTTTATCAACCAAGTTCAGTATAATTTATATTTTTTAAATTCCTAGGGTTCACTTTTTTGATGTTGGGATCTTTGATTTTTTTTCTTATTCTTTTTTTGGAACCTTTATCTATTGTATTTATCACTGGCAGTAAAAAGTACGGCATTTTGAGACAAAAAATTTTTTCCATATGGTTTGTTTAAAAGAGTTAACATTTTCTGTAATTTTATACAATAGATTCAGTGTCGTAAGTAGGGCTAGATTTGTCTTTGAGAAGACTGAGCATTTCTCATGTGAATCTTGTAAAGCGATTAAATTTTAAAAAAAAAATATATTGCCAAATTTAAGAAAAGAATGATATTTTGCTAATAACTTTATCAAAGTTAAATTCGCCGTTTCTACAAGACCCCAATGTCTCATTACTTCCTCTAAAAGCTAAGTAACGTTCACTAAAAAGTAATGCAATACTTGTAACACTAGTTATAACCTTCTGCCAATATCGAATAGAACATTTGACTATTTAGCAAGTACTCCCGTAGCAAGTGGTAGGTAAATCCGGCTCTTTCAGAGTTTCAAAATATAAATCCTATCAAATGTTGTTGTTATGAAAGCTTTTCGGACCTTTAAATCCATCTGATTATTAAATTCTGAAAATCATTGATGTGTAAAAATTATCTCCAAGATTAGGTGGTGTGTAGATTTACTAAATAATTTTTTACATGCGATCAAATAGTGAAATAAATGAAATTGTGGTAAAGATATTCCTTCAATTTTTAAATAAAACAGCAAAAAATTAAATTCGGTACAATTTGTTTTTTACTTTTCTGTCCATATAGATTATAATTATAGCGAAACTATAACTATAAGAAGGGAAAGTATGGTAATCAAATCAGTTTGAGTCTAGGAGATATACATTGAATCTTGACGTTTTAGAATTTAAGAAACCCGCAGAAAACTAAAATAAAAAAAAACAACCAATGAGAAACTTCTGGATGTTAGTGTACGTAGGTATGTAATATGTACGCCTATTGGAGTCTAAACCAATGAATATACCTAGGTCTGCTAGGACTAAAGACTTGGGACTATAACTTAAAATAATTCAATAGATGAGGCATTAAAAGATCACATTTTGTAAAATAATTGCAACCCTTTTTAAACATTTTGACAAAATTGAAAACCCCGATTTTCGGACCTCGTTAATGATTATTGGGCCTATTCGTACCGCACGAAGTCAAAGTGTCTTGCTCTTACTTTTAAGAACATTATACTTGTTTTGAAGAACTTTTGTCTTACTTTGGAGATATTTGTATGTTCCTGTCTCACTTTCCGTGTTCTTGAGAGAAGGGTGAAGTATATGTACGATGTATACCGAACGCTATTACTGACTATAAACTATGTATGCTACAATCATCGTATCATAGAAATGTACACGATATGATTTTACTCACAGAGTACTAATTTAAATACAAGAGTAATATTGTACTAGATTTTAGATAAAATTTCTTGTTAATACAATAATACGTGAAAGTTTTTAAAAAATGTGTTGTTAATTATTTAGAATTTAGCTAATTCACTTGAATGAATTTTTTTAATGAAAATAAGTTGCGTTTTTAATGACAATAGGAATATTCTTATTGGAACGAGAAAAAATTAAAAAATAAAATAACAGAAAATTCTCATATAATTTTTATTTGTATAAATTGAATTATATAATTCATTTTATTTATTTATACTATTATTATTATTATTATTATTATTATTATTATTATTATTATTAATTTTTTTTATTATAATAAGAATTGTACAGAATTTTGATAAGAATTGAATGTAAAATGTTGAACTGGCAAAAATTTTAATAGGTATAAAGAAATTAGCATTATGAATAATACAATTTTGTTCGTCATTGGCCTGGCCTTTATATAAGGTTAAAACTATTCATTAAGAATTTTTTAGTACATCAAACATGTATACGAAGTATCCCATGATTTAAATACCTAATTAAAGTCGGTTACACACGGTCTGATCTCATCGGCCAATAAAATAGACATTATTGACGACGTAAAGATTCTCTCTCGTGTCTCTGGTGGTAAAATTAGGACTAGTATCGAGTTAAAATATACGCATAAATGTTTAATTGGGGATATAAAATCTAGTAATCCGCCCATAATTTGTATAATAGGTATTCTAATGACAATTACACGTATACAAAAATTTTTACTTGATACAGATTCTAATTTAAAAAAAAAAAAAAACCTGAGATGCTTGTGTAATCTTTACGTCGCCAAGAATCAGCTACCCACGCGATGATAATATGATAATTTAGTATTTCAATAGTCATGGACGCTGTTCAGCGTTCACTTAAACCTAAGTAACTGTGACACAACCTTGTAACTCGTTAACAATTCCACATAATTCCATATAACGTATACTAGTTGTCAAAATAGTGTACCAGCTGGTCGTTTCGTCATTATAGGTTATGATCTTGATCGTGTTAATTTAAAATTGTACCAAAATAGTCGTTTATACAATCACCAATCTTAATTTTAAATTCTATTAAATAAAAACAAAAATTGACGCTTGCTTTATGGTTAATCGTAAACAATCTTTTTTTTTTTGTTTTTTTTTTTTACGTTTTTGTATTAATAAATTATAATATATATAAAACTAATATATAAAACTATATTATAATTTAATATAAAAACTGATAAGTTAAATATGACATTTTAATTTTATTAATACAAAAACGTAAAAAAAAGAAAAACAAAAAAAAAAACAAAAACAAAAACAAAAAAAAGATTGTTTACGATTAACCATAAAGCAAGCGTCAATTTTTGTTTTTATTTAATAGAATTTAAAATTAAGATTGGTGATTGTATAAACGACTATTTTGGTATGACTATTGAAATACTAAATTATCATATTATCATCGCGTGGGTAGCTGATTCTTGGCGACGTAAAGATTACGCAAGCATCTCAGGTTTTTTTTTTTTATTTTTTTTTTTTTTTAAATTAGAATCTGTATCAAGTAAAAATTTTTGTATACGTGTAATTGTCATTAGAATACCTGTTATACAAATTATGGGCGGATTACTAGATTTTATATCCCCAATTAAACATTTATGCGTATATTTTAACTTGATACTAGTCCTAATTTTACCACCAGAGACACGAGAGAGAATCTTTACGTCGTCAATAATGTCTATTTTATTGGCCGATGAGATCAGACCGTGTGTAACCGGCTTTAATTAGGTATTTAAATCATGGGATACTTCGTATACATGTTTGATGTACTAAAAAATTCTTAATGAATAGTTTTAACCTTATATAAAGGCCAGGCCAATGACGAACAAAATTGTATTATTCATAATGCTAATTTCTTTATACCTATTAAAATTTTTGCCAGTTCAACATTTTACATTCAATTCTTATCAAAATTCTGTACAATTCTTATTATAATAAAAAAATTAATAATAATAATAATAATAATAATAGTATAAATAAATAAAATGAATTATATAATTCAATTTATACAAATAAAAATTATATGAGAATTTTCTGTTATTTTATTTTTTAATTTTTTCTCGTTCCAATAAGAATATTCCTATTGTCATTAAAAATGCAACTTATTTTCATTAAAAAAATTCATTCAAGTGAATTAGCTAAATTCTAAATAATTAACAACACATTTTTTAAAAACTTTCACGTATTATTGTATTAACAAGAAATTTTATCTAAAATCTAGTACAATATTACTCTTGTATTTAAATTAGTACTCTGTGAGTAAAATCATATCGTGTACATCTCTATGATACGATGATTGTAGCATACATAGTTTATAGTCAGTAATAGCGTTCGGTATACATCGTACATATCCTTCACCCTTCTCTCAAGAGCACGGAAAGTGAGACAGGAACATACAAATATCTCCAAAGTAAGACAAAAGTTCTTCAAAACAAGTATAATGTTCTTAAAAGTAAGAGCAAGACACTTTGACTTCGTGCGGTACGAATAGGCCCAAAGTCGATGAAGCTTGGTTGGGGGATGGTACAAAAGGCTCTTATTATTTTAAAAACAAAATGTTTTTCATAAATCACTTGTAATTGTTTATTGATTTTTAACTTCCCATTGGAAGTTATTGTAATGGATCCGATTTTACGAATCGCTAACTTTGACATATCTCCACGTTTCAAGGTTACTAGAATCCGAATCCATTGTTTTTAGCGTGATGTCTGTGTGTGCGTTCGTTAGTTCGTTCGTGAATTTTTTTTCGTCTTGCATATCTCGAGAACAAATGATGATATCAACTCCGAACTAATTTCATTAGATTCGTAATCAAAAAATGGAGACCGGATAAAGTTTTCAGCAAATTCGGATTAGCGGTTTGTTTTTTGTGGTAAAAAAACGGAATTAACTTTATTAAGATAACATAGATTATATGGATTTTTACCATAACATTATTATAGAGTGGCCTAAGAGCCTTCCTTGATGTTAAAAACGCCAGTATTTTATTACAAAACAAAAAAAACAAAAAAACGTAAAAACGTAAAAACGAAATAAGAAACTTTTTGTGAAATACTTTTTATCTCGCGTATCTTGAGAACAAATGATGTTATTATTTGTTTGATAAGGGTGGAGCCCCCACATTCCTTAGGTACAGAAGGTGAAGCCCCCGGTGTGGTGCAAGGGGCAAAGCCTCTATCGAGGGTCCAGTGGAGGGGTCCTCTGAATTAAAAAAAAAGTTATTAATTTGCAATAGTCTTTAAGAGCATCCAATGGGAAGTTGACAGTGTGGGAAGACCTGTCCCCCAAATTTTTTTTTAAAATGGCGTACAGATTTAGGTGACTTCTCTTATGACTTCAAATGAAGGCGAATTTTCTCAACATTCACTGTTTCTTTGTTTCATGGCGCTATAATTATTGTGTTGCTAGATTTTTTATTTTATGAATATTGTCAGTAAAATATACGTATATTTTAGAAATAAATATTTAGTAGGCATTTTTTCAGGAAATGCATGGAGTTTCGTCGATATTTTTCATAAATATTAGGAAAATTTTATTGAAACTGTACACGACAGAAATTATCAGTATATTTGGTTATTATTTTAAATGTTGTTTATTTGTCTAGCATTGGCATAAAATAATAAATACCTACTAGTTTAAATTATTTATTTTTAGCAGATTAATATAAATTTTAAGTAAACAATCTGAAATTTAGTTAATTTTTATCCTATTTCGCTTATAAGAAATGTAGTTTCGTATCTATAGAGTTAGATTAAATAGATCTTACTAGTTTTACCAACTATCTTGGACATATTCTTTCATCCAGATAGGTAAGCTCACATTTCAAACAATTTCTTTTGTAAAAACTTTAATGAATATTCATCTTTTTATTACAAAATCATATTTCAAATATCCATCTGTGAAAATAATAATATTTTTAATGTCTGTTTAAAAATAATTATGAGAAAAAGAATTACATATTATTTATTAATTATTGTTAGTAAATTATGAATGTTATGTTATGAATTTATGAAGTTATGAATGAATTATGAAATGATAAACAAAATAAACAAAAACTATAAAAGACAATTAAAACTGTAATATAAATAACTCAGAGGATAAATATGTACATATTATTAAGGAATTCCCTTTCTCAGTTTGTACATTTTATGCGGGTATAACAATTATGAAATTTAGGATAAAACCCCTATACCGGAACGCGATCCAATACTGGAACAGTTTTGACATTTATATATTAATGAAGTTATTTTTGAAAGAAACCTCTGATAAAAAAAAATTATTATGAATAGAATAATTATTTTTCAATTTAAATTCACCTCGCATTTAATGTTTCCTTACTTAATTAAAGAAATACATATATTTAGGTGTGTAATTAAACTGGCTTATAAAAATTGACAAATAAATTAAACACCCATTTTTTTTCTTAATAAGCATGAAAGAAAGTTTTCTAAATCCAATGAATATGTTTTAAAAAAATACAACCCAAAAATTTTTATTTATTAATGTTTTTCTTTTACAAAATATCGACATCTATATCCAAACAAAGAAATATTAATGACACTAGGAATTGGGAACCGATCTACAAACAGACGTGTAATATGAGTAATATGACACATAGAGTGACATCTAGACGTCAATGTAGGAAACATAGAATGGTTTAAGTTATCAGACGTAAATAAAGGATCAAAATACTGTATTCAACAAAAATTGTTTAATATATATATATATATATATATATATATATATATATATATATATATATATATATATATATATATATATATATATATATATATATATATATATAGGTATATGTCTCTCGTGTGACTTCACATTTTAAAAGTGTAATAAAAAAAAAAATTGACCTTTTTCGAGACCATAATAAATTTTATGACTTATTTTGGTAAAAATATTTTATCCTTTTAAATTTTTCAGTATTTTTAAATTGTGTTAAAAAAAAGTTTAAGTTCTATATAGGTTTATTTGTAACTTAACTAAACATTAATATCCTATAATATTATAAATGTGAAAGTTTGGATGTTTAGATGTTTGGATATTTGTTCTCAATCACACAGAAACGGTTGGACCGATTTTGATAAAATTTTATATACACACTCCTTATACTCTAAATTAACACATGGGCTAAATTTTATCCCGGTTGCAAGTTCTTGAGGGTTACAACAACAATTATTCAAACACACCCCAAAAAACAAAACTCAACGATGAAATTTGGTACACTGGCATTATTTATCGGGAGTTAACAAATAGGATAATCTTATCCCGACTAAAGGTTCCTGTGGGATGTCTGAACCTAATTCGATTAAATATAATATAGAGACACTATTTACTATGAGCAAATGTAGCTAGAATTTTAATAACACGTAGAATAGTTTTATCTCGATTGAATGTTCCCAGGCGATGCAAAAGAAATTCCAAAATCATGTCCAAATAATTAAACCGAATTTGATAAAATTTGGTACACAGACATGATTAATCCTGAGTTAACGTATAGGCTAATCTTATCCTGATTAAAGGTTCCTGTAGGATGACTGAATCGAATTTGATAAAATTTAAAATACAAACGTTATTTACTATGAACACATATAGTAATAATTTTGAAATAGTTTTAGTCGGGATAGCTTAATCCCGAATGAAGGTTTCCGGGGGAAAAAGGGGAGACACAAAGGGGGAGAGGTTAATTCAATGCGGGTGAAGTCGCGGGTCAGACTTAGTTATATTATAAAAATCTGTTGAAATGGTTATGGAAATTCATAGTGAATGCAGTAGCAATAATAATACATAGGATAGTTTTAATCCCGATTGAAGGTTCCCGGTGGAAACAAAATCAACTGCTAAATCACATCCAACTAACTAAATCGAAGCCGATGAAATTTAGTACACACAGAGACACTATTTACCCTGATCTAACACATGGTGTAATCTTATTTCGATTAAATGTTCCTGTGGGATTCAATATTATTTAATTATAATAACAGCAAAAAATCACAGATCCTTGAAATGTTTACTAAATTGCTTACTTTGACTACTAGAACTTGTTGAAAATTTCAAAATGCAAACTAGATTATGAGCTTTTAAAAGTGTAGTTGGTTACAAATGCATACATGCATACAATTTATTCATTATTTTATATACCTAAAATAATTTTCAAAAATAACTTTTGAAAATTTGAAAAATCTGTAGTACGATTTTAAACCATTTTAGAACAATTTACATAGCCATATTTTCAAAGCGGGGGTGGGGCAGAATTTAATTAATAATATTTGATATTTTCGTAACTATATAGTTAATTAAATTTCCAAAGAATGAATGTAATAATTATTTACCGTCCTATAACTGGATTAAAATTGGATTTTTCCGCCATATTCAAATTCTCAGAAAAATATTACCTGAAACTATACATATAAGTATACTTAGTTTTTAGGGATTTGCAATTGTCTGTAATAATTACCTACAGTGTGGAGTTGAAAATTTCGGAAGTAAAAAAGACATATGAATTGCATCCCGCGGTCACAGGGTACATTTGTCCTCACTGAAGGTCCCTAGTTTGCATTCTGAAATTCCCAACTTTAATGCAAGTAATATCAAGGATCTATGATTTTTTGCTGTTATTAATTAACTGATATTGAATTCACACAGGAACATTTAACCGGAATAAGATTACACCATGTGTTAACTCAGAGTAAATAGTGTCTCTCTGTGTACGAAATTTAGTTGGATGTGAAAATTTATATTATGAAAATAAAATTAAATAAAAAAGAAAACTATAAGGTAACGGGCCTAGTTTCTGACCTTTTAAGAGTGACGGCTGAAGTTAAACGATAGTAATAAATATAAGTTTCAACTTAAGAGACAATTAATAATTTTATCAACTAGTTTATTGCTTTCAAAATAAAGCTATACAAGTAAAATAATTATTTGAATTGAATTAATAATTTAAATTAATGTTTTAAAAATTGACAAAAAGGACCCAGTTTCTGACCTTCAAAATTTCTCATGTGACAGTTTCTGACCCTGACAGTGGCCTAGTTTCTGATTCTTAAATTTAAAAATACAGTTTTTTAAAATTTAATTTATAAATAATTTTTTATTGATAAAAATGAATGTTTAATGTTATATACGTTATGAAAAATAACAAAAACTAATCGAAGATAACTATAAATAACAAAATAACTAACAAAAACTGGTTAGAATTTAATTGGGCCATACCACTTTAGAAGTGAGCCTAGTAATTGACCCTCATATTTCAATAATAAAAATCATTCTAAGGTATTTTATAAATATTTTAAAATAAATTTTAAACAAATATTAACCTGCTCATATATTTTTAATTAAGTTTTCATACTTACATGATGAATATTGCACAGATCAAAATGAGTACTTTGTAACATAAACTGTTAAGAAACTACCAAAAAAATAGTGTTTACACACATTTTAAACTTAAAAATTTTTTTTTATTTAGTTAATATATTCTAAACTTTTTAAATTGCTGTTCATTAGACACAGAATAGATTACTTTAAATTAAGAATTTATTTTTTTTCTTATTTAAAATATAGTTTTTTTATTAATTTATAACAAAGTTGAAAAGTTCAGAAACTGGGCCAGGGTCAATTACCGGGTCTTTTACCTTATTTATAATTTAATATTTTGAAATCGTATTAATTGTGTCTTCAAGAAAAATACAGAAGAACATAAGAATCGATTCAGTATGATATACATACGTACGTCATTTTGAATATCTCTGGTGCATCCAAAATGTATGTATGTAATAATTATTTATTATTATTTAAATAAAGATATTCAATTCTATGTAGGGATACTAAAAAAAAATGTTATAATATTATTAGAAAAATATTCATTAATCAACAAGCTTAGAAGTAATGAAATTAACATAAATAGTTAAACCGTTAGGGTGACGTATCCCATACGTACGTCAGTGGTTAAGGGTTAAGAAACTACTAATTAACTGTATAATTAAGAAAATATCAAATATAATTAATTAAATTCTGGTAAAAAGTAAATGGCTTAAAATCGCACTAAATTTTCAAAAATTATTTTTGAAAATTGTTTTAGGTAGGTATATACAATAAAATAATTGAATAAATTGTATGCATGTATGTATTTGTACTCGTAATATAATATGTGTTATAACCACATCCATAAAGGCAATAAAATATTGGCCACGGAATGCTATTCGTGTGTTTCCCTTTTTAGTTTTTGTGTTGAGTTACAATTTTAGGGTCGGGTCGATCTTTTTCAACCGCGAGATGTAAATTCCCAACTTTAATGCAAGCAATATCAAGGATCTATGATTTTTTGCTTCGTTACATATAAATCCATATAGAACTTAAACTTTTTTTAACACAATTTAAAAATATTGAAAAATTTAAAAGGATAAAATATTTTTACCAAAATAAGTCATAAAATTTATTACGGTCTCGAAAAAGGCCATTTTTTTTTTTTTTTATTACGCTTTTAAAATGTGAAGCGACACGAGAGACAGAAGCCTATATATATATATATATATATATATATATATATATATATATATATATATATATATATATATATATATTAAACAATTTTTGTTGAATACAGTATTTTGATCCTTTATTTACGTCTGATAACTTAAACCATTCTATGTTTCCTACATTGACGTCTAGATGTCACTCTATGTGTCATATTACTCATATTACACGTCTGTTTGTAGATCGGTTCCCAATTCCTAGTGTCATTAATATTTCTTTGTTTGGATATAGATGTCGATATTTTGTAAAAGAAAAACATTAATAAATAAAAATTTTTGGGTTGTATTTTTTTAAAACATATTCATTGGATTTAGAAAACTTTCTTTCATGCTTATTAAGAAAAAAAATGGGTGTTTAATTTATTTGTCAATTTTTATAAGCCAGTTTAATTACACACCTAAAAATAGTGTTCCGGTATAGGAGCTTTTACGTTATATATGCTTATAAAGTTCTTATAATAATATAATTATGTAAAACTAGCTGCGGCCCGCGGTTTCACGCGCGTAAAATTATCTAAATTATAAGTGAAATATATAGGTCAATCTTATTATATTCCAAAATTCTGTTCAAAATCAATTATTTATAGCACTTGACTTTGCTCGCCCAATGACTCTAAACTAACTATCTTCATATTTTAATAGATGGCTAATTTCCGCACCGCGAGAACTCATTATAGGTATCTATACCAGCAGTTTTAGAATTGTTTCTATATTAAGCCCTTGAAGGCCCTAAGGCCCCGGGAAATCATTTTACCATCATTTTCATCTTTCTCAGAGATCTTAACAGCACTTAAGCAAAAAGTGTCAAATTTCTTCAGCTATTTAATTTGCCCCCTATTTGATGTAACTGACGGACAATTTGACCACACGTCCATGTAAATTTGATATTCCGAAATTTTGTGCAAAATTAGTTTCTTATGTGCTTCGCTTCGGTCGCTCGACGACTTTAAAGTTGTCATATTCATACTTTTATAGCATACCTAATTTTCATAAAATTTTGTCAAGATCAGTCAAATTGCTTAATTAGAGTCCTATTCGATAGTGCTGGGGATTCATTTCAACTTCACCTTAATTTTAAATCAGACAGATATTCTGAAATTTTTTGCTATATTCCTATTTCAATAGCATGTTTAATTCTCATACCTTGAAATCTTATTATAGATTGTCAGATATTCGTACTAACAATTTTAATAGTACTTTAATTTGTGAGACATTTTGAGATTCCAGGGCTCTGGAGAATATTTATGAATTCACATTAATTTATTTCGGAATCTAAATAATATTTAAGCAAAGGACTCCTCCGGATAAGATAGGTGAATCTGCCTAAGGTCCAACCTGGGTCGGAGGTGCCATGGTGGGGTTGGCCCTTGCACATGTATGTCCAACTTCAGAACCACTTGTTGTGACATTATTTTACCCACTATCAGTGTGTTAATAGCAAAAATTAGTGTATATAAACTAGTATGTAATTTAAGAGGGTGACTCACCCCCTCCCCAATGTTGCTCAAACTCAATTTTGAATTCGAGAATTTCATTTCTACGTTATTCTAATTGTCTTAAGCTATTTTCCATGAAGAAGAACTTCTTGAAATACCCAAATTGTACGACTATTCGACATAGTCACCCTCTAGTTAACTACCCCTAGACTTAATATTAGGGCATTGAGCAAAAACAGGTCAATTAGATTTTTTGACGTAGATTTCAAATCTGTAAACAAAATTTTTATATTGTTTATTTTTCACCCCCTTTTTGCAAAATTAACCCTTAAATTTTAACCCCCAACCACCCCTGTTGATGTAATATGAACAAATCGCATATCAATAGATAGCTCTTTAAAAAAGAGCAATATCGCCAATTCAAACTTTTGCTCTATCTCTTACTGTTTTCGAGATATTTGAAAAATTAAATTTTTACCCCAATTTTTGGAGGGCGATTTCACCCCTTCAAACCGTTTTTCCGCAGATAAAAAAAATACGTGTCCCTTAGTTTTTAGTGTTCTACAATATATTTAAGTTTCATCGAAATCGATAGGTCCGGCCTCGGGACCTTTACTTGTAAGAGCTCCATAAGACAGTGTGTGCAGCTCTCCAAAACACGGTGTCTAGAAGAAGATATTTGCAAAAATTTCTAAATGACCTATAAAAACACACAAAACGCGATCTTGGCCCAAAATGAGACATAGATTTTTGAAATCTACGCCCTTGAATTAGTAAATATATGTCTAAAAATATTTCGCAAAATTGGACCAAGTAAGGCTAATTTAAGGATTTCAATACAAGGGGCTCTAGTGACACTCGGTGTTGCCGCCGCCTTAGTGAGCTTGTTTAGCCATAAAATATGGCGACGCCTTCCTCTAAAAAAAGCAAGCGTGTGCGATTAAGGCTCATTACCATTGTTTTCATCAGTATGGGAAGATCTCACAAAATATCATGAATCAATAAACATGACTTCCGTCACAAAAAGGTAAACTGAAAAGTTAAATACAAGTTATCCTTGAATTCTAACCGCAGTTATTCAACAGTTTTGTTAAGGGCACATGCTTCTTAAGGTTCCTTACCCCCAACTTATCAAACTTAAACTTACACTGATATGATGAAAACCCTATCAAAAATCCATAAACGAGTGTATTAACGTGTTTTTAGTTGACCTGTTACTGAAGTAGTCGTTTACAATAACTTTTGAACGAAACGTTTAATGCTTATGAACATTTGTGTGCGAACTAAAATCCGGATTGGCTCGGCTAAATTCGTCAGCCAGACACGCCGGATGCCCAGAAGTAGGTTTTCTGGCCAGTTTTTATCATTCGATCCTATCATAAGACAGTTCGATTTTTACATCGTTGAAATGACGAAAAAAATTATGAAGAAATTGTTCTTATAATTTTCTTTCTATATTAAGGTATTTCGATAGCTTTTATCTCTTCAATAAATCTGTGACGTAAATCTATTGTTTTCATGGAGAGTGACAACTTCTAGGCAACAAATTTTGATCAATATATTTCAAGAAATTCTATGAATATCAATATTCATGTACATTGTAACAGTATGGAAGAGTAATAGAAATAATTTATAATTTTTTTTATGCTTTTATAACGCATTTATATAAATATGATATATAATACGAATAAATATTGAAGATATATTTGGCAACGCACACTCTTGGAACATTTCGTTATGTTGGCACCACTTGCGTTAAACCATGATTTATAATAGTGATGGGAAATTATCCGATGATTTCAGTAATCGATTATTATATTCGATTCTTCCGATTATTAAAAATTATTACTTTTTATACGATTTTTTTCATTCGCATATTTCTGCACCTGATTAATTAAATTAATTTGGCAGTTTGTTAAAAAAACATTGTTAAGAAATTAACTTTTTAAGAAAACTATGTGAAATTTTACAGTTACATAGGGGGCATTTCACGTGAAGCGGACAACGAAAATAATGTCAGATTCCGAAATTGGTTCATAATTGGCTTAATTATACTTCTGTATGCCCTGAATGTAAATACGTAATATTTTTTTTTCTACGAGGCCTAGTTCTCAAATTACGGGGTTTTAAAAAATTGACAAAATATTAGACAAGGCTTTATCGAAAGCTGTTGGTGGTATTAATCAATGCTATATTTTTATTTGTATATAACGTTTTATATAGGAAATTCACAGCCCCTTTTAACTACCGAGTCAAATTTTAAATTTGAATTTTTTTTCGTGTACAAAACCGGAAGTAAATATTTCAGATCAAAATTTATGTAAGTTCGACCATTTTTTTTAAAAATATTTTTATCACAAAATATAGCTTGTAGTTTATAGATAATACGTACCAAGTTTCAAAATGGGATCTCCATTCGTTTAGGAGATAGATAATTTAAAGTACAAAGGTGGAGCACTGAACCCCATACTGGGCACTAGCTTGGATCGGCCGTTAAACACAATGACACAGTGAAAACGCTAGGATATCAAAACTTAACTGTCCAAACGTAGTACTGGCCTAATGCTAATTAAAATTATAATTTTTCAATACCTCTGTTGCAGCATCCTACATAACATAGCGAATTTCCGTTTAGAAAAATTAGTTTTTCTCGGAAACTATTCGATATAGAATAACAGTTTAAAGACCTTTTTTATGTGATTTTTTCTCCTCTTTTTAATGGTGTAAAAAAATTTTGCAAAAATTTTTAAATAAGTAGAAATTTTGGCAAAAAGAAGTATTTTTTTCACGAAAAATGCCCCAGTTAGTATCCAGCTAGTACCTTTTAGGGAGTCCACGTTATTCCCCCCCCCCCCACTCATCACATTTTTACATCGGAATTCAATGCTATTGTTAAATTTGTTTTAAATGCATTATTTTTATTCTAAATACAAGTAGGCGAATAGTAATTTTCAAAAATTTAAAAAAAAGTGAACTTACTTTTATAACAAATGAAATACATACATATTAAGTAATTTAAAAGTGTTATTAAAGTCACTGTTTATTTATAAATTAGGAATTTTGGATTTTTATTTTTTATAAAATAGAAATTTTGGATTTTTTTGGAAAGAAAAAATATCTTCATAAAGGCCTTCCAGTTTACTATTTAAGTTCCTTTTTGAATATTTAAAAATAAAACACAAAGGCAGTTGGCGGATAACCATGGGTAGGAATGCCCTCGTACGAATTCTGTTGGCTTTTTCCCTACTAACTGCTAGCGGCACAAAATTGAAATTTACTGAGATTCAGCCCTTAAAAACTTAAAACCTTTTTTTAAAGCCCCGATCAACCGGACACTCATCAGTTTTCAAAACCACCAAAATGACAAATCGCTTGTGGACTTTCAATTACATTTCGCTTGTAGACATTCAATACCGAAGATGAAAGGAAAAATTCGACTTCCGTGATGGGGCTCCGCTGCTAACGGCGTTTTAGCGAATTTCCAAAACTGGAAATTCAGCTTTTACGCCAGGTGTCATGGTGCGACCTAAGCCCGGGACCATATCAGAAATATGTTTTGAGGTCCCTAGAATACGAAAATGATATTCACTAAAATTTATATATATATATATATATATATATATATATATATATATATATATATATATATATATATATATATATATATATATATATATGTATCCGCGCGATAACTCTCGAACGAAACGTTTAATGCTTATGAAATTTTGTGTGCGAATTCGATTTTCCAAATCGTTGGATGAGTTCGTTAGCCAGACACGTCGGATGCCCAGAAGTAGGTTTTCCGGGCGTTTTTTGTCAACAAAATGAGTTTTTTGCCAGAATTAAGCAATTTTTCAAATTTTTTTTTACACCAAGCCCTAGTAAAAGGTAAAATGCATAAAAAATGTTTTTATACCGTTGCTCTAAATTACTTACTTTTCGAGAAAAACTAGGAAATATGTCGTTCTCCATTTCACTCGCACTCGCATTCTTTTTTTTTCTGTCTCATTTTTTACGAGCTAAATTCGAAAAAAACCGCTTTTTAAGTAGCGTGTCATGATTTTTTTAATCCAATTTAACGATTCGGCTATATTCTTTTTCTTTGTCAGTTAAATGTTTTTATAATGTATCTCTATTCCATTTTTTTTTAGATAAAAAATCACGGCGCAGTTTGTTATGTGATATGATCAGAATTTAGATGATGTTTACACCTTCCTAAAATTAATAAGAGCTTGCTACAATCGCATAAAAATTACGTTAAATCATATTCAAACAATAATATTTTTACGTAATTTTCTATCCAAATGACAATACTACGTTATAATTATATGTATAAACCCATCATTTTAGTGGTAAATAAATTTGCACATTCAGTTTTTTTTTTCTTTTGACAACAAAACAAATAATTTTAAATTTTGACAAGTTGTATCATACATTTTTGAAAATATTAAATATTTATTTTTTTAAGGCAAAAATGTATTAAAGATCTGAAATTTGTTTAACAAAAACCATACATCTGCTCGTTTTACCTTAAAAATCTCGGAAAATAGAATATTTTTCAATAATTAACTCAGAAAAAGCATATATGAGGTAATTTTCATGATATTTTTTTGAAAATTTCAAAATAGTAGGGTTACAATGTTTTTTTTTTAATTATTTTGTAGAATTTGGTAAACACACATCGTAAAAAGTACTCGCCTTGAAAAAATCAAACAAGTATTTAAAAAAAAAATACTATTTCTTAAAGAAAATATTAAAATTATGTACAAATGCCGTCCTGACCAACTGATATATTGAAACCGATTTTGAGCAGCTGGATTTACTACAGGCAAAAGCTCATAGTGAATACACACATTTTTTAACATCCTTTTGAATTTTGTAATTCAATCATTACAAATAAAATCTAAATAAAAAAAAATCTATATGACCTGTTTTTTCTCAATTTTCTAGCATCAAATCTAGCGATAATTAACTAGCGGGTGATTGTTTGAAATTATCTATCCATTTGAAAATTGGGATCCAGTGATGTTGTACATTGGCACTACAAAAGTGTGGGTGAAAAATTTCATTTTCACTTTTACTGAAATTATGTCATAAATTCATATTTTCAGAATTTATTCATTTGACAGAAAAATTCTAAATTATTAAAAAAGCCAAATAATTAATAACAATTAAAATAAAAAAAAAAAAAAAACAGAAAACATTTATTTATATTTGTATTTTTATAAAAACATGTAGGTATTATATTTTATATGCACTTTAACTAAAATGTCAAATTTCACACGTTGTTAATTTTCAATTTCACTCAAAATATGTTTAAAAATCAAAACTTAAAGTTTATAACATTCACAATCCGTGTAGAGTGTCCATACGTCTTGGTTTTCCCGGATTTGTCACGGTTCTAGCTCCGTTGCTCCGGTGTCCCGACAGACTTTTTCAAGACGTCGGTCGATTTGTTTCGGTTTTTCAAACTACTAATTTTTTATTTTCATCATCTAATAAGTACACAATTTTTCATTTTAAATAATGAATAGTTCAGTATCATATTAAAAGATTAACAGTAGATTCATTTACAACCAAACCTAAAAATATTTAAAAAAAATTAATTACTAATTAAATTTTCCAAGTTTTTTTCGATTTTACCTTAAACACGAACTTCCAAAAAAACATTTTCTTTTCTTAACTTTCTATCATATATGTATCTACATAAATAAATTGTAATATTATTTTGCTTGCTTTTATGATACTGAAGGTACTGAAGTTCCTGAACAATTAAAAATTAAAATAACTGGAATTTTATTCGAACTTTTAAATAAAGTAGTTAACTAACGCGCTAGATAGATAGCGCCACAATACAGAAATTGCCAACATTTAAATGTTCATGTTTTAATACATTAATACAAAATAAAATACATTAATACAAAATAAAATTGTCTAAGAAGCTCACTTTCATAAGAAATTTTATAAAAATTTAAAAAATATATATTTCCTAGAACAGGGGGCGATTTATTTTAAAAAAAAATTAATATTTTAAATAAAGAGCCATTAATAGGTAATCTATACATATAATACAAATGTAACGAGACCGTTTCTGTATAGGGAATATTTTTTAAAAATTGTGCAGATACTGTAAATAGTTATCGATGTAGATATCAAAACAGCGATTTTTTAAATTTTTGTCTGTCTGTCTGTCTGTCTGTTCGTCTGTTCACGCATCACACAAAAACTACTGGATGGATTTTAATGAAATTTGGTGTGCCGACAACTTATTACCCGGATCAACATCTAAGATACTTTCTACTTCGAGAAAATGTCTCATTCCCACGGGAAAATGGAAAAACCATGTTGAGCATGTGCATACAGTACGCAAAAACTATTGAACGGATTTTGATGCAATTTGGTGTGGTGATAACTTATTACCTGAGTCAGCATCTCAGATACTTTTTATTTCGGGAAAGTGGCTCATTCCCACAGGAAAGTAAAAAAACTTTTTGAGCATGTGCACATATTACGCGAAAACTATTGAACGGATTTTTATGAAATCTGGTGTAGTGATAACTTATTACCTGCGTCAACATTTAGGATACTTTTTATTACGGGAAAATATTTCCTTCCTTCAGGAAAATACAAAAATTATTTTGCTTATGTGCATGTATACTTAAAACTATTGTTCTATGCGAATGCTTTATAATTACTATACTTATATACTTGTCATTTATTAAATTAAATTTACCATAATACAAAATTTCTGGAGACTAACTCTATTTTAAATTAATTTAGAAATTTCGAAAATTTAAGTGCCTATATTTCCGAGAAATTCATTTTGGGATGAAACTTGTTATATTTATAGGATAGATACTAGTTTGGGATGCAAATATAATAAAACAATAAAACGTTGGAAGTCCAAAAATTCTGTATGAGTTCTCCAGTCAGACACGTCCGATTCCAAAAACCTCAAAAAAATAAGTTTTTTGCAAACAATTTGCCAAAATTTAAAAGTTTTTCCAATTTTTTTTACATTGTGGTAAAGAACCAAGAAAATCACAGAAAATACATTTTGAACCATTATTCTAGGTAAGCGGGTTTTCGAGAAAAAGTAACTTTTATGAATGGAAATTCGCTATGTTATGCAGATGCTGCGACAGGGGTATTTATTTTTTTATTGAATTTTAAATAAACAAGAAATTGAAAATTATGTTATCATATAATTATATTAAATATAAAACAAAATAACATCATATAAATGTACGCACGGAAAAAAATTTTAAATGGATCGATTTTGAAATTTTTTTCACTAATAATTATCAATGTTAGAAAGCTAAACAATTTTAAATAGATTTAAGGTATCTTATGTGAGATCTGTCAAAGTTTGGGGACTTAAAAACGCCAAAAATTAATTACCCAATCGATTTTTAAAATTTTTTCACCGTTAGTAAGTTATAATATTTGAATTAATTAAGTAATTAAAGGATGTCCGCAAGAACCTTGCGGACTGCCGTAACTTATATGACATCCCTAGGATCCTTTTCTTACTGTTAGAGAGATAAACTTTTTATTTAGGACCTAAAAGTGTCAAAAATAAACTAACTGACCGATTTTGAAAATTTTTTCACTGTTAGGGAGCTAAGCTATTTTAGATAGATATAGATTACGTTATGTAGGGTCCGCCAGGGTCTATGGGACCCAAAAGTGGTAAAAATACACAAACCAAGCGATTTTGAAAATTTTTTCACTGTTAGAGAGCTAAACTATTTTAGATAGATATAAATTAAGTTATGTAAGATCCGCCAGGGTCCACGGGACTCAAAAGTGTCAAAAATGAAATAAGTGACCGATTTTGAAAATTTTTTCACTGCTACAGAGGTAAACTATTTTAGATGGATATAGCTTATATGTTGTATGAGGTCGGCCAGGGTCCTGGGATCTTAAAAGCGCCAAAAATAAACTAACCGAACGATTTTGAAAATTTTTTCACTGTTAGAGAGCTAAACTATTTTAGATAGATATAGATTACGTTATGTAAGGTCCGACAGCGTCAGTGGGACCCAGAAGTGTCAAAAATAAAATAAGTGACCGAATTTGAAAATTTTTTCACTATTACAGAGGTAAACTATTTTAGATAGGTACAGGTTGTGTTATCTGAGATCCACAACTGTCCTGCGGATGCAAATGCGGCGTAGAATGCTACACAACGGGTTCTGAAAATACTTTTACTGTTACAAACGTAAAATATCCCCCCTCTCTCTCTCTCTCTCTCTATATATATATATATATATATATATATATGTATATATATATATATATATATATATATATATATATATATATATATATATATATATATATATATATCGTAAAGTCCGCCTAGAATATACGGTCGAACTGATATTTTAATGAGGTTTACCGGGATCTTGCAGATCCGAAAACGCCATAAATAAGCTATCGAACGGATTCTGAAAATTTTGTCACTGTTAGAGAACTAAATTATTTTAGATGAATACAACTATGGTGCACAAAGTCCGTTCGGGTTCTTGGGTCCCAAAAATTTCAAAACTAATTACCTAGCCGATTTTAAAAATTCTTTTACTCTTAGAAAGCTAAACTATTTTAAATGGGTACAGGTCTTAGATGAGATCCGCCAGTGCCCAATATTTGGAAATTCGCTATGTTATGCAGATGCTGGTGAATTTGAATCAATACTGTTTTATTAGTTTTCTAGGAAGAGGACACGGCACGGTTGTTAAGTATAACGAAAAATTATTACAATAAAAATCTATATTGGCGTCTTTTATAAAGTTCGCACCATATGAGGGAGAAACTTTTTTACTATTGATTTTCCGAAAAGTATTTTAGTAAAGTTAGTTGGTGCATTGGTGCAAATTTAGTTTTTCTCGGAAACCAGTTTACATAAAACAATCGTTTAAAAACGGATTTTGTATGATTTTTTCCGCTCTTTCTCATGGTGTAAACAAAAATTTTGAATTTTGGGAAATTATTCCAAAAAGCTTGTTTTTTGAGCTTCCAGACGTCGGACGTGTCTGAAAAATATTAGCGGGTAAAAAACCATTAATTTTTTTCCAGATTATTTTAGTTTACATCTTTGGGGTAAATTTAAAAAAAATTACTACGGTTACTGCTATGCCTTTGGTCAATAATCACTTTTAAAGATTTTTTGTTTATCGATTAAAAAGTGTTTCAAAATTTAAGTCTAACCAAGCGTTACATAGAAACATGAAGTGATAATTAACCAAATTTATTTTTCCTGTAATCTCCTGACTTTGCTGAACATTTTGATGAAAAAATTATTGCTTTATGTTAAATATTACAGAAGTTATGGATTTTTTAATATAATAACGTCACCGAAAGTGATAGCCACAGAAACACCATTTTAAACCTATTTTGCTTAATTTCAGAAATTCATAACTTGAAAACTATTAGAGATAATTTTTTTAAATTTTTTACAGACGATTAGGATGGTTAAATATATAAATATAAAAATTTTCAGCTAAATCTGAGGTCATGGGTGACATTTTATTTTTTTGTTGGATGATTTGAAATGAAATGACCCTACTTTGATTAATAGCTAGGATACAAATGTTCATTATTTTAATACATTAAGAATTTAAAACATTTTGGTCTTGTATGCTATTTTGACTAATATTTTGTATTTCTGGCAGTTCCAACATTATATCTACATATTAATATTTGAATATAACAGGAAAAGTACGATTTCACAATGTCTTTCATACAGTTCGCACCATATGAGAAACATTTTTACTATTGATTTTTTGAAAAATATTTTAGTGAGATTTGAAAATTATTCATCATTTTCTTATGAAATCGTGACATTATATCAAAATTGGGTCTAGTAGACATATTCCAATAGCGAAATCTGTAAAGCAAGTCTGCAAAAATAAAGTCCAAAAATCCACTTTTCCAAATTACGACTTTAAGTGGTCTTTTTATGAATTATAATTAAATCTTATGAAAATTTCCAGTAGTTTTAAAGTACTGGGGCGGAGGCGTAACTACAATGGAGCAGGTGGAATAGCCGCTTCAGGACGCATGATAAACAGGGGCGCAACAAGGGAACTTTGGGAAAAGTCCTTTTTTGTTCGTCAGGGAGGTAATTTTTTTGGAAGAACGAACTTTTTTTGAGTCGCCATTTACATTTTTCAGGAAAAAGTAAATGTTTGGTAGGGGGTTTTTTTAGTCAAAATGGTTTCAGGGTGTAAAATTTTTGTTGTTGCGCCTTTGTGCTAGGGTCATTTATTTGAACTATTCTTAGGAGGTTTTATATGGAATTAGCGTATCGAATACCTTTATTACTAATTACAAAGAAAATATGCATTTTGATAAAAGTGATAATAATAATTGTTTATGCTCATTAAAACTCCAGTGTTACAGAGACGTGTTTTTATATATGATAAAATTAAATTTTTCTATTGAAAAACCAGTACATATCTGTGACCAGGGCCGGATCTAGGAGGGGAATTGTTTTTTTTTTACTCCTTTACTATTTTTCATAATTAGCAATTTTAAAATTTTCTGTTTTTCGCCAAATAGCAGGCAGGGAATAATGTGGGCTTATAGTTACTTTTTCATTTCAACTGATGCATCAACTAATCCCAATAAAATACTTTTCAAAAAATCAATGGTCAAGATGTCTCTCATATGATACGAACCATGCGAACTGTATGAAAGGCATTATAATAAAACCGTAGACTTTTCTTGTTATATTCAAATATTAATAGTCCGGTGCAAACCTCAACATCCAAAGTAACAGTTTCACTCCAACTTCAAATTGTTCTATACGGTCCACATATTGTTTGGAAAAAAGTCACACCATTTTGAGCGTCGGATTTTGGGGAGAGGGGGGTAGAAGTAGGCAAATTAACGGTTTTTTTAAATATTTCGGAAATTATGGGGTTTAGCGTAAAAAGTGAAATGTATAAAAATAATCTACATTAAATTGCGAACAAAAATAGTCCTATGCATAATCTTGCTGAAGTGAAGAGTTCCAGAGTTATGGAGCGTGTAAAAGCAGCAATTTTTAGTATTTTTAAATTTTTTGGAAAAAATATGACACATTATCGCTAAGGAAACTAATTTTTTTTATACAGAATTGTGTTTTGTAAAAGGAAATTGCGATTAGTCCTCTTCAAACATAGCGCCTTCCTCTTCTAAATCTTCGTCTATGATGTTCGTATCCCTGTTATCACATCCTAGCCCTGAGCAATTACCGCATATGCTTGAGCAGTTTAGACCACTTTTTCTGCATTCGCAGTTACCGACACATCCGTTTTTGCAAGCGCACACTATGAGGGAAAGTAATTCCTCGGGAGCTGCAAGATGTGCTGTTGTAGGTAATTGGTCTCAGGTGTTCGTCAATCTTCTTTCACCTCCCACTCGAGCGAATTCTTTTTCTTATTCAGCCATGCTACACCTGGTGATAGGTGCAGCAGTGGTTAAAAATACTAAAAATTGCTACTTTAATACCCTCCGTAACTCTGGAACTGTTCACTTTAGCAAGATTATGCACAGGACCATTTTTGTTCGAAATTTAATGTAGATTATTTTTGTACATGATACTTTTTACACTAAACCCCATAGTTTCCGAAATATTAAAAAAAAAACCGTTAATTTGTCTAATTCTACCCCCCTCCCCCCAAAACCCGACGCTCAAAATGGTGTGACTTTTTGCCAAACAATATGTGGACCGTATAGAACAATTTGAAGTTGGAGTGAAACTGTTACTTTGGATGTTGAGGTTAGGCCTTTTTTTTGAATAACTGCACCGTACTATAATATAATGGTGAAAGTGCCAGAAATGCAAAGCTTTAGTTAAAAAAGCCTACAAGACCAAAATGTACTAAAAATTCTTAATGTAGCAAAATATTGAATACTTGTAACCTAGCTATTAATCAAACTATGCTTTATTGTCAAGTCATGATCTATAAAAATTAAATAAAACAGCGAAAAATATCGATCCCTTGAAGCACACAAGTTCTGTGTTTACATTCTTCAGATGTTGATATAAAGAAAGATTGCACAAGTTGATTGCACAAGTTGCACTAGTGTGCTTTAAGGTATCGAATTATCGATATAATGTGTACAGCAACAGTGAAATTTCCGCAATATATTATGTATCCATTTAACACATATCATTTTCACTGTGTTTATTGATAGGTATTGCATTTTTTAAACTATATCATTATTGCAGTAAATATTTATAATTTTTTTAAGAAAATTGCTAAGTACAAAGTTTATTAAATTTTTAATTGAAATACAAATATTGAATCACTGGAAGTTTTTAATTCATAATAATAATAGTATGTAATTTGCAATAAACCATAAATTTATCAAAAATATAATGATATAATACTGATAGGAAAAGTATTGATAATAATTTTTTACATATTGTACTTATAATCTATGTTACCTTTTTTTATATTTACTTAAGCATATACTCATATTTATGTATTTAGGAATTACACATGTATCAAAAGTTATTATTCTAACTTAAGATTACTGGTATCTTATATGAGACATTTTGTTAATCGATGACATTCAACAGGTTTCAATTCCTGACAAAACTAAAGTCCAAAATCAAAATGGAAAAATACCAACTAGATATATTTTTGAATTAAATTTTAGTACAGTTGATGAGCTGAACCTTTTTTTATGCGGTCCTTTTTTGTGCGATTTTTTTTGTGTGATTTTTTTTATTCGGTTTTTAAAAAAATGGCCATTAAAATGCATAATATAAATCAAAATCAAGAGACAGTAAAAAACTTAAGCATTTACTATAATTACTTTCTTTGATAAAAATACTTTTTAACGGCTTTTAAGCATTTATTAATGCATTGCATAAGAACATAAGTTATTGCATCATTTAATTTTTTTTACAGATGTATTTTTCAAAATTTTCATAATATTATAAAATTGAAATAAAATATTTCTACGTGTAAATTAATGCTTTATCTTGTTTATAGAAACAACTTCTAAGGAAATTTCTAAGTTTTGAGCATTTTCAGTTATGTTTTTTCGATGAAACTTTTTTGATGCGATCCCGATCCACCGCATAAAAAAAGTTTTTTTTTACAATCTAGATCGAACTATACTTTTTATAGCTACTCATGATATTTTTGAATACATTTTTTTTGTGCGATTTTTTTATGCGGTCCCTATACACTGCATAAAAAAAGGATCGATTGTATTCTGATACTTTTGGTAAGAGGTTGTCCATAAAATAAGTACGCAAATAGAGTGGTGGGAGGGTAAATGCCTAGTGTGACGGTATGTGTCGAGAAGGGGGGAGGAAATCCGAACAAACATGACATTATGAATCATTAAAGAATAACAATAATTTTGTATTACATCAAAATTCTATGAATAGGATAAAATTGTTTAGATATAATTTTTGTATGTTACTAATAAGTATATAAAATAATCATTCACTTGGAGGGAATGTCAAAATTTTGTGACATATTATTAGCTAAGCGGTTGAAGAAAATATGATAGAACGCGACAAAAGGCGAGGGGGTGGGGTAAAAAAAGTGTGATTTTCTTTAACTTATTAAAATCCTAATTATAAAGCATAGGTGGATACTAATAATATATAAGAAACGTTTGTACATATAGATCACAGCGATTGTCGTCCGATGTCGATCGCCAACTTGTATCAGATTGTAAAGCCGCTGCTGCACGATGCTACGAACACCTTCCAACATTCGACGTTGGATGGTTCATAGCATCGTGTAGCCGTTGTTCGAACCTACGAGTGTCCAATGTCGAGCGTCAAACGTTCGCATTTGGTCGTGTCCCGTTCGATGTCGGTATTTTTGCACCGAGTCAAAGGGATGCTTCGAACGTTTGAAGGTCAATGTTGGTTGCGTTGGTTGGTTCGACTCAGCAGCTGCACGACTCGTTCATGTGAAGAGAGACAACATCAGTGTATAACATTAGAGATAACATCAGACAGATAACAGCGTCGTCCACTGAGTACCAACACATCATCATTCGTATTGGATCAAACATTCGATTCACCGTGTAGCAGATACATTCGTCGCACCAACTGTCGAACTTAATTGCTTCAAACGTTCGATCGAACGTTGGAAGGAACGTTCGTAGCATCGTGTAGAACCCGCTTAAGTTTCAGCTGCTTACAGTTCCTTAAATCTCCTTTGCTCCAATTTTTTTGAGGTTTCCTTCGTGTTCTTTTTCTGTGAGTACTCATTCTATTACGGCTTTAGGCAATCTTTGTCCACGAATTAATTTTACATGGCTGTACCAAGTTTGATGTTTGTTCTCCGTGAAGTTGATTAGATATATCAGAATCGTTATCGACTTCCATGTACCTGCTTTACTTTATTATTTCATTATTGACATTATTGATTCTATCTAGTCGTAAAACTCTTACGAATCGGAGCAAATAGTGGTAAACAATTTCCTTTGATATTGGACGGTAATTGACCATAATTCCATGCTATTTCTTAGGACTGACTTTGCAATGACGTCACATATTTTCAATTTTTTAATTTAAGGGATGAGAATTTTAATCGTTTTATTATTTTAGTTCTCATATTTGTTTTGTCAATAATATTTTTAATTATTTCCCCAAATTTAATTAGAATTCTTTTAGGGTGAGATGGGTTAGGTTTGGTTTCTTATTGTTTAGTTATTATCAAAATGTAAAATCTTAGAATGCTGGTATAATTACGGCTTTAACAAATCGTATTGGGGATGTTGTTTTACTTTTATCTATTGTTTGAATACTAAATTATGGAAGTTGAAACTATATTTATTATTTGGAGTGTATGAAAACTGATAACTGATAACCAAATAACAATTATTGCGTGGCTAGTAGTGTTGGCAGCTATGACTAAAAGAACTCAGATTCCTTTTCTTAGCGAATTTCCAAAACTGGAAATTCAGCTCTTACGGCTGAAGATTTAATAAAGACAGTAGTAGGTTTTGGAGAGTTTGGGATCCACCTTCCCACCTGCCGACTTTTTGAGTGACCTCGGCAGGTGGTAAAACTACCGAGGCGGTTCTAGAAGCCTCCGGCGGTGGGTGGAGCAAAATTTTTTTCTAGCCTAGCGGAACTTGATCCAACCTAAGAGAACCTAAGGAAATTTGGTGTAACCTAACAAAATTTTTTTTAACCTAAGAATTTAAAAATTCCGTAATAGATGGCGCAGCCACCTTCGAGCCCTGTGAATTCGCTACTAGATGGCGCGGCCACCTTCGAGCCTGTAAATTCGCTACTAGATGGCGTTGCTAGTCTGGATTCCTGTGTGTAAGTTTGAAAAATTGTCAATAGATGGCATCGAAAACCTTTTTTTTGATAGTTAAACTAGCCATTAAAAGATGGCCTTGCTTTCATAATTTTATAATATTTTTATCTGAAAACAGGCTTAAACTGACAGCTGACGTCACTAAAGGTAAACTGATATCAAACAGCGAAGATTTCTCTCTAATATGCGAAAATGAATTTTATCATATGATTGTATATTTTTATCTGAAAACAGGTTTATACAGGTTTTCCTCTAAATAAAAACACATTTTTTTTTTTTAAATTTTTAATTTTTAATTTTTATTTTTTTATTAAATAAAAACACATTTTTTTTATTTTTAATTTTTTTTAATTTTTTCTTATTTTAATAAGTTTATTTTAAAAGAAATATTTTTTTACAATAAAAATGTTTAAATGTTATTACAATAATATTTGTATATGGATATGACATTTTCCATGGCGCAAGTTGCTCCGGAATGATGACCGCATCGAGGGCTAGTGTATGTTGATGTTATGATTCTCAACTTGGGACAAATTGTTATTTCTTCAAAGTTCATAATGGGCGCTGATGGTAGCAGTCGTTTCAAATAGCGTACTTTTTCTTCTCCTTTCGTATAGATGATTCGAGTTCCGTGCAGATTGTTTATTAAAATGTATTGTAGTTCCTCGTATTCAATATGTCCGTCCATCCAGGAGAACCCATGATGATTTTTCCGCAACCAGCGAGCTGTGCGTTGATCTTTTTCACTTAATTCGCAAAACGGTATTGGTGATTTGAATACATAGTGCTGTAGTATATAATCTTCACCACAATTTTCTTCGGAAGAATCGAATTTCAACACAGCCAATTCCTTTATGTAGAATTTCCCATTTGTCGAATTTGGAAATCCTTGGAAGTCAACAATTGCTGCGTCGGTCTTCATTGTGCGTTGTCTAGAGCGAAACTGACTGATTTATAGCTGGATTGCGATGTTTTTATACATATTTTGTAACAATATTTGTCAATGGATTATATTGAACCACACGATCATGTAGTAGAAGGCAAAATGCTGATGTATTCTCTGGCACCTCCTTCAACGTTTTAAATTCAATTCGAATATCCACTGGTCCACTTTTCAAAGTTTCGTTTTGATGAGAACAATCGATGAATATAATTGGCGCGATATTCTTGAATTGCGTTTTGCTTAAAAGCGGTTCATTCTTCTTACAATCATAATATGCTTGTTGAAATTTCGAATACATGTGATATGCTACTGCATATCTATCATTACTGAAATCCAAATTCAAATCCATGTACGGGTATTTCGCAGAATTTAAATAAACTTTGACGTCTGAAAGTTCACAGTGATCGAAAATACTGGAATCTTTATCTTTTTTATTTCGTCGATTCGTTTGTAGAGCGAATATAATGTAACGTGGTTTCTCCAATTGAGTCGATGTTTTCACCGTCCAAATGTTTTGTCTCGCTGTTGGAATCGTTGGCTGTATATGCATATCCCATGATCGAAAAGCAATTGTAATATCTCGACTATTTTCCACATACTTCAACAACTTCAGTTTCTGTTCATCTGCAACCGTACCGTGTGGAACCATCCATTGAATTTTATGTATATGGAAAGTGACGTCATCCGTTGGTGATATGACTGCATCGTGATCCGTCCGAGCTCGAGTCAGAATTAGTTGATGTTTCGCATTGATGATAACTTTCTTGTAATGGTTAAGAAATCCAAACATCCGCGCCAATGGTAGACAGAAATTGAAGTAGCCTTTTTCCGCCACTTTAGTTGTTTCACCTGGACACCATCCGGCGTTGTAGAGTAGTTTGCTTTCATTTTCGTTTAATGCCAAATAATTGATTAACGTTGTTGTCGGTCCCACGTACTTGCATTGATCGATTTCCACGTCGTTCAGTTCATATCGTATTTCTTCAAACAGATACGCCAATGAATTGTTGGATAATTCCGCTGTAGTCGATACTGTTTTATCACTCTTCAACAATTGTCCTTCCACATACAGACAACTTTCGTGCGGCAGCAGGATCAGATCTTGGTTTTGACAGCAGATTCGTATTTCGTCGCTGTTTCCAAACGCATTTAGAAATGGCGAATAGCAGTGATACTCGATGTTTGAAATGCTCTCATCGAAATCGATTCCAGTATTGATGCTTAAAATGCTGCTCATTTTCTCCTCTTCAGCTTGAAACCCAGTTGTCGAAGAAATTGTTTGTTCTCTCTTGTTAATGGTGGTCGTTGTCGCTTCTTCCTCGCCGATCCGTTCACCTTGGTGGCAAGTTGTAGACTGATCGGTCGCACCACATTTTCGTCTTTAAATACCAACATTTTCACACCGGCTTCAAATGCAACTTTACTGTTATCGTTTCACCTCGAAAATTCACTAAATTGCCGTCTTGATCCACAATTCGTAAAACTAGAGATGTTATCCGTCTGACGGTCACCGGCATATAAATAACTGTATTCGGTGATTCGCTTATTTTATACCCAGGTTCCACTTGAATCGAAAACGAATAAATATTATGTGCTGGAACGTTGTTCAGGTAGCTGTTCGTTGTAATGTTTGTTTCAACTTGTATCAGATTCACTTTCATGATATTCGTTGGTTTATCCGAATAGTGGTAATGACCAGCTGCAAGTTTTCGCTTACTGAAGCCAAGTAGCGAGCCAATTGTTCGTTCTTGATCGAAATGAATTGTTTCCGTACATTTTATTTCACTTTTTAGCGTATTGTTATTCGCACGAAGTATAAGTTGCGGGCTATTACCCGGTTTTCTCTTCTCTAGTATCCGATCTTCTATTTGAAACTCCAAATCTTCCAGATCATAATTGCCGACAGGTATCTCGATGCATTTCACTTCTCCATCACCGTAATGAAATAAGTTATTTGTTTCGTCGATATTTGGCACTGCATTGTATGTTTCAAAATTGACCAACCCGCATACATAATCACCCGGCAAATCGATGGGTGGAAAATACTCAGCCGTCAATATAGATGAATCACCACTTAACGTTAATGTTAACGACATGGTGACTAAGATACGAATGACAGAAACTTCTTACCACGGGTATATTTAAAGTATAGATGAGAAGTGCAACAAAATTATTGAAAATAATTTGTATTCCATAAAAATTCTAGACATAAATGTCCACAGTTGTACTGTTCATAATTTTGGTATCTGTTATAATTATATTTAATATTATTGCCATGTAAATATTGCACCACTTCTGCGGGTGGTGACAAATTTCCAAAACTATCAAAGTATTCGACGTTCTTGTTATCTTTGGCGTACGCTACCCAATGGCTTCCTGGTCCTGATGAATTATCCAAATTGACTACTCCGCACTCCTTTCGCCTTGGACGTTTCGGTAAATCATCTCTCATGAACACGCCACGAAAATTGGATAAATATTTGTTTCCAAACTGATAAATGTCGCGATCAGTTAATGGTCGATCGGGTAGCTCGCTTAGCGGTTTTTTGATTCGATGTAAAGTCCCAAACCTCTTCTGTATGGTTTCAAATAAAGTCCAGTTCCAGATTTGGATCCAAGAGCAATTGCTTCCATCATCCTGTTATGACGTTCATTTTCATCCAATTGTTTCTTTGCTGTTTTATAAGCATTCACTGCTTTCGCAACACCAGCAGCACCTCCGGCAAGTGATCCTACAGCAGACAGGCCGGCAAAAAGTGGAACTAGGAATGGTAAAATTCCACCAGTTTTTGGAATTGGAATGATTCTCGGTGTTGTAAATTGACTGTCCTTCTTCTTCTTGAAAATATTCTTCGCAGCTTTCAGTGCAAATTTTATCGCATTCTTAATAGTTTTCGGTTTCTTTTTCTTCAATATGCTTCTCAAATCACGAATTCCGGCACCAAATATTAATTTCTGTCCTTTTTTGTTCTTCTTCTTTGAATGACCCATTCCTAGTTTTACTTTCGACTTCATCGCGTTCGTTACAGTCCAAGCAGCAGCTCGCTCGCCAAGATTTGCGTCCGACGATTTAACTCGCTCCCACGCTTTATCAGCTAGTATTAAATCAGCTTTATGTCGATCTTCAATATCTTTAAACTGTGAATAGGCGATGTCGTGTTCTTTGCATGCAGCGTCCAATTTGTTGATACCCGGATCACCTCGTAACAATCGCTGGCGCAGTCTAGTTCCAGGTCCACAATACTGATAGCCAGGTATATGAAGTTCAAATGGTAATTTGTTGATTATTCCGTTTACTATGCCACAACCGGATCTTCTCACACCGCTTGTCTTCTCACGACTAACTGCTAGTTGTTTCCGCGTCAACATTTAAAAGTGAACTGAAAACAAAAGAACAGATGCTGTACTATTTATATATGTTATAAATATGCTGGAAATTTACTCAACTTTATTAGTATGAGAAATAGTGTTATCTGATCAACATCGATGACGATGTCTTCTTCATTCGTTAAACAACCGGAGACGCTACCAGTCATAAATTTCGAGGTTTTTTTGGACGAGACTAATGTCAAGAAAAATGGTCCACTGTTGCCGACGAGTATTAGAGCGATCATCTGCGGTCCAAGTGGATGCGGCAAAACATCACTTCTACTATCACTTATCCAGGATCCTAATGGTGTGGCATTTGAAAACATATACATCTATTCCAAATCATTACACCAACCGAAATATCAATATCTGAAACGAATCATTAAAGGTGTTAAAGGTTTGGGTTATTTTACATACTCTAATAACGATGACGTCATACCGCCGAAAGAAGCGCGACCAAATTCGCTGGTAATATTCGACGATGTATCTGCGCGGGAGAAAAAAGCCATAATAGAAGAATATTTTAGCCACTCTCGACACTACAATGATGATTGTTTCTACTTGACGCAAACGTATACAGCGGCACCCAAACATCATGTACGGGATAATGCGAATCTTGTTGCAGTCTTCAAACAGGATGATCTCAACCTCAGACATATCTACGATGATCATATTAACTCCGACATGTCGTTCAATCAATTCAAAGAATTATGCAGAGAGTGTTGGCGTGATAACTATGGATTTTTAACTATTTGCAAAGAAGATGATATACGCAATGGAAGATACCGAAGCAAGTTTGACCACTTCTGGAAAGGATCAACATCCGAAAGCCGCTTCTAAGCTGGTTCTAAGCTGCTTCCAAGCTGGTTCTAAGCTGCTTCCAAGCTGGTTCTAAGCTGCTCCTAAGCTGCTCCTAAACTGCCACCAAGCTGCTTCTATATTGATCCAAACATTTTTCGAACTGGTTTGGTAGCCGGTATAGCAGTTTCGAACTGGTCCGCCTAAATACGACCATATAAATACAGCAGTCGCATGCGATAGAGCTTCAGTTTTTGAGAAACCGTTCTAAGAAGCAGTCATCGAGATGGATAAAAAGACGATTAAAAAGAACATTATAAAAGCGGCAAGCAATATACGTAAAAAATTTAATGCTTTACGATCTGGAAAACTGGAGTCAAATATGTTACTGCAAAGTACATTGGAACCAGTCACTACTCCGCTTAAAGAAATAGCTACAAAGTTAAATGGTGACAAGAAGAAACATCCTATTAAAGTGGAAATAAAAGAAGAAGAAGATGCGCAAGTATCGGATACGTTCACACCTAAAATTAAAAAGAAAAAATTGGAAAAACAAACGGCAAACTACTATACTCTACCAACAAAGGAGGAGGAAGATACTTCAATACAAGATATTCCAGAAGATGTTTTTGAAGCGTATCCAGAAGAAGAACAAAATGTATTTGAAACACCGAAATTTCTTGGATCAGCGCAAAGTGTTGCTCGAAAATTGATGCCAGCAGCTGAAGATTTACCAAAACAGTTTGGTCCAATAGCAAGAAAATACTTACAACTATACCTTCATCCCAACAGCGGAATTGATGTGGTATACGGACCATACAAAAAAGATGATGAATGGATGATTGGAAATCAGTCGTTTCAAATAGCTGGTGATGATATAATAATTGGTGATATTGTGTACGAAGGAACACCTGGATTATATGAATTGATTTTCATGAACTCGCCAAAAATTGGTTCATATCATACCAAAGATTTAAATGCGTATAAACAAATTTTAAAGCAAACAAATGCACACAGACGAAATTACAGTCCAAACCAGCAAATAAAAGGGAGCTCGAGTTATAAATACATAAACATTATTAGTCAGTTGTTCCCAATCAGTTCCGTTAAAAAACATATACCAAGAAAAATATATGATACAAGAAGTCGCGTCGGTGGTGCTCCAAAATCAGCTAGTGTTGGCGGTACTCCAAGATCGGGACATGGTCTGATGCAGTTTAATAACTTGAAAAAAGACTATATATACTGGGACAATGCGAATGAACTGGTTAGTAGACTGCGATTATTAGTGGCGTCACAAGAAGCTGGACACAGCGGTCACAATAACGAAATAATATCCATCATTGAAGAACTGAAAGAAGCAGATATCATCGAGTGAAAATGGACAAATTCGGTCGTGTGCGTAACAGAAACATAACTATTGACAAATTCGGTCGGGTGCATGATAAAAGTATTAAGAAGCAGTTGCTTAAAGACATTGGTTTGAAGATGACGCAATCGGGGAACTATGATTTTGGAAACAAACAACTATCCAATATAAAGGATCCGACTGATGATCAAGATGTGGTGAATCTGAAATTTTTAAAGAGTTTTACAACAGAGAAACTTGCTGAACTAACAGAAACAGTCGAAATCATCAAAACAAAGATTGAAAATGCTACGCACCTGCTGACCCAGGCAATGCAGCTTTCTACGCAGAATAAATTATGGATGAATCGAGAAATTTTCGCATTTAATCGTCGAATGTCGAGGACTGAAGAACGTCTTGATAAATTGCTGAAACCTGCTGAGACGTAAAATGAGCAAAGCACAAGTGGTTCGTGAACTACATAAACCAGCGCGAAAAAATTTTCCACGGAGACGTGTGATTGTGAAAGGAATTGACGATCTCTGGCAATGTGATTTAATTGAGATGGGTGCCTACGCTTCAGTGAATAAAAAAATCAATTATCTGTTGACAACAATCGACGTATTTTCAAAACATGCATGGGCGGTACCCGTTAAAAATAAAACTGGAAAAGAAGTAACAGCGGCATTTGAATCGATACTTAAACAAGGA
This sequence comes from Brachynemurus nebulosus, assembly GCA_035578155.1. Classification (NCBI taxonomy): domain Eukaryota; kingdom Metazoa; phylum Arthropoda; class Insecta; order Neuroptera; family Myrmeleontidae; genus Brachynemurus; species Brachynemurus nebulosus. The sequence goes on along the minus strand of JAPWDM010000004.1, from coordinate 28,419,490 downwards.
CGGAGGCCAGATAATTTGCAAACGGACGACGGCAAGGAATTTTATAATCAGCTGTTTAAAACGCTCATGGATAAATACAACATCAACCATTATTCAACATTTTCAACCAAAAAAGCGTCAGTGGTGGAGAGATTTAACAGAACGCTGAAGACTGAAATGTGGAAGAAGTTTAGTTACAATGGATCGTATCGATGGCTGGATATACTAGACGACTTAATGGACAGTTACAATTCACGGAAACATAGAACAATAAAAATGCGACCGCGTGATGTTACACCGAGCAAGGAGAAATTGCTCCTTTCAACTGTTTACAATCATATAAAAGTTGTGGATCTACCGAAATATGACGTTGGTGATGTGGTTCGCATTAGCAAGCATAAATCTCAATTCGATAAAGGATATCTACCATCATGGACGACGGAACTTTTTAAAATCAAAAAGGTACGATTAACCAATCCGGTTACGTATCTGTTAGAAGATTATCATGGTAATCCGATTAAAGGTGGATTTTACCAAGAAGAATTACAAAAAGTTAAATATCCAGATGTATATTTAGTGGAAAAGGTGTTGAAAAAAAAAGAAAGATAAAGTATACGTGAAGTGGCTCGGCTTTCCAAGTAGCGCCAATAGCTGGATTGATAGCAAAGACTTGGTATGATATCTCCACCAACATGGAGCAGCGAATACGTATGGTGGACCGGAGCAGTTGCAGTATCCCCCACCAACATGAAGCAGCGAATACGTATGGTGGACCGGAGCAGTCGCAGTATCCCCCACCAACATGGAGCAGCGAATACGCATGATGAGCCGGAGCAGTTGCAGTATCCCCCACCAACATGGAGCAGTATAAAATTATGATGATGACGATGAGCCGGAGCAGTTTCATTTTTTTTTGGCGAAGCAATATCCAGTGAAAACACAACAATGAGTGAAAGTCTTCAACACCTTATAATAGTGGAGGAATCCATGGCTAGAACTCGATTGCTGAAGAAGATGTTGAATAAAGCCATTCGGTTATCTGATTTGGAGATGATCCGATCCATAGCATCAAGAGATCGTGACATTTTTTTTCCTGAAAAAATAACATCAGCTATAGAATGGGGTTCGTCTGTGGAAACTTTTGATCTTCTATTCACACTTACCTTCAACGAATCTGATATTGGAGAAGACCGCCTAGATGGATTCGACACGCTGACATACTTTTTTACGTTGTGGATGCGAAAAACGATAACATATGCTCGTCCGGAACTGCTGGATCGTATATTGAAACTTGTGGAAGAACATGATATTCCTGGATTGTGCTTCAATCCAAAGAGCGTAGAAGAAGACGGTGAATTGTTGGAGTGGATTGTGCAGAACATTGAAAAAGGCACAGCCAATCAATCAGCACTCCTGGGTTGGGAAAGTGGTCCAGATACGGGCGCGTGGCCGTCGACGAACTTACAAGACTACTTAGATATATACAAAATTTTGAATACGAATTTCAATATTTAATTTTTCATGTATTTTTTTTTTTTTCATGATGTATTTTCTTTTTTTAATTGTTTTCTTAATTTTTTTTTCATCATGTATTTTTTATAATTTTTTATTTTTTAATTTTTTGGATTTTTTTTGTTTTTAATTTTTTTTTTTGTATTTTTTAAATTTTTTTCATGTATTTTTTTGAAATTATAATATTTTGACATGTACATATTTTATTTTAATAAAACTAAAATTTGAATTAATAATGGCCATTATTATTTTACAAACTAATTACTTAATAAGTACGACTTATAAACTAAAACCATGGTTTTAAAAATATTTACAAAATTAACAAAGAAAATATATACAAAATGAACAAAAAAGATATATATACAAAATTAAAAAAAAGATATATATACAAAATTAACAAAAATAAAAATCGTCTATTTTGTAGTGCCCCCATGGGAGAGTTTTAAGTTTATTGTTGGGTACTATGAACCGTTTATCATCGTCATTTGATAGTGCGGCCTTATTCACTAAATGTGTGTATAGTCGATGTTTTAAACTGCGGAAAACACTCATTTGTTTATATAACACGGCACTTGAGTCTTTGCTTATCACACAATTTATATAGTCTTTAACGTCTATTTCGTTTTTCACCACATCTTTTTTAACACCTTTGAGTTTTTTAATTGGGGGCACATCACCGTCTTTCACTATACAGTAGGATTTAGCTTTAACACCGACAAATTGTTTAATTATTGTCCCAGAACACTCATCTTTAAATTTACCGAGCACTTTTTTATTTAATTGAGGCAGTCCATAGATGTTATCCGCGGCATAATCACTCGTATCAAAATACTCACTAATATCAGACTTAATGTCGGCGTAAAAATTGTCCGTTTCTATCCGGTATATAAAACTGTCGGTATCCATGTACAGTAAATCCACTTTGTCATCATATTTCGGTTTTATATAACCGTAGTGGAAATCGTACATTAAAGTCTTGGATAACTCGAGCACGCTAAATCCTACGTAAATCGGTTTATCATACTTCACTTTCAAACGGTCCATTTGTATAGCGACCAGATTTTCATTGATAATTGAACAACTGTGAAAGTTCGGTCTGCTTATCAAATTATTAGCACCCAACTGTTTACGAATATTCTCCCAATGAGTCACTAGTCGCACATCAACACGTTTGTCCACATTCTCCATTGTTTTCCCGAAAACACTATTATTTTTTAACTTGAAATAATCTTTTTCAAAACTATTTGTCGCCTTAGAACGGAGCTCGGTGTTTAAGTCAATGTATTTTTTTAGCCACGGAGATTGTTTAAACTGGAGTGCACGATGTATTTTCTTTAACTTTAGTCCATATTTTAAACACTGTTTCAAATTCCGATAATGGATCACATACTTCTTCTTATCGTAAACGTTGGCGACCAATTTGCTGTCTTTAGATGTGATGTATGGCGGCTTCATCTGCTCCGGACAGAATGGTAGATCTTGATGGTAATCGTGTAGTGTTTTCGGGTACTCGAGGTCGACTTCCAAAATGTATCCAACATCAGCGTCGTCCGGAACCATTGGTATGTTGATATTATCCAATTCGTGTTCTGGGACCCACCGGAAATGTCTGATCGGCAAATGTTGCGACATGGCCCATCCGTACAAGTTGTTGGCGTCCAGATATTCGATGTAGGTCGACGGCTTCGTGGGGTCGTAGTCCGACATGTATTTATTATTAGCTTCGCTAAAACGACCGCAACACTGTGTTAATCCACCACGCATACCCTTTTTGATGAAGTGAATCATGTCGATGTCCGTTAGTAGCTCCAGTTCCACTTTCGTATATTTCAACATGGCGTCCCAGCTCAAGCCTGGTGCGGTGTAGTATTGGCACGGATCCAATTTGTACGTGTTCAGGCACCGGTTCCGGAAATTTTCAAAGACATCCGCCAATAGCAACACATCTGTTTTCAGATACAAGTCCGAATACTGCCCCAAATTTTGGATGTTGAATTCATTCCATACTCGCTGTGCACGCTGGTATTCTTCATCGGTAATACTGGATGACTTCAGGCTGCTATGGAATGCCGCTTTTGGTGGTAGAGCGCGTTCATTGAGTCGTTCAACACTGTTGACGTATTCGTACGGGAATACTCCTTTTTGCTTGATTAAATTGAAAAGGCGGTCTTCAGGAAATGCTCGGCGAACTTCGGCGAACTGCTCCGGCTTCAAATTCTCGGCAAGTTTATCTAAACTGCTCGCCATAAACCGGAACGAATCGATAAAACGCAGCTGGATGGTTTTAATTTTGAATTTGCTGGATTCTTCATCGTCTTCATCATCTTCGTCATCTAGATCTTCCACTTCTTGATTGGCATCGACTGGTAGATATTTTGTGAAAGAAATGTAGCGTTCCTTGTTGTTCGGAATGACATCGATTCGTTCCCTGGAGACTCCAAATTCCCGTACGATAAAGTGCGCATCATATCCAGATAAATTATGGAAAACGATCGGGATGAATTTCGGTAGTCTGTAAAGCCGATTACACTGGCTATGTGCGGCACCTCGAAATTCACCCGTTAGATGGTCATGATCCCGCACACGATCGTTGCCCAATTTTTTGCCGCATATGGAACAATCTTCGACTAATCCAAATACTAAATAGTCCAGCGCTGTTAATGGTTTCATCGGAATTTTCTTTCGTAAAATTTTATGTAGTCGTTGGGCATCTTCTTCCAATTTTTCCATAAAAACTTTCGCACAGTTCGGCCCGCGATACGTTTCGAATTTGTTTAATGATTCATCATACGAACACTTGATGTAATATGCGAAGCTGAATGGTTCGTGGATATGCGTGGTGTTCGTAAACGATCCATCGGGATTCGGTACGCATGTATCGCATGGTTTTAATATGGATTCGAAGTCCGCGTAGATGGTAAACGGGACGCGCATCTGCTTGGCATAATTTTGAAATTTCAAAATGCTGTCTTTGCCAGGACTTGGTATTACAGTGCGTACTTTGTTGCAGTCTTCTTTAGCATGTTCGATAAGCCGCTCTTCTGTTCGAAAGAATTGTAGGCACCCATCACATAACCATTTAGCACCATTGCGCATTGAAAGTTGACGTCCAACGAGCCGACTCAAGTTCTTTATCCAGCAGTAGTGACTGGTTTCGCCATTTTCAATGTACAGCAAATTCACGTGAGTATTCCGTTTTTCCTTGGTGTAGTGCAGCGGTCCAACAATGCTTTTTTCTTCCAGTCCATAAACATTGACGCTGATGTTGTTGAGCGATTCGAATAATTTTATGTCTTTGATTTTCACAGGAAACTCGATATCGTCGAAATTTAAAATTGTCGAATAATGTGGATATGAAGCGATGCGATTTGTGTTTCGTTCAACTGGATGTAAGGCTGATGTTATCGCCCATGCGAAGCAAGCCTGGTCTTCATTTTGAATATTAACGACCGCCATTTTTCTCTTGATCCATGCCGGTAGTTCGATATACGACGAAGCCCGAAGTGGATTGTATTTATTAACGTTCACTTCCAAATATCGGACTTCTAGGAGCGACCACCCACTATCTCGTTCCTGGAATTCTTCGCTCTTGCGCACTACAGTCGACACCATATTTCGGTAAATTTCTTCCATGTTGGTGGATTCGCAAACAGGAACATTTCTGGTGTTGAACGACTTCAAATCCAGCAGTAAATTATCGTCCTTGTCGAATTTTGCATATAATCCAAACAATTCGAAATTAGTTTTAAATGATGTATTCTTCTCCAGTTCCATATGCAGCAGCTGAAGCACATTTTCCTTAACTTCATCCAAAAATTCTTCAATGGACTGGAAGTACTCGGAACTCTTCACCCGGTAGCTGATTATTCTGGTTTTGAACGCGCTGTTAATCGTTTCCACATTTACGTTTCCGGTACCGCGACATAATTTATTTTTGTGGGCCGCGCTGCGTAAATGCCCATTGAATGTTGAAATCGGTATATCCGCAACGCATACTTCGCAACGTCTGGTACCCCGATCCGCCTTTGGTTTTTTAGATGGACTGCCATTTTGTTCACCGGTAGCGCGCTTTCTCGAAATAGGACCGCTGCTGGTTGAGGGCTGCTCATGATCACGTACAACGCTGGTTGTGGGTTGTCCATGTTTATTAGCCATATGCCGCTCCAGATCACCTTCAACATATTCGCCGCAGTAATCGCACAATACAGCCGTTGAATGGAATTTCTTCAGATGTTGTCGTAAATTATCCATTCTCGTAAACATGACCCCACACCGACTGCATTTTAAAGATGAGCCATTGTCGCCATGTTTCGTCTTCAAATGTCTTGTCAAAGCATCCCGACGGCTGAATCCTGCTGGGCACATTTCACACTTAAACAACGCCATTTTTCCTAAATTCACAAAAAATATTGTTTTAGTTTTAAGTTCTTGCATACAAAAATTAGTAATAATAATTTCAAAATAGAAATTATTATTAAATGTTTCTTACTCACCAATATTGAAAAAAAAAAAATGTAATAAAATTTATGAAATTAAACTTTGAAATAAAAAGCTAACTTTAAAAATTCGCAAAATACGATATGATGACACGAAGCACACTGTACTTTATGCAATCAGAAGACGTAATGGTTTTAAGACCGTTTATCATGTGTATTTATATCCTTTTTCCATTTATGACGTCATACAGATGTTAGCAAGTTACAACAAGCTTGATTGCACAATGTGATGCAATAATTTTACTTGCTCAAACATGTTGCATTTCAAAGCGGCGACGATTTCATATGTAAAAAAAATGTGCGGAATGTGCTGAGTAAGCTATTTTCAAGGTTAATCTTTTGCATTCCAAAAAATCTTTCTTGTAGATATTATTATAACTTTTAAAAATAAAATTATATTTTCAAATATTCACAAAACGTGGTTAAATTTGAGCGAAAAAAAATATTTTACATTTTATTCACGGAATTCTCCTAGCTCATTCTGTAAATTCTAAAAATTGTAAAAGAAAATTGTTTAAACTAGAATTATTGTAGTCTGGAATCATTTCCACCGTTAGTTGGGTTGTGTAATATGAAATGTCGTTTTCCGACCACTTCGTCTACTATGTAATTCAGATAAATATCGATACTTTTTAATTTTAAACTAGAATTCTTATAATTTGGAATCATTTCTACCATTAATTGAAATATCATTGGGTTGTGTAATATGAAATGTCGTTTTCCGACCACTTGGTTTATCATGTAATTCAGATAAATATCGATACTTTTTAATTTTAAACTAGAATTCTTATAATTTGAAATCATTTCTACCATTAATTGAAATATCATTGGGTTGTGTAATATGAAATGTCGTTTTCCGACCACTTGGTTTATCATGTAATTCAGACAAATATCGACACTTGAGCATTAGAGAAATGTTTGGAAGCAATTATTCTTTAATTTTAAATCGAGAAGAATGTTTTAAAATAACTTAAAAGAATAAAGTATATTAGATACTAGATAGTTTTAAGGTATCTTAAAGAAAGTTTCCAATAAATGTTATCAGCCAATAGTGCGAAATATTTATAATTTGCTTTTTAAAATTTGACTAAAAACTTATAAATGCTAAAAAATTTAGCGAAAAAATAATTTAAATTTTATGTATGGATTTTTTTCTGGTACAACCTGTACATTTTTAAAAAAAAATTATAATAATTTTACTTCTAATATCACTTTAAAAAGAAAAATTATATTTTATTATGAACAAAATGAAAATTATATTTTTCAAAGTTGCTGAACCAATTTAAAAACGAGATTAAAGAAAATTTTTTGTTTTAATATGTAAAATAGGTAATTAAATTTTTAGAAAAACACTAAACCTGTATTACGTTTATTGAATACCTAATACCAAATACATTACAATACTCTATATCAGCCCGAGTTATGAAAGAACATTAAGCGAGTATATTGTATATGATTACCATGCGTTAGGTAGCTATAAGTAGTACATTTTAAAACGTTAAAAACACGAAATTTTTCTTTTAGGATTCATAAAGCAATCTCAAAAAATTTCCAACGACTGTTAAAATTGATACTACTCAGCGCTACTCTATAAAAAAATCTATAACGATCGTTATATATCGAACTATTGTTTTCGTTACAATCATATAACGAATATTATGAATTTGGTATTCAGTAACCCTTTTCGTTAGATTATACAAATTTGTTATAAAGAAGATACACATTCGACTACAACACACTGAAATAGAGTTCGATGTATATATATCTCATCTTTGTTTATTATTTATTCAACTTTGTTGAAATGTTTGGCTAAATTTTACAAAAATTTTATATTCGCACATGGTTACTGCGGTTGCTGCTATACAAAAAATTTATTTAAAAAAATTACGTTTGATTCGTTTATTTACTTTATAATAATACCATAGCTACATTAGTAATCTTTATACAAACGAAAAGTTGAAATTTTCGTTTAGACAACGAAGATCGTCATAGCTATAACGAATATATTTCCGTTAGTGAATCGCATTTTGATATACTTTTCGTTACAGAACGAATTTTCGGTATATAACGTTCGTTATGCAGTTAGTGAATAAGCAAGTAAGAAAGAATTAAATGTGTTTTTCCGCTTACCTTCGATTTTTTCCAATAAAACAAACACAGACAAAAAACACGCTAATTTTGTTCTTAATTCACTAGATAAAACTAAGTAAATTGATTTAACTATTATAATTCACTAAATAAAACTAATTAAACTTTAAAATATAACCAAAAAATGAAAATTCGCGAAAATAAATTTCGCTTTGCACACAATTCACGCGGAAACAAACAAAAATCACATACAAAAACACAAAATTTTTCTTAATTCACTAATTTTAAATATTATATTAAGACAAAAAACTAAATATTAAACTTTAAAATATATAAATAAAAATGAAAATTAGCTTTACAAAAATTCAGGAAAATAAATTTGGCTTTTAAACACAATTCATATAGATATAGCGAATACCTGTATTACAATGTAATATTCATATATACATATGTATGAACGTATTGGACTTATACATAACATTATGTATCCACATTCCAAGATTTATATTTTAGCAAATCAGCATTTCTTACATGTATGTGCAAGGCTAATATTTGATAGACAATTTTATAAAGAATAATTTTTATTAAACTTGAAAAATAATTTTTATTAAGCATGTGAAAAATTAAATTTTTCGTTTTCAGGGGATATTAAATCTTTTTTTGTTTTATAATTATTCACCATAAAACCTAACAACACGATGCATATCAAATATTACTCATATGTATTATTGATTTATACTTAGTTCAAAAATTGTGATTTAGAGACGAGACCTGAATTGAAAAATCGATTTTTTAAATTTTTTATTAAACACCGAATAATGTTTATTTATTAATCTAGCATAATCAAAACTAGAATATAAATCAATGTCTAGCGATGGGTATTGAAAAAAAATCGAATTTTTTTTGTTTTTTTTTGTTTTTTTTATTTTGTTTTGTTTTTTTTTTTTGTTTTTTTTGTTTTTTTATAATTTTTTATTAAATATATGTAAAAATTGATACAATATTGAAATTTTTAAAATACATAGTACAATTAAATAATACATTTTGAAGAAAATAAATTACAAAATTCCCCATTCAGCATCCTCCACGATTTCAAGAAGATCCAACGTTTTGAATTGCAATTTATGAGTTAGTCCAATGGGTCCATTATTCATAATACCAAGTTTTGGATTGCTTTGCAACCATGCCAGCATCTGCTCCTTCAAATTGTCAAATCTCGCTGGTAACGAAATGTATCCAATTTCCAATTCCAATATTGTCTTCATTTTCGATGAATCGAATTTCGATGGTAGTTGACTGGCTCCCATTATTTTATATACTTTTCCAATTTCCATATCAGAAAGTTTAATCCATCGTTTAACAGCGCCAAGATGATTCAATTCATCCACAAAATTTCCAGCCATTTTTTGAATTAAGTCTCTGTTTCCAGATGAAGCACCAGCAGTAATGGATTCCATTGTTGGCAACAATTAACTCTTAACACACAACAATTGAAAATTCACAACAATAAGGTTTAATGTTTTTTTTTCACTAAAGTTTCGAACAAAATTGTAACTGATGAAATTCTGTCGCGCCCTTTTTATAGCAGAAAAAATAGTATGGTGACGTCAGCTGTCACACTTTATGTAGCCATACAGGTTAAAACCTGCTGCTTCATTTTCGCATATTAGACAGAAATCTTCGCTATTTGATATCAGTTTACCTTTAGTGACGTCAGCTGGCAATTTATACAAGTTTAAACCTGTTTTTAGATAAAAATATACAATCATATGATAAAATTCATTTTCGCATATTAGAGAGAAATCTTCGCTGTTTGATATCAGTTTACCTTTAGTGACGTCAGCTGTTAGTTTAAGCCTGTTTTCAGATAAAAATATTATAAAATTATGAAAGCAAGGCCATCTTTTAATGGCTAGTTTAACTATCAAAAAAAAGGTTTTCGATGCCATCTATTGACAATTTTTCAAACTTACACACAGGAATCCAGACTAGCAACGCCATCTAGTAGCGAATTTACAGGCTCGAAGGTGGCCGCGCCATCTAGTAGCGAATTCACAGGGCTCGAAGGTGGCTGCGCCATCTATTACGGAATTTTTAAATTCTTAGGTTAAAAAAAATTTTGTTAGGTTACACCAAATTTCCTTAGGTTCTCTTAGGTTGGATCAAGTTCCGCTAGGCTAGAAAAAAATTTTGCTCCACCCACCGCCGGAGGCTTCTAGAACCGCCTCGGTAGTTTTACCACCTGCCGAGGTCACTCAAAAAGTCGGCAGGTGGGAAGGTGGATCCCAAACTCTCCAAAACCTACTACTAAAGACATTTTTTTTTATTGAATTTTAAATGAACATGATATTGAAATTTATGTCATTATATAATATTATTAAATATTATAAAAAAGTAACATAATATGTTGGTACGCATGGAAAAAAATATTAAAGGAATTTAAAATTTTTCACTAATGTTAGAAAGTTAAACAATTTTAAATGGATTTTATGTGAGATCCGTCAGGGTATTGGGGACCTAAAAACGTCAAAAATTAGTTACCCAATCGACTTTGAAAACTTTTTCACCGTTAGTAAGTTAAAGTATTTCAATTAATTTAGTTATTAAATGATGTCCGCAAGAACCTTACGGACTTATAGAGATCCCTAGGACCCTTTTAGCGAATTTCCAGAATGGAATTCAGCTATTACAGCCACTGTCATGACGGCGGTGACTATAACAGACAAAATTTGTTTTGAGGTCCCTAGAAACCGAAAATAATATTCACTAAAATTTATTTATATATATATATATATATATATATATATATATATATATATATATATATATATATATATATATATATATATATATATATATATATATATATATATGTGTGTGTGTGTGTGTGTCCGCGTGATAACTCTCGAACGAAGTATCCAATTTGTACGAAACTTGGTGAGAACATTGGAAGTTCCAAACCCTTGCATGAGTTGTCAGCCAGACACGTCAGATGCCAGGAACATGGTTTTTGTTCTTGCAAAAAATTAGTTTTTTGCCAAAATTTCCACTTATTCAAAAATTTTTGCGAAATTTTCTTACACCATTTAAAAACGGAGAAAAAAATTACATAAAAAAGGTCTTTATACTTTTTTCCTATGTCAACAAGTTTCCGAGAAAAACTATTTTATTTAGACTGTGATCATTTTCTTGTATAAAGTGTAAAGCTGGACACAGTCTAAGTACATATACGACACAATATATATGTATATTGTATATAATTATATCGTATACCCGTAGGCATATATGCATACGATCAGATAATTATGATACATGTATAAGAGTACATGGGACAGTACTTGTCGTATTGTGTTGATGCAAGGTTTATTATATGTTTGGGAGGTTTGCTCATTGTAGGTTTTACCGTGGACTACAGTATAACTAGGTCCGGACTATTTTTGTTTTTATTATGTCTTAATAATTTTAAAGTGAACAAAAATATTTAAATTACTTTAATGATAATATTAAATACCCGAGTCAAGTTTGCAAAATACCCCTGTCGCAGCATCCTGCATAACGTAGCGAATTTCCATTTACAAAAGTACGTTTTTCTCGGAAACTAGTCGATATAGAGTAAATGTACATAAAAAAACCTTCTTTATATGATTTTTACGCCTCATTCCGCCAAATTTTTGTCACGAAAAATGTCCAAAACATCGTAAACGTTTTCACGAAATTTCTTAAAAATAAGATGTTTCGTTTTTGAGTTATCGTGCGGACACATTTATATATATGTTTATACTAAGTGTCCGCACGATAACTCAAGAACGAAACATCTTATTTTTAAGAAATTTCGTGAAAAGGTTTACGGTGTTTTGGACATTTTTCGTGAAAAAAATTTGGCGGAATGAGGCGGAAAAATCATATAAAGTTTTTTTTTATTTACATTTACTCTATATCAACTAGTTTCCGAGAAAAACGTACTTTTGTAAATGGAAATTCGCTATGTTATGCAGGATGCTGCGACAGGGGTATTTTACTGTTAGAGAGGTAAATTTTTTACTAAATTTATTTTAGATGAATAAAGATTATGTTCTATGAGTTCCGCCAGGGTTCATTGGTCCTATAATTGTAAAAAAATAAACTAACCGGCCAATTTTGAAAATTTTTTCACTGTTAGAGAGCTAAACTATTTTAGATAGATATAGATTACGTTATGTAAGGTTTGCTAGGGTTCATAGGACCAAAACTGTCAAAAATAAATTAACCAACAGGTTTTGAAAATTTTTTCACTGTTAGAGAGGTAAGCTATTTTAGATATATATAGATTACATTATATAAGATTCGCCAGGGTTCATAGGACCCAAAAGTGTCAAAAATGAAATAAGTGACCGATTTTGAAAATTTTTTTCACTGTTGCAGAGGTAAACAATTTTAGATGGATATAGCTTATAATTATGTTGTGTAAGGCCAGGCAGGGTCCTAGGATTTTAAAAGCGCCAAGAATGAACTAACCGACCGATTTTGAAAATTTTTTCATTGTTAGAGAGCTAAACTATTTTAGATACACATAGATTACGTTATGTAAGCTCCGACAGAGTCAGTAGGACCCAAAAGTGTTAAAAATAAAATAACTGACCGATTTTGAAAATTTTTTCACTATTGCAGAGGAATTGCAGAACTATTTTAGATAAGTACATATTGTGCTATCTGAGATCCATAACTGTCCTGCGGATGCAAATGCGGCATAGAAAACTACACAACGGGTTTTAAAAATACTTTTACTGTTATAAAGATAAAATATCCTATATATATATATATATATATATATATATATATATATATATATATATATATATATATATCTTTATATATATATATATATATATATATATATATATATATATATATATATATATATATATATATATATATATAGGATATTTTATCGATTTATTTATACGATCTATTTATAATTAAAGAAACAAAGTTTAAATATAACATCTAAATCATTTTTGTTAATATTTAATTTATTTCTAAGGTATTTTACGGAAACTGTGGACAGAAAATGCCGGAACCAATCAGCGTTCAGCAGAAATATCACGACTCTATTTATTATAGGGACTCTATATATACCTACATTAATTTTGAATTGTATCCCACTTCACTTGCCATCTAGACAATCGTCTGAAATATACACGTTTTCCAAGGACCTCATAGTTCTCCACCAGCCTATGTCCTATTAGACAGCGGTCATAGGCCGAATATTCGGTTGCCGAATATCCGGTATCCGGTATCCGAACAAACTACTATCCGTTTCATCTCTAATATATATATATATATATATATATATATATATATATATATATATATATATATATATATATATATATATTAATGAGGTTCACCGGGATCTTGCAGATCCGAAAACACTTCAAATAAGCTACCGAACCTATTCTCAAAATTTTCTCATTGCTAGAGGACTATTGTAAGTCATTTTAGGTGGATAGCGCTATACTGTACAAAGTCCGTTTGGGGGTCTTGAGTTCCAAAAATAAATTGCCCAGCTGATTTAAAAATTCTTTTACTCTTAGAAAGCTAAACTATTTTAGATGGGTATAAAAATGAACTACCCAATTGATTTTGAAAATTTTTTCACCATCAGAAACTATTTTAAATGGATACATGCGCCAAGCGCCCTATGCGAAAAAGCGGTAAAAATTAACTACTCAACTGACTTTGAAAATCTTTTCACTCTTAGAAAGCTGAATTATTTTAAATGGGGGTACAGGTCTTAGATGAGATCCGCCAGTGCCCAATATTTGGAAATTCGCTATGTTATGCAAATGCTGCGACAGGGGTATCTTCTTGACTTCCTGCTGCTATGGCTGTTCTTACTCCGGTATCGGCTCTAGTTCATTCTTCAACCTTAGTTACTGCCGGAGTGTACTTGTTGATTCGAGTTAATTTATTATTTATGAATACTTACTTAAGAAAGGTGCTGCTTTTATTATCGGTGTTAACTATATTTATGGCTGGCTTAGGGGCTAATTATGAGTATGATTTAAAAAAGATTATTGCTTTGTCAACGTTAAGACAGTTGGCATTGATAATAAGAATTTTATCTTTGGGATATGCTGATTTGCTTTTTTTACTCACGCTTTTTTTAAGGCTTTGTTGTTTAAGTGTGGTTTTTTTTTCTGTATTTCTGGCTGTTGATTGCCACTTTTTGAAAGAAAACCTAGACAGGTGTACTTTAGGTACGAGGCTATTTCCTCGTTTTCATTAATTTTGATGGATTCATTGTTTTCTCCGACAAAAAAGACATTTAGTTAACATTTAAAGCCGTTATATATTGTTTCTTAAGTTTCCTTGCCCTATATTCTACATATATTTGTTATGATATTTGTCACTGTACTTATAAGAAAATAATAATATCTAGGAAAATTGAATGTCTGTGGTATCACGAAGTGCATTATTAAAACGTTTTTGGGATTCAAAATTCATATTTTTTTTTTTTATGAATCTCAGGCTGGCAACTCGAAAAAAAACCAGAGATTTTGCAAACACATAATATTAATATTGGAAATTTTCGAACACATAATATTAATATTATTTTTGTGAGATATAATGAACTATTCTATAATAGATTTTATAATAGATGTTATTTCACAATGGAAGATAGCAAGACAAGGAATAGTAGTAGTAATAGTACGAAAAACTTTTTTATACATAGTTGATTTTTTTGATAGATATAACTTTTAAGTGCACACACCGTTGTCCGAACTCCGAAATCATAAAAAAGATGTAAATATGTGATAGATAACATTTGATGCCGGTTGCGTAAAAAAAGAAAAAGGGTAGCACTTGTACCGATGACAAGCAAAAAAAAAAGTCGCCAATTTCACACCGGGTGGAATTATTCCTTTTTGCCCGGGGCGGCGTAAATGCTAGAGCGGGTGCTGCTAAAGCAAGTAATAAAAGTTATATCTATCAAAAGAAATCAACTATAAAAATAGTTTTCCGTACTATTACTACTCCTATACCTTGAGAGAAATTCTAAAGAATTCTCCACTTGCTCATGCTCAATATGCTCCACTTGCTCCACTTGCTCATGCTCAATATTCTCTACTTACTCCACTGGCTCATGCTCAATATACTACACTTGCTCCATGTGCTCATGCTCAATATGCTCAACTTGCTACATGTGCTCATACTTACTTTGCTTCATTTGCTTACAATATCTTGTGCTATCTTCCACTGTGAAATGATATCTGGGTCATTTCATTTCAAATCATCCAATAAAAACATAAAATGTCACCCATGACCTCAGATTTAGCTGAAAATTTTTTTATTTGTTTATTTAGCCATCCTAATCATCTGTACAAAATTTAAAAAAAATTATCTCTAATAGTTTTCAAGTTATGAATTTTTGAAATTTAGCAAAATAGGGTTAAAATGATGTTTCTGTGGTATCACTTTCAGTGACGTTATTATATTAAAAAATCCATAACTTCTGTAATATTTAACATAACACAAAAAAGGTCTCTAAACTGTTATTCAATGTCAACTAGTTTCCAAGAAAAACTAATTTTTATAAATGGAAATTCGCTATGTTATGCAGGATGCTGCGACAGTGGTATGTATGGCGTGCATTTATAATAGTTAGTTTTTCTTGGAAACTAGTTGACATAGAATAATAGTTTAAAGACCTTTTCTATGTAATTTTTTCTCCTCTTTCCAATGGTGTAAACAAAAATTTTGAATTTTGGGAAATTATTCCAAAAAGCTCGTTTTTTGAGCTTCCAGACGTTGGACGAGTCTAAAAAATATTAGCGGGTAAAAAACCATTATTTTTGTTCCAGATTATTTTAGTTTACATCTTTAGGGTAAATTTAAAAAAAAAAATTACTACGGTTACTGCTATGCCTTTGGTCAATAATCACTTTTAAAGATTTTTGTTTATCGATTAAAAAATCTTTCAAAATTTAAGTCTAACAAAGCATTACATAGAAACATGAAGTGATAATTAACCAAATCTATTTTTCCTGTCATCTCCTGACTTTTCTGAACATTTTTATGAAAAAATTATTGCTTTATGTTAAATATTACAGAAGTTATGGATTTTTTAATATAATAACGTCACCGAAAGTGATACCACAAAAACATCAATTTAACCCTATTTTGCTAAATTTCAAAAATTCATAACTTAAAAACTAGTAGAGATAATTTTTTTAAATTTTGTACAGATGATTAGGATGGTTAAATAAACAAATAAAAAAAATTTTCAGCTAAATCTGAGGTCATGGGTGACATGACCTGGATGAAGTGACGTGTAATGGCCCATCTATTATAGTTATTTATAAGTATCGGATAAAAATAATATTAATATTATATGTTTGCAAATTTCCATATTCACAAATTTCCGGTTACTTTTTCGAGATGCCAGCTTCAGAATCAGATTCATATTTTTTTTACGCTCAAACGTGCATGTCTCATTCGTCATATTACTCCATCACTAGTTTACTACAAAAAATATCTAGGTATCGGGTCATATTAAGTGTGGTCGTTTTGGAATTTTCTCTTTCGAGGTATATGTTCTAAGTCCACTTTTAAAAATTTTTTTCTAGATGGTTGTTTTGTTAGTTCTGGGTGTTGAGGAAGTCGAAACCACTATCAGAAATAAATTTTTTTAAATTGACTTGGTATAAACCAATACTCAGCTGACGATATGTTCTAACTTGACGATTTTATCCGAAGTTTTTGATATAATATTGAAAAGTGAAGAAACACAATATAATAATTTTGAAATTTTTTTAATTAGGCATTTGATATCTGAAGTACTAAATTAATAATACTAACAAAATTAAATAAAAAAAATATTAGATACACATTGCCTCACCTTGTATAGGCGTGGCATGGCAGTAAATATTGATTTTAATACATAATTATACCGTAGCATGATAAAATATACAGTTTTACTACACGGTTAAAAATCTTGGTTTAATAAATATTAGGCTAGGGTCACATTGGAAGCGGGTACGTACGATAAATCACTCGCGCGTACTTGTACGTACACGTCAGATTGAAATAAATAATGCAAATGAACGAAGATGGTTATTATTATCGAGAAACAAATAATCTCTTAACAGATTCATTTTTAAAATAAATTTACGTAAGTAGTTATACGCTAACAGTGTGACCACTTTATCTGACGACTATAGTCTCACGACTACATCAGAAAAATTTAGTCGTACGTACCCGCTTCCAATGTGACCTTGGCCTTAATCTAACAGAAGTTACACATTTATGGCAACACCAAAATTTTAATAAAATCTAATCGGTACTATCATTAGTCGTGATGGTCGCTTGTATTTTAAACCAAATAATTATGTGTTAAGAATAGTATATTATCAGGACCGGCGAGAGAAATATATAAAAAAAAAAACGTCATCTTACTCTCTCCAGGTCCCTAATCGAACCTGCCATACCTTCTCGATGGTCCTGTATATTATAGATATAGATCAAGGGATTAAAGTATGACTTTTAATCCTGAGTGTGAAGTTTGTTGTCAGGGGACCTGTAAAGGTCCGAGGGCAACAATTCGCACAAGGGATCGGAATGAATTGGAATGAATTTTTGAAAAGAGCTGGAATCATTTTTTTTATCGGAACGTTTGTATTCTATAAAATAATCTTATCTAGATTTTATCTACGATTCTCAAAATCGCATTGTTTCTCAACATGTAAATATGATTATATAAAATTTCTCAAAAACCGCTAGACGGATTGGAATGAAACTTTTTTTAACAGAAAGTTTATATTCTAAACAGAGGAGGCGCAAGGCTTTTCTAAGGCCCCATCCTTTGAGTTTCAAAAAATTTCTCTTTAAAAATTAAGCCGCAAGCAAACAAGAAAAAAAGATAAATACCCCTGTCGCAGCATCCTGCATAACATAGCGAATTTCCATTTATAAAAATTAGTTTTTCTTGGAAACTAGTTGACATTGAATAATAGTTTAAAAAGCTTTTTTATGTGATTTTTCCTCCTCTTTCCAATGGTGTAAAAAAATTTCACAAAAAATTTTGAATAAGGGGAAATTTTGGCAAAAAACTAATTTTTTTCATGAAAATTGCCAAAAAACCACGTTCCGGGCATCGGACGTGTCTGGTTAACGAACTCGCCCAACGGTTTGTATCATAAAAATTTGGTTGTAATAGAAATGGCATCTCTCAAAAAACTTACATGGTACATATATATATATATATATATATATATATATATATATATATATATATATATATATATATATATATATATATATATATACATATATACTAACCGTATGCCCGATGGGTTTTCCCATCGGCAACATCTTTTTATTAGGTACTCACTTTTTGCTCACTTTTAGTGTTTTTCAAAAGCCTAAATCAATATCCACGTTTCTAACTTTAAAAATGACGAACTTCCCATATGAACTTTCATTTTCTGTTTTAACTCCTTAGGGAATAAATTTCCAGAAACAACTGACTTTTATTTATAAATAAAAACCTAAACGCCTTTTTTCATAACTCCTGTGCTTAATTTCGTCCTTCTAAACCCAACAGTTTAGGTTGTGCGTTGTCTGTCAGTCAAAGTTAAAGATTCATTAAATAAGATATTTTTTATTTTAATAGTCATAGTAACATATTTTTCTAACTTCAAAAATAACGAATTTCCATAAAAATTTGCATTCCCTATTTAACCCACTTACGAGGTGAAATTTCAAAATTCCTTTCTTAGTGGTCACTTACGTTACATAGGGAACTCCTGTGCAAAATTTCATTCTTCTAAACCCAACGGTTTAGGCTGTGCGTTGTCTGTCAGTCAGTCAGTGTTACAAATTTATTAAGTATATATATATATATATATATATATATATATATATATATATATATATATATATATATATATATATATATATATATATATATTAGTGAATATTATTTTCGGTTTCTAAGAACATAAAAACCAATTTCTGCCATACTCCCGGACTCAAGTTGCGTCATGACAGTGGCTGTAATAGCTGAATTCCCTTCTGGAAATTCGCTAAAAGCAAAAAAAATTGCTTTCTTACACATACGAGGCACCCAAGGGCGCAATGCTATAGGCGATCGCCCACTTCGCCCACCCTTTGCGCCGCCTCTGATTCTATTGTAAGAAAGGATAATAGATATGCTTTATGTACAACTCTTAAAGTTTAAGCATTAATTCTCAACATTTAAATATTATTGTGTAAATTTCTCAGAAACTACTGAGCGGATTCGAATGAAACTTCTTTTAGCGAAAAGGAAAGTGCTTATTTAAATAAAGAATATTAGCTAGATTTTTTGGAAAAAATTTTAAGTATTGTTTGTTTTGATCTAATTCCTAATATAATTTTTTAAAGGTGCAACAAGAAGTAAAAGAAGTAAAAGTGAAAAAAAATAATCATTAAAGAAAATAAGACTGTTTTAAAATCTTTAAAAAGTTAAAAGTAGTTTTTATATATTTTTGAAATATCTAATATTTTGTAGACTTTACTCTAAATAAGTATCCTCCGTATTCCTATTGGAAAATTTAAATCCTTACGCCTACATCCCCTATAAGTCTGTTTGCATTATATTTGAACATTTCCTAAAAAGTATTTGACTCATTGTTAGAGACGCTAAGATAGTAGGCGTTGAAAATGTAAACTTTGACCTTACCCCCATTTTTTTGCGTTTGTTCCCTATTTTACTCTTTACAGGATTAATTTTCAAAAAGTGTTGAAACATGTATTCATTAATTCATTTTTTATCTCCTTTGACTATGCCCTTCAGTTTCATTCGTGTAAAATTATCCTAACTCTGAGTAAAGCTACTTTAAATCAGTTATTCCGAAACAAATAGGGCAAAAATTTCAAATCTATTCTCTAAAGTGCTTCGCGCTTCGCTCGCCAACCAGTTTAAAATTCTATAAAAGATTAATTCCATGTGATGCTTCGCTCCGCTCGCCAAACGACTCAAAAGTAACCATATTAATATATCAAATTTTTTATTCAAAATTTTAATATATCAATACTTTAAGATTTTTCCATAGATTACCATATTGATGGTTTTAAAATTAATTCAGTTTTAAATCCTTTTCAGGATCCGAGAAACCTGGTAGACTTTTTAAAATTATGTTCAGTTCCTCCGTAATTAAACTTTACTACTATTACTACTTTCCAAAGTGAAATTTTATAGTTAAAAAGTTTTGAAGTTAACATTTTTAAATATTATTTTTATCGTAATCTAGGCAATCTTTTGTTTCCGTTTATTGTTAAATTAGTATTTTTGATATATCAACTTTTGTCTTGAATATATCAACCACCTTAAAGAATATTGTGTTCATTTTGACTGAGGATGTTGTCGATGTTGAGATGATGATGCGTCTAAGGAATAAATTTATAATGTTTCACTGAAAGTAGTAGAAATATGGGGCTTCTAGATCCTGCTCCCCTCCCCCCGATTTTTTGAGCGACCGCGATCTCGGCAGGAGGCAAAACTACCGGGGCGGTTCTAGAAGCCTCCGGCGGTGGGTAGAGTGATGTGAACGAAAATTTTGTCCAACCTAAGTGAACCCAATGGAACTTGATCCAACCTAACGGAAACTAAGGAAATTTGATCTAACCTAACCTAACCTAACAAAATTTTTTCTAACCTAACCGAACCTAAGCGAACTTAGCTTAACCTAAGAATTTAAAATTTCCCTAACAGATGGCGCAGCCACCTTCGGGCCCTGTAAATTCATTACTAGATGTCGCTGCTAGTCTGGATACTAGCGATCCCTGTGCGTAAGTTTAAAAAATTGTCAATAGATGCCGCTGCTAGTCTGGATACTAGCGGTCCCTGTGCGTAAGTTTGAAAAATTGTCAACACATGGCGCAGCCACCTTCGAGTCCCGTAAATTCACTACTAGATGTCGCTGCTAGTCTGGATACTAGCGATCCCTGTACGTAAGTTTGAAAAATTGTCAATAGATGGCACCGAAAAACCTTTTTCGATAGTTAAAAGATGGCGTTGCTAGTCTGAACCTTCGGGAACTCTGTACCTTGATTTCATATTTTTATCTGAAAACAGATTTATATAGGTTTTCCTCTAAATAAAAACACTTTTTTTATTTTTAATAAATTTATTTTAAACGAAATATTTTACAATATTTAAATGTTATTACAATAATATTTGTATATGGATATGACATTTTCCATGGCGCAAGTTGCCCCGGAATGATGGCCGCATCGAGGACTAGTGTATGTTGATGTTATGATTCCCAACTTGGGACAAATTGTTATTTCTTCAAAGTTCATGATGGGCGTTGATGGTAGTAGTCGTTTCAAATACCGTACTTTTTCCTCTCCTTTCGTATAGATAATTCGAATTCTATGCAGATTGCTTATTAAAATGTATTTTAGTTCCTCGTATTCAATATGTCCGTCCATCCAGGCGAATCCATGATGATTTTTCCGTAACCAGCGAGCTGTGCGCTGATCTTTTTCACTTAATCCGCAAAACGGTGTTGGTGATTTGAATACATAGTGTTGTAGTATATAATCTTCACCATAATTTTCTTCGGAAGAATCGAATTTCAACACAGCCAATTCCTTTATGTAGAATTTCCCATTTGTTGAATTTGGAAATCCTTGGAAGTCAATAATTGCTGCGTCGGTCGCCATTGCGCGATGTCTAGAGTCAAACTGTTGGGCTTAGAATTCAGTAACTAATGTTTTCTTTAAAATAAAACTGGTTTTTATAGGTGCGAGCTTGCCTAAACAAGTCGTATGTATGTATGTTTACTGACGTCATTAAAAGATTTAAACTAATTTTTAATATCATACCCTGAAACTTGATTCGAATATAAAAATTCCCCATAAATTTATGTATAACTATTTTGATATTATTAAAATTGTATAATTTAAATATATAACTATGAGTACAAATGTTAGTTTTTATTCATATGCCGATTTTTACTAACAAAAAATAATAAGTTTGAAAACTATTATCAAATGTTATAAACAATTCCATTTACCATTATGGTACACCATATATACTCGTAAATTTTACAAAAACAAAAAATGTAACACTCTATATATTTTTTTATCTGTATATTCTTTCGATGGTGATATTTAATACCAGAATGCATATTACTCAGCTAAACAAAATCGCTACTTACTTATGTTATAAACATCTAAGTATGTATTTTTTAAATACCTTATAAATATCCATGATTACTTTACTATATCGCTAATCACGCGATATCATGTGATAAAATATATAAGAATTTACTCATTTAATATAAAAATATTTGATCATCAACAATTAAATAAAAACAAATTTTTTAAAATATATAGTAATATAATATTATGCGTATATACAGTACTCTGTTAAAAGTACGGGTTTCTACACCGTTAAAAACATTTTTTTTTTACAATATCAATATATTGTAAAAAATCATATTTCTTAATATTTTTAAAACTGAATATGTAATATTAATAATTTAAAACAGTTTTGAAACATTAATTTCTCCTCATAGATATTTTTTAGTCTTAAATTAATAGTACAATGTTCCATATATTTTAAGAAAAATTTCTTTCCCATATTTTATATCTAATTAAACAATGTATCTGTTTTTGCTAAATTTATTACTTGTTAGTTTAATTATTAACAATTAGTTAAATATACTTATAGATATTAAATGACCTCTAGTTTTTGTAAACGACTGTAATAAGATTAACAATTTTTTTATACTTACCTAAAATATCTTAAAACAAGAATCAGCATTTTTCACATTCTTCAATATGTAGGTCTACTCTATACTATTATGTGTTTTATTATTATTATTAAATATTTAGCAAAATTTTAAATAATATTGCGTCAAAATAATATTCAGAAGTCATTAAAAGACAATAGCAGTAAATTTATTAAGATAACTATAAATAAATATTAATCTAATGTTGAAATATTTATTAACAAATAGTACTGCTTAGTAGAAAATTGGGCACCTATTGTTTTGTTTTCCAATTTACCTTTTTGCAATTAAAGAAAATTTTAATAACTATGGATACCTATATAAAAACGATACCCATAAAAACAAGCATACTTTGATCTCAACAATTTTTTCCCATGTTACATTTTGTATGTTCTTACTTCGCTGAAACTTATTATGTTTATATATTCCCCCAATATTTTTACCATAAACAATAGTTATAGAAAGATAGGTAGGTATTGAATAAGTAGTTTTTGTTTGTTAATTTATTGATGATGGAAAAAAAAAAATAAAGTGCTAAATAAAAATTTATGGTTTGTATAGACAGTGAAATGTTTTTAAACTATTTGCAGTTTAATTTTGTAAAAACACCTAAAAATTATCAGTTACAGACAAATATTTTTTTAAGCAAACGAATTGAAAATTATTTGTAAGCTGACACCACCATAGATAAATACGTATACAGGGTGGAAAGTAAATAACTCTCATAGTTTTAAAAAGTGACTCAAAGCCTCCCTATAGATAATTTGTATTCAGTTAATTAACCCTTTCCTGCTCAGCAGTTTTAGATCATTATTGTTCAGCGATACTTTAAATTAACAAATCATTAATAATATGGGTAAATACATACTTATTGGTAAGAATTATATAGTTTGCACATATGTTCGATTGTGCTAGAATGTCAATAGGACAATGCAATTTAATTGCCTATATTCAAATCCATTGAATTCATTGTTTGTTTGTTTTCTTAAAATTGGGGTACTGCTGCCGGTGGATGGCGCGGTCAGCAGCACCCGGCGGCATCGCCTACTAAGAATTCATTGTTATTTAATTTCCTATCATCAAATTTACTGTCAAAAACACTTCAAATAACAAATTTGGTGTCAACTTCCGGTATAACCGGAAATGGCAGCAAGTTAAAAATATTTAAATTAAAATCTTCATAACTGAAAACTTCTATAACCAAATTTTCAAAAATCTAATTTACTTAGAAGACCATATGAACTTTTAATGAAAATTCTATTTTAATCATTCTGTACATAACCATTTGGGAGATTACATTAAAATGTTGCTAAGATTGATCAGGAGTTTAATATCTATATTTCCTGTAAATTTCAACTCATTAGCTTTAATAGTTTTTGAGTTAAATCGGTTCGTACAAACAGACAGTTATATTTGGTGTATATGTCGAATTTGCTAACTGGAAAATATACTAATACCTAAAAATTCGAAAATCACAGACAGACACTTCTATTTTATTTATAGGTATTGATGATTAGAAAATATTTAAATTTATGTTTACGTAAAACATTTTGAGACTATCACTTTACGATTGTGAAGACATTTTTCAATTTAAAAATGTAAAAATGAAATAGATGCCAAAATTTTACAGAAAATGAATAAACTATTTTAATTTAAATTAAAATAATTAATAGTAGAAAATAAATTAAATATAAATATTAGCGATACTATGGAAACCAGGATCAAAATATGGACGTTTTAATCATCAGTTAACAAAAATTACTCTTGGTACAACAAATAATCAGAGATTTTAATTACAGTTAAAGTTAATCATGGATTAACGTCTTAACGGCCGATTAATAATGTTGGTGCAATCGGCTATTAGTTTTTTTCGAGATGTATTTTTCATAATTTTCATAATATTATAAAAATGAAATAAAATGCTCCCACGTATAAATTAATGCTTTATCTTGTTTAGTAAAGTAACTTATAAGGAAATCGTGAGGTTTTGAGCGTTTTGAGTTATGTATTTTCGATAAAACTTTTTTTATGCGGTCCCGATCCACTGCATAATTTTTTTTTTACATCTTAATTGTAGACCGAACTAACTTTTTACAGATTTATGATATTTTTGAATATATTTTTTTGTGCGATTTTTTTATGCGGTCCCTATCCATCGCATAAAAAAGGTTTATCTGTATATACTTTTCAGACGTAAAATATAACGACTTTGTGTTACATAATTATATTATATACATATTATATTAAATATTAAATTAGAAATAGTTTCGTTAAAATTTTGACGTTGAAGTAACGTCAGCCGTCTGGTAAAATGACATAAAATCGATACTCTAATAAAATGATAGACAAGAAACAATGTTGCGTTGGTGAAAGATGAAATAAAGTTTGCTATAAAATAAAATTTAATTTGTTGTTTACAATTCGATTTTAATTTTAACAATTAAATTTTTAATTATCTATCACAATTGGCTGAGGAAATTTTAATTTTTATAAAGTCATTAAAAAAAATGTGATCCCTACAAATTTGTGAGCTGGAAATGTCTTTGCGTGGAAGGTACTATCTAAAGTCTAAACTATCGAAGTTTGCTTTTGTTCTACTGTAAAAATATGTGAAAGTGATCGTTGTCTTGTTTCTCGTTTCTGTATTTTTTATTCTTGTTCGCGCAAAAAATTTAATAAAAAAAACTTTGAAGTTAAGGGGAGAAATACCTTTAGACAGGCAAAAATAAAGAGAATTTCGAGAACTTGTTTAATAAGGGAAAAATTGGTATATATTTTTGAGGTTTGGCATTTTCTTTACTTTTTCAATGTACATATATAAAGATGTTGGCTGCAGAGGCATTTCTTTGGGGGGTGTCACTCCACTGGTTCTCAAATGGTTAGCGCTCTAACCATTGTAATTACCATTTTAAAAATTAATTTTTTCCTTGTAATTAACATACTTATGTAGCATGTCGATAAACCAAAAAAATATCAAAATAGTAAAAAAAATAAGTTTTTAATAAGAATTTTAAGTTATTGTGAAATTTCTGCATAAAAAAATATTTTTTGCGTAGATATTAACATATAAGTTTAGTTTACGTAGAAAATATGTATAAAGTAGGTATATTTGGTGTAACTTTTAGTTAAAATATACGAAGCATTTACAAGGAAAGGTATCCAACTGTATCTCTCAAAAATTTTTGACTTTGGTGGATTGTAGATCTTACTAAAAGTAATCACGAGCCATATTTCGTTCGTGCCCATAAGCGGTTTAAGGGGGTAAAATTCACCCCTGAAAATGAGTTTTTTTCAATTTTCTTAAATATCTTGGAAATGGTGAGCTTTGGTAGAGACACTATATATTTTTGTAAATGGCACTTTAAGATCTTTTTTGTGATACCAAAATTAAAGTATAAAGTCACTGGGGTTTCATCCCCCACCCACAACCCCTACTTTTATCAGGTATATTTTGGTAAAAGAGAAGGCTGTAATGTGTAAATAATATAATTTTTAATTAATATATTTTACATCACACCAGTTTATTTCTTTTTGCATAATTACACTCTTTGCTAATATTAACTTGGGAAAAATTTTAACTTTGTGATTTAATAATGACCAAAATTTAGTAAAAAAATCTTGTATTTTAGTAATGAATTGTTACAAACTTACTATATACTTTAAAGTACATAGTTTAGAAAGAAAGAATACACTGCGCCCCCCCCCCTCCCATACTTTACTGATATCTATACAAATCTTATTTATTTATTTTTATTTATCTTTTAAGCTCTGGATATCTATGGATTTCGACTTTGGAAACAACTCATCACAGTATTTTCGGATAATGTAATTCTAAATGAGTATGATATTGATTTACATCGCTGTAACAATATTCTGTAGCTCACAATCAGTTTTCGTCGCCTCGTTTTCAAAATTTGTTCAAGTATGGATGATGTAAAAGTGGATATATTGACCAACGACCAGAAAGATTTGAAAATCCTGTAACGTATTGCTTTTTCAAAGAAGAAAGAGAAGCACCAAAGTGTAGTGTATGTGGTAACCCCGCTTTTATAAGATGTGCTTGGTGTGGGCAATATTTTTATTTTGAACATTTTTATGAACAATATCATTATTGTGTAGATTACAAATCTTAAAATATTAAAAATTGTATCGATAAATAAAAATAAATAAATAAGTAAATAAATAAATAAGATTTGTATTGATATCAGTAAAGCATTGGGGTGGGGGGTGTAGTGTATTTGTTCTTTCTAAACTATGTACTTTACTAAAATATGAAATTTTTTGACCATATTTTTGCTAATTATCAAATCAAAAAGTTAAAATTTTTCCCAAGTTAATATATATTAACAAAGGGTGTATTTATGCAAAAAGAAATAAAGGGTAAGTTCAAAAATGTAAATTTTACCGCATCGATGCAGCATGATGACGTTTCTGATGCGTCTAATACTGCATGATGCGATGCTGATGCTCTCTTGAAATTTGATGCACATTAGATATTTTTGAATGGGATATTGGCATCATGATGCATGTAGCATAATAGACACACAATGTAGCCAATGTAGCATGATGGACTATAGATAATATAGTAATACAGTTCTTGTATAGGTATATTATCTTTGAATTTCAACTTGAACTTACTTGAAATTGAAAATACTGAAATTATTTGAATAAAAAATATTACATACCTATTTTGAGTGCAAGATGTATTCAAATAGTTTAAACAATTTTAATGAAAAGTAAATACATTAATTTTTTTCAACAGTTTCTTTTTCGGAATTATTCCTGTTGGTGTTAATACCTACATAATATGGCAAGTAGTTATAATTCTACACATGACAAGCATCTTGGACACGCATCACCAAATTTTTTGATGCATTGTTTTGACGCATCAGATGCAAAAATGAACTTTTGATTTTTCGTTGTGATGCGTCTGATGCGTTTTTGAACTTTTGACTCTGCCTCATGCAAGCAGTGATGCATTTTTGAACTTAGCCAATCTGGTGTGATGTAAAATATATTAATTAAAAATTCTTTTATTTACACATAACAGCCTCCTCTTTTACCAAAATATACCTGACAAAATTAGGAGTTGGCAGTGGGGGATGAAACCCCAGTGATTTTATAACTTTAATTTTGGTATCATAATAAAGATCTCAAAGTGCCATTTACAAATATATATATAGTTTCCCTACCAAAGCTCTTACCATTTCCAAGATATTTAAGAAAATTGAAAAAAACTCAAATTTTCAGGGGTGAATTTCACCCCCTTAAACCGCTTATGGGCACGAACGAAATATGGCCCGTGATTACTTTTAGTAAGATCTATAATCCACCAAAGTTTCAAAAATTTTTGAGAGATACAGTTGGAAATATTGTTAGAAATATTGTTAGATATAGTTCCCTTGTTAGAAATATTGTTTTAAAAATTTGGGAGTAGGTATATTCTTGAAGTGTTTTACTAATAGGTACTTTACAAAAAAAAATAGAATTTTTTATTTAGTTTTAAGGGTGTTTGTCTCCTTAATAAATATAAACATCGTAAAATGAATAATGTATATTTACTGTACTTTAAACTTTTTTTTTTTTTTTAATAAAAGTAAGAAGCTATTAAAAATTTACATTAGTTATTGAAATATGACTGACAATTTGACGGACTTTTGATACTATATAAAATTCTTCTTTAGCCAGTAGCTACGAATAGCTTATTTAACTTTTATCAAACTAACGTTAACTGCAAACATCGGACCACATAATGTCTCTAGACGATGTAATGTAACAATGGCTTTTCCTTTTTTGTGTATTTTTTTTATTAATTAGTATTATTATTGTCTTTTAGAAATTTAACAAAGCATGCCAACAAATTCGTGAATTTACTAAACGTCCACCGGATTCGGATATGTTGGAAGTATATGCTCTATATAAGCAGGCAACGGCAGGAGACGTAAATACTTGTAAGTGCAAATTTTTATGTATTTTTGATTTTATTCTAGGTATAGGTTCTGTTTCTTTAAAATAAACGTTAATAAAAAGATGAATTAGGTCTTTGAAGAAAAAATTTTTTGTCATAAATGGAAAGATACATACATACATATAAGTTTTATAAGAAAACTCTTTTGATTTTTTTTTAAACGTAATATTTAAATCAAAAAAAGTTCCCGAGCGCATACGTGATGTCATAATGGTAACTTACCTTTTTAGGTAAGTTACCAATGTATTTTCATTTTGAATTATTGTTGCTATGCAATTACTGTTTGCTACATTTATTTTTGTATTGAATTTCTACTTAATAAATCTCTAACATTGACTGACTGACAGACAACGCACAGCCTAAACCGTTGGGTTTAGAAGAATGAAATTTTGCACAGGAGTTCCCTATGTAATTTAGGTGAGCATTAAGAAAGGATTTTTAAAAATTCGTCCCCTAAGTGGATTAAATACGAGATGAAAATTTGTATGGAAATTCGTCATTTTTGAAGTTAGAGATATACAAGGTGGTCCAGAATTATGTACCGTCATTGGTAGAGCTCGTAGTACGTTCAAAAATAATGGTACCTTTTCATGTACACTTTTTTTCAAAACTCAATAATAAAGAAGATACAACTCTGTAAAGGGGTGAAACGAAAACCATTATTTCTTAAATATTTTCCAAACGCTTTTGAATAACGGATTGGTATTTTAGGGGTTACTTATTTTGCGTTAGAAGGATTAAATTTATGTCAATACTTATTCCACCACTCATGACTAAGAGGTGGTTTTGGGTGGTAGGTGTGAGTTATGACATCTATTCTTTTTTAATTTGCAATTATTTAAAAAAAATCCCTGATAATATAATTCTTCAGACAATTTCACGCAAAAAAGGTATACTTGTTACATTTCGATAAATATTACCGTTTTCGAGAAGTAGAAGTATCTATTTCCAAATTATCCCCTAATAATAAGTGATGAAATAATTGGTACTATAAATTTAATTATCCTAATGTTCATACGTACCCCTAAAATATGAATCCATTATTCAAAAGCGCCTAAAAAGGTTAAAAAAAAAACAAGTCAGTTTCGTTCCATCCCTCTACATTTTACCCCTCTGCTTTATCTTCCTTATTATTGAGTTTTGGAAAAAAGTGTAGATGAAAAGGTACCATTATTTTTGAACATACTATCAGCTCCAGCAATTACGGTACATAATTCTGGACCACCCTGTATAAAAAAATATGTTACTATGGCTATTAAAATAAATAATGTCTTATTTTAATAAGTCTTTTATACTGATTAACATCCTGAAATGTTGCCGGTGGTAAATCCAATCGGGTGAGTATACGGCTAGTCTACTTAATAAATCTCTAACACTGACTGACTGACTAATAGACAACGCACAGCCTAAACCGTTGGGTTTTGAAGAATAAAATTTTTTACAGGAGTTCCCTATGTAATGTAGGTGAGCACTAAGACAGGATTTTTGAAAATTCGTCCCCTAAGTGTGTTAAATACGAGATGAAAATTTGTATGGATATTTCTCATTTTTGAAGTTAGAGATATATAAAAATATGTTACTATGGCTATTAAAATAAATAATATCTTATTTTAATAATTCTTTAACATTGACTGACATCGTGAGATGTTACCGGTGGTAATTCCCATCGGGTTGGTATACGGCGAGTCTTAACATAATGACCATAATGACGTCATAAACATCGCGATCTTTTGTAGTGCTGTCTATAACCAAATGATATTATTTAAAATTTTATAAGTTTTAATTAATTTATTATTTATTAGGTATTTATTATATACAGTCAACTCTCGTTAATTCGAAACTCGACGGACTCTTAAAATATTACGAATTATAGAGAGGTTCGAATTATCACAGGTAACAATTTTATTTTTTTAAGCATTTGCGATGAATGAACTTGAACTTGTCTCAAAATGTACTTACAATCTTTCTGTCTCTTTCTCTCTGCAACTTTGAATTGTCGAGTGTTTGACGCCGATGAGTTCGAATTAACGCGTCGTTTTGTTCCGTAGCAATGATTTTTTCGTTCGAATTACCAAGTGTATAAAAATGTATTGTTTTAGTTCGAAATATAAAGAGATTTTGTAGGGAACTCGTGATACCTTTGAATTATAGAGTTTGGAATTATCGCAGGTTTGAATTAACGAGAGTATACTGTATTATTTTTCGCGTCGATTATCAATATTATTTATGATATACCTAGTACTGAAATAAAACAAAAAAAAGAAAGAAAAAATAATAATTATATTTTTTATTCAAAAACCCAATTCCTTAAGTTATTTGTAAAAAAAATTTTAATTTAGTTATATTTTTTACGTTAAAATTGAAAAAGTATTTTTTCTCCCCTATTTCTCAGTGTTTCAATAATATTGACTTTATTCACTCACAAGTAAAGGTTCCGAGGTTGGACCTATCAATTTTGATGAAATTTGATCTAATTGATGATCTAATTGTTTTTAAATGATATTATTCGTTATCCTAAACATTTGATCGTAAATACCTCGTAAACGGTGCGTCGTAACAAAAAAAAAATAACGAAATTTTTAAAGGCTTAATTCCTTCAAACCTTTTTTCCGAAAATAAAATAAAATATATGTCGCTTATTTTTGTAGTGTTTTGCAACATATTCAAATTTCATTAAAATCGATAGGTCCGGTTTCGGGGCCTTTACTTCTCAGTCAATAGGAAAGAATCGTACACTTTTGTGACTAGTTAAAATCAAATATTGTTAGAATTCCTAAAAATATTTCTTTAGGATTCCCGATACTCTTAAATTTAACAAGTTGCATACAAAGTGTTAAAAAATTTAAGGTTTTTTAAAGATAATTTTTATGTCATCGAAGGATGACATATTAATATCGTTGTGTCATCATAGTGGGGGAAACATTATTATAGAGTTGTATATCCATATTGAATAAACGCAAGAGGGCTGTAGAGTTAACAACTATAGAGTTAACAAAAAATCATAAATTAACACTTTCACTGAGGTGACATTACTTAGTGCGTGTCAAAAACACGCACTTAACGAATTTTTTTTTTTATCTAACAGAAATATTGTACTATTTATAGAAAATATGTAACTTTCAATTTTCAGTATAAATGTGGAAATTATCAAAGCAGATTATGCATTAACCGATAAGATATAATACTGAACATTATTTTTTTTTTAAATTTTGTCTGATATCAAAATTTATATTGAATGTATACATAATTACACACATATTATGAGTGGATATATTATTATTTACACTTAATTTTTAGCGAACGTATGATTTCTATTACATGGCATTACGTGGTTTTTAAAGATTACAAAATTACTGATAATTTTTTATGGTAGCCAATAGCCACCATAGAAGTTTTTATTACTGCCGGGGAAATAAAACAAGAATATGTAAATAGAATTTGATTCAATAAGAAAGAACGTCGAATGATAATTTCTTATTTCTTTTTATAAAAGATATAAGAGAAAATTTGTTAAGTAACAAAATTTTGAAACTGAGGAAAACTAGTTTGATTAAACTTATGTGCACGCAGCAGTGGCGTAGCAATCGGAAATGGCGCCTAGGGCACGTATCAAAGAATTATCGAGTGTTTGAAATATCAAATGGTTCAAAATCAATCACAATGTACTTACAATCTCTCTGTCTCTTTCTCTCTGCAACTTTGAATTGTCGAGTGTTTGACGCTGATGAGTTCGAATTAACGCGTCGTTTTGTTTTGTTTTCGTTCGAATTACCAAGTGCATAAAAATGTATTGATTTAGTTCAAAATATAAAGAGATTTTGTAGGGAACTCGTGATAACTGTGAAATATAGAGAGGTTCCAATTATCGCAGGTTTGAATTAACGAGAGTCGACTGTACACTAAATAATTCTTACAAAACATGTTTATTTCCTATTTTATAATAGAAATGAGTCCGTAAAATCGTTACTCTCATCATTGCAGCTTCCTGACGTTCTGGGACGCAAACATAGATCTATTTTTTCCGTTTCTTCTTGCTCTACACTGAGCAAAACTATGTAGGTCGCATAATCTTTCTTGACTTACTGTAGCACTGTATAATTTTTGATATCAATTGGTTTATTATGGTTTATTTTGATTTTTAAATCAAATAATCGGCGATTTTGCGCGCCTCCGTTGAAAGATGCACGGGACGCGTGCCCTACTTGCCCCACTCGAGATACGCCACTGGCACGAAGAGAAAAGAGCTTTTTGAAAATTGTATACACTAACGTAAAAAAATACAACGTTTCAAATTATTGCAGGAACTTTAATATGCTTTTGTAAACGAAAAAGTAGAAATGAATAAAGTGTCGCTTAAAAGTTTTACAATTGAACGCCAATACTTTTCGCTGCTTTTGTCATTTTAATTTTATATGTATGAAATACAAATTTTTAAAAAATGCTAAAAAAAGGTAATAGCTACAGTAGTAGGTTACACATCATATAAAAAATCGTTTATAAATTAAATTCTACACATATTAAATAACAGAAATTAAACAAAATTTTATCTTTTTAATCGCCGGCATTATTCGAAAGGAATAAAACGAAATGTAACAGTGAAGAATACGGGATTACAGTAGTGAAAAACTTTACTCTCTTACTGAACAAATTTAGCATTATTACGAATTTATACTGTAAATACAAAGTGTTAAAGCGAAGATGTTTTTAGCGGTAGATATTATTTTCCTTGCCTAAATTCCTTATTTATATAATATATACACTATCTACACTACGTTCAAGATTAATTTTCGAAACACTGGTTGCGTAAATTCAGAAGTCTCATTAAGTCTAAAGTTGATTAACTATTTAAAATTGGACTGTATACAAAATTTTTTGACTTTTTTCAGTGTTAAGTACATCTAGTCTACTTGTACTTAATATAAATTAAGAACGAAAAAACAGCATCAAAAATATCTGTTTATTATTATTATATTCACTAGGCCAACACACTTTCATTTAGGCAATCAAATGAGATTTATTTGCAATTTCTAATCAATATTGTCTTAGTACACTTGTACTGAAAACATCTCAGTACATTTGTACTCTTGATTCTTGGCAGTTTGGCATAAACTACTTTTCCACAACTGTTCTTTTATTAATAAAAAAAGTGTTGATAAGAACGAAGTTTGAAAATAAAATAATAAACATAACAACATCTCGTGAATGATAAACATCTGAAAAGAGTTCTTTTTGGTTTTTTATCGAAAAGAAAAAAAAAAAAACGAAATTGGTACAAAAATACTCTGTAAACAAAAGTAAAAATAGATTTCGTATTTGTGGAATCAAAGCAAGATAAAACCACTAAATTTTTTTATTTATTTGTGAAACCTTGTAATAAATAGTTTAAAGATTATCTGATTAAGATTTATCTGACAATTAAAAAGAAATTCTGTTTATTTTACAGCAAAACCGAGTGAAGCTCAAGCCAAACAAAAATGGGATACATGGTCGTCCAAAAAAGGAATGAGTAAAGATCAAGCAAAACAGGCGTATATCAATAAAATTAATGCACTGATTCCATCATATAAATAATTAAATTTCTGATTTTGATTTTTAGCTGAAAATAATTTCACTAAATTTATTTCATATTGATCACATACCAGTAACATTACTAATTGATTTAACTAAATAATATAAGGAAAAATATTTAGAAAAAGCAATCACCAGTTTAATTGAAAAAAATAATTGTATTATGTCAACATAATCCTACGTACATTTCGGAGTTGAAAATCTCACCTATCCTTATCCAATCATCAGTCCTTATGAAAATTTAAAAAAAATTAACAAATTCCGTTAATTTGAACGGGGTTTTCAGCACCGAAACATACGTAGATTTACGATGAAATAATAAAATAAAATTATTTTCTCACAATCAGTTAAGTTGGTTTCCTAAATTATTTATCTTTTCTTTAATATACGATATTACCAAAAATTCTTTGTAACTAAAGACTATTGTAATTAATACACATTTTTCTTTTAAAAGTTTTAAAATTATATGAAATCTTAATTTTTTCTTTTAAATTTTCTCACCTATTTTATATAAATTAACCGACTTTGTACTATATGGTAAATACGTATTTCTAGATGAAAAATGAAAAAAGGGAACTCAGAATTTAAGCCATTGACTACTATTGTCTATCATAGATTTTTCTTTTAGTGTTGTAATATTGAAAGTCAACTTATACAGTAGGGTTTCCGATCTATGGACAAAAAATCGATCTTGTGGATCGATTCGAATCGCCAAACCAAAGATCGATGCAGAAGAGAATCATAAAAGTGGTAAAATTATTTGACAACATAAACAGCTAAAATATATTCTACAATAATTTTGAAGAAACATCATATTTTTACTAAAAATTTTCAAATTTAAATTCGAAAACATCGATCTCCGATCCCGTAAATTTTTTACGATCTCTGTATCGATTTGGTCTCCAAAGAATCGATTCAAAAAATCGAAGATCGGCTCTCGAAAAATCGATTTTCGATAAAATCGAATCGAGATTGGAAACCCTATTATACAGTTGGTTTTCATTTAAAAAACAACCGATCCATTACTTCAACATCTGAACCTATCCTTTTCCAATACATTCGTTTGGTATTAATCTACACCGTACGATTGTGTATGTGGTATTGTAATACAATATGTACTCCCCTTACCTCATTTACCTGACAAAATCAGTTTTTTTTCAGATAAAAATTGAAAATAGTTAACCTACATTCTTTTATAATCATTTTTTTTCTTTAATAGAAAATATAAAAAAAATTTGGTTGGGAATTTCAAGGATAATTTTTCAAGCTTACTAGTGAACTCCAGTGTCAAACCCACTCTGTAAGTTTTTTAAAATTTTAGTTCTTGATGCGTTTTGTAACATATTTTAAAATTAACGGCCATTATGTAAAACTAAACGTAGAATTTGAATAAAAATTAATTAATTTATTTTAAAAGCTACGTCAAGTGGTGGGAACGCTGGACATAAGTAAATAAATGTAATCTTTTATTTTGTGGTTATCGCTTCCTATACTAATCAGATTTAATGAATTTCATTTTATTTTATAATTGTTTAAATAAATATGTTTTGTATATGTTAAATCAATTTAGATAAAAAATTGAATTAATTTATAAGTTTTGAATTTAAAAATACCATCTCTCAAAATCTTCATTGAAATTTTAGGTAAGACATGATTTTAAATAGGTATTAAACAGGGGCGATTTTAGGATGTTTATTTTGGGTAGGCCCCAGTAGAGTTAAAAAATTACTTTTAAACATTTCTCGAATGCTTAAAAAAGTGACAATATTTGTCTGAATCGAGGATTATATGGTCGGACAAGCGGTCGCGAAACGATATTTCATATTACACGACGTAAAATGTTTAAAAACATGTCGATATTTGTCTGGATTACATAATCAACCAAATGATCGGAAAACGACTTTTCATATCATGCCTTTTTTTATTTTTTCAAAATTTTTGGGTAGGCCCGGACGCGTTATTTCCGTTTGCGTGTTCATTAGGAGGCACCGTTGCCTCGAAATCCGTACGGTTTTGTAACACTCGAAACACGTGTACAATTCAAGTGTCCCCGTCCTCTAAACGCACACGGGTTTGTAATGTAGACTGTTCTTCCAAACACGTGTTCAAGAGAACGCGATGATTAGAAGAATAGTTTTGCAAAGGTAAGAAAAGCTTGAATTACGGCTCAAGAGATTCATATCCAAAATATTGACAAAATACTTTCTATTGCACAGTGGAAAAATTACAAAGAATGAAAGCAATAGCGAAAAAAAAAATTATGCTAATATTATAGACTATAGTCAACAAACCAATTAAATAAAATGATTGGGAACAAGAAATGATAGAACTTTTACCAACAAGAAAATTCAGTATTTTCTGACACATCTTAAAAACACCTTCCTTTTTTTTGTTGGCCTGGTTTTTTTATCTCTGGTCTCGTCTAATTTTTTTGAGTTATTAGACCTTATAGCTTTTCGTTGCCGATTTATAAAAATTTATACAAGCTACCATTTTATCCACTGGACATATAAATTCAATTTGAATATTTGAAAAAATTCATAGGTCAGAAGAATAGAAAAGTCTTATAGAGTACAAGCTTATAATATTATATTCTCTCCAAGGTGAGTGTTCACTTCAAAAAATCTAAACATTTACATACTTTTTTTTATTCACCAGACCCTCTGTGGCAGTTTTTCTACTAGGCTCAAATGTGTGACCTTTATGACTATTAGTGTTGGCTGCCAGCGCTAATGACTAACCTTCTAATCATAGCGTTTCCCCTATAGACCAAGCTCCGACCGTATTTTTCGCTACCCCATCAGATGATTCTTTGGGAGTAACCTAAATTAATGGTAAATATACCGTAAATTATGAATTCCTAGGCCGACTTTGTAAATTCTGTTAAATTATATTTTTATTTAATTTTTATAAGTAGCTCAAATCAGAGGGTTACTTACCTTACAAGATGATTCTTTGAAAATTATACATTTTGTATAAAATTGTGCATATTTTACAAAAAAAATCGTCTGCCTCTCAAATTTGAATTTAATTAGCCCGGCAGACCTACTAATGTTTATTAATTATCCTCATAAAACCTACCCCACAAGATGATTTTTTGATTCTTTTTTTAAATCAAAGTTTAGGATCGTCCCTATCTAGAAAATATGGTCTGCCTCATAAAAAACATTGACGAGTACGGCAGACTTAATTTTGAATCTATATACACCCGCGCACTTGGGAACAATATCTCGGTGCTGAAAACGGGTTTTTTATGAGTAAATAATTTGTTTTAAAGTAAAAGATTGTAAATAATTTGTTTTTTTTTAGTAAAAGGTTGTACAAAAAAAAACTTACAAAAAAAAAATTCTAAACTGCAGGAAGTATTCATTTCTTTAACAGATCCGTCAAATATTCCTGACGATGATATCGAAATATTGAAAAAATTTACCGTAGAGCTATACAGTATAAAAAATTATAAAACCGTTAATGCAGCAAGACATGAAATATCTTAACAGTTTTACTCAGCCAATAGTACAATGTGAAATATTTTTTTAATGAACTCAAAAAATTTAATAGTAATCTGATGCCTCAATATTGGCGTTCTTTGAAACAAAAAATTTTACGAATTTCATTCATTAATTCTATGTGGCAAAATTCGACCAATGCTCAATGTATTCTCTTCTCACTAGGAGAAAGTGGTTGGTTGTTAGATAAAAATACATTAAAACCATTGTGGCTTGAAGGATCTCCGCTCCCACAACTTGTATTAGATTTATTATACTTTTACACGACAGTAGATGGACAGTAGTATCACCAATGAGATAGGTGAAAATGCGGACAGACAGGACAATAACGACGACGAAAATGACAGTGATGACGACGATTACAATAGACTAATATTAGATTCATCGGATGACTACGGTATGATATTTTAAAAATTTTCCTAATTAAAAAGGTTAAATTCACGCCAGTTTTGGAAGCTTTTTAAATTTGCACACCGAAATCAAAAACAGCACAACAATTTAATGAAAATGTATTTTCACTAAATTTTTATTATTATTAACATTTTTTTAGTTTGGAACTATAACACTGGCGGCACTTTTGAGAATTTTTTCCTTTATTATTATTGTTACTATTATTTAAAAATTGTTATTTGATATTAATAATATTAGTATTTATTTATAATTCATAAAAACTAGAACATTTTTTTTAGTAATTATACCTAATAATTATTGTCATATACTATTATTTATTACATCGACTATTTAGTTGACCATTTTAACCATAAATAGAATTCAGTATTATATCTAGGGGTAAAATGGTCAAATAAAAGATCAAGGTAATTAATGTCTATTAGAATTTTTGAGTATTATTAATATTATCATAAGAAATATTAAAATGAAGAATATCTTAAGTTTAATCTTTGTATTAAATGCAAGAGAATCATTAGGAGAGCGAGGGGTAATGGAAGCTAGCGGGTAATGGGAGTAGTGCAAAAGTACACGCTTCTAATGCTTGTATTCGCTAAATTCGCTTGTACACAGCTTAAGCGTCTTCAGTACTTATCGGCTAAGCTTCTCTCATGCACATTTTCCGGTAGTTACACGCATTCAGTTGTTAAGAGAGGTTTTGTTTTTTGTGCTTGGTGCTTATAACAAAATAATTTTAACGATGTCGAAGTAACAACTAAAT
This sequence comes from Brachynemurus nebulosus, assembly GCA_035578155.1. Taxonomy (NCBI): domain Eukaryota; kingdom Metazoa; phylum Arthropoda; class Insecta; order Neuroptera; family Myrmeleontidae; genus Brachynemurus; species Brachynemurus nebulosus. The sequence goes on along the minus strand of JAPWDM010000004.1, from coordinate 28,380,440 downwards.
TAAATTTTTTATTTTAATGAATTGTTACTAATTATAAAGCTAAGTTTGCCTATATTTTGTTATGATCACTGATAACAAATGGATATTGAAAACTATAACCATGTTTCAAAAAATGGTGGATTTCGGGAAATGAGAACTTATGTGATTCTCATCTGGAAAAGATTGAATACAAGGTTTTTTTGTAAAAATAGTTATGTTATCGTTGCAGAAGCGGTGGGAACTGGACACACGAAGAATGTTTTGACTTCGATAGCGTAGCTGATTATATTTGTGTTTTTTGTCCTGATCTTTAGAATCTAAACCATTAGAATCCTTACAATAATTCCTTTATTTTGATTATAAAGTTGAATTTCATTGTCAAAATACTTTTATTTTCTGTATTTTGGCACTTATATTGTTTTTGAAGACTGATTTTGTTTTCAAAACTTTTATGGAATTTAAAGTAAATTTTAAGGTCCCATTTCCCGATTTGTCGGACAATGGGAGCGGACGATAATCTTCAGAAAAAGAAAATTTTTCGACCAGATAAATATTGTTTAGCTGATTTAAATTCAGTTCATTTGTTGGTCAAATAGACAAGCTATGTGTTTCAATTTAAAAAATAAATAAATTGTTAGAACGATTCGAGATATTTTTATTTTTCCTTATTAGGCTCCAATTACCCCCCCCCCCCGCTCCCTTAATATCTTCAAAAACAAATTATTTGTTCATAAAAAAAACCTTTTCAGCATCGAGATATTGTTCCCAAGTGCGCGGGTGTATATATGTATATTCAAAATTAAGTCTGCCGTACTCGTCACTGTTTTTTATGTGGCAGACTATGTTTTCTAAATAGGGACGATCCTAAACTTTCATTTAAAAAAAGAATCAAAAAATCATCTTGTGGGGTAGGTTTTATGAGGATAATTAATAAACATAAGTAGGTCTCCCGGGCTAATAAAATTCAAATTTGAGAGGCAGACCATTTTTTTGTAAAATATACACAATTTTATACAAAATGTATAATTTTCAAAGAATCATCTTGTAAGGTAAGTAACCCTCTGATTTGAGTAACTTATAAAAATTAATTAAAAATATAATTTAACGGAACCCGGGAAAAACATTCAAGATCTGACCATATATGTTCATACATGATCATGTATGATCATATGTAAATTTTAGCCTGATCAGATATGATCATATATGATCATGTATAACGTCAGATATGATCATATATGATGAAGCATGATGTCATATATGGCCATGTGTGATCATGCATGAATTCATATATGAAGCCACAGTAACAAATTTGGCTTTATATATGATCATTTATGATCATGTATGATCATATATGACTTCAAACATGATCATATATGATGTCATGTATGATCATGCATGATCATGTATGGTTATACGTGATCAGATCTGTGCATACATGAATATGCATGAGGTTCAAAATTAAAAACTTATAGTATCATGCATGATCATGTATGACCATGTCTGTACATATATAAATACACACGAACCCGTAAAAAAATGATTGAATCTAATTTGGTCCAATATTTGATCCAATTTGATACAATTTGATTGGATTTGATCCAAATAGATCCAATTTTTTGTCCCGCTTATCCAATTGGATCTGATGTTTTATTTTTTTTTTTTTAATTGGTCAGATCCAATTGTATTCAAGTAGATCGAATTATTGATCAAATTTGATCCAGTTAGATCCAGTTAGATCTGGAATTTTATTTTTCTTTATTTGTCAGATCCAATTAGATCTGATATTTAATTTTTTTGTTATTTGGCAGATCCGATTGTGGATCTGATAATAATTTAATTTAGATTAGATTAAACAGGTCCAATTGGATTAGATTTTTAATTTTATTAGAAAGACCAGCTGTATGTTATTTTATTTCTTAATGAACGATCATCAAATCTAATTCGACATACCGTTTTTCTTTATGAATTAAAATAGGAATTCAAGTTAAATAACTTACTTAATAAAAACTTTTAAAAATAAAATAAAGATTCATGAATAAAAGAAGGCTTTTTACCAATTTAACATATTTTATTTCAAATATAATAGTTTATTTCTGTATAGGTGTATTTAACATAACATATGCATATTATGTGTGACCATGTGCACCAGTACAGTTCTCACCGTACTTCCTGTATGGACCGTGTAACCCTATAGCCCCTATGGTGTCAAAGTAGTTAAACGCGTGCAGTGGCGGATTTACCCTAAGTGCCGCTCTAGGCTCAGTGAAAAATGCCGCCCCTGAAAAAGCTAAAAAAAAAATTTCCGCCCTTTTTGCCAAATTTTCCGCCCCTAAAATCGGCCACCCTTCTTAAAAAACGTAAGTGACGAGCAAAAAGAAATAAAAAAAAACATATTCTACATTCTGCCGCCCTTTTTGGTCCAAATTTACCGCCCCTAAAATCTGCCGCCCTAGGCTCCAGCCTACTCAGTCTGCTGGTAAATCCGCCATTGGACACGTGTGTACTTGTCAGTCTTACTAGCAAAGATTTCGAGACCGAACCTCTTAATTTTGGTGAAACTTGAATGTGTTGTAGAACAGTAAAAAAATAAGCGATACGTATTTTTTATCGATAGAAAAACAATTTAAAGAGGTGAAATTGTCCCTCAAAAATTAAAGCGAAATTGTAATGTTTCAAATATTTCGAAAACTGTAAAACATAGAGTATATAGATCAAAAGTTTAAATTAGCGATGTTGCTCCTTTTTAAAAAGCTATCAGAGATGATTAGGGGTTAATTCTACAAACAGGGGATAAAAAAATAAATACTAAACAGTGGCGATTTTAGCGGGTAGACACTGGCCTACCCAAAAATTTTGAAAAAATCAAAAAAAGAAAGAAGAAAATGTTTAGGGCTCCAGAGTGGATTAATCCGTTCTGTCGATACTTTATGTTTAAAGACACTTTATGTCAAATGTTTAAAAACAATTATTTAACCCTGATTATGAGTAGATTTCTTTTAGCCTAGAATCATTTCCGCCACTGATTGAAATATCATTAGGTCGTGTAATATGAAATGTCGTTTTCCGACCACTTGGCTGATTATGTAATCTAGACAAATATCGACACTTTTTTAAGCAATTTTGGTCGTGTAATATGAAATGTCGTTTTCCGACCACTTGGCCGACTATGTAATTCAGACAAATATTGTCACTTTTTTAAGCACTCGAAAAATGTTTAAAAGCAGTTCGACATTTCGTCAACATCTGGAACAATATTAGGTCGTGTAATATGAAATGTCGTTTTCCGACCACTTGGCCGACTATGTAATTCAGAGAAATATTGTTACTTTTAGCACTCGGAAAATGTTTAAAAGCAGTTCGATATTTCGTCATTATCTGGAACAATATTAGGTCGTGTAAGATGAAATGTCGTTTTCCGACCACTTGGCCGACTATGTAATTCAGACAAATATTGTCACTTTTTTAAGAACTCGAAAAATGTTTAAAAGCAGTTCGACATTTCGTCATTATCTGGAACAATATTAGGTCGTGTAATATGAAATGTCGTTTTCCGACCACTTGGCCGACTATGTAATCCAGAGAAATATTGTTACTTTTAGCACTCGGAAAATGTAATTCAGAGAAATATTGTTACTTTTAGCACTCGGGAAATGTTTAAAAGCAGTTCGACATTTCGTCATTATCTGGAACAATATTAGGTCGTGTAATATGAAATGTCATTTCCCGACCACTTGGCCGACTATGTAATTCAGACAAATATTGTCACTTTTTTAAGCACTCGAAAAATGTTTAAAAGCAGTTCGACATTTCGTCATTATCTGGAACAATATTAGGTCGTGTAATATGAAATGTCGTTTTCCGACCACTTGGCCGACTATGTAATTCAGAGAAATATTGTTACTTTTAGCATTCGGAAAATGTTTAAAAGCAGTTCGACATTTCGTCATTATCTGGAACAATATTAGGTCGTGTAATATGAAATGTCGTTTCCCGACCACTTGGCCGACTATGTAATTCAGACAAATATTGTCACTTTTTTAAGCACTCGAAAAATGTTTAAAAGCAGTTCGACATTTCGTCATTATCTGGAACAATATTAGGTCGTGTAATATGAAATGTCGTTTCCCGACCACTTGGCCGACTATGTAATTCAGACAAATATTGTCACTTTTTTAAGCACTCGAAAAATGTTTAAAAGCAGTTCGACATTTCGTCATTATCTGGAACAATATTAGGTCGTGTAATATGAAATGTCGTTTTCCGACCACTTGGCCGACTACGTAATTCAGAGAAATATTGTTACTTTTAGCACTCGGAAAGTGTTTAAAAGCAATTCGACATTTCGTCATTATCTGGAACAATATTAGGTCGTGTAATATGAAATGTCGTTTTCCGACCACTTGGCCGACTATGTAATTCAGAGAAATATTGTTACTTTTAGCACTCGGAAAATGTTTAAAAGCAGTTCGACATTTCGTCATTATCTGGAACAATATTAGGTCGTGTAATATGAAATGTCGTTTTCCGACCACTTGGCCGACTATGTAATCCAGAGAAATATTGTTAATTTTAGCACCCGGAAAGTGTAATTCAGACAAATATTGTCACTTTTTTAAGCACTCGAAAAATGTTTAAAAGCAGTTCGACATTTTGTCATTATGTGGAACAATATTAGGTCGAGTAATATGAAATGTCGTTTTCCGACCACTTGGCCGACTATGTAATTCAGACAAATATTGTCACTTTTTTAAGCACTCGAAAAATGTTTAAAAGCAGTTCGACATTTCGTCATTATCTGGAACAATATTAGGTCGTGTAATATGAAATGTTGTTTTCGACCACTTGGCCGACTACGTAATTCAGAGAAATATTGTTACTTTTAGCACTCGGAAAGTGTTTAAAAGCAATTCGACATTTCGTCATTATCTGGAACAATATTAGGTCGTGTAATATGAAATGTCGTTTTCCGACCACTTGGCCGACTATGTAATTCAGAGAAATATTGTTACTTTTAGCATTCGGAAAATGTTTAAAAGCAGTTCGACATTTCGTCATTATCTGGAACAATATTAGGTCGTGTAATATGAAATGTCGTTTTCCGACCACTTGGCCGACTATGTAATTCAGAGAAATATTGTTACTTTTAGCACTCGGAAAATGTTTAAAAGCAGTTCGACATTTCGTCATTATCTGGAACAATATTAAGTCGTGTAATATGAAATGTCGTTTCCCGACCACTTGGCCGACTATGTAATTCAGACAAATATTGTCACTTATTTAAGCACTCGAAAAATGTTTAAAAGCAGTTCGACATTTCGTCATTATCTGGAATAATATTAGGTCGTGTAATATGAAATGTTTTTTTCCGACCACTTAGCCGACTATGTAATTCAGACAAATATTGTCACTTTTTTAAGCACTCGAAAAATGTTTAAAAGCAGTTCGACATTTCGTCATTATCTGGAACAATATTAGGTCGTGTAATATGAAATGTCGTTTTCCGACCACTTAGCCGACTATGTAATTCAGACAAATATTGTCACTTTTTTTAGCACTCGAAAAATGTTTAAAAGCAGTTCGACATTTCGTCATTATCTGGAACAATATTAGGTCGTGTAATATGAAATGTCGTTTTCCGACCACTTGGCCGACTATGTAATTCAGACAAATATTGTCACTTTTTTAAGCACTCGAAAAATGTTTAAAAGCAGTTCGACATTTCGTCATTATCTGGAACAATATTAGGTCGTGTAATATGAAATGTCGTTTTCCGACCACTTGGCCGACTATGTAATTCAGAGAAATATTGTTACTTTTAGCACTCGGAAAATGTTTAAAAGCAGTTCGACATTTCGTCATTATCTGGAACAATATTAAGTCGTGTAATATGAAATGTCGTTTACCGACCACTTGGCCGACTATGTAATTCAGACAAATATTGTCCCTTTTTTAAGCACTCGAAAAATGTTTAAAAGCAGTTCGACATTTCGTCATTATCTGGAATAATATTAGGTCGTGTAATATGAAATGTCGTTTTCCGACCACTTGGCCGACTACGTAATTCAGAGAAATATTGTTACTTTTTGCACACGGAAAGTGTTTAAAAGCAATTCGACATTTCGTCATTATCTGGAACAATATTAGGTCGTGTAATATGAAATGTCGTTTTCCGACCACTTGGCCGACTATGTAATTCAGAGAAATATTGTTACTTTTAGCACTCGGAAAATGTTTAAAAGCAGTTCGACATTTCCTCATTATCTGGAACAATATTAGGTCGTGTAATATGAAATGTCGTTTTCCGACCACTTGGCCGACTATGTAATCCAGAGAAATATTGTTACTTTTAGCACCCGGAAAGTGTAATTCAGAGAAATATTGTTACTATTAGCACTCGGAAAATGTTTAAAAGCAGTTCGACATTTCGTCATTATCTGGAATAATATTAGGTCGTCTAATATGAAATGTCGTTTTCCGACCACTTAGCCGACTATGTAATTCAGACAAATATTGTCACTTTTTTAAGCACTCGAAAAATGTTTAAAAGCAGTTCGACATTTCGTCATTATCTGGAACAATATTAGGTCGTGTAATATGAAATGTCGTTTTCCGACCACTTGGCCGACTATGTAATTCAGACAAATATTGTCACTTTTTTAAGCACTCGGAAAATGTTTAAAAGCAGTTCGACATTTCGTCATTATCTGGAACAATATTAGGTCGTGTAATATGAAATGTCGTTTTCCGACCACTTGGCCGACTATGTAATTCAGACAAATATTGTCACTTTTTTAAGCACTCGAAAAATGTTTATAAGCAGTTCGACATTTCGTCATAATCTGGAACAATATTAGGTCGTGTAATATGAAATGTCGTTTTCCGACCAATTGGCCGACTATGTAATTCAGAGAAATATTGTTACTTTTAGCATTCGGAAAATGTTTAAAAGCAGTTCGACATTTCGTCATTATCTGGAACAATATTAGGTCGTGTAATATGAAATGTCGTTTCCCGACCACTTGGCCGACTATGTAATTCAGACAAATATTGTCACTTTTTTAAGCACTCGAAAAATGTTTAAAAGCAGTTCGACATTTCGTCATTATCTGGAACAATATTAGGTCGTGTAATATGAAATGTCGTTTTCCGACCACTTGGCCGACTATATAATTCAGACAAATATTGTCACTTTTTTAAGCACTCGAAAAATGTTTAAAAGCAGTTCGACATTTTGTCATTATCTGGAACAATATTAGGTCGAGTAATATGAAATGTCGTTTTCCGACCACTTGGCCGACTATGTAATTCAGACAAATATTGTCACTTTTTTAAGCACTCGAAAAATGTTTAAAAGCAGTTCGACATTTCGTCATTATCTGGAACAATATTAGGTCGTGTAATATGAAATGTCGTTTTCCGACCACTTGGCCGACTACGTAATTCAGAGAAATATTGTTACTTTTAGCACTCGGAAAGTGTTTAAAGGCAATTCGACATTTCGTCATTATCTGGAACAATATTAGGTCGTGTAATATGAAATGTCGTTTTCCGACCACTTGGCCGACTATGTAATTCAGAGAAATATTGTTACTTTTAGCACTCGGAAAATGTTTAAAAGCAGTTCGACATTTCGTCATTATCTGGAACAATATTAGGTCGTGTAATATGAAATGTCGTATTCCGACCACTTGGCCGACTATGTAATTCAGACAAATATTGTCACTTTTTTAAGCACTCGAAAAATGTTAGAAGCTGTTCGACATTTCGTCATTATCTGGAACAATATTACGTCGTGTAATATGAAAAGTCCCTTTCCGACCACTTGGCCGACTATGTAATTCAGACAAATATTGTCAGTTTTTAAGCACTCGAAAAATGTTTAAAAGCAGTTCGACATTTCGTCATTATCTGGAACAATTTTAGGTCGTGTAATATGAAATGTCGTTTTCCGACCACTTGGCCTACTATGTAATTGAGACAAATATTTTTACTTTTAGCACTCGGAAAATGTTTAAAAGCAGTTCGACATTTCGTCATTATCTGGAACAATATTAGGTCGTGTAATATGAAATGTCGTTTTCCGACCACTTGACCGACTGTGTAATTCAGACAAATATTGTCACTATTTTAAGCACTCGAAAAATGTTTAAAAGCAGTTCGACATTTCGTCATTATCTGGAACAATATTAGGTCGTGTAATATGAAATGTCGTTTTCCGACCACTTGGCCGACTATGTAATTCAGACAAATATTGTCACTTTTTTAAGCACTCGAAAAATGTTTAAAAGCAGTTCGACATTTCGTCATTATCTGGAACAATATTAGGTCGTGTAATATGAAATGTCGTTTTCCGACCACTTGGCCGACTGTGTAATTCAGACAAATATTGTCACTATTTTAAGCACTCGAAAAATGTTTAAAAGCAGTTCGACATTTCGTCATTATCTGGAACAATATTAGGTCGTGTAATATGAAATGTCGTTTTCCGACCACTTGGCCGACTACGTAATTCAGAGAAATATTGTTACTTTTAGCACTCGGAAAGTGTTTAAAGGCAATTCGACATTTCGTCATTATCTGGAACAATATTAGGTCGTGTAATATGAAATGTCGTTTTCCGACCACTTGGCCGACTGTGTAATTCAAACAAATATTGTCACTATTTTAAGCACTCGAAAAATGTTTAAAAGCAGTTCGACATTTCGTCATTATCTGGAACACTATTAGGTCGGGTAATATGAAATGTCGTTTTCCAACCACTTGCCCGACTATATAATTCACAGAAATATTGTTACTTTTAGCACTCGGAAAATGTTTAAAAGCAGTTCGACATTTCGTCATTATCTGGAACAATATTAGGTCGCGTAATATTAAATGTCTTTTTCCGACCACTTGGCCGACTATGTAATTCAGACAAATATTGTCACTTTTTTAAGCACTCGAAAAATGTTTAAAAACAGTTCGACATTTCGTCATTATCTGGAACAATATTACGTCGTGTAATATGAAAAGTCTTTTTCCGACCACTTGGCCGACTATGTAATTCAGACAAAAATTGTCACTTTTTTAAGCGCTCGAAAAATGTTTAAAAGCAGTTCGACATTTCGTCATTATCTGGAACAATATTAGATCGTGTAATATGAAATGCCGTTTTCCGACCACTTGGCCGACTATGTAATTCAGACAAATAATGTCACTTTTCTAAGCACTCGGAAAATGTTTAAAAGCAGTTCGACATTTCGTCAATATCTGGAACAATATTAGGTTGTGTAATATGAAATGTCGTTTTCCGACCACTTGGCCGAGTATGTAATTCAGACAAATATTGTCACTTTTTTAAGCACTCGAAACATGTTAGAAGCAGTTCGACATTTCGTCATTATCTGGAACAATATTACTTCGTGTTATATGAAAAGTCTTTTTCCGACCACTTGGCCGACTATGTAATTCAGACAAATATTGTCACTTTTTTAAGCGCTCGAAAAATGTTTAAAAGCAGTTCGACATTTCGTCATTATCTGGAACAATTTTAGGTCGTGTAATATGAAATGTCGTTTTCCGACCACTTGGCCTACTATGTAATTGAGACAAATATTTTTACTTTTAGCACTCGGAAAATGTTTAAAAGCAGTTCGACATTTCGTCATTATCTGGAACAATATTAGGTCGTGTAATATGAAATGTCGTTTTCCGACCACTTGACCGACTGTGTAATTCAGACAAATATTGTCACTATTTTAAGCACTCGAAAAATGTTTAAAAGCAGTTCGACATTTCGTCATTATCTGGAACAATATTAGGTCGTGTAATATGAAATGTCGTTTTCCGACCACTTGGCCGACTATGTAATTCAGACAAATATTGTCACTTTTTTAAGCACTCGAAAAATGTTTAAAAGCAGTTCGACATTTCGTCATTATCTGGAACAATATTAGGTCGTGTAATATGAAATGTCGTTTTCCGACCACTTGGCCGACTGTGTAATTCAGACAAATATTGTCACTATTTTAAGCACTCGAAAAATGTTTAAAAGCAGTTCGACATTTCGTCATTATCTGGAACAATATTAGGTCGTGTAATATGAAATGTCGTTTTCCGACCACTTGGCCGACTACGTAATTCAGAGAAATATTGTTACTTTTAGCACTCGGAAAGTGTTTAAAGGCAATTCGACATTTCGTCATTATCTGGAACAATATTAGGTCGTGTAATATGAAATGTCGTTTTCCGACCACTTGGCCGACTGTGTAATTCAAACAAATATTGTCACTATTTTAAGCACTCGAAAAATGTTTAAAAGCAGTTCGACATTTCGTCATTATCTGGAACACTATTAGGTCGGGTAATATGAAATGTCGTTTTCCAACCACTTGCCCGACTATATAATTCACAGAAATATTGTTACTTTTAGCACTCGGAAAATGTTTAAAAGCAGTTCGACATTTCGTCATTATCTGGAACAATATTAGGTCGCGTAATATTAAATGTCTTTTTCCGACCACTTGGCCGACTATGTAATTCAGACAAATATTGTCACTTTTTTAAGCACTCGAAAAATGTTTAAAAACAGTTCGACATTTCGTCATTATCTGGAACAATATTACGTCGTGTAATATGAAAAGTCTTTTTCCGACCACTTGGCCGACTATGTAATTCAGACAAAAATTGTCACTTTTTTAAGCGCTCGAAAAATGTTTAAAAGCAGTTCGACATTTCGTCATTATCTGGAACAATATTAGATCGTGTAATATGAAATGCCGTTTTCCGACCACTTGGCCGACTATGTAATTCAGACAAATAATGTCACTTTTCTAAGCACTCGGAAAATGTTTAAAAGCAGTTCGACATTTCGTCAATATCTGGAACAATATTAGGTTGTGTAATATGAAATGTCGTTTTCCGACCACTTGGCCGAGTATGTAATTCAGACAAATATTGTCACTTTTTTAAGCACTCGAAACATGTTAGAAGCAGTTCGACATTTCGTCATTATCTGGAACAATATTACTTCGTGTTATATGAAAAGTCTTTTTCCGACCACTTGGCCGACTATGTAATTCAGACAAATATTGTCACTTTTTTAAGCGCTCGAAAAATGTTTAAAAGCAGTTCGACATTTCGTCATTATCTGGAACAATGTTAGGTCGTGTAATATGAAATGCCGTTTTCCGACCACTTGGCCGACTATGTAATTCAGACAAATATTGTCACTTTTTTAAACACTCGGAAAATGTTTAAAAGCAGTTCGACATTTCGTCATTATCTGGAACAATATGAGGTCGTGTAATATGAAATGTCGTTTTCCGACCACTTGGCCGACTATGTAATTCAGAGAAATATTGTTACTTTTAGCACTCGGAAAATGTTTAAAAGCAGTTCGACATTTCGTCATTATCTGGAACAATTTTAGGTCGTGTAATATGAAATGTCGTTTTCCGACCACTTAGCCGACTATGTAATTCAGACAAATATTGTCACTTTTTTAAGCACTCGAAAAATGTTTAAAAGCAGTTCGACATTTCGTCATTATCTGGAACAATATTAGGTCGTGTAATATGAAATGTCGTTTTCCGACCACTTGGCCGACTATGTAATTCAGACAAATATTGTCACTTTTTTAAGCACTCGAAAAATGTTAGAAGCAGTTCGACATTTCGTCATTATCTGGAACAATATTACGTCCTGTAATATGAAAAGTCTTTTTTCGACCACTTGGCCGACTATGTAATTCAGACAAATATTGTCACTTTTTTAAGCGCGCGAAAAATGTTTAAAAGCAGTTCGACATTTCGTCATTATCTGGAACAATATTAGGTCCTGTAATATGAAATGTCGTTTTCCGACCACTTGGCCGACTATGCAATTCAGACAAATATTGTCACTTTTTTAAGCACTCGGAAAATGTTTAAAAGCAGTTCGAAATTTCGTCATTATCTGGAACAATATTAGGTCGTGTAATATGAAATGTTGTTTTCCGACCACTTGGCCGACTATGTAATTCAGACAAATATTGTCACTATTTTAAGCACTCGAAAAATGTTTAAAAGCAGTTCGACATTTCGTCATTATCTGGAACAATATTAGGTCGCGTAATATGAAATGTCTTTTTCCGACCACTTGGCCGACTATGTAATTCAGACAAATATTGTCACTTTTTTAAGCACTCGAAAAATGTTTAAAAACAGTTCGACATTTCGTCATTATCTGGAACAATATTACGTCGTGTAATATGAAAAGTCTTTTTCCGACCACTTGGCCAACTATGTAATTCAGACAAAAATTGTCACTTTTTTAAGCGCTCGAAAAATGTTTAAAAGCAGTTCGACATTTCGTCATTATCTGGAACGATATTAGATCGTGTAATATGAAGTGCCGTTTTCCGACCACTTGGCCGACTATGTAATTCAGACAAATAATGTCACTTTTCTAAGCACTCGGAAAATGTTTAAAAGCAGTTCGACATTTCGTCAATATCTGGAACAATATTAGGTTGTGTAATATGAAATGTCGTTTTCCGACCACTTGGCCGAGTATGTAATTCAGACAAATATTGTCACTTTTTTAAGCACTCGAAAAATGTTTAAAAGCAGTTCGACATTTCGTCATTATCTGGAACAATATTAGGTCGCGTAATATGAAATGTCTTTTTCCGACCACTTGGCCGACTATGTAATTCAGACCAATATTGTCACTTTTTTAAGCGCTCGAAAAATGTTTAAAAGCAGTTCGACATTTCGTCATTATCTGGAACAATGTTAGGTCGTGTAATATGAAATGCCGTTTTCCGACCACTTGGCCGACTATGTAATTCAGACAAATAATGTCATTTTTCTAAGCACTCGAAAAATGTTTAAAAGCAGTTCGACATTTCTTCATTTTCTGGAACAATATTAGGTCGTGTAATATGAAATGTCGTTTTCCGACCACTTGGCCGACTATGCAATTCAGACAAATATTGTCACTTTTTTAAACACTCGGAAAATGTTTAAAAGCAGTTCGACATTTCGTCATTATCTGGAACAATATGAGGTCGTGTAATATGAAATGTCGTTTTCCGACCACTTGGCCGACTATGTAATTCAGAGAAATATTGTTACTTTTAGCACTCGGAAAATGTTTAAAAGCAGTTCGACATTTCGTCATTATCTGGAACAATATTAGGTCGTGTAATATGAAATGTTGTTTTCCGACCACTTGTCCGACTATGTAATTCAGACAAATATTGTCACTTTTTTAAGCACTCGAAAAATTTTTAAAAGCAGTTCGACATTTCGTCATTATCTGGAACAATATTAGGTCGCGTAATATGAAATGACGTTTTCCGACCACTTGGCCGACTATGTAATTCAGACAGATATTGTCACTTTTTTAAGCACTCGAAAAATGTTTAAAAACAGTTCGACATTTCGTCAATATCTGGAACAATATTAGGTTGTGTAATATGAAATGACGTTTTCCGACCACTTGGCCGACTATGTAATTCAGACAAATATTGTCACTTTTTTAAGCACTCGAAAAATGTTAGAAGCAGTTCGACATTTCGTCATTATCTGGAACAATATTACGTCCTGTAATATGAAAAGTCTTTTTTCGACCACTTGGCCGACTATGTAATTCAGACAAATATTGTCACTTTTTTAAGCGCGCGAAAAATGTTTAAAAGCAGTTCGACATTTCGTCATTATCTGGAACAATATTAGGTCCTGTAATATGAAATGTCGTTTTCCGACCACTTGGCCGACTATGCAATTCAGACAAATATTGTCACTTTTTTAAGCACTCGGAAAATGTTTAAAAGCAGTTCGAAATTTCGTCATTATCTGGAACAATATTAGGTCGTGTAATATGAAATGTTGTTTTCCGACCACTTGGCCGACTATGTAATTCAGACAAATATTGTCACTTTTTTAAGCACTCGAAAAATGTTTAAAAGCAGTTCGACATTTCGTCATTATCTGGAACAATAGTAGGTCGTGTAATATGAAATGTCGTTTGCCGACCACTTGGCCGACTATGTAATTCAGACAAATATTGTCACTTTATTAAGCACTCGAAAAATGTCTAAAAGCAGTTCGACATTTCGTCATTATCTGGAACAATATTAGGTCGGGTAGTATGAAATGTCGTTTTCCGACCACTTGGCCGACTATGTAATTCAGACAAATATTGTCACATTTTTAAGCACTCGAAAAATGTTTAAAAGCAAAATGTAATTCAGACAAATATTGTTACTTTTAGCACTCGGAAAGTGTTTAAAAGCAGTTCGACATTTCGTCATTATCTGGAACAATATTAGGTCGTGTAATATGAAATGTCGTTTTCCGACCACTTCGCCGACTGTCTAATTCAGACAAATATTGTCACTTTTTTAAGCACTCGAAAAATGTTTAAAAGCAGTTCGACATTTCGTCATTATCTGGAACAATATTAGGTCGTGTAATATGAAATGCCGTTTTCCGACCACTTGGCCGACTATGTAATTCAGAGAAATATTGTCACTTTTTTTAGCACTCGAAAAATGTTTAAAAGCAGTTCGACATTTCGTCTTTATCTGGAACAATATTAGGTTGTGTAATATGAAATGTCGTTTTCCGACCACTTGGCCGACTATGTAATTCAGACAAATATTGTCACTTTTTTAAGCACTCGAAAAATGTTTAAAAGCAGTTCGACATTTCGTCATTATCTGGAACAATATTAAGTCGTGTAATATGAAATGTCGTTCTCCGACCACTTGGCCGACTATGTAATTCAGACAAATAATGTCGAGAAATATTGTCACTTTTTTAAGCACTCGAAAAATGTTTAAAAGCAGTTTGACATTTCGTCATTATCTGCAACAATATTAGGTCGTGTAATATGAAATGTCGTTTTCCGACCACTTGGCCGACTATGTAATTCAGAGAAATATTGTTACTTTTAGCACTCGGAAAATGTTTAAAAGCAGTTCGACATTTCGTCATTATCTGGAACAATATTAGGTCGTGTAATATGAAATGTCGTTTTCCGGCCACTTGGCCGACTATGTAATTCAGACAAATATTGTCACTTTTTTAAGCACTCGAAAAATGTTTAAAAGCAGTTCGACTTTTCGTCATTAACTGGAACAATATTAGGTCGTGTAAATTGAAATGTCGTTTTCCGACCACTTGGCCGACTATGTAATTCAGAGAAATATTGTCACAATTTTAAGCACTCGAAAAATGTTTAAAAGCAGTTCGACATTTCGTCTTTATTTGGAGCAATATTAGGTCGTGTAATATGAAATGTCGTTTTCCGACCACTTGGCCGACTATATAATTCAGACAAATATTGTCACTTTTTTAAGCACTCGAAAAATGTTAGATGCAGTTCTACATTTCGTCATTATCTGGAACAATATTACGTCGTGTAATATGAAAAGTCTTTTTCCGACCACTTGGCCGACTATGTAATTCAGACAAATATTGTCTCTTTTTTAAGCGCTCGAAAAATGTTTAAAAGCAGTTCGACTTTTCGTCTTTATCTGGAACAATATTAGGTCGTGTAATATGAAATGTCGTTTTCCGACCACTTGGCCGACTATGTAATTCAGACAAATATTGTCACTTTTTTAAGCACTCGAAAAATGTTTAAAAGCAGTTCGACATTTCGTCATTATCTGGAACAATATTAGGTCGTGTAATATGAAATGTCGTTTTCCGGCCACTTGGCCGACTATGTAATTCAGACAAATATTGTCACTTTTTTAAGCACTCGAAAAATGTTTAAAAGCAGTTCGACTTTTCGTCATTATCTGGAACAATATTAGGTCGTGTAATATGAAATGTCGTTCTCCGACCACTTGGCCGACTATGTAATTCAGAGAAATTTTATTACTTTTAACACTCGGAAAATGTTTAAAAGCAGTTCGACTTTTCGTCTTTATTTCGAGCAATATTAGGTCGTGTAATATGAAATGTCGTTTTCCGACCACTTGGCCGACTATGTAATTGAGACAAATATTTTCACTTTTTTAAGCACTCGAAAAATGTTTAAAAGCAGTTCGACATTTCGTCATTATCTGGAACAATATTAGGTCGTGTAATATGAAATGTCGTTTTCCGACCACTTGGCCGACTATGTAATTGAGACAAATATTTTCACTTTTTTAAGCACTCGAAAAATGTTTAAAAGCAGTTCGACATTTCGTCATTATCTGGAACAATATTAGGTCGTGTAATATGAAATGTCGTTTTCCGGCCACTTGGCCGACTATGTAATTCAGACAAATATTGTCACTTTTTTAAGCACTCGAAAAATGTTTAAAAGCAGTTCGACTTTTCGTCATTATCTGGAACAATATTAGGTCGTGTAATATGAAATGTCGTTTTCCGACCACTTGGCCGACTATGTAATTCAGAGAAATATTGTCACAATTTTAAGCACTCGAAAAATGTTTAAAAGCAGTTCGACATTTCGTCTTTATTTGGAGCAATATTAGGTCGTGTAATATGAAATGTCGTTTTCCGACCACTTGGCCGACTATATAATTCAGACAAATATTGTCACTTTTTTAAGCACTCGAAAAATGTTAGAAGCAGTTCTACATTTCGTCATTATCTGGAACAATATTACGTCGTGTAATATGAAAAGTCTTTTTCCGACCACTTGGCCGACTATGTAATTCAGACAAATATTGTCACTTTTTTAAGCGCTCGAAAAATGTTTAAAAGCAGTTCGACTTTTCGTCTTTATCTGGAACAATATTAGGTCGTGTAATATGAAATGTCGACTTCCGACCACTTGGCCGACTATGTAATTCAGAGAAATATTGTTACTTTTAGCATTCGGAAAATCTTTAAAAGCAGTTCGACTTTTCGTCATTATCTGGAACAATATTAGGTTGTGTAATATGAAATGTCGTTTTCCGACCACTTGGCCGACTATGTAATTCAGAGAAATAATGTCACTTTTTTAAGCACTCGAAAAATGTTTAAAATCAGATCGACATTTCGTCATTATCTGGCACAATATTAGGTCGTGTAATATGAAATGTCGTTTTCCGACCACTTGGCCGACTATGTAATTTAGACAAATATTGTCACTTTTTTAAGCACTCGAAAAATGTTTAAAAGCAGTTCGACATTTCGTCATTATCTGGAACAATATTAGGTCGTGTAATATGAAATGTCGTTTTCCGACCACTTGGCCGACTATCTAATTCAGAGAAATTTTGTTACTTTTAGCACTCGGAAAAAGTTTAAAAGCAGTTCGACTTTTCGTCTTTATTTGGAGCAATATTAGGTCGTGTAATATGAAATGTCGTTTTCCGACCACTTGGCCGACTATGTAATTCAGACAAATATTGTCACTTTTTTAAGCACTCGAAAAATGTTTAAAAGCAGTTCGACATTTCGTCATTATCTGGAACAATATTAGGTCGTGTAATATGAAATGTCGTTTTCCGGCCACTTGGCCGACTATGTAATTCAGACAAATATTGTCACTTTTTTAAGCACTCGAAAAATGTTTAAAAAAAGTTCGACTTTTCGTCATTATCTGGAACAATATTAGGTCGTGTAATATGAAATGTCGTTTTCCGACCACTTGGCCGACTATGTAATTCAGACGAATATTGTCACTTTTTTAAGCACTCGAGAAATGTTAGAAGCAGTTCGACATTTCGTCATTATCTGGAACAATATTACGTCGTGTAATATGAAAAGGCTTTTTCCGACCACTTGGCCGACTATCTAATTCAGACAAATATTGTCACTTTTTTAAGCGCTCGAAAAATGTTTAAAAGCAGTTCGACTTTTCGTCATTATCTGGAACAATATTAGGTCGTGTAATATGAAATGTCGTTTTCCGACCACTTGGCCGACTACGTAATTCAGACAAATATTGTCACTTTTTTAAGCGCTCGAAAAATGTTTAAAAGCAGTTCGACATTTCGTCATTATTTGGAACAATATTAGGTCGTGTAATATGAAATGTCGTTTTCCGACCACTTGGCCGACTATGTAATTCAGACGAATATTGTCACTTTTTTAAGCACTCGAAAAATGTTTAAAAGCAGTTCGACATTTCGTCATTATCTGGAACAATATTAGGTCGTGTAATATGAAATGCCGTTTTCCGACCACTTGGCCGACTATGTAATTCAGAGAAATATTGTTACTTTTAGCACTCGGAAAATGTTTAAAAGCAGTTTGACTTTTCGTCATTATCTGGAACAATATTAAGTCGTGTAATATGAAATGTCGTTTTCCGACCACTTGGCCGACTATGTAATTCAGACAAATAATGTCACTTTTTTAAGCACTCGAAAAATGTTTAAAATCAGATCGACATTTCGTCATTATCTGGCACAATATTAGGTCGTGTAATATGAAATGTCGTTTTCCGACCACTTGGCCGACTATGTAATTTAGACAAATATTGTCACTTTTTTAAGCACTCGAAAAATGTTTAAAAGCAGTTCGACATTTCGTCATTATCTGGAACAATATTAGGTCGTGTAATATGAAATGCCGTTTTCCGACCACTTGGCCGACTATGTAATTCAGAGAAATATTGTCACTTTTTTTAGCACTCGAAAAATGTTTAAAAGCAGTTCGACATTTCGTCTTTATCTGGAACAATATTAGGTTGTGTAATATGAAATGTCGTTTTCCGACCACTTGGCCGACTATGTAATTCAGACAAATATTGTCACTTTTTTAAGCACTCGAAAAATGTTTAAAAGCAGTTCGACATTTCGTCATTATCTGGAACAATATTAAGTCGTGTAATATGAAATGTCGTTCTCCGACCACTTGGCCGACTATGTAATTCAGACAAATAATGTCGAGAAATATTGTCACTTTTTTAAGCACTCGAAAAATGTTTAAAAGCAGTTTGACATTTCGTCATTATCTGCAACAATATTAGGTCGTGTAATATGAAATGTCGTTTTCCGACCACTTGGCCGACTATGTAATTCAGAGAAATATTGTTACTTTTAGCACTCGGAAAATGTTTAAAAGCAGTTCGACATTTCGTCATTATCTGGAACAATATTAGGTCGTGTAATATGAAATGTCGTTTTCCGGCCACTTGGCCGACTATGTAATTCAGACAAATATTGTCACTTTTTTAAGCACTCGAAAAATGTTTAAAAGCAGTTCGACTTTTCGTCATTAACTGGAACAATATTAGGTCGTGTAAATTGAAATGTCGTTTTCCGACCACTTGGCCGACTATGTAATTCAGAGAAATATTGTCACAATTTTAAGCACTCGAAAAATGTTTAAAAGCAGTTCGACATTTCGTCTTTATTTGGAGCAATATTAGGTCGTGTAATATGAAATGTCGTTTTCCGACCACTTGGCCGACTATATAATTCAGACAAATATTGTCACTTTTTTAAGCACTCGAAAAATGTTAGAAGCAGTTCTACATTTCGTCATTATCTGGAACAATATTACGTCGTGTAATATGAAAAGTCTTTTTCCGACCACTTGGCCGACTATGTAATTCAGACAAATATTGTCACTTTTTTAAGCGCTCGAAAAATGTTTAAAAGCAGTTCGACTTTTCGTCTTTATCTGGAACAATATTAGGTCGTGTAATATGAAATGTCGACTTCCGACCACTTGGCCGACTATGTAATTCAGAGAAATATTGTTACTTTTAGCATTCGGAAAATCTTTAAAAGCAGTTCGACTTTTCGTCATTATCTGGAACAATATTAGGTTGTGTAATATGAAATGTCGTTTTCCGACCACTTGGCCGACTATGTAATTCAGAGAAATAATGTCACTTTTTTAAGCACTCGAAAAATGTTTAAAATCAGATCGACATTTCGTCATTATCTGGAACAATATTAGGTCGTGTAATATGAAATGTCGTTTTCCGACCACTTGGCCGACTATCTAATTCAGAGAAATTTTGTTACTTTTAGCACTCGGAAAAAGTTTAAAAGCAGTTCGACTTTTCGTCTTTATTTGGAGCAATATTAGGTCGTGTAATATGAAATGTCGTTTTCCGACCACTTGGCCGACTATGTAATTCAGACAAATATTGTCACTTTTTTAAGCACTCGAAAAATGTTTAAAAGCAGTTCGACATTTCGTCATTATCTGGAACAATATTAGGTCGTGTAATATGAAATGTCGTATTCCGGCCACTTGGCCGACTATGTAATTCAGACAAATATTGTCACTTTTTTAAGCACTCGAAAAATGTTTAAAAAAAGTTCGACTTTTCGTCATTATCTGGAACAATATTAGGTCGTGTAATATGAAATGTCGTTTTCCGACCACTTGGCCGACTATGTAATTCAGACGAATATTGTCACTTTTTTAAGCACTCGAGAAATGTTAGAAGCAGTTCGACATTTCGTCATTATCTGGAACAATATTACGTCGTGTAATATGAAAAGGCTTTTTCCGACCACTTGGCCGACTATCTAATTCAGACAAATATTGTCACTTTTTTAAGCGCTCGAAAAATGTTTAAAAGCAGTTCGACTTTTCGTCATTATCTGGAACAATATTAGGTCGTGTAATATGAAATGTCGTTTTCCGACCACTTGGCCGACTACGTAATTCAGACAAATATTGTCACTTTTTTAAGCGCTCGAAAAATGTTTAAAAGCAGTTCGACATTTCGTCATTATTTGGAACAATATTAGGTCGTGTAATATGAAATGTCGTTTTCCGACCACTTGGCCGACTATGTAATTCAGACGAATATTGTCACTTTTTTAAGCACTCGAAAAATGTTTAAAAGCAGTTCGACATTTCGTCATTATCTGGAACAATATTAGGTCGTGTAATATGAAATGCCGTTTTCCGACCACTTGGCCGACTATGTAATTCAGAGAAATATTGTTACTTTTAGCACTCGGAAAATGTTTAAAAGCAGTTTGACTTTTCGTCATTATCTGGAACAATATTAAGTCGTGTAATATGAAATGTCGTTTTCCGACCACTTGGCCGACTATGTAATTCAGACAAATAATGTCACTTTTTTAAGCACTCGAAAAATGTTTAAAATCAGATCGACATTTCGTCATTATCTGGCACAATATTAGGTCGTGTAATATGAAATGTCGTTTTCCGACCACTTGGCCGACTATGTAATTTAGACAAATATTGTCACTTTTTTAAGCACTCGAAAAATGTTTAAAAGCAGTTCGACATTTCGTCATTATCTGGAACAATATTAGGTCGTGTAATATGAAATGCCGTTTTCCGACCACTTGGCCGACTATGTAATTCAGAGAAATATTGTCACTTTTTTTAGCACTCGAAAAATGTTTAAAAGCAGTTCGACATTTCGTCTTTATCTGGAACAATATTAGGTTGTGTAATATGAAATGTCGTTTTCCGACCACTTGGCCGACTATGTAATTCAGACAAATATTGTCACTTTTTTAAGCACTCGAAAAATGTTTAAAAGCAGTTCGACATTTCGTCATTATCTGGAACAATATTAAGTCGTGTAATATGAAATGTCGTTCTCCGACCACTTGGCCGACTATGTAATTCAGACAAATAATGTCGAGAAATATTGTCACTTTTTTAAGCACTCGAAAAATGTTTAAAAGCAGTTTGACATTTCGTCATTATCTGCAACAATATTAGGTCGTGTAATATGAAATGTCGTTTTCCGACCACTTGGCCGACTATGTAATTCAGAGAAATATTGTTACTTTTAGCACTCGGAAAATGTTTAAAAGCAGTTCGACATTTCGTCATTATCTGGAACAATATTAGGTCGTGTAATATGAAATGTCGTTTTCCGGCCACTTGGCCGACTATGTAATTCAGACAAATATTGTCACTTTTTTAAGCACTCGAAAAATGTTTAAAAGCAGTTCGACTTTTCGTCATTAACTGGAACAATATTAGGTCGTGTAAATTGAAATGTCGTTTTCCGACCACTTGGCCGACTATGTAATTCAGAGAAATATTGTCACAATTTTAAGCACTCGAAAAATGTTTAAAAGCAGTTCGACATTTCGTCTTTATTTGGAGCAATATTAGGTCGTGTAATATGAAATGTCGTTTTCCGACCACTTGGCCGACTATATAATTCAGACAAATATTGTCACTTTTTTAAGCACTCGAAAAATGTTAGATGCAGTTCTACATTTCGTCATTATCTGGAACAATATTACGTCGTGTAATATGAAAAGTCTTTTTCCGACCACTTGGCCGACTATGTAATTCAGACAAATATTGTCTCTTTTTTAAGCGCTCGAAAAATGTTTAAAAGCAGTTCGACTTTTCGTCTTTATCTGGAACAATATTAGGTCGTGTAATATGAAATGTCGTTTTCCGACCACTTGGCCGACTATGTAATTCAGACAAATATTGTCACTTTTTTAAGCACTCGAAAAATGTTTAAAAGCAGTTCGACATTTCGTCATTATCTGGAACAATATTAGGTCGTGTAATATGAAATGTCGTTTTCCGGCCACTTGGCCGACTATGTAATTCAGACAAATATTGTCACTTTTTTAAGCACTCGAAAAATGTTTAAAAGCAGTTCGACTTTTCGTCATTATCTGGAACAATATTAGGTCGTGTAATATGAAATGTCGTTCTCCGACCACTTGGCCGACTATGTAATTCAGAGAAATTTTATTACTTTTAACACTCGGAAAATGTTTAAAAGCAGTTCGACTTTTCGTCTTTATTTCGAGCAATATTAGGTCGTGTAATATGAAATGTCGTTTTCCGACCACTTGGCCGACTATGTAATTGAGACAAATATTTTCACTTTTTTAAGCACTCGAAAAATGTTTAAAAGCAGTTCGACATTTCGTCATTATCTGGAACAATATTAGGTCGTGTAATATGAAATGTCGTTTTCCGGCCACTTGGCCGACTATGTAATTCAGACAAATATTGTCACTTTTTTAAGCACTCGAAAAATGTTTAAAAGCAGTTCGACTTTTCGTCATTATCTGGAACAATATTAGGTCGTGTAATATGAAATGTCGTTTTCCGACCACTTGGCCGACTATGTAATTCAGAGAAATATTGTCACATTTTTAAGCACTCGAAAAATGTTTAAAAGCAGTTCGACATTTCGTCTTTATTTGGAGCAATATTAGGTCGTGTAATATGAAATGTCGTTTTCCGACCACTTGGCCGACTATGTAATTCAGACAAATATTGTCACTTTTTTAAGCACTCGAAAAATGTTAGAAGCAGTTCTACATTTCGTCATTATCTGGAACAATATTACGTCGTGTAATATGAAAAGTCTTTTTCCGACCACTTGGCCGACTATGTAATTCAGACAAATATTGTCACTTTTTTAAGCGCTCGAAAAATGTTTAAAAGCAGTTCGACTTTTCGTCATTATCTGGAACAATATTAGGTCGTGTAATATGAAATGTCGTTTTCCGACCACTTGGCCGACTACGTAATTCAGACAAATATTGTCACTTTTTTAAGCGCTCGAAAAATGTTTAAAAGCAGTTCGACATTTCGTCATTATTTGGAACAATATTAGGTCGTGTAATATGAAATGTCGTTTTCCGACCACTTGGCCGACTATGTAATTCAGACAAATATTGTCACTTTTTTAAGTACTCGAAAAATGTTTAAAAGCAGTTCGACATTTCGTCATTATCTGGAACAATACTAGGTCGTGTAATATGAAATGCCGTTTTCCGACCACTTGGCCGACTATGTAATTCAGAGAAATATTGTTACTTTTAGCACTCGGAAAATGTTTAAAAGCAGTTCGACTTTTCGTCATTATCTGGAACAATATTAGGTCGTGTAATATGAAATGTCGTTTTCCGACCACTTGGCCGACTATGTAATTCAGACAAATAATGTCACTTTTTTAAGCACTCGAAAAATGTTTAAAATCAGATCGACATTTCGTCATTATCTGGCACAATATTAGGTCGTGTAATATGAAATGTCGTTTTCCGACCAACTGGCCGACTATGTAATTTAGACAAATATTGTCACTTTTTTAAGCACTCGAAAAATGTTTAAAAGCAGTTCGACATTTCGTCATTATCTGGAACAATATTAGGTCGTGTAATATGAAATGCCGTTTTCCGACCACTTGGCCGACTATGTAATTCAGAGAAATATTGTCACTTTTTTTAGCACTCGAAAAATGTTTAAAAGCAGTTCGACATTTCGTCTTTATCTGGAACAATATTAGGTTGTGTAATATGAAATGTCGTTTTCTGACCACTTGGCCGACTATGTAATTCAGACAAATATTGTCACTTTTTTAAGCACTCGAAAAATGTTTAAAAGCAGTTCGACATTTCGTCATTATCTGGAACAATATTAAGTCGTGTAATATGAAATGTCGTTCTCCGACCACTTGGCCGACTATGTAATTCAGACAAATAATGTCGAGAAATATTGTCACTTTTTTAAGCACTCGAAAAATGTTTAAAAGCAGTTTGACATTTCGTCATTATCTGCAACAATATTAGGTCGTGTAATATGAAATGTCGTTTTCCGACCACTTGGCCGACTATGTAATTCAGAGAAATATTGTTACTTTTAGCACTCGGAAAATGTTTAAAAGCAGTTCGACATTTCGTCATTATCTGGAACAATATTAGGTCGTGTAATATGAAATGTCGTTTTCCGGCCACTTGGCCGACTATGTAATTCAGACAAATATTGTCACTTTTTTAAGCACTCGAAAAATGTTTAAAAGCAGTTCGACTTTTCGTCATTAACTGGAACAATATTAGGTCGTGTAATATGAAATGTCGTTTTCCGACCACTTGGCCGACTATGTAATTCAGAGAAATATTGTCACAATTTTAAGCACTCGAAAAATGTTTAAAAGCAGTTCGACATTTCGTCTTTATTTGGAGCAATAATAGGTCGTGTAATATGAAATGTCGTTTTCCGACCACTTGGCCGACTATATAATTCAGACAAATATTGTCACTTTTTTAAGCACTCGAAAAATGTTAGATGCAGTTCTACATTTCGTCATTATCTGGAACAATATTACGTCGTGTAATATGAAAAGTCTTTTTCCCACCACTTGGCCGACTATGTAATTCAGACAAATATGGTCTCTTTTTTAAGCGCTCGAAAAATGTTTAAAAGCAGTTCGACTTTTCGTCTTTATCTGGAACAATATTAGGTCGTGTAATATGAAATGTCGATTTCCGACCACTTGGCCGACTATGTAATTCAGAGAAATATTGTTACTTTTAGCATTCGGAAAATGTTTAAAAGCAGTTCGACTTTTCGTCATTATCTGGAACAATATTAGGTTGTGTAATATGAAATGTCGTTTTCCGACCACTTGGCCGACTATGTAATTCAGAGAAATAATGTCAATTTTAAGCACTCGAAAAATGTTTAAAATCAGATCGACATTTCGTCATTATCTGGCACAATATTAGGTCGTGTAATATGAAATGTCGTTTTCCGACCACTTGGCCGACTATGTAATTCAGACAAATAATGTCGAGAAATATTGTCACTTTTTTAAGCACTCGAAAAATGTTTAAAAGCAGTTCGACATTTCGTCATTATCTACAACAATATTAGGTCGTGTAATATGAAATGTCGTTTTCCGACCACTTGGCCGACTATGTAATTCAGAGAAATATTGTTACTTTTAGCACTCGGAAAATGTTTAAAAGCAGTTCGACATTTCGTCATTATCTGGAACAATATTAGGTCGTGTAATATGAAATGTCGTTTTCCGACCACTTGGCCGACTATGTAATTCAGACAAATATTGTCACTTTTTTAAGCACTCGAAAAATGTTTAAAAGCAGTTCGACATTTCGTCATTATCTGGAACAATATTAGGTCGTGTAATATGAAATGTCGTTTTCCGGCCACTTGGCCGACTATGTAATTCAGACAAATATTGTCACTTTTTTAAGCACTCGAAAAATGTTTAAAAGCAGTTCGACTTTTCGTCATTATCTGGAACAATATTAGGTCGTGTAATATGAAATGTCGTTCTCCGACCACTTGGCCGACTATGTAATTCAGACAAATAATGTCGAGAAATATTGTCACTTTTTTAAGCACTCGAAAAATGTTTAAAAGCAGTTCGACATTTCGTCATTATCTGGAACAATATTAGGTCGTGTAATATGAAATGTCGTTTTCCGACCACTTGGCCGACTATGTAATTCAGACAAATATTGTCACTTTTTTAAGTACTCGAAAAATATT
This sequence comes from Brachynemurus nebulosus, assembly GCA_035578155.1. NCBI lineage: Eukaryota > Metazoa > Arthropoda > Insecta > Neuroptera > Myrmeleontidae > Brachynemurus > Brachynemurus nebulosus. The sequence goes on along the minus strand of JAPWDM010000004.1, from coordinate 28,354,305 downwards.
TAAAAGCAGTTCGACATTTCGTCATTATCTGGAACAATACTAGGTCGTGTAATATGAAATGCCGTTTTCCGACCACTTGGCCGACTATGTAATTCAGAGAAATATTGTTACTTTTAGCACTCGGAAAATGTTTAAAAGCAGTTCGACTTTTCGTCATTATCTGGAACAATATTAGGTCGTGTAATATGAAATGTCTTTTTCCGACCACTTGGCCGACTATGTAATTCAGACAAATATTGTCACTTTTTTTAACACTCGAAAAATGTTTAAAAGCAGTTCGACTTTTCGTCATTATCTGGAACAATATTAGGTCGTGTAATATGAAATGTCGTTTTCCGACCACTTGGCCGACTATGTAATTCAGACAAATAATGTCACTTTTTTAAGCCCTCGAAAAATGTTTAAAATCAGATCGACATTTCGTCATTATCTGGCACAATATTAGGTCGTGTAATATGAAATGTCGTTTTCCGACCACTTGGCCGACTATGTAATTCAGAGAAATATTGTCACAATTTTAAGCACTCGAAAAATGTTTAAAAGCAGTTCGACATTTCGTCATTATCTGGAACAATATTAGGTCGTGTAATATGAAATGTCGTTCTCCGACCACTTGGCCGACTATGTAATTCAGACAAATAATGTCGAGAAATATTGTCACTTTTTTAAGCACTCGAAAAATGTTTAAAAGCAGTTCGACATTTCGTCATTATCTGCAACAATATTAGGTCGTGTAATATGAAATGTCGTTTTCCGACCACTTGGCCGACTATGTAATTCAGAGAAATATTGTTACTTTTAGCACTCGGAAAATGTTTAAAAGCAGTTCGATTTTTCGTCATTATCTGGAACAATATTAGGTCGTGTAATATGAAATGTCGTTTTCCGGCCACTTGGCCGACTATGTAATTCAGACAAATATTGTCACTTTTTTAAGCACTCGAAAAATGTTTAAAAGCAGTTCGACTTTTCGTCATTATCTGGAACAATATTAGGTCGTGTAATATGAAATGTCGTTTTCCGACCACTTGGCCGACTATGTAATTCAGAGAAATATTGTCACAATTTTAAGCACTCGAAAAATGTTTAAAAGCAGTTCGACATTTCGTCTTTATTTGGAGCATTATTAGGTCGTGTAATATGAAATGTCGTTTTCCGACCACTTGGCCGACTATATAATTCAGACAAATATTGTCACTTTTTTAAGCACTCGAAAAATGTTAGAAGCAGTTCTACATTTCGTCATTATCTGGAACAATATTACGTCGTGTAATATGAAAAGTCTTTTTCCGACCACTTGGCCGACTATGTAATTCAGACAAATATTGTCACTTTTTTAAGCGCTCAAAAAATGTTTAAAAGCAGTTCGACTTTTTGTCTTTATCTGGAACAATATTAGGTCGTGTAATATGAAATGTCGATTTCCGACCACTTGGCCGACTATGTAATTCAGAGAAATATTGTCACTTTTTTAAGCACTCGAAAAATGTTTAAAAGCAGTTCGACATTTCGTCTTTATCTGGAACAATATTAGGTTGTGTAATATGAAATGTCGTTTTCCGACCACTTGGCCGACTATGTAATTCAGACAAATATTGTCACTTTTTTAAGCACTCGAAAAATGTTTAAAAGCAGTTCGACATTTCGTCATTATCTGGAACAATATTAAGTCGTGTAATATGAAATGTCGTTCTCCGACCACTTGGCCGACTATGTAATTCAGACAAATAATGTCGAGAAATATTGTCACTTTTTTAAGCACTCGAAAATTGTTTAAAAGCAGTTCGACATTTCGTCATTATCTGCAACAATATTAGGTCGTGTAATATGAAATGTCGTTTTCCGACCACTTGGCCGACTATGTAATTCAGAGAAATATTGTTACTTTTAGCATTCGGAAAATGTTTAAAAGCAGTTCGACTTTTCGTCATTATCTGGAACAATATTAGGTTGTGTAATATGAAATGTCGTTTTCCGACCACTTGGCCGACTATGTAATTCAGAGAAATAATGTCACTTTTTTAAGCACTCGAAAAATGTTTAAAATCAGATCGACATTTCGTCATTATCTGGCACAATATTAGGTCGTGTAATATGAAATGTCGTTTTCCGACCACTTGGCCGACTATGTAATTTAGACAAATATTGTCACTTTTTTAAGCACTCGAAAAATGTTTAAAAGCAGTTCGACATTTCGTCATTATCTGGAACAATATTAGGTCGTGTAATATGAAATGTCGTTTTCCGACCACTTGGCCGACTATGTAATTCAGAGAAATATTGTCACTTTTTTAAGCACTCGAAAAATGTTTAAAAGCAGTTCGACATTTCGTCTTTATCTGGAACAATATTAGGTTGTGTAATATGAAATGTCGTTTTCCGACCACTTGGCCGACTATGTAATTCAGACAAATCTTGTCACTTTTTTAAGCACTCGAAAAATGTTTAAAAGCAGTTCGACATTTCGTCATTATCTGGAACAATCTTAAGTCGTATAATATGAAATGTCGTTCTCCGACCACTTGGCCGACTATGTAATTCAGACAAATAATGTCGAGAAATATTGTCACTTTTTTAAGCACTCGAAAAATGTTTAAAAGCAGTTCGACATTTCGTCATTATCTGCAACAATATTAGGTCGTGTAATATGAAATGTCGTTTTCCGACCACTTGGCCGACTATGTAATTCAGAGAAATATTGTTACTTTTAGCACTCGGAAAATGTTTAAAAGCAGTTCGACATTTCGTCATTATCTGGAACAATATTAGGTCGTGTAATATGAAATGTCGTTTTCCGACCACTTGGCCGACTATGTAATTCAGACAAATATTGTCACTTTTTTAAGCACTCGAAAAATGTTTAAAAGCAGTTCGACATTTCGTCATTATCTGGAACAATATTAGGTCGTGTAATATGAAATGTCGTTTTCCGGCCACTTGGCCGACTATGTAATTCAGACAAATATTGTCACTTTTTTAAGCACTCGAAAAATGTTTAAAAGCAGTTCGACTTTTCGTCATTATCTGGAACAATATTAGGTCGTGTAATATGAAATGTCGTTTTCCGACCACTTGGCCGACTATGTAATTCAGAGAAATATTGTCACAATTTTAAGCACTCGAAAAATGTTTAAAAGCAGTTCGACATTTCGTCTTTATTTGGAGCAATATTAGGTCGTGTAATATGAAATGTCGTTTTCCGACCACTTGGCCGACTATATAATTCAGACAAATATTGTCACTTTTTTAAGCACTCGAAAAATGTTAGAAGCAGTTCTACATTTCGTCATTATCTGGAACAATATTACGTCGTGTAATATGAAAAGTCTTTTTCCGACCACTTGGCCGACTATGTAATTCAGACAAATATTGTCACTTTTTTATGCGCTCGAAAAATGTTTAAAAGCAGTTCGACTTTTCGTCATTATCTGGAACAATATTAGGTCGTGTAATATGAAATGTCGTTTTCCGACCACTTGGCCGACTATGTTATTCAGAGAAATATTGTCACTCTTTTAAGCACTCGAAAAATGTTTAAAAGCAGTTCGACATTTCGTCTTTATCTGGAACAATATTAGGTCGTGTAATATGAAATGTCGATTTCCGACCACTTGGCCGACTATGTAATTCAGACAAATATTGTCACTTTTTTAAGCACTCGAAAAATGTTTAAAAGCAGTTCGACATTTCGTCATTATCTGGAACAATATTAAGTCGTGTAATATGAAATGTCGTTCTCCGACCACTTGGCCGACTATGTAATTCAGACAAATAATGTCGAGAAATATTGTCACTTTTTTAAGCACTCGAAAAATGTTTAAAATCAGTTCGACATTTCGTCATTATCTGCAACAATATTAGGTCGTGTAATATGAAATGTCGTTTTCCGACCACTTGGCCGACTATGTAATTCAGAGAAATATTGTTACTTTTAGCACTCGGAAAATGTTTAAAAGCAGTTCGACATTTCGTCATTATCTGGAACAATATTAGGTCGTGTAATATGAAATGTCGTTTTCCGGCCACTTGGCCGACTATGTAATTCAGACAAATATTGTCACTTTTTTAAGCACTCGAAAAATGTTTAAAAGCAGTTCGACTTTTCGTCATTATCTGGAACAATATTAGGTCGTGTAATATGAAATGTCGTTTTCCGACCACTTGGCCGACTATGTAATTCAGAGAAATATTGTCACAATTTTAAGCACTCGAAAAATGTTTAAAAGCAGTTCGACATTTCGTCTTTATTTGGAGCAATATTAGGTCGTGTAATATGAAATGTCGTTTTCCGACCACTTGGCCGACTATATAATTCAGACAAATATTGTCACTTTTTTAAGCACTCGAAAAATGTTAGAAGCAGTTCTACATTTCGTCATTATCTGGAACAATATTACGTCGTGTAATATGAAAAGTCTTTTTCCGACCACTTGGCCGACTATGTTATTCAGACAAATATTGTCACTCTTTTAAGCACTCGAAAAATGTTTAAAAGCAGTTCGACATTTCGTCTTTATCTGGAACAATATTAGGTCGTGTAATATGAAATGTCGATTTCCGACCACTTGGCCGACTATGTAATTCAGAGAAATATTGTTACTTTTAGCACTCGGAAAATGTTTAAAAGCAGTTCGACTTTTCGTCATTATCTGGAACAATATTAGGTCGTGTAATATGAAATGTCGTTTTCCGACCACTTGGCCGACTATGTAATTCAGACAAATAATGTCACTTTTTTAAGCACTCGAAAAATGTTTAAAATCAGATCGACATTTCGTCATTATCTGGCACAATATTAGGTCGTGTAATATGAAATGTCGTTTTCCGACCACTTGGCCGACTATGTAATTTAGACAAATATTGTCACTTTTTTAAGCACTCGAAAAATGTTTAAAAGCAGTTCGACATTTCGTCATTATCTGGAACAATATTAGGTCGTGTAATATGAAATGCCGTTTTCCGACCACTTGGCCGACTATGTAATTCAGAGAAATATTGTCACTTTTTTTAGCACTTGAAAAATGTTTAAAAGCAGTTCGACATTTCGTCTTTATCTGGAACAATATTAGGTTGTGTAATATGAAATGTCGTTTTCCGACCACTTGGCCGACTATGTAATTCAGACAAATATTGTCACTTTTTTAAGCACTCGAAAAATGTTTAAAAGCAGTTCGACATTTCGTCATTATCTGGAACAATATTAAGTCGTGTAATATGAAATGTCGTTCTCCGACCACTTGGCCGACTATGTAATTCAGGCAAATAATGTCGAGAAATATTGTCACTTTTTTAAGCACTCGAAAAATGTTTAAAAGCAGTTTGACATTTCGTCATTATCTGCAACAATATTAGGTCGTGTAATATGAAATGTCGTTTTCCGACCACTTGGCCGACTATGTAATTCAGAGAAATATTGTTACTTTTAGCACTCGGAAAATGTTTAAAAGCAGTTCGACATTTCGTCATTATCTGGAACAATATTAGGTCGTGTAATATGAAATGTCGTTTTCCGGCCACTTGGCCGACTATGTAATTCAGACAAATATTGTCACTTTTTTAAGCACTCGAAAAATGTTTAAAAGCAGTTCGACTTTTCGTCATTATCTGGAACAATATTAGGTCGTGTAATATGAAATGTCGTTTTCCGACCACTTGGCCGACTATGTAATTCAGAGAAATATTGTCACAATTTTAAGCACTCGAAAAATGTTTAAAAGCAGTTCGACATTTCGTCTTTATTTGGAGCAATATTAGGTCGTGTAATATTAAATGTCGTTTTCCGACCACTTGGCCGACTATATAATTCAGACAAATATTGTCACTTTTTTAAGCACTCGAAAAATGTTAGAAGCAGTTCTACATTTCGTCATTATCTGGAACAATATTACGTCGTGTAATATGAAAAGTCTTTTTCCGACCACTTGGCCGACTATGTAATTCAGACAAATATTGTCACTTTTTTAAGCGCTCGAAAAATGTTTAAAAGCAGTTCGACTTTTCGTCTTTATCTGGAACAATATTAGGTCGTGTAATATGAAATGTCGATTTCCGACCACTTGGCCGACTATGTAATTCAGAGAAATATTGTTACTTTTAGCATTCGGAAAATGTTTAAAAGCAGTTCGACTTTTCGTCATTATCTGGAACAATATTAGGTTGTGTAATATGAAATGTCGTTTTCCGACCACTTGGCCGACTATGTAATTCAGAGAAATAATGTCACTTTTTTAAGCACTCGAAAAATGTTTAAAATCAGATCGACATTTCGTCATTATCTGGCACAATATTAGGTCGTGTAATATGAAATGTCGTTTTCCGACCACTTGGCCGACTATGTAATTTAGACAAATATTGTCACTTTTTTAAGCACTCGAAAAATGTTTAAAAGCAGTTCGACATTTCGTCATTATCTGGAACAATATTAGGTCGTGTAATATGAAATGTCGTTTTCCGACCACTTGGCCGACTATATAATTCAGACAAATATTGTCACTTTTTTAAGCACTCGAAAAATGTTAGAAGCAGTTCTACATTTCGTCATTATCTGGAACAATATTACGTCGTGTAATATGAAAAGTCTTTTTCCGACCACTTGGCCGACTATGTTATTCAGACAAATATTGTCACTCTTTTAAGCACTCGAAAAATGTTTAAAAGCAGTTCGACATTTCGTCTTTATCTGGAACAATATTAGGTCGTGTAATATGAAATGTCGATTTCCGACCACTTGGCCGACTATGTAATTCAGAGAAATATTGTTACTTTTAGCACTCGGAAAATGTTTAAAAGCAGTTCGACTTTTCGTCATTATCTGGAACAATATTAGGTCGTGTAATATGAAATGTCGTTTTCCGACCACTTGGCCGACTATGTAATTCAGACAAATAATGTCACTTTTTTAAGCACTCGAAAAATGTTTAAAATCAGATCGACATTTCGTCATTATCTGGCACAATATTAGGTCGTGTAATATGAAATGTCGTTTTCCGACCACTTGGCCGACTATGTAATTTAGACAAATATTGTCACTTTTTTAAGCACTCGAAAAATGTTTAAAAGCAGTTCGACATTTCGTCATTATCTGGAACAATATTAGGTCGTGTAATATGAAATGCCGTTTTCCGACCACTTGGCCGACTATGTAATTCAGAGAAATATTGTCACTTTTTTTAGCACTTGAAAAATGTTTAAAAGCAGTTCGACATTTCGTCTTTATCTGGAACAATATTAGGTTGTGTAATATGAAATGTCGTTTTCCGACCACTTGGCCGACTATGTAATTCAGACAAATATTGTCACTTTTTTAAGCACTCGAAAAATGTTTAAAAGCAGTTCGACATTTCGTCATTATCTGGAACAATATTAAGTCGTGTAATATGAAATGTCGTTCTCCGACCACTTGGCCGACTATGTAATTCAGGCAAATAATGTCGAGAAATATTGTCACTTTTTTAAGCACTCGAAAAATGTTTAAAAGCAGTTTGACATTTCGTCATTATCTGCAACAATATTAGGTCGTGTAATATGAAATGTCGTTTTCCGACCACTTGGCCGACTATGTAATTCAGAGAAATATTGTTACTTTTAGCACTCGGAAAATGTTTAAAAGCAGTTCGACATTTCGTCATTATCTGGAACAATATTAGGTCGTGTAATATGAAATGTCGTTTTCCGGCCACTTGGCCGACTATGTAATTCAGACAAATATTGTCACTTTTTTAAGCACTCGAAAAATGTTTAAAAGCAGTTCGACTTTTCGTCATTATCTGGAACAATATTAGGTCGTGTAATATGAAATGTCGTTTTCCGACCACTTGGCCGACTATGTAATTCAGAGAAATATTGTCACAATTTTAAGCACTCGAAAAATGTTTAAAAGCAGTTCGACATTTCGTCTTTATTTGGAGCAATATTAGGTCGTGTAATATTAAATGTCGTTTTCCGACCACTTGGCCGACTATATAATTCAGACAAATATTGTCACTTTTTTAAGCACTCGAAAAATGTTAGAAGCAGTTCTACATTTCGTCATTATCTGGAACAATATTACGTCGTGTAATATGAAAAGTCTTTTTCCGACCACTTGGCCGACTATGTAATTCAGACAAATATTGTCACTTTTTTAAGCGCTCGAAAAATGTTTAAAAGCAGTTCGACTTTTCGTCTTTATCTGGAACAATATTAGGTCGTGTAATATGAAATGTCGATTTCCGACCACTTGGCCGACTATGTAATTCAGAGAAATATTGTTACTTTTAGCATTCGGAAAATGTTTAAAAGCCGTTCGACTTTTCGTCATTATCTGGAACAATATTAGGTTGTGTAATATGAAATGTCGTTTTCCGACCACTTGGCCGACTATGTAATTCAGAGAAATAATGTCACTTTTTTAAGCACTCGAAAAATGTTTAAAATCAGATCGACATTTCGTCATTATCTGGCACAATATTAGGTCGTGTAATATGAAATGTCGTTTTCCGACCACTTGGCCGACTATGTAATTTAGACAAATATTGTCACTTTTTTAAGCACTCGAAAAATGTTTAAAAGCAGTTCGACATTTCGTCATTATCTGGAACAATATTAGGTCGTGTAATATGAAATGTCGTTTTCCGACCACTTGGCCGACTATGTAATTCAGAGAAATATTGTCACTTTTTTAAGCACTCGAAAAATGTTTAAAAGCAGTTCGACATTTCGTCTTTATCTGGAACAATATTAGGTTGTGTAATATGAAATGTCGTTTTCCGACCACTTGGCCGACTATGTAATTCAGACAAATATTGTCACTTTTTTAAGCACTCGAAAAATGTTTAAAAGCAGTTCGACATTTCGTCATTATCTGGAACAATATTAAGTCGTGTAATATGAAATGTCGTTCCCCGACCACTTGGCCGACTATGTAATTCAGACAAATAATGTCGAGAAATATTGTCACTTTTTTAAGCACTCGAAAAATGTTTAAAAGCACTTCGACATTTCGTCATTATCTGCAACAATATTAGGTCGTGTAATATGAAATGTCATTTTCCGACCACTTGGCCGACTATGTAATTCAGAGAAATATTGTTACTTTTAGCACTCGGAAAATGTTTAAAAGCAGTTCGACATTTCGTCATTATCTGGAACAATATTAGGTCGTGTAATATGAAATGTCGTTTTCCGACCACTTGGCCGACTATGTAATTCAGACAAATATTGTCACTTTTTTAAGCACTCGAAAAATGTTTAAAAGCAGTTCGACATTTCGTCATTATCTGGAACAATATTAGGTCGTGTAATATGAAATGTCGTTTTCCGGCCACTTGGCTGACTATGTAATTCAGACAAATATTGTCACTTTTTTAAGCACTCGAAAAATGTTTAAAAGCAGTTCGACTTTTCGTCATTATCTGGAACAATATTAGGTCGTGTAATATGAAATGTCGTTTTCCGACCACTTGGCCGACTATGTTATTCAGAGAAATATTGTCACTCTTTTAAGCACTCGAAAAATGTTTAAAAGCAGTTCGACATTTCGTCTTTATCTGGAACAATATTAGGTCGTGTAATATGAAGTGTCGATTTCCGACCACTTGGCCGACTATGTAATTCAGAGAAATATTGTTACTTTTAGCACTCGAAAATGTTTAAAAGCAGTTCGACTTTTCGTCATTATCTGGAACAATATTAGGTCGTGTAATATGAAATGTCGTTTTCCGACCACTGGCCGACTATGTAATTCAGACTAATAATGTCACTTTTTTAAGCACTCGAAAAATGTTTAAAATCAGATCGACATTTCGTCATTATCTGGCACAATATTAGGTCGTGTAATATGAAATGTCGTTCCCCGACCACTTGGCCGACTATGTAATTCAGACAAATAATGTCGAGAAATATTGTCACTTTTTTAAGCACTCGAAAAATGTTTAAAAGCACTTCGACATTTCGTCATTATCTGCAACAATATTAGGTCGTGTAATATGAAATGTCGTTTTCCGACCACTTGGCCGACTATGTAATTCAGAGAAATATTGTCACAATTTTAAGCACTCGAAAAATGTTTAAAAGCAGTTCGACATTTCGTCTTTATTTGGAGCAATATTAGGTCGTGTAATATGAAATGTCGTTTTCCGACCACTTGGCCGACTATATAATTCAGACAAATATTGTCACTTTTTTAAGCACTCGAAAAATGTTAGAAGCAGTTCTACATTTCGTCATTATCTGGAACAATATTACGTCGTGTAATATGAAAAGTCTTTTTCCGACCACTTGGCCGACTATGTAATTCAGACAAATATTGTCACTTTCTTAAGCGCTCGAAAAGTGTTTAAAAGCAGTTCGACTTTTCGTCATTATCTGGAACAATATTAGGTCGTGTAATATGAAATGTCGTTTTCCGACCACTTGGCCGACTATGTTATTCAGAGAAATATTGTCACTCTTTTAAGCACTCGAAAAATGTTTAAAAGCAGTTCGACATTTCGTCTTTATCTGGAACAATATTAGGTCGTGTAATATGAAGTGTCGATTTCCGACCACTTGGCCGACTATGTAATTCAGAGAAATATTGTTACTTTTAGCACTCGAAAATGTTTAAAAGCAGTTCGACTTTTCGTCATTATCTGGAACAATATTAGGTCGTGTAATATGAAATGTCGTTTTCCGACCACTGGCCGACTATGTAATTCAGACTAATAATGTCACTTTTTTAAGCACTCGAAAAATGTTTAAAATCAGATCGACATTTCGTCATTATCTGGCACAATATTAGGTCGTGTAATATGAAATGTCGTTTTCCGACCACTTGGCCGACTATGTAATTTAGACAAATATTGTCACTTTTTTAAGCACTCGAAAAATGTTTAAAAGCAGTTCGACATTTCGTCATTATCTGGAACAATATTAGGTCGTGTAATATGAAATGTCGTTTTCCGACCACTTGGCCGACTATGTAATTCAGAGAAATATTGTCACTTTTTTAAGCACTCGAAAAATGTTTAAAAGCAGTTCGACATTTCGTCTTTATCTGGAACAATATTAGGTTGTGTAATATATAATGTCGTTTTCCGACCACTTGGCCGACTATGTAATTCAGACAAATATTGTCACTTTTTTAAGCACTCGAAAAATGTTTAAAAGCAGTTCGACATTTCGTCATTATCTGGAACAATATTAAGTCGTGTAATATGAAATGTCGTTCTCCGACCACTTAGCCGACTATGTAATTCAGACAAATAATGTCGAGAAATATTGTCACTTTTTTAAGCACTCGAAAAATGTTTAAAAGCAGTTCGACATTTCGTCATTATCTGCAACAATATTAGGTCGTGTAATATGAAATGTCGTTTTCCGACCACTTGGCCGACTATGTAATTCAGAGAAATATTGTTACTTTTAGCACTCGGAAAATGTTTAAAAGCAGTTCGACATTTCGTCATTATCTGGAACAATATTAGGTCGTGTAATATGAAATGTCGTTTTCCGGCCACTTGGCCGACTATGTAATTCAGACAAATATTGTCACTTTTTTAAGCACTCGAAAAATGTTTAAAAGCAGTTCGACTTTTCGTCATTATCTGGAACAATATTAGGTCGTGTAATATGAAATGTCGTTTTCCGGCCACTTGGCCGACTATGTAATTCAGACAAATATTGTCACTTTTTTAAGCACTCGAAAAATGTTTAAAAGCAGTTCGACTTTTCGTCATTATCTGGAACAATATTAGGTCGTGTAATATGAAATGTCGTTTTCCGACCACTTGGCCGACTATGTAATTCAGAGAAATATTGTCACAATTTTAAGCACTCGAAAAATGTTTAAAAGCAGTTCGACATTTAGTCTTTATTTGGAGCACTATTAGGTCGTGTAATATGAAATTTCGTTTTCCGACCACTTGGCCGACTATATAATTCAGACAAATATTGTCACTTTTTTAAGCACTCGAAAAATGTTAGAAGCAGTTCTACATTTCGTCATTATCTGGAACAATATTACGTCGTGTAATATGAAAAGTCTTTTTCCGACCACTTGGCCGACTATGTTATTCAGACAAATATTGTCACTCTTTTAAGCACTCGAAAAATGTTTAAAAGCAGTTCGACATTTCGTCTGTATCTGGAACAATATTAGGTCGTGTAATATGAAATGTCGATTTCCGACCACTTGGCCGACTATGTAATTCAGAGAAATATTGTTACTTTTAGCACTCGGAAAATGTTTAAAAGCAGTTCGACTTTTCGTCATTATCTGGAACAATATTAGGTCGTGTAATATGAAATGTCGTTTTCCGACCACTTGACCGACTATGTAATTCAGACAAATAATGTCACTTTTTTAAGCACTCGAAAAATGTTTAAAATCAGATCGACATTTCGTCATTATCTGGCACAATATTAGGTCGTGTAATATGAAATGTCGTTTTCCGACCACTTGGCCGACTATGTAATTTAGACAAATATTGTCACTTTTTTAAGCACTCGAAAAATGTTTAAAAGCAGTTCGACATTTCGTCATTATCTGGAACAATATTAGGTCGTGTAATATGAAATGCCGTTTTCCGACCACTTGGCCGACTATGTAATTCAGAGAAATATTGTCACTTTTTTTAGCACTCGAAAAATGTTTAAAAGCAGTTCGACATTTCGTCATTATCTGGAACAATATTAAGTCGTGTAATATGAAATGTCGTTCTCCGACCACTTGGCCGACTATGTAATTCAGGCAAATAATGTCGAGAAATATTGTCACTTTTTTAAGCACTCGAAAAATGTTTAAAAGCAGTTTGACATTTCGTCAATATCTGCAACAATATTAGGTCGTGTAATATGAAATGTCGTTTTCCGACCACTTGGCCGACTATGTAAATCAGAGAAATATTGTTACTTTTAGCACTCGGAAAATGTTTAAAAGCAGTTCGACATTTCGTCATTATCTGGAACAATATTAGGTCGTGTAATATGAAATGTCGTTTTCCGGCCACTTGGCCGACTATGTAATTCAGACAAATATTGTCACTTTTTTAAGCACTCGAAAAATGTTTAAAAGCAGTTCGACTTTTCGTCATTATCTGGAACAATATTAGGTCGTGTAATATGAAATGTCGTTTTCCGACCACTTGGCCGACTATGTAATTCAGAGAAATATTGTTACTTTTAGCATTCGGAAAATGTTTAAAAGCAGTTCGACTTTTCGTCATTATCTGGAACAATATTAGGTTGTGTAATATGAAATGTCGTTTTCCGACCACTTGGCCGACTATGTAATTCAGAGAAATAATGTCACTTTTTTAAGCACTCGAAAAATGTTTAAAATCAGATCGACATTTCGTCATTATCTGGCACAATATTAGGTCGTGTAATATGAAATGTCGTTTTCCGACCACTTGGCCGACTATGTAATTTAGACAAATATTGTCACTTTTTTAAGCACTCGAAAAATGTTTAAAAGCAGTTCGACATTTCGTCATTATCTGGAACAATATTAGGTCGTGTAATATGAAATGTCGTTTTCCGACCACTTGGCCGACTATGTAATTCAGAGAAATATTGTCACTTTTTTAAGCACTCGAAAAATGTTTAAAAGCAGTTCGACTTTTCGTCTTTATCTGGAACAATATTAGGTTGTGTAATATGAAATGTCGTTTTCCGACCACTTGGCCGACTATGTAATTCAGACAAATATTGTCACTTTTTTAAGCACTCGAAAAATGTTTAAAAGCAGTTCGACATTTCGTCATTATCTGGAACAATATTAAGTCGTGTAATATGAAATGTCGTCCTCCGACCACTTGGCCGACTATGTAATTCAGACAAATAATGTCGAGAAATATTGTCACAATTTTAAGCACTCGAAAAATGTTTAAAAGCAGTTCGACATTTCGTCTTTATTTGGAGCAATATTAGGTCGTGTAATATGAAATGTCGTTTTCCGATCACTTGGCCGACTATATAATTCAGACAAATATTGTCACTTTTTTAAGCACTCGAAAAATGTTAGAAGCAGTTCTACATTTCGTCATTATCTGGAACAATATTACGTCGTGTAATATGAAAAGTCTTTTTCCGACCACTTGGCCGACTATGTAATTCAGACAAATATTGTCACTTTTTTAAGCGCTCGAAAAATGTTTAAAAGCAGTTCGACTTTTCGTCATTATCTGGAACAATATTAGGTCGTGTAATATGAAATGTCGTTTTCCGACCACTTGGCCGACTATGTTATTCAGAGAAATATTGTCACTCTTTTAAGCACTCGAAAAATGTTTAAAAGCAGTTCGACATTTCGTCTTTATCTGGAACAATATTAGGTCGTGTAATATGAAATGTCGATTTAAAACCACTTGGACGACTATGTAATTCAGAGAAATATTGTTACTTTTAGCACTCGGAAAATGTTTAAAAGCAGTTCGACTTTTCGTCATTATCTGGAACAATATTAGGTCGTGTAATATGAAATGTCGTTTTCCGACCACTTGGCCGACTATGTAATTCAGACAAATAATGTCACTTTTTTAAGCACTCGAAAAATGTTTAAAATCAGATCGACATTTCGTCATTATCTGGCACAATATTAGGTCGTGTAATATGAAATGTCGTTTTCCGACCACTTGGCCGACTATGTAATTCAGACAAATATTGTCACTTTTTTAAGCACTCGAAAAATGTTTAAAAGCAGTTCGACATTTCGTCATTATCTGGAACAATATTAAGTCGTGTAATATGAAATGTCGTTCTCCGACCACTTGGCCGACTATGTAATTCAGACAAATAATGTCGAGAAATATTGTCACTTTTTTAAGCACTCGAAAAATGTTTAAAAGCAGTTCGACATTTCGTCATTATCTGCAACAATATTAGGTCGTGTAATATGAAATGTCGTTTTCCGACCACTTGGCCGACTATGTAATTCAGAGAAATATTGTTACTTTTAGCACTCGGAAAATGTTTAAAAGCAGTTCGACATTTTGTCATTATCTGGAACAATATTAGGTCGTGTAATATGAAATGTCGTTTTCCGGCCACTTGGCCGACTATGTAATTCAGACAAATATTGTCACTTTTTTAAGCACTCGAAAAATGTTTAAAAGCAGTTCGACATTTCGTCTTTATATGGAACAATATTAGGTTGTGTAATATATAATGTCGTTTTCCGACCACTTGGCCGACTATGTAATTCAGACAAATATTGTCACTTTTTTAAGCACTCGAAAAATGTTTAAAAGCAGTTCGACATTTCGTCATTATCTGGAACAATATTAAGTCGTGTAATATGAAATGTCGTTCTCCGACCACTTGGCCGACTATGTAATTCAGACAAATAATGTCGAGAAATATTGTCACTTTTTTAAGCACTCGAAAAATGTTTAAAAGCAGTTCGACATTTCGTCATTATCTGCAACAATATTAGGTCGTGTAATATGAAATGTCGTTTTCCGACCACTTGGCCGACTATGTAATTCAGAGAAATATTGTTACTTTTAGCACTCGGAAAATGTTTAAAAGCAGTTCGACATTTCGTCATTATCTGGAACAATATTAGGTCGTGTAATATGAAATGTCGTTTTCCGGCCACTTGGCCGACTATGTAATTCAGACAAATATTGTCACTTTTTTAAGCACTCGAAAAATGTTTAAAAGCAGTTCGACTTTTCGTCATTATCTGGAACAATATTAGGTCGTGTAATATGAAATGTCGGTTTCGACCACTTGGCCGACTATGTAATTCAGAGAAATATTGTCACAATTTTAAGCACTCGAAAAATGTTTAAAAGCAGTTCGACATTTCGTCTTTATTTGGAGCAATATTAGGTCGTGTAATATGAAATGTCGTTTTCCGACCACTTGGCCGACTATATAATTCAGACAAACATTGTCACTTTTTTAAGCACTCGAAAAATGTTAGAAGCAGTTCTACATTTCGTCATTATCTGGAACAATATTACGTCGTGTAATATGAAAAGTCTTTTTCCGACCACTTGGCCGACTATGTAATTCAGACAAATATTGTCACTTTTTTAAGCGCTCGAAAAATGTTTAAAAGCAGTTCGACTTTTCGTCTTTATCTGGAACAATATTAGGTCGTGTAATATGAAATGTCGATTTCCGACCACTTGGCCGACTATGTAATTCAGAGAAATATTGTTACTTTTAGCATTCGGAAAATGTTTAAAAGCAGTTCGACTTTTCGTCATTATCTGGAACAATATTAGGTTGTGTAATATGAAATGTCGTTTTCCGACCACTTGGCCGACTATGTAATTTAGACAAATATTGTCACTTTTTTAAGCACTCGAAAAATGATTAAAAGCAGTTCGACATTTCGTCATTATCTGGAACAATATTAGGTCGTGTAATATGAAATGTCGTTTTCCGACCACTTGGCCGACTATGTAATTCAGAGAAATATTGTCACTTTTTTAAGCACTCGAAAAATGTTTAAAAGCAGTTCGACATTTCGTCATTATCTGCAACAATATTAGGTCGTGTAATATGAAATGTCGTTTTCCGACCACTTGGCCGACTATGTAATTCAGAGAAATATTGTTACTTTTAGCACTCGGAAAATGTTTAAAAGCAGTTCGACATTTTGTCATTATCTGGAACAATATTAGGTCGTGTAATATGAAATGTCGTTTTCCGACCACTTGGCCGACTATATAATTCAGACAAATATTGTCACTTTTTTAAGCACTCGAAAAATGTTAGAAGCAGTTCTACATTTCGTCATTATCTGGAACAATATTACGTCGTGCAATATGAAAAGTCTTTTTCCGACCACTTGGCCGACTATGTAATTCAGACAAATATTGTCACTTTTTTAAGCGCTCGAAAAATGTTTAAAAGCAGTTCGACTTTTCGTCTTTATCTGGAACAATATTAGGTCGTGTAATATGAAATGTCGTTTTCCGACCACTTGGCCGACTATGTAATTCAGAGAAATATTGTCACTTTTTTAAGCACTCGAAAAATGTTTAAAAGCAGTTCGACATTTCGTCTTTATCTGGAACAATATTAGGTCGTGTAATATGAAATGTCGTTTTCCGACCACTTGGCCGACTATGTAATTCAGAGAAATATTGTCACTTTTTTAAGCACTCGAAAAATGTTTAAAAGCAGTTCGACATTTCGTCATTATCTGCAACAATATTAGGTCGTGTAATATGAAATGTCGTTTTCCGACCACTTGGCCGACTATGTAATTCAGAGAAATATTGTTACTTTTAGCACTCGGAAAATGTTTAAAAGCAGTTCGACTTTTCGTCATTATCTGGAACAATATTAGGTCGTGTAATATGAAATGTCGTTTTCCGACCACTTGGCCGACTATGTAATTCAGACAAATAATGTCACTTTTTTAAGCACTCGAAAAATGTTTAAAATCAGATCGACATTTCGTCATTATCTGGCACAATATTAGGTCGTGTAATATGAAATGTCGTTTTCCGACCACTTGGCCGACTATGTAATTCAGAGAAATATTGTCACTTTTTTAAGCACTCGAAAAATGTTTAAAAGCAGTTCGACATTTCGTCTTTATCTGGAACAATATTAGGTTGTGTAATATGAAATGTCGTTTTCCGACCACTTGGCCGACTATGTAATTCAGACAAATATTGTCACTTTTTTAAGCACTCGAAAAATGTTTAAAAGCAGTTCGACATTTCGTCATTATCTGGAACAATATTAAGTCGTGTAATATGAAATGTCGTTCTCCGACCACTTGGCCGACTATCTAATTCAGACAAATAATGTCGAGAAATATTGTCACTTTTTTAAGCACTTGAAAAATGTTTAAAAGCAGTTCGACATTTCGTCATTATCTGCAACAATATTAGGTCGTGTAATATGAAATGTCGTTTTCCGACCACTTGGCCGACTATGTAATTTAGACAATTATTGTCACTTTTTTAAGCACTCGAAAAATGTTTAAAAGCAGTTCGACATTTCGTCATTATCTGGAACAATATTAGGTCGTGTAATATGAAATGTCGTGTTCCGACCACTTGGCCGACTATGTAATTCAGAGAAATATTGTCACTTTTTTAAGCACTCGAAAAATGTTTAAAAGCAGTTCGACTTTTCGTCATTATCTGGAACAATATTAGGTCGTGTAATATGAAATGTCGTTTTCCGGACACTTGGCCGACTATTTAATTCAGACAAATATTGTCACTTTTTTAAGCACTCTGAAAATGTTTAAAAGCAGTTCGACATTTCGTCATTATCTGGAACAATATTAGGTCGTGTAATTGAAATGTCGTTTTCCGACCACTTGGCCGACTATGTAATTCGGAGCAATATTGTCACTTTTTTAAGCACTCGAAAAATTTTTAAAAGCAGTTCGACATTTCGTCATTATCTGGAACAATATTAGGTAGTGTAATATGAAATGTCGTTTTCCGACCACTTGGCCGACTATGTAATTCAGAGAAATATTGTTACTTTTAGCACTCGGAAAATGTTTAAAAGCAGTTCGACTTTTCGTCATTATCTGGAACAATTTTAGGTCGTGTAATATGAAATGTCGTTTTCCGACCACTTGGCCGACTATGTAACTCAGACAAATATTGTCACTTTTTTAAGCACTCGAAAAATGTTTAAAAGCAGTTTGACATTTCGTCATTATCTGGAACAATATTAGGTCGTGTAATATGAAATGTCGTTTTCCGACCACTTGGCCGACTATGTAATTCAGACAAATATTGTCACATTTTTAAGCACTCGAAAAATGTTTAAAAGCAGTTCGACATTTGGTCTTTATCTGGAACAATATTAGGTCGTGTAATATGAAATGTCGTTTTCCGACCACTTGGCCGACTATGTAATTCAGACAAATATTGTCACTTTTTTAAGCGCTCGACAAATGTTTAAAAGCAGTTCGACATTTCGTCATTATCTGGAACAATATTAGGTCGTGTAATATGAAATTTCGTTTTCCGACCTCTTGGCCGACCATATAATTCAGAGAAATATTGTTACTTTTAGCACTCGGAAAATGTTTAAAAGCAGTTCGACATTTCGTCATTATCTGGAACAATATTAAGTCGTGTAATATGAAATGTCGTTTTCCGACCACTTGGCCGACTATGTAATTCAGAGAAATATTGTTACTTTTAGCACTCGGAAAATGCTTAAAAGCAGTTCGACATTTCGTCATTATCTGGAAAAATATTAGGTCGTGTAATATGAAATGTCGTTTTCCGACCACTTGGCCGACTATGTAATTCAGAGAAATATTGTCACTTTTTTAAGCACTCGAAAAATGTTTAAAAGCAGTTCGACATTTCGTCATTATCTGGAACAATATTAGGTCGTGTAATATGAAATGTCGTTTTCCGACCACTTGGCCGACTATCTAATTCAGAGAAATTTTGTTACTTTTAACACTCGGAAAATGTTTAAAAGCAGTTCGACTTTTCGTCTTTATTTCGAGCAATATTAGGTCGTGTAATATGAAATGTCGTTTTCCGACCACTTGGTCGACTATGTAATTGAGACAAATATTGTCACTTTTTTAAGCACTCGAAAAATGTTTAAAAGCAGTTCGACATTTCGTCATTATCTGGAACAATATTAGGTCGTGTAATATGAAATGTCGTTATCCGGCCACTTGGCCGACTATGTAATTCAGACAAATATTGTCACTTTTTTAAGCACTCGAAAAATGTTTAAAAGCAGTTCGACTTTTCGTTATTATCTGGAACAATATTAGGTCGTGTAATATGAAATGTCGTTTTCCGACCACTTGGCCGACTATGTAATTCAGAGAAATATTGTCACATTTTTAAGCACTCGAAAAATGTTTAAAAGCAATCCGACATTTCGTCTTTATTTGGAGCAATATTAGGTCGTGTAATATGAAATGTCGTTTTTCGACCACTTGGCCGACTATGTAATTCAGACAAATATTGTCACTTTTTTAAGCACTCGAAAAATGTTAGAAGCAGTTCTACATTTCGTCATTATCTGGAACAATATTACGTCGTGTAATATGAAAGGCTTTTTCCGACCACTTGGCCGACTATGTAATTCAGAGAAATATTGTCACTTTTTTAAGCGCTCGAAAAAATGTTTAAAAGCAGTTCGACTTTTCGTCATTATCTGGAACAATATTAAGTCGTGTAATATGAAATGTCGTTTTCCGACCACTTGGCCGACTACGTAATTCAGACAAATATTATCACTTTTTTAAGGGCTCGAAAAATGTTTAAAAGCAGTTCGACATTTCGTCATTAATTGGAACAATATTAGGTCGTGTAATATGAAATGTCGTTTTCCGACCACTTGGCCGACTATGTAATTCAGACGAATATTGTCACTTTTTTAAGCACTCGAAAAATGTTTAAAAGCAGTTCGACATTTCGTCATTATCTGGAACAATATTAGGTCGTGTAATATGAAATGGCGTTTTCCGACCACTTGGCCGACTATGTAATTCAGAGAAATATTGTTACTTTTAGCACTCGGAAAATGTTTAAAAGCAGTTTGACTTTTCGTCATTATCTGGAACAATATTAAGTCGTGTAATATGAAATGTCGTTTTCCGACCACTTGGCCGACTGTGTAATTCAGACAAATATTGTTACTTTTAGCACTCGGAAAATGTTTAAAAGCAGTTTGACTTTTCGTCATTATCTGGAACAATATTAGGTCGTGTAATATGAAATGTCGTTTTCCGACCACTTGGCCGACTATGTAATTCAGACAAATATTGTCACTTTTTTAAGCACTCGAAAAATGTTTAAAAGCAGTTCGACATTTCGTCATTATCTGGAACAATATTAGGTCGTGTAATATGAAATGTCGTTTTCCGAACACTTGGCCGACTATGTACTTCAGACAAATATTGTCACTTTTTTAAGCACTCGAAAAATGTTTAAAAGCAGTTTGACATTTCGTCATTATCAGGAACAATATTAGGTCGTCTAATATGAAATGTCGTTTTTCGACCACTTGGCCGACTATGTAATTCAGAGAAATATTGTCACTTTTTTAAGCACTCGAAAAAAGTTTAAAAGCAGTTCGACATTTCGTCAATATCTGGAACAATATTAGGTCGTGTAATATGAAATGTCGTTTTCCGACCACTTGGCCGACTATGTAATTCAGACAAATATTGTCACTTTTTTAAGAACTCGAAAAATGTTTAAAAGCAGTTCGACATTTCGTCATTATCTGGAAAAATATTAGGTCGTGTCATATGAAATGTCGTTTTCCGACCACTTGACCGACTATGTAATTCAGAGAAATATTTTCACTTTTTTAAGCACTCGTAAAATGTTTAAAAGCAGTTCGATATTTCGTCGTTATCTGGAACAATATTAGGTAGTGTAATATGAAATGTCGTTTTCCGACCACTTGGCCGACTATCTAATTCAGAGAAATATTGTTACTTTTAGCACTCGGAAAATGTTTAAAAGCAGTTCGACTTTCCGTCTTTATTTGGAGCAATATTAGGTCGTGTAATATGAAATGTCGTTTTCCGACCACTTGGCCGACTATGTAATTCAGACAAATATTGTCACTTTTTTAAGCACTCGAAAAAAGTTTAAAAGCAGTTCGACATTTCGTCAATATCTGGAACAATATTAGGTCGTGTAATATGAAATGTCGTTTTCCGACCACTTGGCCGACTATGTAATTCAGACAAATATTGTCACTTTTTTAAGCACTCGAAAAATGTTTAAAAGCAGTTCGACATTTCGTCATTATCTGGAACAATATTAGGTCGTGTAATATGAAATGTCGTTTCCGACCACTTGGCCGACTATGTAATTCAGACAAATATTGTCACTTTTTTAAGCGCTCGAAAAATGTAAAAAGCAGTTCGAAATTTCGTCATTATCTGGAACAATATTAGGTCGTGTAATATGAAATGTCGTTTTCCGACCACTTGGCCGACTAACTAATTCAGAGAAATTTTGTTACTTTTAGCACTCGGAAAATGTTTAAAAGCAGTTCGACATTTCGTCATTATCTGGAACAATATTAGGTCGTGTAATATGAAATGTCGTTTTCCGACCACTTGGCCGACTATGTAATTCAGACAAATATTGTCACTTTTTTAAGCACTCGAAAAATGTTAGAAGCAGTTCTACATTTCGTCATTATCTGGAACAATATTACGTCGTGTAATATGAAAAGTCTTTTTCCGACCACTTGGCCGACTATGTAATTCAGACAAATATTGTCACTTTTTTAAGCACTCGAAAAATGTTAGAAGCAGTTCTACATTTCGTCATTATCTGGAACAATATTACGTCGTGTAATATGAAAAGTCTTTTTCCGACCACTTGGCCGACTATGTAATTCAGACAAATATTGTCACTTTTTTAAGCGCTCGAAAAATGTTTAAAAGCAGTTCGACTTTTCGTCATTATCTGGAACAATATTAGGTCGTGTAATATGAAATGTCGTTTTCCGACCATTTGGCCGACTATGTAATTCAGACAAACATTGTCCCTTTTTTAAGCACTCGAAAAATGTTTAATAGCAGTTCGACATTTCGTCATTATCTGGAACAATATTAGGTCGTGTTATGAAATGTCGTTTCCGACCACTTGGCCGACTATGTAATTCAGACAAATATTGTCACTTTTTTAAGCAATCGAAAAATGTTTAAAAGCAGTTCGACATTTCGTCACTATCTGGCACAAAATTAGGTCGTGTAATATGAAATGCCGTTTTCCGACCACTTGGCCGACTATGTAATTCAGACAAATAATGTCACTTTTTTAAGCACTCGAAAAATGTTTAAAAGCAGGTCGACATTTCGTCACTATCTGGAACAATATTAGGTCGTGTAATATGAAATGTCGTTTTCCGCCCACTTGGCCGACTATGCAATTCAGAGAAATATTGTTACTTTTAGCACTCGGAAAATGTTTAAAAGCAGTTCGACATTTCGTCATTATCTGGAACAATATTAGGTCGTGTAATATGAAATGTCGTTTTCCGACCACTCGGCCGAATATGTAATTCAGACAAATAATGTCACTTTTTTAAGCATTCGAAAAATGTTTAAAAGCAGTTCGACATTTCGTCACTATCTGGCACCATATTAGGTCGTGTAATATGAAATGTCGTTTTCCGACCACTTGGCCGACTATGTAATTCAGACAAATATTGTCATTTTTTTAAGCACTCGCAAAATGTTTAAAAGCAGTCCGAAATTTCGTCAATATCTGGAACAATATTAGGTCGTGTAATATGAAATGCCGTTTTCCGACCACTTTGCCAACTATGTAATTCAGACAAATATTGCCAGTTTTGTAAGCACTCGAAAAATGTTTAAAAGCAGTTCGACATTTCGTCATTATCTGGAACAATATTACGTCGTGTAATATGAAAAGTCTTTTTCCGACCACTTGGTCGACTATGTAATTCAGACAAATATTGTCACTTTTTTAAGGCTCGAAAATCTAAAAAGCAATTCGACATTTCGTCATTATCTGGAACATTATTAGGTCGTGTAATATGAAATGTCGTTTTCCGACCATTTGGCCGACTATGTATTTCAGAGAAATATTGTTACTTTTAGCACTCGGAAAATGTTTAAAAGCAGTTCGACATTTCGTCATTATCTGGAACAATATTAGGTCGTGTAATATGAAATGTCGTTTCCGACCACTTGGCCGACTATGTAATTCAGACAACTATTGTTACTTTTAGCACTCGAAAAATGTTTAAAAGCAGTTCGACATTTCGTCTTTATTTGGAGCAATATTAGGTCGTGTAATATGAAATGTCGTTTTCCGACCACTTGGCCGACTATGTAATTCAGACAAATATTGTCACTTTTTTAAGCACTCGAAAAATGTTAGAAGCAGTTCTACATTTCGTCATTATCTGGAACATTATTACGTCGTGTAATATGAAATGTCGTTTCCGACCACTTGGCCGACTATGTAATTCAGACAAATATTGTCACTTTTTTAAGCACTCAAAAAATGTTTAAAAGCAGTTCGACATTTCGTCATTATCTGGAACAATATTAGGTCGTGTAATATGAAATGTCGTTTTCCGACCAATTGGCCGACTATGTAATTCAGACAAATATTGTCACTTTTTTAAGCGCTCGAAAAATGTAAAAAGCAGTTCGAAATTTCGTCATTATCTGGAACAATATTACGTCGTGTAATATGAAAAGTCTTTTTCCGACCACTTGGCCGACTATGTAATTCAGACAAATATTGTCACTTTTTTAAGCACTCGAAAAATGTTAGAAGCAGTTCTACATTTCGTCATTATCTGGAACAATATTACGTCGTGTAATATGAAAAGTCTTTTTCCGACCACTTGGCCGACTATGTAATTCAGACAAATATTGTCACTTTTTTAAGCGCTCGAAAAATGTTTAAAAGCAGTTCGACTTTTCGTCATTATCTGGAACAATATTAGGTCGTGTAATATGAAATGTCGTTTTCCGACCATTTGGCCGACTATGTAATTCAGACAAACATTGTCACTTTTTTAAGCACTCGAAAAATGTTTAATAGCAGTTCGACATTTCGTCATTATCTGGAACAATATTAGGTCGTGTAATATGAAATGTCGTTTTCCGACCACTTGGCCGACTATGTAATTCAGACAAATATTGTCACTTTTTTAAGCACTCGAAAAATGTTTAAAAGCAGTTCGACATTTCGTCATTAACTGGAACACTATTAGGTCGTGTAATATGAAATGTCGTTTTCGACCACTTGGCCGACTATGTAATTCAGAGACATATTGTTACTTTTAGCACTCGGAAAATGTTTAAAAGCAGTTCGACATTTCGTCATTATCTGGAACAATATTAGGTCGTGTAATATGAAATGTCGTTTTCCGACCACTTGGCCGACTATGTAATTCAGACAAATAATGTCACTTTTTTAAGCACTCGAAAAATATTTAAAAGCAGTTCGACATTTCGTCATTATCTGGAAAAATATTAGGTCGTGTAATATGAAATGTCGTTTTCCGACCACTTGGCCGACTATGTAATTCAGAGAAATATTGTCACTTTTTTAAGCACTCGAAAAATGTTTAAAAGCAGTTCGACATTTCGTCTTTATCTGGAACAATATTAGGTCGTGTAATATGAAATGTCGTTTTCCGACCACTTGGCCGACTATGTAATTCAGACAAATATTGTCACTTTTTTAAGCACTCGAAAAATGTTTAAAAGCAGTTCGACTTTTCGTCATTATCTGGAACAATATTAGGTCGTGTAATATGAAATGTCGTTTTCCGGACACTTGGCCGACTATTTAATTCAGACAAATATTGTCACTTTTTTAAGCACTCTGAAAATGTTTAAAAGCAGTTCGACATTTCGTCATTATCTGGAACAATATTAGGTCGTGTAATTGAAATGTCGTTTTCCGACCACTTGGCCGACTATGTAATTCAGAGCAATATTGTCACTTTTTTAAGCACTCGAAAAATTTTTAAAAGCAGTTCGACATTTCGTCATTATCTGGAACAATATTAGGTAGTGTAATATGAAATGTCGTTTTCCGACCACTTGGCCGACTATGTAATTCAGAGAAATATTGTTACTTTTAGCACTCGGAAAATGTTTAAAAGCAGTTCGACTTTTCGTCATTATCTGGAACAATTTTAGGTCGTGTAATATGAAATGTCGTTTTCCGACCACTTGGCCGACTATGTAACTCAGACAAATATTGTCACTTTTTTAAGCACTCGAAAAATGTTTAAAAGCAGTTTGACATTTTGTCATTATCTGGAACAATATTAGGTCGTGTAATATGAAATGTCGTTTTCCGACCACTTGGCCGACTATGTAATTCAGACAAATATTGTCACATTTTTAAGCACTCGAAAAATGTTTAAAAGCAGTTCGACATTTCGTCTTTATCTGGAACAATATTAGGTCGTGTAATATGAAATATCGTTTTCCGACCACTTGGCCGACTATGTAATTCAGACAAATATTGTCACATTTTTAAGCACTCGAAAAATGTTTAAAAGCAGTTCGACATTTCGTCTTTATCTGGAACAATATTAGGTCGTGTAATATGAAATTTCGTTTTCCGACCTCTTGGCCGACCATATAATTCAGAGAAATATTGTTACTTTTAGCACTCGGAAAATGCTTAAAAGCAGTTCGACATTTCGTCATTATCTGGAAAAATATTAGGTCGTGTAATATGAAATGTCGTTTTCCGACCACTTGGCCGACTATGTAATTCAGAGAAATATTGTCACTTTTTTAAGCACTCGAAAAATGTTTAAAAGCAGTTCGACATTTCGTCATTATCTGGAATAATATTAGGTCGTGTAATATGAAATGTCGTTTTCCGACCACTTGGCCGACTATGCTATTCAGAGAAATATTGTCACTTTTTTAAGCACTCGTAAAATGTTTAAAAGCAATATTAGGTAGTGTAATATGAAATGTCGTTTTCCGACCACTTGGCCGACTATCTAATTCAGAGAAATATTGTTACTTTTAGCACTCGGAAAATGTTTAAAAGCAGTTCGACTTTCCGTCTTTATTTGGAGCAATATTAGGTCGAGTAATATGAAATGTCGTTTTCCGACCACTTGGCCGACTATGTAATTCAGACAAATATTGTCACTTTTTTAAGCACTCGAAAAATGTTAGAAGCAGTTCTACATTTCGTCATTATCTGGAACAATATTAGGTCGTGTAATATGAAATGTCGTTTTCCGACCACTTGGCCGACTATGTAATTCAGACAAATATTGTCACTTTTTTAAGAACTCGAAAAATGTTTAAAAGCAGTTCGACATTTCGTCATTATCTGGAACAATATTAGGTCGTGTAATATGAAATGTCGTTTTCCGACCACTTGGCCGACTATGTAATTCAGAGAAATATTGTCACTTTTTTAAGCACTCGTAAAATGTTTAAAAGCAATATTAGGTCGTGTAATATGAAATGTCGTGTTCCGACCACTTGACCGACTATGTAATTCAGAGAAATATTGTCACTTTTTTAAGCACTCGAAAAATATTTTAAAGCAGTTCGACATTTCGTCAATATCTGGAACAATATTAGGTCGTGTAATATGAAATGTCGTTTTCCGACCACTTGGCCGACTATCTAATTCAGAGAAATTTTGTTACTTTTAACACTCGGAAAATGTTTAAAAGCAGTTCGACTTTTCGTCTTTATTTCGAGCAATATTAGGTCGTGTAATATGAAATGTCGTTTTCCGACCACTTGGTCGACTATGTAATTGAGACAAATATTGTCACTTTTTTAAGCACTCGAAAAATGTTTAAAAGCAGTTCGACATTTCGTCATTATCAGGAACAATATTAGGTCGTCTAATATGAAATGTCGTTTTTCGACCACTTGGCCGACTATGTAATTCAGAGAAATATTGTCACTTTTTTAAGCACTCGAAAAAAGTTTAAAAGCAGTTCGACATTTCGTCAATATCTGGAACAATATTAGGTCGTGTAATATGAAATGTCGTTTTCCGACCACTTGGCCGACTATGTAATTCAGACAAATATTGTCACTTTTTTAAGAACTCGAAAAATGTTTAAAAGCAGTTCGACATTTCGTCATTATCTGGAACAATATTAGGTCGTGTAATATGAAATGTCGTTTTCCGACCACTTGGCCGACTATGTAATTCAGAGAAATATTGTCACTTTTTTAAGCACTCGTAAAATGTTTAAAAGCAATATTAGGTAGTGTAATATGAAATGTCGTTTTCCGACCACTTGGCCGACTATCTAATTCAGAGAAATATTGTTACTTTTAGCACTCGGAAAATGTTTAAAAGCAGTTCGACTTTCCGTCTTTATTTGGAGCAATATTAGGTCGTGTAATATGAAATGTCGTTTTCCGACCACTTGGCCGACTATGTAATTCAGACAAATATTGTCACTTTTTTAAGCACTCGAAAAATGTTAGAAGCAGTTCTACATTTCGTCATTATCTGGAACAATATTACGTCGTGTAATATGAAAAGTCTTTTTCCGACCACTTGGCCGACTATGTAATTCAGACAAATATTGTCACTTTTTTAAGCACTCGAAAAATGTTAGAAGCAGTTCTACATTTCGTCATTATCTGGAACAATATTACGTCGTGTAATATGAAAAGTCTTTTTCCGACCACTTGGCCGACTATGTAATTCAGACAAACATTGTCCCTTTTTTAAGCACTCGAAAAATGTTTAATAGCAGTTCGACATTTCGTCATTATCTGGAACAATAATAGGTCGTGTTATGAAATGTCGTTTCCGACCACTTGGCCGACTATGTAATTCAGACAAATATTGTCACTTTTTTAAGCACTCGAAAAATGTTTAAAAGCAGTTCGACATTTCGTCACTATCTGGCACAAAATTAGGTCGTGTAATATGAAATGCCGTTTTCCGACCACTTGGCCGACTATGTAATTCAGACAAATAATGTCACTTTTTTAAGCACTCGAAAAATGTTTAAAAGCAGGTCGACATTTCGTCACTATCTGGAACAATATTAGGTCGTGTAATATGAAATGTCGTTTTCCGCCCACTTGGCCGACTATGCAATTCAGAGAAATATTGTTACTTTTAGCACTCGGAAAATGTTTAAAAGCAGTTCGACATTTCGTCATTATCTGGAACAATATTAGGTCGTGTAATATGAAATGTCGTTTTCCGACCACTCGGCCGAATATGTAATTCAGACAAATAATGTCACTTTTTTAAGCATTCGAAAAATGTTTAAAAGCAGTTCGATATTTCGTCACTATCTGGCACCATATTAGGTCGTGTAATATGAAATGTCGTTTTCCGACCACTTGGCCGACTATGTAATTCAGACAAATATTGTCATTTTTTTAAGCACTCGCAAAATGTTTAAAAGCAGTCCGAAATTTCGTCAATATCTGGAACAATATTAGGTCGTGTAATATGAAATGTCGTTTTCCGACCACTTTGCCAACTATGTAATTCAGACAAATATTGTCAGTTTTTTAAGCACTCGAAAAATGTTTAAAAGCAGTTCGACATTTCGTCATTATCTGGAACAATATTACGTCGTGTAATATGAAAAGTCTTTTTCCGACCACTTGGTCGACTATGTAATTCAGACAAATATTGTCACTTTTTTAAGGCTCGAAAATCTAAAAAGCAATTCGACATTTCGTCATTATCTGCAACATTATTAGGTCGTGTAATATGAAATGTCGTTTTCCGACCATTTGGCCGACTATGTATTTCAGAGAAATATTGTTACTTTTAGCACTCGGAAAATGTAAAAAGCAGTTCGAAATTTCGTCATTATCTGGAACAATATTAGGTCGTGTAATATGAAATGTCGTTTTCCGACCACTTGGCCGACTATGTAATTCAGAGAAGTATTGTCACATTTTTAAGCACTCGAAAAATGTTTAAAAGCAGTTCGACATTTCGTCTTTATTTGGAGCAATATTAGGTCGTGTAATATGAAATGTCGTTTTCCGACCATTTGGCCGACTATGTAATTCAGACAAATATTGTCACTTTTTTAAGCACTCGAAAAATGTTAGAAGCAGTTCTACATTTCGTCATTATCTGGAACATTATTACGTCGTGTAATATGAAATGTCGTTTCCGACCACTTGGCCGACTATGTAATTCAGACAAATATTGTCACTTTTTTAAGCACTCAAAAAATGTTTAAAAGCAGTTCGACATTTCGTCACTCTCTGGCACAATATTAGGTCGTGTAATATGAAATGTCGTTTTCCGACCACTTGCCCGACTATGTAATTCAGAGAAGTATTGTCACATTTTTAAGCACTCGAAAAATGTTTAAAAGCAGTTCGACATTTCGTCATTATCTGGAACAATATTAGGTCGTGTAATATGAAATGTCGTTTTCCGACCACTTGGCCGACTATGTAATTCAGAGAAATATTGTTACTTTTAGCACTCGGAAAATGTTTAAAAGCAGTTCGACATTTCGTCACTATCTGGCACAATATTAGGTCGTGTAATATGAAATGTCGTTTTCCGACCAATTGGCCGACTATGTAATTCAGACAAATATTGTCACTTTTTTAAGCGCTCGAAAAATGTAAAAAGCAGTTCTACATTTCGTCATTATCTGGAACAATATTACGTCGTGTAATATGAAAAGTCTTTTTCCGACCACTTGGCCGACTATGTAATTCAGACAAATATTGTCACTTTTTTAAGCGCTCGAAAAATGTTTAAAAGCAGTTCGACTTTTCGTCATTATCTGGAACAATATTAGGTCGTGTAATATGAAATGTCGTTTTCCGACCATTTGGCCGACTATGTAATTCAGACAAACATTGTCACTTTTTTAAGCACTCGAAAAATGTTTAATAGCAGTTCGACATTTCGTCATTATCTGGAACAATATTAGGTCGTGTAATATGAAATGTCGTTTTCCGACCACTTGGCCGACTATGTAATTCAGACAAATATTGTCACTTTTTTAAGCACTCGAAAAATGTTTAAAAGCAGTTCGACATTTCGTCATTAACTGGAACACTATTAGGTCGTGTAATATGAAATGTCGTTTTCGACCACTTGGCCGACTATGTAATTCAGAGAAATATTGTTACTTTTAGCACTCGGAAAATGTTTAAAAGCAGTTCGACATTTCGTCATTATCTGGAACAATATTAGGTCGTGTAATATGAAATGTCGTTTTCCGACCACTTGGCCGACTATGTAATTCAGACAAATATTGTCACTTTTTTAAGCACTCGAAAAATGTTTAAAAGCAGTTCGACATTTCGTCATTATCTGGAAAAATATTAGGTCGTGTAATATGAAATGTCGTTTTCCGACCACTTGGCCGACTATGTAATTCAGAGAAATATTGTCACTTTTTTAAGCACTCGAAAAATGTTTAAAAGCAGTTCGACATTTCGTCTTTATCTGGAACAATATTAGGTCGTGTAATATGAAATGTCGTTTTCCGACCACTTGGCCGACTATGTAATTCAGACAAATATTGTCACTTTTTTAAGCACTCGAAAAATGTTTAAAAGCAGTTCGACTTTTCGTCATTATCTGGAACAATATTAGGTCGTGTAATATGAAATGTCGTTTTCCGGACACTTGGCCGACTATTTAATTCAGACAAATATTGTCACTTTTTTAAGCACTCTGAAAATGTTTAAAAGCAGTTCGACATTTCGTCATTATCTGGAACAATATTAGGTCGTGTAATTGAAATGTCGTTTTCCGACCACTTGGCCGACTATGTAATTCACAGCAATATTGTCACTTTTTTAAGCACTCGAAAAATTTTTAAAAGCAGTTCGACATTTCGTCATTATCTGGAACAATATTAGGTAGTGTAATATGAAATGTCGTTTTCCGACCACTTGGCCGACTATGTAATTCAGAGAAATATTGTTACTTTTAGCACTCGGAAAATGTTTAAAAGCAGTTCGACTTTTCGTCATTATCTGGAACAATTTTAGGTCGTGTAATATGAAATGTCGTTTTCCGACCACTTGGCCGACTATGTAACTCAGACAAATATTGTCACTTTTTTAAGCACTCGAAAAATGTTTAAAAGCAGTTTGACATTTTGTCATTATCTGGAACAATATTAGGTCGTGTAATATGAAATGTCGTTTTCCGACCACTTGGCCGACTATGTAATTCAGACAAATATTGTCACATTTTTAAGCACTCGAAAAATGTTTAAAAGCAGTTCGACATTTCGTCTTTATCTGGAACAATATTAAGGTCGTGTAATATGAAATGTCGTTTTCCGACCACTTGGCCGACTATGTAATTCAGACAAATATTGTCACATTTTTAAGCACTCGAAAAATGTTTAAAAGCAGTTCGACATTTCGTCTTTATCTGGAACAATATTAGGTCGTGTAATATGAAATTTCGTTTTCCGACCTCTTGGCCGACCATATAATTCAGAGAAATATTGTTACTTTTAGCACTCGGAAAATGTTTAAAAGCAGTTCGACATTTCGTCATTATCTGGAACAATATTAAGTCGTGTAATATGAAATGTCGTTTTCCGACCACTTGGCCGACTATGTAATTCAGAGAAATATTGTTACTTTTAGCACTCGGAAAATGCTTAAAAGCAGTTCGACATTTCGTCATTATCTGGAAAAATATTAGGTCGTGTAATATGAAATGTCGTTTTCCGACCACTTGGCCGACTATGTAATTCAGAGAAATATTGTCACTTTTTTAAGCACTCGAAAAATGTTTAAAAGCAGTTCGACATTTCGTCATTATCTGGAACAATATTAGGTCGTGTAATATGAAATGTCGTTTTCCGACCACTTGGCCGACTATGCTATTCAGAGAAATATTGTCACTTTTTTAAGCACTCGAAAAATGTTTAAAAGCAGTTCGACATTTCGTCTTTATCTGGAACAATATTAGGTCGTGTAATATGAAATGTCGATTTCCGACCACTTGGCCGACTATGTAATTCAGAGAAATATTGTCACTTTTTTAAGCACTCGAAAAATGTTTAAAAGCAGTTCGACATTTCGTCTTTATCTGGAACAATATTAGGTCGTGTAATATGAAATGTCGTTTTCCGACCACTTGGCCGACTATGTAATTCAGAGAAATATTGTTACTTTTAGCACTCGGAAAATGCTTAAAAGCAGTTCGACATTTCGTCATTATCTGGAACAATATTAGGTCGTGTAATATGAAATGTCGTGTTCCGACCACTTGGCCGACTATGTAATTCAGAGAAATATTGTCACTTTTTTAAGCACTCGAAAAATATTTTAAAGCAGTTCGACATTTCGTCAATATCTGGAACAATATTAGGTCGTGTAATATGAAATGTCGTTTTCCGACCACTTGGCCGACTATCTAATTCAGAGAAATTTTGTTACTTTTAACACTCGGAAAATGTTTAAAAGCAGTTCGACTTTTCGTCTTTATTTCGAGCAATATTAGGTCGTGTAATATGAAATGTCGTTTTCCGACCACTTGGCCGACTATGTAATTCAGAGAAATAATGTCACTTTTTTAAGCACTCGAAAAATGTTTAAAATCAGATCGACATTTCGTCATTATCTGGCACAATATTAGGTCGTGTAATATGAAATGTCGTTTTCCGACCACTTGGCCGACTATGTAATTTAGACAAATATTGTCACTTTTTTAAGCACTCGAAAAATGTTTAAAAGCAGTTCGACATTTCGTCATTATCTGGAACAATATTAGGTCGTGTAATATGAAATGTCGTTTTCCGACCACTTGGCCGACTATGTAATTCAGAGAAATATTGTCACTTTTTTAAGCACTCGAAAAATGTTTAAAAGCAGTTCGACATTTCGTCTTTATCTGGAACAATATTAGGTTGTGTAATATGAAATGTCGTTTTCCGACCACTTGGCCGACTATGTAATTTTGACAAATATTGTCACTTTTTTAAGCACTCGAAAAATGTTTAAAAGCAGTTCGACATTTCGTCATTATCTGGAACAATATTAAGTCGTGTAATATGAAATGTCGTTCTCCGACCACTTGGCCGACTATCTAATTCAGACAAATAATGTCGAGAAATATTGTCACTTTTTTAAGCACTTGAAAAATGTTTAAAAGCAGTTCGACATTTCGTCATTATCTGCAACAATATTAGGTCGTGTAATATGAAATGTCGTTTTCCGACCACTTGGCCGACTATGTAATTTAGACAAATATTGTCACTTTTTTAAGCACTCGAAAAATGTTTAAAAGCAGTTCGACATTTCGTCATTATCTGGAACAATATTAGGTCGTGTAATATGAAATGTCGTGTTCCGACCACTTGGCCGACTATGTAATTCAGAGAAATATTGTCACTTTTTTAAGCACTCGAAAAATGTTTAAAAGCAGTTCGACTTTTCGACATTATCTGGAACAATATTAGGTCGTGTAATATGAAATGTCGTTTTCCGGACACTTGGCCGACTATTTAATTCAGACAAATATTGTCACTTTTTTAAGCACTCTGAAAATGTTTAAAAGCAGTTCGACATTTCGTCATTATCTGGAACAATATTAGGTCGTGTAATTGAAATGTCGTTTTCCGACCACTTGGCCGACTATGTAATTCAGAGCAATATTGTCACTTTTTTAAGCACTCGAAAAATTTTTAAAAGCAGTTCGACATTTCGTCATTATCTGGAACAATATTAGGTAGTGTAATATGAAATGTCGTTTTCCGACCACTTGGCCGACTATGTAATTCAGAGAAATATTGTTACTTTTAGCACTCGGAAAATGTTTAAAAGCAGTTCGACTTTTCGTCATTATCTGGAACAATTTTAGGTCGTGTAATATGAAATGTCGTTTTCCGACCACTTGGCCGACTATGTAACTCAGACAAATATTGTCACTTTTTTAAGCACTCGAAAAATGTTTAAAAGCAGTTTGACATTTCGTCATTATCTGGAACAATATTAGGTCGTGTAATATGAAATGTCGTTTTCCGACCACTTGGCCGATTATGTAATTCAGACAAATATTGTCACATTTTTAAGCACTCGAAAAATGTTTAAAAGCAGTTCGACATTTGGTCTTTATCTGGAACAATATTAGGTCGTGTAATATGAAATGTCGTTTTCCGACCACTTGGCCGACTATGTAATTCAGACAAATATTGTCACTTTTTTAAGCGCTCGACAAATGTTTAAAAGCAGTTCGACATTTCGTCATTATCTGGAACAATATTAGGTCGTGTAATATGAAATTTCGTTTTCCGACCTCTTGGCCGACCATATAATTCAGAGAAATATTGTTACTTTTAGCACTCGGAAAATGTTTAAAAGCAGTTCGACATTTCGTCATTATCTGGAACAATATTAAGTCGTGTAATATGAAATGTCGTTTTCCGACCACTTGGCCGACTATGTAATTCAGAGAAATATTGTTACTTTTAGCACTCGGAAAATGCTTAAAAGCAGTTCGACATTTCGTCATTATCTGGAAAAATATTAGGTCGTGTAATATGAAATGTCGTTTTCCGACCACTTGGCCGACTATGTAATTCAGAGAAATATTGTCACTTTTTTAAGCACTCGAAAAATGTTTAAAAGCAGTTCGACATTTCGTCATTATCTGGAACAATATTAGGTCGTGTAATATGAAATGTCGTTTTCCGACCACTTGGCCGACTATGCTATTCAGAGAAATATTGTCACTTTTTTAAGCACTCGAAAAATGTTTAAAAGCAGTTCGACATTTCGTCTTTATCTGGAACAATATTAGGTCGTGTAATATGAAATGTCGATTTCCGACCACTTGGCCGACTATGTAATTCAGACAAATATTGCCAGTTTTTTAAGCGCTCGAAAAATGTTTAAAAGCAGTTCGACATTTCGTCATTATCTGGAACAATATTAGGTCGTGTAATATGAAATGTCGTTTTCCGACCACTTGGCCGACTATGTAATTCAGAGAAATATTGTCACTTTTTTAAGCACTCGAAAAATGTTTAAAAGCAGTTCGACATTTCGTCATTATCTAGAACAATATTAAGTCTTGTAATATGAAATGTCGTTCTCCGACCACTTGGCCGACTATGTAATTCAGACAAATAATGTCGAGAAATATTGTCACTTTTTTAAGCACTCAAAAAATGTTTAAAAGCAGTTCGACATTTCGTCTTTATCTGGAACAATATTAGGTCGTGTAATATGAAATGCCGTTTTCCGACCACTTGGCCGACTATGTAATTCAGAGAAATATTGTTACTTTTAGCACTCGGAAAATGTTTAAAAGCAGTTTGACTTTTCGTCATTATCTGGAACAATATTAAGTCGTGTAATATGAAATGTCGTTTTCCGACCACTTGGCCGACTGTGTAATTCAGACAAATATTGTTACTTTTAGCACTCGGAAAATGTTTAAAAGCAGTTCGACATTTCGTCTTTATCTGGAACAATATTAGGTCGTGTAATATGAAATGTCGATTTCCGACCACTTGGCCGACTATGTAATTCAGAGAAATATTGTTACTTTTAGCATTCGGAAAATGTTTAAAAGCAGTTCGACTTTTCGTCATTATCTGGAACAATATTAGGTTGTGTAATATGAAATGTCGTTTTCCGACCACTTGGCCGACTATGTAATTCAGAGAAATAATGTCACTTTTTTAAGCACTCGAAAAATGTTTAAAATCAGATCGACATTTCGTCATTATCTGGCACAATATTAGGTCGTGTAATATGAAATGTCGTTTTCCGACCACTTGGCCGACTATGTAATTTAGACAAATATTGTCACTTTTTTAAGCACTCGAAAAATGTTTAAAAGCAGTTCGATATTTCGTCATTATCTGGAACAATATTAGGTCGTGTAATATGAAATGTCGTTTTCCGACCACTTGGCCGACTATGTAATTCAGAGAAATATTGTCACTTTTTTAAGCACTCGAAAAATGTTTAAAAGCAGTTCGACATTTCGTCTTTATCTGGAACAATATTAGGTTGTGTAATATGAAATGTCGTTTTCCGACCACTTGGCCGACTATGTAATTTTGACAAATATTGTCACTTTTTTAAGCACTCGAAAAATGTTTAAAAGCAGTTCGACATTTCGTCATTATCTGGAACAATATTAAGTCGTGTAATATGAAATGTCGTTCTCCGACCACTTGGCCGACTATCTAATTCAGACAAATAATGTCGAGAAATATTGTCACTTTTTTAAGCACTTGAAAAATGTTTAAAAGCAGTTCGACATTTCGTCATTATCTGCAACAATATTAGGTCGTGTAATATGAAATGTCGTTTTCCGACCACTTGGCCGACTATGTAATTTAGACAAATATTGTCACTTTTTTAAGCACTCGAAAAATGTTTAAAAGCAGTTCGACATTTCGTCATTATCTGGAACAATATTAGGTCGTGTAATATGAAATGTCGTGTTCCGACCACTTGGCCGACTATGTAATTCAGAGAAATATTGTCACTTTTTTAAGCACTCGAAAAATGTTTAAAAGCAGTTCGACTTTTCGTCATTATCTGGAACAATATTAGGTCGTGTAATATGAAATGTCGTTTTCCGGACACTTGGCCGACTATTTAATTCAGACAAATATTGTCACTTTTTTAAGCACTCTGAAAATGTTTAAAAGCAGTTCGACATTTCGTCATTATCTGGAACAATATTAGGTCGTGTAATTGAAATGTCGTTTTCCGACCACTTGGCCGACTATGTAATTCAGAGCAATATTGTCACTTTTTTAAGCACTCGAAAAATTTTTAAAAGCAGTTCGACATTTCGTCATTATCTGGAACAATATTAGGTAGTGTAATATGAAATGTCGTTTTCCGACCACTTGGCCGACTATGTAATTCAGAGAAATATTGTTACTTTTAGCACTCGGAAAATGTTTAAAAGCAGTTCGACTTTTCGTCATTATCTGGAACAATTTTAGGTCGTGTAATATGAAATGTCGTTTTCCGACCACTTGGCCGACTATGTAACTCAGACAAATATTGTCACTTTTTTAAGCACTCGAAAAATGTTTAAAAGCAGTTTGACATTTCGTCATTATCTGGAACAATATTAGGTCGTGTAATATGAAATGTCGTTTTCCGACCACTTGGCCGACTATGTAATTCAGACAAATATTGTCACATTTTTAAGCACTCGAAAAATGTTTAAAAGCAGTTCGACATTTGGTCTTTATCTGGAACAATATTAGGTCGTGTAATATGAAATGTCGTTTTCCGACCACTTGGCCGACTATGTAATTCAGACAAATATTGTCACTTTTTTAAGCGCTCGACAAATGTTTAAAAGCAGTTCGACATTTCGTCATTATCTGGAACAATATTAGGTCGTGTAATATGAAATTTCGTTTTCCGACCTCTTGGCCGACCATATAATTCAGAGAAATATTGTTACTTTTAGCACTCGGAAAATGTTTAAAAGCAGTTCGACATTTCGTCATTATCTGGAACAATATTAAGTCGTGTAATATGAAATGTCGTTTTCCGACCACTTGGCCGACTATGTAATTCAGAGAAATATTGTTACTTTTAGCACTCGGAAAATGCTTAAAAGCAGTTCGACATTTCGTCATTATCTGGAAAAATATTAGGTCGTGTAATATGAAATGTCGTTTTCCGACCACTTGGCCGACTATGTAATTCAGAGAAATATTGTCACTTTTTTAAGCACTCGAAAAATGTTTAAAAGCAGTTCGACATTTCGTCATTATCTGGAACAATATTAGGTCGTGTAATATGAAATGTCGTTTTCCGACCACTTGGCCGACTATGCTATTCAGAGAAATATTGTCACTTTTTTAAGCACTCGAAAAATGTTTAAAAGCAGTTCGACATTTCGTCATTATCTGGAACAATATTAGGTCGTGTAATATGAAATGTCGTTTTCCGACCACTTGGCCGACTATGTAATTCAGAGAAATATTGTCACTTTTTTAAGCACTCGAAAAATGTTTAAAAGCAGTTCGACATTTCGTCATTATCTAGAACAATATTAAGTCTTGTAATATGAAATGTCGTTCTCCGACCACTTGGCCGACTATGTAATTCAGACAAATAATGTCGAGAAATATTGTCACTTTTTTAAGCACTCAAAAAATGTTTAAAAGCAGTTCGACATTTCGTCTTTATCTGGAACAATATTAGGTCGTGTAATATGAAATGCCGTTTTCCGACCACTTGGCCGACTATGTAA
This sequence comes from Brachynemurus nebulosus, assembly GCA_035578155.1. Classification (NCBI taxonomy): domain Eukaryota; kingdom Metazoa; phylum Arthropoda; class Insecta; order Neuroptera; family Myrmeleontidae; genus Brachynemurus; species Brachynemurus nebulosus. Next base: position 28,315,681 of record JAPWDM010000004.1, on the reverse strand, counting down.
TTCAGAGAAATATTGTTACTTTTAGCACTCGGAAAATGTTTAAAAGCAGTTTGACTTTTCGTCATTATCTGGAACAATATTAAGTCGTGTAATATGAAATGTCGTTTTCCGACCACTTGGCCGACTGTGTAATTCAGACAAATATTGTTACTTTTAGCACTCGGAAAATGTTTAAAAGCAGTTCGACTTTTCGTCATTATCTGGAACAATATTAGGTCGTGTAATATGAAATGTCGTGTTCCCACCACTTGGCCGACTATGTAATTCAGAGAAATATTGTCACTTTTTTAAGCACTCGAAAAATATTTAAAAGCAGTTCGACATTTCGTCAATATCTGGAACAATATTAGATCGTGTAATATGAAATGTCGTTTTCCGACCACTTGGCCGACTATCTAATTCAGAGAAATTTTGTTACTTTTAACACTCGGAAAATGTTTAAAAGCAGTTCGACTTTTCGTCTTTATTTCGAGCAATATTAGGTCGTGTAATATGAAATGTCGTTTTCCGACCACTTGGTCGACTATGTAATTGAGACAAATATTGTCACTTTTTTAAGCACTCGAAAAATATTTAAAAGCAGTTCGACATTTCGTCATTATCTGGAACAATATTAGGTCGTGTAATATGAAATGTCGTTTTCCGGCCACTTGGCCGACTATGTAATTCAGACAAATATTGTCACTTTTTTAAGCACTCGAAAAATGTTTAAAAGCAGTTCGACTTTTCGTTATTATCTGGAACAATATTAGGTCGTGTAATATGAAATGTCGTTTTCCGACCACTTGGCCGACTATGTAATTCAGAGAAATATTGTCACATTTTTAAGCACTCGAAAAATGTTTAAAAGCAATCCGACATTTCGTCTTTATTTGGAGCAATATTAGGTCGTGTAATATGAAATGTCGTTTTCCGACCACTTGGCCGACTATGTAATTCAGACAAATATTGTCACTTTTTTAAGCACTCGAAAAATGTTAGAAGCAGTTCTACATTTCGTCATTATCTGGAACAATATTACGTCGTGTAATATGAAAGGCTTTTTCCGACCACTTGGCCGACTATGTAATTGAGACAAATATTGTCACTTTTTTAAGCGCTCGAAAAATGTTTAAAAGCAGTTCGACTTTTCGTCATTATCTGGAACAATATTAGGTCGTGTAATATGAAATGTCGTTTTCCGACCACTTGGCCGACTACGTAATTCAGACAAATATTGTCACTTTTTTAAGCGCTCGAAAAATGTTTAAAAGCAGTTCGACATTTCGTCATTATTTGGAACAATATTAGGTCGTGTAATATGAAATGTCGTTTTCCGACCACTTGGCCGACTATGTAATTCAGACGAATATTGTCACTTTTTTAAGCACTCGAAAAATGTTTAAAAGCAGTTCGACATTTCGTCATTATCTGGAACAATATTAGGTCGTGTAATATGAAATGCCGTTTTCCGACCACTTGGCCGACTATGTAATTCAGAGAAATATTGTTACTTTTAGCACTCGGAAAATGTTTAAAAGCAGTTTGACTTTTCGTCATTATCTGGAACAATATTAAGTCGTGTAATATGAAATGTCGTTTTCCGACCACTTGGCCGACTGTGTAATTCAGACAAATATTGTTACTTTTAGCACTCGGAAAATGTTAAAAAGCAGTTCGACTTTTCGTCATTATCTGGAACAATATTAGGTCGTGTAATATGAAATGTCGTTTTCCGACCACTTGGCCGACTATGTAATTCAGACAAATATTGTCACTTTTTTAAGCACTCGAAAAATGTTTAAAAGCAGTTCGACATTTCGTCATTATCTGGAACAATATTAGGTCGTGTAATATGAAATGTCGTTTTCCGAACACTTGGCCGACTATGTACTTCAGACAAATATTGTCACTTTTTTAAGCACTCGAAAAATGTTTAAAAGCAGTTTGACATTTCGTCATTATCAGGAACAATATTAGGTCGTCTAATATGAAATGTCGTTTTTCGACCACTTGGCCGACTATGTAATTCAGAGAAATATTGTCACTTTTTTAAGCACTCGAAAAAAGTTTAAAAGCAGTTCGACATTTCGTCAATATCTGGAACAATATTAGGTCGTGTAATATGAAATGTCGTTTTCCGACCACTTGGCCGACTATGTAATTCAGACAAATATTGTCACTTTTTTAAGAACTCGAAAAATGTTTAAAAGCAGTTCGACATTTCGTCATTATCTGGAAAAATATTAGGTCGTGTAATATGAAATGTCGTTTTCCGACCACTTGACCGACTATGTAATTCAGAGAAATATTGTCACTTTTTTAAGCACTCGTAAAATGTTTAAAAGCAGTTCGATATTTCGTCGTTATCTGGAACAATATTAGGTAGTGTAATATGAAATGTCGTTTTCCGACCACTTGGCCGACTATCTAATTCAGAGAAATATTGTTACTTTTAGCACTCGGAAAATGTTTAAAAGCAGTTCGACTTTCCGTCTTTATTTGGAGCAATATTAGGTCGTGTAATATGAAATGTCGTTTTCCGACCACTTGGCCGACTATGTAATTCAGACAAATATTGTCACTTTTTTAAGCACTCGAAAAATGTTTAAAAGCAGTTCGACATTTCGTCATTATCTGGAACAATAGTATGTCGTGTAATATGAAATGTCGTTTTCCGAACACTTGGCCGACTATGTAATTCAGAGAAATATTGTCACTTTTTTAAGCACTCGAAAAATGTTTAAAAGCAGTTTGACAATTCGTCATTATCTGGAACAATATTAGGTCGTATAATATGAAATGTCGTTTTCCGACCACTTGGCCGACTATGTAATTCAGACAAATATTGTCACTTTTTTAAGCACTCGAAAAATGTTTAAAAGCAGTTTGACATTTCGTCATTATCAGGAACAATATTAGGTCGTCTAATATGAAATGTCGTTTTTCGACCACTTGGCCGACTATGTAATTCAGAGAAATATTGTCACTTTTTTAAGCACTCGAAAAAAGTTTAAAAGCAGTTCGACATTTCGTCAATATCTGGAACAATATTAGGTCGTGTAATATGAAATGTCGTTTTCCGACCACTTGGCCGACTATGTAATTCAGACAAATATTGTCACTTTTTTAAGAACTCGAAAAATGTTTAAAAGCAGTTCGACATTTCGTCATTATCTGGAACAATATTAGGTCGTGTAATATGAAATGTCGTTTTCCGACCACTTGGCCGACTATGTAATTCAGAGAAATATTGTCACTTTTTTAAGCACTCGTAAAATGTTTAAAAGCAATATTAGGTAGTGTAATATGAAATGTCGTTTTCCGACCACTTGGCCGACTATCTAATTCAGAGAAATATTGTTACTTTTAGCACTCGGAAAATGTTTAAAAGCAGTTCGACTTTCCGTCTTTATTTGGAGCAATATTAGGTCGTGTAATATGAAATGTCGTTTTCCGACCACTTGGCCGACTATGTAATTCAGACAAATATTGTCACTTTTTTAAGCACTCGAAAAATGTTTAAAAGCAGTTCGACATTTCGTCATTATCTGGAACAATATTAGGTCGTGTAATATGAAATGTCGTTTCCGACCACTTGGCCGACTATGTAATTCAGACAAATAATGTCACTTTTTTAAGCGCTCGAAAAATGTAAAAAGCAGTTCGAAATTTCGTCATTATCTGGAACAATATTAGGTCGTGTAATATGAAATGTCGTTTTCCGACCACTTGGCCGACTAACTAATTCAGAGAAATTTTGTTACTTTTAGCACTCGGAAAATGTTTAAAAGCAGTTCGACATTTCGTCATTATCTGGAACAATATAAGGTCGTGTAATATGAAATGTCGTTTTCCGACCACTTGGCCGACTATGTAATTCAGACAAATATTGTCACTTTTTTAAGCACTCGAAAAATGTTAGAAGCAGTTCTACATTTCGTCATTATCTGGAACAATATTACGTCGTGTAATATGAAAAGTCTTTTTCCGACCACTTGGCCGACTATGTAATTCAGACAAATATTGTCACTTTTTTAAGCACTCGAAAAATGTTAGAAGCAGTTCTACATTTCGTCATTATCTGGAACAATATTACGTCGTGTAATATGAAAAGTCTTTTTCCGACCACTTGGCCGACTATGTATTTCAGACAAATATTGTCACTTTTTTAAGCGCTCGAAAAATGTTTAAAAGCAGTTCGACTTTTCGTCATTATCTGGAACAATATTAGGTCGTGTAATATGAAATGTCGTTTTCCGACCATTTGGCCGACTATGTAATTCAGACAAACATTGTCCCTTTTTTAAGCACTCGAAAAATGTTTAATAGCAGTTCAACATTTCGTCATTATCTGGAACAATATTAGGTCGTGTTATGAAATGTCGTTTCCGACCACTTGGCCGACTATGTAATTCAGACAAATATTGTCACTTTTTTAAGCACTCGAAAAATGTTTAAAAGCAGTTCGACATTTCGTCACTATCTGGCACAAAATTAGGTCGTGTAATATGAAATGCCGTTTTCCGACCACTTGGCCGACTATGTAATTCAGACAAATAATGTCACTTTTTTAAGCACTCGAAAAATGTTTAAAAGCAGGTCGACATTTCGTCACTATCTGGAACAATATTAGGTCGTGTAATATGAAATGTCGTTTTCCGCCCACTTGGCCGACTATGCAATTCAGAGAAATATTGTTACTTTTAGCACTCGGAAAATGTTTAAAAGCAGTTCGACATTTCGTCATTATCTGGAACAATATTAGGTCGTGTAATATGAAATGTCGTTTTCCGACCACTCGGCCGAATATGTAATTCAGACAAATAATGTCACTTTTTTAAGCATTCGAAAAATGTTTAAAAGCAGTTCGACATTTCGTCACTATCTGGCACCATATTAGGTCGTGTAATATGAAATGTCGTTTTCCGACCACTTGGCCGACTATGTAATTCAGACAAATATTGTCATTTTTTTAAGCACTCGCAAAATGTTTAAAAGCAGTCCGAAATTTCGTCAATATCTGGAACAATATTAGGTCGTGTAATATGAAATGTCGTTTTCCGACCACTTTGCCAACTATGTAATTCAGACAAATATTGTCAGTTTTTTAAGCACTAGAAAAATGTTTAAAAGCAGTTCGACATTACGTCATTATCTGGAACAATATTACGTCGTGTAATATGAAAAGTCTTTTTCCGACCACTTGGTCGACTATGTAATTCAGACAAATATTGTCACTTTTTTAAGGCTCGAAAATCTAAAAAGCAATTCGACATTTCGTCATTATCTGCAACATTATTAGGTCGTGTAATATGAAATGTCGTTTTCCGACCATTTGGCCGACTATGTATTTCAGAGAAATATTGTTACTTTTAGCACTCGGAAAATGTTTAAAAGCAGTTCGACATTTCGTCATTATCTGGAACAATATTAGGTCGTGTAATATGAAATGTCGTTTCCGACCACTTGGCCGACTATGTAATTCAGACAAATATTGTTACTTTTAGCACTCGAAAAATGTTTAAAAGCAGTTCGACATTTCGTCATTATCTGGAACAATATTAGGTCGTGTAATATGAAATGTCGTTTCCGACCACTTGGCCGACTATGTAATTCAGACAAATATTGTCACTTTTTTAAGCGCTCGAAAAATGTAAAAAGCAGTTCGAAATTTCGTCATTATCTGGAACAATATTAGGTCGTGTAATATGAAATGTCGTTTTCCGACCACTTGGCCGACTATGTAATTCAGAGAAGTATTGTCACATTTTTAAGCACTCGAAAAATGTTTAAAAGCAGTTCGACATTTCGTCTTTATTTGGAGCAATATTAGGTCGCGTAATATGAAATGTCGTTTTCCGACCACTTGGCCGACTATGTAATTCAGACAAATATTGTCACTTTTTTAAGCACTCGAAAAATGTTAGAAGCAGTTCTACATTTCGTCATTATCTGGAACATTATTACGTCGTGTAATATGAAATGTCGTTTCCGACCACTTGGCCGACTATGTAATTCAGACAAATATTGTCACTTTTTTAAGCACTCAAAAAATGTTTAAAAGCAGTTCGACATTTCGTCACTCTCTGGCACAATATTAGGTCGTGTAATATGAAATGTCGTTTTCCGACCACTTGGCCGACTATGTAATTCAGACAAATATTGTCACTTTTTTAAGCACTCGAAAAATGTTTAAAAGCAGTTCGGCAATTCGTCATTATCTGGAACAACAAGGTCGTGTAATATGAAATGTTGTTTTCCGACAACTTGGCCGACTGTGTAATTCAGACAAATATTGTCACTTTTTTAAGCACTCGAAAAATGTTTAAAAGCAGTTCGACATTTCGTCATTATCTGGAACAATATTAGGTCGTGTAATATGAAATGTCGTTTTCCGACCACTTGGCCGACTATGTAATTCAGAGAAATATTGTTACTTTTAGCACTCGGAAAATGTTTAAAAGCAGTTCGACATTTCGTCACTATCTGGCACAATATTAGGTCGTGTAATATGAAATGTCGTTTTCCGACCACTTGGCCGACTATGTAATTCAGACAAATATTGTCACTTTTTTAAGCACTCGAAAAATGTTTAAAAGCAGTTCGACATTTCGTCATTATCTGGAACAATTTTAGGTCGTGTAATATGAAATGTCGTTTTCCGACCACTTGGCCTACTATGTAATTCAGACAAATAATGTCACTTTTTTAAGCACTCGAAAAATGTTTAAAAGCAGTTCGACATTTCGTCATTATCTGGCACAATATTAGGTCGTGTAATATGAAATGTCGTTTTCCGACCACTTGGCCGACTATGTAATTCAGACAAATAATGTCACTTTTTTAAGCATTCGAAAAATGTTTAAAAGCAGGTCGACATTTCGTCACTATCTGGCACAATATTAGGTCGTGTAATATGAAATGTCGTTTTCCGACCACTTGGCCGACTATGTAATTCAGACAAATATTGTCATTTTTTTAAGCACTCGCAAAATGTTTAAATGTAGTCCGACATTTCGTCATTATCTGGAACAATATTAGGTCGTGTAATATGAAATGTCGTTCTCCGACCACCTGGCCGACTATGTAATTCAGACAAATAATGTCACTTTTTTAAGCACTCGAAGAATGTTTAAAAGCAGTTGGACATTTCGTCATTATCTGGCACAATATTAGGTCGCGTAATATGAAATGTCGTTTTCCGACCACTTGGCCGACTATGTAATTCAGACAAATAATGTCACTTTTTTAAGCACTCGAAAAATGTTTAAAAGCAGTTCGACATTTCGTCACTATCTGGCACAATATTAGGTCGTGTAATATGAAATGTCGTTTTCCGACCACTTGGCCGACTATGTAATTCAGACAAATATTGTCACTTTTTTAAGCACTCGAAAAATGTTTAAAAGCAGTTCGACATTTTGTCATTATCTGGAACAATATTAGGTCGTGTAATATGAAATGTCGTTTTCCGACCACTTGGCCGACTATGTAATTCAGACAAATATTGTCACTCTTTTAAGCACTCGAAAAATGTTTAAAAGCAGTTCGACATTTCGTCATTATCTGGAACAATATTAGGTCGTGTAATATGAAATGTCGTTTTCCGACCACTTGGCCGACTATGTAATTCAGAGAAATATTGTTACTTTTAGCACTCGAAAAATGTTTAAAAGCAGTTCGACATTTCGTCACTATCTGGCACAATATTAGGTCGTGTAATATGAAATGTCGTTTCCGACCACTTGGCCGACTATGTAATTCAGACAAATATTGTCACTTTTTTAAGCACTCGAAAAATGTTTAAAAGCAGTTCGACATTTCGTCATTATCTGGAACAATATTAGGTCGTGTAATATGAAATGTCGTTTTCCGACCACTTGGCCGACTATCTAATTCAGAGAAATTTTGTTACTTTTAGCACTCGGAAAATGTTTAAAAGCAGTTCGACTTTTCGTCATTATCTGGAACAATATTAGGTTGTGTAATATGAAATGTCGTTTTCCGACCACTTGGCCGACTATGTAATTCAGACAAATATTGTCACTTTTTTAAGCACTCGAAAAATGTTTAAAAGCAGTTCGACATTTCGTCATTATCTGGAACAATATTAGGTCGTGTAATATGAAATGTCGTTTTCCGGCCACTTGGCCGACTATGTAATTCAGACAAATATTGTCACTTTTTTAAGCACTCGAAAAATGTTTAAAAGCAGTTCGACATTTCGTCATTATCTGAAACAATATTAAGCCGTGTAATATGAAATGTCGTTCTCCGACCACTTGGCCGACTATGTAATTCAGACAAATAATGTCACTTTTTTAAGCACTCGAAGAATGTTTAAAAGAAGTTGGACATTTCGTCATTATCTGGCACAATATTAGGTCGTGTAATATGAAATGTCGTTTTCCGACCACTTGGCCGACTATGTAATTCAGACAAATAATGTCACTTTTTTAAGCACTCGAAAAATGTTTAGAAGCAGGTCGACATTTCGTCACTATCTGGCACAATATTAGGTCGTGTAATATGAAATGTCGTTTCCGACCACTTGGCCGACTATGTAATTGAGACAAATATTGTCACTTTTTTAAGCACTCGAAAAATGTTTAAAAGCAGTTCGACATTTCGTCATTATCTGGCACAATATTAGGTCGTGTAATATGAAATGTCGCATTCCGACCACTTGGCTGACTATGTAATTCAGACAAATATTGTCACTTTTTTAAGCACTCGAAAAATGTTTAAAAGCAGTTCGACATTTCGTCATTATCTGGAACAATATTAGGTCGTGTAATATGAAATGTCGTTTTCCGACCACTTGGCCGACTATGTAATTCAGACAAATAATGTCACTTTTTTAAGCACTCGAAAAATGTTTAGAAGCAGGTCGACATTTCGTCATTATCTGGCACAATATTAGGTCGTGTAATATGAAATGTCGTTTTCCAACCACTTGGCCGACTATGTAATTCAGACAAATATTGTCATTTTTTTAAGCACTCGCAAAATGTTTAAATGCAGTCCGACATTTCGTCATTATCTGGAACAATATTAGGTCGTGTAATATGAAATGTCGTTTTCCGACCACTTGGCCGACTATGTAATTCAGACAAATATTGTTACTTTTAGCACTCGGAAAATGTTTAAAAGCAGTTCGACATTTCGTCATTATCTGGAACAATATTAGGTCGTGTAATATGAAATGTCAATTTCCGACCACTTGGCCGACTATGTAATTCAGAGAAATATTGTTACTTTTAGCACTCGGAAAATGTTTAAAAGCAGTTCGACATTTCGTCATTATCTGGAACAATATTAGGTCGTGTAATATGAAATGTCGTTTCCGACCACTTGGCCGACTATGTAATTCAGACAAATATTGTCTCTTTTTTAAGCACTCGAAAAATATTTAAAAGCAGTTCGACATTTCGTCATTATCTGGAACAATATTAGGTCGTGTAATATGAAATGTCGTTTTCCGACCACTTGGCCGACTATGTAATTCAGACAAATAATGTCACTTTTTTAAGCACTCGAAAAATGATTAAAAGCAGTTCGACATTTCGTCACTATCTGGCACAATATTAGGTCGTGTAATATGAAATGTCGTTTCCGACCACTTGGCCGACTAATTAATTAAGACAAATATTGTCACTTTTTTAAGCACTCGAAAAATGTTTAAAAGCAGTTCGACATTTCGTCATTATCTGGAACAATATTAGGTCGTGTAATATGAAATGTCGTTTTCCGACCACTTGGCCGACTATGTAATTCAGAGAAATATTGTTACTTTTAGCACTCGAAAAATGTTTAAAAGCAGTTCGACATTTCGTCACTATCTAGCACAATATTAGGTCGTGTAATATGAAATGTCGTTTCCGACCACTTGGCCGACTATGTAATTCAGACAAATATTGTCACTTTTTTAAGCACTCGAAAAATGTTTAAAAGCAGTTGGACATTTCCTCATTATCTGGCACAATATGAGGTCGTGTAATATGAAATGTCGTTTTCCGACCACTTGGCCGACTATGTAATTCAGACAAATAATGTCACTTTTTTAAGCACTCGAAAAATGTTTAAAAGCAGTTCGACATTTCGTCACTATCTGGCACAATATTAGGTCGTGTAATATGAAATGTCTTTTTCCGACCACTTGGCCGACTATGTAATTCAGACAAATATTGTCACTTTTTTAAGCACTCGAAAAATGTTTAAAAGCAGTTCGACATTTCGTCATTATCTGGAACAATATTAGGTCGTGTAATATGAAATGTCGTTTTCCGACAACTTGGCCGACTATGTAATTCAGACAAATATTGTCACTTTTTTAAGCACTCGAAAAATGTTTAAAAGCAGTTCGACATTTTGTCATTATCTGGAACAATATTAGGTCGTGTAATATGAAATGTCGTTTTCCGACCACTTGGCCGACTATGTAATTCAGACAAATATTGTCACTTTTTTAAGGACTCGAAAAATGTTTAAAAGCAGTTCGACATTTCGTCATTATCTGGAACAATATTAGGTCGTGTAATATGAAATGTCGTTTTCCGACCACTTGGCCGACTATGTAATTCAGAGAAATATTGTTACTTTTAGCACTCGGAAAATGTTTAAAAGCAGTTCGACATTTCGTCATTATCTGGAACAATATTAGGTCGTGTAATATGAAATGTCGTTTTCCGACCACTTGGCCGACTATGTAATTCAGACAACTATTGTTACTTTTAGCACTCGGAAAATGTTTAAAAGCAGTTCGACATTTCGTCATTATCTGGAACAATATTGGGTCGTGTAATATGAAATGTCGTTTTCCGACCACTTGGCCGACTATGTAATTCAGACAAATATTGTCACTTTTTTAAGCACTCGAAAAATGTTTAAAAGCAGTTCGACATTTTGGCATTATCTGGAACATATTAAATGTCGTTTTTCGACCACTTGGCCGACCATCTAATTCAACCAAATATCGACACTTTTTTAAGCATATGAGAGAAATGTTTAAAAGAGAAATGTTTAATTTCGCTGATATTTATCTACATTGGAAATTTTTAAAACAACCTTCTCTATTCCATATTATGTAGATCTTTTAACTCACAAATCCTTACCTGGATTGTGGGAGACAAGAAAATATAAATTTTCCATGATGTCAGTATCAAATTAATACGTATATTTCGCCTTTTTTAGCGAATTTCCATTCTGGAAATTCAGCTATTACAGCCGGTGTCATGACGCGACTTGAGCCCGGGACTATGGCAGAAATTTGTTTTGAGGTCCCTAGAACCCAAAAATAACATTCACTAAAATTTATATATATATATCTTAATAATATTATAAATGTGAAAGTTTGGATGTTTGGATGTTTGGATGTTTGGATGTTTGGATGTTTGGATGTTTGTTGCTCAATCACGCCAAAACCGCTGAACGAATTTTGATAAAATTTTACGTACAAACTTCTTATACACTGACTTAACACATAGGCTAAATTTTATCCCGATTTCATGTTCCTGGGGGATACAAAACCAATTAATCAATCCCGCTCAAATAACTGAACCGAATCCGACGGAATTTGATTTACAGGCGATATTTATCCTGAATTAACACATAGAATAATCTTATCACGATTCAAGGCTCCTGTGGGATACAAAACCAGTTACTTAACCACAGCAAAATGACTGAACTGAATTCGATGAAGTTGGTATATAGAAACAATTTACTATGGATACATACAGGAGTAATTTTAATAACACATAGGATAATTTTATCCCGTTTTCATGTTCCTGAGGGATACAAATTCAGTTAATCAATCCCGCTCAAATAACTAAACCGAATCCGATAGAATTTGATGTACAGGCAATATTTTTCCTGAATTAACACATAGAATAATCATATCCCGATTCAGGATTCCTGTGGGACACAAAACCAGTTACTTAACCACAGCAAAATGACTGAACTGAATTCGGTGAAATTGGTATGTAAAAACTATTTACTATGAATACATACTGGAATTATTTTAATAACACATAGGATAATTTTATCCCGTTTTCATGTTCCTGAGGGATACAAATTCAGTTAATCAATCCCGCTCAAATAACTGAACCGAATCCGATGGAATTTGATGTACAGGCAACATTTTTCCTGAATTAACGCATAGAATAATCTTATCCCGATTCAGGATTCCTGTGGGATACAAAACCAATTACTTAACCACAGCAAAATGACTGAACTGAATTCGGTGAAATTGGTATATAAAAACTATTTACTATGAATACATACTGGAATTATTTTAATAACACATAGGATAGTTTTATCCCAATTGAATGTTCCTGGGGGATACAATCCCAATTACTCAGTCACGTGTTGCTAAAACCGAATTTGATAAAATTTTGTACACAGACACTATTTATGCTGAGTTAACACAGAGAATAACGTTATCCCGATTGAAAGTTCCCGTGGGATACTAAATTAGTTATTCCATTACACTAAAATGACTGAACTAAATGTGATGAAACTTTGTATACAAACGCTATTTACCTTGAATACGCACCTAGGATGATTTTGTTTCGATAGGAGGTTTCTATGGGATACAAAACCAATCATTCAACCACGACAAAATCACTGAAACGATTTCGATGGAATTTGGTACAGAGATATTAACTCTCAATTAATACAGAATCATTTATTACCGATTAGAGATAGAAATCGGACCGAGAGTTTTAAAGGTCCTCTCGAGTCTTACCGGTGGGAACGGGAACGCGCAGATGTGGAAATTTTTTGACGGGAATTGAAACGGGCGGGAGTGGATAATAAATATGCTGGGAATGTTACATTTTATTTTCGTTATTTAAAATTAAAAACTTTTTTGATCAAGCGGGACCGGAAATAAAGATAACGGGTACGGGACTAATTTGAAGGAAACGTGCAGAAGTGACAATTTTTCTATGGAAATGGGAGTGAACGGGAGCGATGGGTATAAAACAGGTTCACCGGGAACGGGACTAATTTGAAGGAAACGGGCAGAAATGACAATTTTCTATGGAAATGGGATTGAACGGGAGCGATGGGTATAAAACGGGTTCTACCGGGAACGGGACTAATTTGAAGGAAACGGGCAGAAGTGACAATTTTTCGACGGGAATGGGAGTGAACGGGAGCGATGGGTATAATCGTGAGTGGGCGGGAACGGGTTAAGAAAATCACTCCCGTGAGTATCTCTATTACTGACTGAAGATTCATGTGGAATAAATTACTTAGTTACACTCAATTTATTAAATATAAGGTTTTATTATAATTGAATTTATGGAGGTGTAAATATAAATTAGGTCAGTTATTTAAATCAGATGCATAGCAATAAACATTTTATTATCTACTCATTTTAAAATTTTGGAGAATAATGTAAATGATTTTTTTTTTATACTTGGTACTTGAACTTATGTTTAAAATTATTTCTTTTCGTAATAATCCCTTATTTGGGTATAGAAAATACTATCTATTGTAGGACATGTGATTAACAATTTTAAAATAAGATGGATTTTCAAAATACGAATGTCATACATAAGCCAATAAAAATAAAAAACATAAGAGACATTTGCATAAAGGTGATGAAAGTAAGCAATGGATTTTTGAAGTTATAAAATTTAAGTATACGCCCATTTAATGATTTATTTATGTATTACCTTACACCGAGATTATTGCAATAAAATGTTAGGTATAAAATTTTTTTCATAGCCTTATTATAGGAATCCATAATTAAGTCAAAATCAAATCTCTGAAACGGCTGGACCGATTTTGATAAAATTTTATATACACACTCTTTATACACTGAATTAACATATGGGCTAAATGTTATCCCAGTTGTAAGTTCCTCAGGGATAGAAAATTTTTCAAACACGCCCTACAAAATTAAACTTAATTCGATGAAATTTGATACACAGGCACTATTTATCCTGAGTTAACACATAAGATAATCTTATCCCGATTAAAGGTTCCTGTGGGATGACTGAACCGAATTTGATAAAATTTAATATGCAGATACTATTTACTATGAACACATATAGTAATAATTTTTAAATAGTTTTAGTCGGGATAGCTTTATCCCGATTGAAGGTTCCCGGGAGAAGAAAGAGGATACAAAACGGGGGAGGGGATCGAATTCAATGCGGGCGAAGCCGCGGGTCAAAGCTAGTATATATATATATATATATATATATATATATATATATATATATATATATATATGTATGTATTTATGTATTAGCACGATAACTCTCGAACGAAATGTCCTAGGTTTACGAAATTTGGTGACAACGTTGGAAGTCCAAAAATCTTGGATGAGTTCTTCAGCCAGACACGTCGGATGCCAGGAACATGGTTTTTGTTCTTGCAAAAAATTAGTTTTTTGCCAAAATTTGCTATAATTTAAAAGATTTTGCCACATTTTTTTACACCATTGCAAAGACGGCAAAAAATCACATAAAAAAGGTTTTCGAACTATTTTTCTAGGTTAGCTAGTTTTTGAGAAAATAAGAAAAAAAGTCAGTAGTAAGTTTTGAACAGTTCTGGACCCACCACTCAATTTTTTTGAGCGACCTCAAGGAGGAGGTACCACTTCAAAAATGAAATACACTAGATATGATAATTTTCAGGTCATTGACACTTCAAAATATTACAAACGTACTATATATATATATATATATATATATATATATATATATATATATATATATGTTCGCACGATAACTCAAGTACGAAATATCCTATTTTTAAGAAATTTCTTGAAAATGTTGGAAGTCCAAAAATATTGAATTGTTATATTATATATATATATATATAATTATATATATATATATATATATATATATATATATATATATATATATATATATATATATAGATAGATATAGATATATATATAGGGTAAAATTGCTTATTATGAGATATCTTTTTTAAAGCTGTGTTTTTCTAAAAATATTCGACTTTAGCTACTAAAATCACTTCTAATCTTTGGAAAATATATTCTAGTTTTACTGCCAGAAGTAAAAATGTGATACTAGTTCAACTTTATTGCTGGCAAACGATTTTCTCAAAAGTGTCATTTTTGGTCATCGAAAAAAAGATTTCCTAATCTGAGATAGTAAAGGATCCTCATATGAGATACTGTCTTATATTAGGAAACATTAAGAAAACAGTTTATAAACAATATCTTTATTAATTAATATTAAATGAAAATAATAATAGACTTCAGTTTTAATAGTTTATTTGTACGTCATGCTTACAATTATTTTATTGTATAAAAAATAGGTAACAATTATGATTTTAAGAATTAAATCTATCGATTATCTTTTGATCATATAAAGGTGTGTGGGAAATTTTCATGTAATTAACTTTCTGTATAATTGAAATAACGTGTTCTCAAATTCTAAAGTTAATAATTTCCTAATATGAAACACCTGGTACCTAAAATGAGATACCTCAGATTTGGAGTCGTTGGGTGTCTCATATTAGGAAATATTTAACATTACAAATTTTTAGGTCATGCTTTTTTTCTTAGGCAAAGGATTTACAGAAATACGTGATAAATCATTAATACAATATGTGCACTTTTCGTGAAAAAAAGTTGCAAATAATTATACGATAAACAAAGGAAATACATAACATAATACCCCTGTCGCAGCATCCTGCATAACATAGCGAATTTCCATTTACAAAAGTACGTTTTTCTCGGAAACTAGTTGATATAGAGTAATTGTAAATAAAAAAACCTTCTTTATGTGAATTTTCCGCCTCATTCCGCCAAATCTTTTTCACGAAAAATGTCCAAAACCCCGTAAACGGTTTCACGAAATTTCTTAAAAATAAGATGTTTCGTTCTTGAGTTATCGTGCGGACACTTAGTAAGCATATATATAAATGTGTCCGCACGATAACTCAAGAACGAAACATCTTATTTTTAAGAAATTTCGTGAAAACGTTTACGGTGTTTTGGACATTTTTCGTGAAAAAGATTTGGCGGAATGAGGCGGAAAATTCACATAAAGAAGGTTTTTTTTATTTACAGTTACTATATATCAACTAGTTTCCGAGAAAAACGTACTTTTGTAAATGGAAATTCGCTATGTTATGCAGGATGCTGCGACAGGGGTATTTTAGATATAAATTCCTGTTTTTAATAATTTCTGATAGATAATAATTGATAATTGCTGATATTTAACTGATAAAAGTATTATGGTGGAAAATTTTTATTTTAATTCTTATGGTGATAAATTCTTTTTCAAGTCTAATAATAATGATTACATCTAAAATTTTCAGTACACCTCCCATTAATACTTTCATTGTTAAAATAAATTTTTTTTGTTAATATAATTATTAACAGTAATTTTTTTTATTAGGTAGTTATAGGTATTAATTTCAAAATAAAAAGGTTATGATAATTCGAACAGTTTTTAGGATTTCGTAGAAAATCTTGCTACGAAATACCTTATAATTTTGCGTTTTCTGTCACAGACATGCGCATTTGTATTTGAATAAGACGCCCACATTTTTTTTTTGAATTGAGGGACTGTTTTTTCAATACAAATTTACAAATTTGAAGGCAAAACTTAAAAAAATTGCAAATTATTCAATAACTGCACAAACTGTCATCAATTTATTAAAAATTAGTTCGGTTTTTTTGTTATTTTATAGCAATTATTTTTTATTATTATTAACAAAATAAAAAAAAATATATGGCACCAATGCATAACCAATGTTTGCTTGTGATATCGAATTAACAAGGAAATTGCAATAAAAAATGCGTTTTTCTCTTTCTTTTTCTATTTTATAGAAGCATGTATATATTTATTTCTTTCTTTCGCTGTTTTTTCTTAAAATTATTAATAACTAGCTTTTACCCGCGGCTTCGCCCGCATTGAATTCGATCCCCTCCCCCGTTTTGTATCCCTTTTCTTCTCCCGGGAACCTTCAATCGGGATAAAACTATTCCGACTAAAACTTTTTAAAAATTATTACCATATGTGTTCATAGTAAATAGTATCAGTATATTAAATTTTATCAAATTCGGTTCAGTCATCCCATAGGAACCTTTAATCGGGATAAAATTATCTTATGTGTTAACTCAGGATAAATAGTGCCTGTGTATCAGATTTCATCGAATTAAGTTTAATTTTGTGGGGCGTGTTTGAAAAATTTTGTATCCCTGAGGAACTTACAACCGGGATAAAATTTAGCCCATATGTTAATTCAGTATATAAAGAGTGTGTATATAAAATTTTATCAAAATCGGTCCAGCCGTTTCAGCGATTTGATTTTGATTTAATTATGGATTCCTATAATAAGGCTACGAAAAAATTTTATACCTAACATTTTATTGCAATACTCTCGGTGTAAGGTAATAATTAAATAAATCATTAAATGGGCGTATACTTAAATTTTATAACTTCAAAAATCCATTGTTTACTTTTATCACCTTTATGCAAATCTCTCTTATGTTTTATTTTTATTGGCTTATGTATGACATTCGTATTTTGAAAATCCATCTTATTTTAAAACTCTTAATCACATGTCCTACAATAGATAGTATTTCCTATACCCAAATAAGGGATTATTACGAAATGAAATAATTTTAAACATAAGTTCAAGTACCAAGTATAAAAAAAAAAAATCATTTACATTATTCTCCAAAATTTTAAGATGAGTAGATAATAAAATGTTTATTGCTATGCATCTGATTTAAATAACTGACCTAATTTATATTTACACCTCCATAAATTCAATTATAATAAAACCTTATATTTAATAAATTGTGTGTAACTAAGTAATTTATTCCACATGAATCTTCAGTCAGTAATAGAGATACTCACGGGAGTAATTTTCTTAACCTGTTCCCGCCCACTCACGATTATACCCATCGCTTCCGTTCACTCCCATTCCCGTCGAAAAATTGTCACTTCTGCCCGTTTCCTTCAAATTAGTCCCGTTCCCGGTAGAACCCGTTTTATACCAATCGCTCCCGTTCACTCCCATTTCCATAGAAAATTGTCACTTCTGCACGTTTCCTTCAAATTAGTCCCGAACCCGTTATCTTTATTTCCGGTCCCGCTTTATCAAAAAAATTTTTAATTTTAAATAACGAAAATAAAAATGTAACATTCCCAACATATTCATCCACTCCCGCCCGTTTCAATTCCCGTCAAAAAATTTCCACATCTGCGCGTTCCCGTCCCGCCGGTAAGATTCGAGAGGACCTTTAAAACTCTCGGTCCGATTTCTATCTCTAATCGGTAATAAATGATTCTGTATTAATTGAGAGTTAATATCTCTGTACCAAATTCCATCGAAATCGTTTCAGTGATTTTGTCGTGATTGAATGATTGGTTTTGTATCCCATAGAAACCTCCTATCGAAACAAAATCATCCTAGGTGCGTATTCAAGGTAAATAGCGTTTGTATACAAAGTTTCATCACATTTAGTTCAGTCATTTTAGTGTAATGGAATAACTAATTTAGTGTCCCACGGGAACTTTCAATCGGGATAACGTTATTCTCTGTGTTACCTCAGCATAAATAGTGTCTGTGTACAAAATTCGGTTCTAGCAATACGTGACTGAGTAATTGGGATTCTATCCCCCAGGAACATTCAATTGGGATGAAACTATCCTATGTGTTATTAAAATAATTCTAGTATGTATTCATAGTAAATAGTTTCTATATACCAATTTCACCGAATTCAGTTCAGTCATTTTGCTGTGGTTAAGTAACTGGTTTTGTATCCCACAGGAATCCTGAATCGGGATAAGATTATTCTGTGTTAATTCAGGAAAAATATTGCCTGTATATCAAATTCCATCAGATTCGGTTCAGTTATTTGAGCGGGATTGATTAACTGAATTTGTATCCCTCAGGAACATGAAAACGGGATAAAATTATCCTATGTGTTATTAAAATGACTCCTGTATGTATCCATAGTAAATTGTTTCTATATACCAATTTCATCGAATTCAGTTCAGTCATTTTGCTGTGGTTAAGTAACTGGTTTTGTATCCCACAGGAGCCTTGAATCGGGATAAGATTATTCTATGTGTTAATTCAGGATAAATATTGCCTGTAAATCAAATTCCGTCGGATTCGGTTCAGTTATTTGAGCGGGATTGATTAATTGGTTTTGTATCCCCCAGGAACATGAAATCGGGATAAAATTTAGCCTATGTGTTAAGTTGGTGTATAAGAAGTTTGTATGTAAAATTTTATCAAAATTCGTTCAGCCGTTTTGGCGTGATTGAGCAACAAACATCCAAACATCCAAACATCCAAACATCCAAACATCCAAACATCCAAACTTTCACATTTATAATATTATTAAGATGGGTCAGATTCTAAAAATTGTTATCTTTGTTTAATAACTTATTTTAATACAGGCAGAGCCATCTTTTACATATTTGTGATAATTATGCAGCAAACTATGTATGTATGTATGTACCAAAATGTCATTTTATCATTTACAATTTCAAAAGTAAATAAGGTAAGTTGTGATTAAGTGGCAAAAATTATTTTCTGGTGTTTATAATTAATTTGGGTTTTAGTTATTTATTAAATAACTAGCTTTGACCCGCGGCTTCGCCCGCATTGAATTCGATACCCTCCCCCGTTTTGTATCCGCTTTCTTCTCCCGGGAACCTTCAATCGGGATAAAACTATCCCGACTAAAACCATTTAAAAATTATTACTATATGTGTTCATAGTAAATAGTATCTGTATATTAAATTTTGTCAAATTCGGTTCAGTCATCCCACAGGAACCTTTAATCGGGATAAGATTATCTTATGTATTAACTCAGGATAAATAGTGCCTGTGTATCAGATTTCATCGAATTAAGTTTAATTTTGTGGGGCGTGTTTGAAAAATTTTGTATCCCTGAGGAACTTACAACCAGGATAAAATTTAGCCCATATGTTAATTCAGTATATAAAGAGTGTGTATATAAAATTTTATCAAAATCGGTCCAGCCGTTTCAGCGATTTGATTTTGATTTAATTATGGATTCCTATAATAAGGCTATGAAAAAAATTTTATACCTAACATTTTATTGCAATACTCTCGGTGTAAGGTAATACATAAATAAATCATTAAATGGGCGTATACTTAAATTTTATAACTTCAAAAATCCATTGTTTACTTTTATCAACTTTATGCAAATCTCTCTTATGTTTTATTTTTATTGACTTATGTATGACATCCGTATTTTGAAAATCCATCTTATTTTAAAACTGTTAATCACATGTTCTACAATAGATAGTATTTTCTATACCCAAATAAGGGATTATTACGAAAAGAAATAATTTTAAACATAAGTTCAAGTACCAAGTATAAAAAAAAATCATTTACATTATTCTCCAAAATTTTAAGATGAGTAGATAATAAAATGTTTATTACTATGCATCTGATTTAAATAACTGACCTAATTTATATTTACACTTCCATAAATTCTATTATAATAAAACCTTATATTTAATAAATTGAGTGTAACTAAGTAATTTATTCCACATGAATCTTCAGTCAGTAATAGAGATACTCACGGGAGCGATTTTCTTAACCCGTTCCCGCCCACTCACGATTATACCCATCGCTCCCGTTCACTCCCATTCCCGTCGAAAAATTTTCACTTCTGCCCGTTTCCTTCAAATTAGTCCCGTTCCGGGTAGAACCCGTTTTATACCCATCGCTCCCGTTCAATCCCATTTCCATAGAAAAATTGTTACTTCTGCACGTTTCCTTCAAATTAGTCCCGAACCCGTTATCTTTATTTCCGGTCCCGCTTTATCAAAAAAATTTTTAATTTTAAATAACGAAAATAAAAATGTAACATTCCCAGCATATTTATCCACTCCCGCCCGTTTCAATTCCCGTCAAAAAATTTCAACATCTGCGCGTTCCCGTTCCCGCCGGTAAGACTCGAGAGGACCTTTAAAACTCTCGGTCCGATTTCTATCTCTAACCGGTAATAAATGATTCTGTATTAATTGAGAGTTAATATCTCTGTTCCAAATTCCATCGAAATCATTTCAGTGATTTTGTCGTGATTGAATGATTGGTTTTGTATCCCATAGAAACCTGCTATCGAAACAAAATCATCCTAGGTGCGTATTCAAGGTAAATAGCGTTTATATACAAAGTTTCATCACATTTAGTTCAGTCATTTTAGTGTAATGGAATAACTAATTTAGTGTCCCACGGGAACTTTCAATCGGGATAACGTTATTCTCTGTGTTAACTCAGCATAAATAGTGTCTGTGTACAAAATTTTATCACATTTGGTTTTAGCAATATGTGATTGAGTAATTGGGATTGTATCCCCCAGGAACATTCAATTGGGATAAAACTATCCTATGTGTTATTAAAATAATTCCAGTATGTATTCATAGTAAATAGTTTCTATATACCAATTTCACCGAATTCAGTTCAGTCATTTTGCTGTGGTTAAGTAACTGGTTTTGTATCCCACAGGAATCCTGAATCGGGATAAGATTATTCTATGTGTTAATTCAGGAAAAATATTCCCTGTACATCAAATTTCATCGGATTCGGTTCAGTTATTTGAGCGGGATTGATTAACTGAATTTGTATCCCTCAGGAACATGAAAACGGGATAAAATTATCCTATGTGTTATTAAAATTACTCCTGTATGTATCCATAGTAAATTGTTTCTATATACCAATTTCATCAAATTCAGTTCAGTCATTTTGCTGTGGTTAAGTAACTGGTTTTGTATCCCACAGGAGCCTTGAATCGGGATAAGATTATTCTATGTGTTAATTCAGGATAAATATTGCCTGTAAATCAAATACGTCGGATTCGGTTCAGTTATTTGAGCGGGATTGATTAATTGGTTTTGTATCCCCCAGGAACATGAAATCGGGATAAAATTTAGCCTATGTGTTAAGTCAGTGTATAAGAAGTTTGTACGTAAAATTTTATCAAAATTCGTTCAGCCGTTTTGGCGTGATTGAGCAACAAACATCCAAACATCCAAACATCCAAACATCCAAACATCCAAACATCCAAACTTTCACATTTATAATATTATTAAGATTAAGATATTAAGATTAAGATTAAGATTAAGATATTTTTGTCAAACAAATATAATTATTTTGAGCATTCAAATATTGAACATTCAAATTAAATCTTGAAAAGGCGCCAAATTTTGTACTTTTAATTGTAAATAATTTGTGGTGTAGGTAAATTAAATTATTTTAAATGGAAAGTATATTTAGCTTATTGCACTATTTAACAATTCCGGATTTTTTGAAAATTTTATAAGATTGTGAAATCAGATTTCGAAAAGTTAATTGAAATATAAGTTAAGAGCAGTGGCGGCTCGTGAGCTTTAAGACTGGGTATGCGCTTTCAGAAAAGATAAACCACACTTAGCGTGTAATAAAGAAGTACTAAAGAGAAAGCGGAATGATATTTTCTAATTTTTACTAACTATCGTAAAGTCTAATACTAACAAATACTATTTTACTAAAAAATATCGTAAAGTATTGTACGTAAATAATTCATACTCTAAATCAGGAGTGGCCAACCCGCGGTAGTGAAAACCAATGTATCAAAAAAAAAAAAAAAAAAAAATACGTAATATATTATGGGAACACATAATTTTATATGCGGCCCGTGGAGTTATGATGCGCTTCCAAAGTGGCCCGCAAGATCATTTGCGTTGGCCACCCCTGCTCTAAATTTACACTTTTCTGCGAAAATACATTGAACACAAAGATGGATAAAAAGAACTAACTGCATGTAGTAATTTTAAAAAAAATTAATAAACGAATAATTAAGAAATAAAAAAAAAATAATTTTACTGAGCACGTTAGACTTTAACTGTAATATTTCAGGAAAGCTTTGTTCAATATAAACTTAAACTGCTTTGATCTTTCATCTTTCATCGTATTCTTAGTATGTTCCTAGAAAACGAATGTGAGTTTTCTATAAATGACTATTATCAAACAAGTAAGGTAAATGCAGTAAACTAAATGAAAGTTTAATTTTTCATCATATCAAAATAGTAAATTTACAAATGGTATGTAAATTCCTGAATTTGATAATTCTGAGAATTCGTCATGTCAACGAAATACAAGATCTAGCATAGCCAAAAAATATACAGCATCAGTTAAGCGTTTCATGAGACCCTTAGTGATTTTTTGTTATGCTTTGAAGAAATATATATTTTCTTTACTGCATCAATTATTACAAAACCAAATGCATTCAATGTAATACATGCTTGCATATGAGTGTGACTCCATTCATATTTTTTGGCAACGTTGGGAAAATTTTCGCACCTAGCAGTTGCCCATACAATTTTGTTCTCAGAGAATAGACAAGAGAAAAGCTTTTTTGATATCAAACAACAATTTAACCTAGAATATTTATCAAAAGAACTTTATTAAAAATGATGTACAAATGCTTTTTCTGAATTATCAATCCTTAAAATAAAGATAAATTAGCAATGATCTATCACCCGAAAAAATTATATTTTTTCACTTAATATTACACGAGAGATTTGTATTTGTTGTAATAAATTTATGTTTATATAATATAAAAAATATTTATTGTCAAAAATATTTCTGCTTCGCTGTCGTATTTTTGCTAGTTGGCAGTTCTTCGAGTTAAATTACTTTAGGTAACAAATTAGAATTGTAGAAAACACAAATTTATTTTAAAAAAAAATATAAAATATCGGTTCTAACTTTTTTTTCCACATAAGTTAAATTATTTTCAATATACCTACTCAAAAAAATCGTTTGCCTCAATATTCCTTAAAAAAAATGTTTTTTAATACTTTATTGTAGTATTTCATTTTAAAAAAAGACAGTTAATAATAAAATAACAATCAAACCACAACGGAACAGCAACGATAAATTTACAAGAGATATACAAGAAGCATGCTAAAAACCCTAAAACGTGATATGACTAGAACACAAATTAAGTTTTTATTAGTTCGGCTGTAATCGTATGTACGGTAGTCACCGAAAAAATCGCCTACTCTGTGAAAGTACCAACAGGGTTTATAAACAACTAATACAGCTACATAATATATACAAACATATACAGGTTCAGTACACACGGATACGCTGTGCTCAGAGAGCCTACCCGTGGAAGATATGGTACTTGCGCATGTGGAATAATATGTTGGATGTATAGCTGGATAAAGTGGCTATAGATATGCTATAGTGTATATCGTGTATATAATGGGTATATGTACGTTCTACGGACAATATTACAATATTTATGCATTTTATAATTATGTATATTCTAATATGCAATATATGTAATAATGTACAATATTATCAAAGTAAATCTTATTGAAATTGTGTATTTAAATTATTTTGTAAACAATGTTACCTTCTTGTTATGAATTTATTTCAGTTTTTTCGAAATAGCTGGGGTAGGCGGTGCTTACCCCGCATACCTGGAATAACCGCCACTGGTTAAGAGACTCTGTTATTGACCATGGCCTAGTTTCCGACCTTTTTAACTTTTTTATAAATTAATAAAAAAAACTATATTTTAAATAAGAAAAAAAATAAATTCTTAATTTAAAGTAATTTATTCTGTGCCTAATAAATAGCAATTGAAAAAATATAGAATATAGATTAACTAAATAAAAAAAACTTTCGCTAAAACAGGCGAGGTTATAATTCTGTTTAGTGACATATGCATAAAATAGTTGTCTTAGATTAGTTTATTAATAATGAAAGTGTGTTCCCAACCGATATATGCTTCTGAATATTTAACATAAATAAAAACAAATTTAGAGGGAAAAATAATTTTTTTGCAATTCTAATAAGACTAAATAAAGTAGTCAAGTGCGTGTTAGGCACGTACCAAGGCAGGGTTTCGTAGTATAGTAGCAAAAATTCGAGATAAAATATTTTTTGCATTTACTTAAAACATTGACGGTCATGAGCACAGCATCAAGTTAAACTGACTAACTGTGACACAACGCTGTACCGTGTCAACAATTCTATAATACCTAAGTGTACTAATTGGGAGTTCCATCATAGTAGGTTATGATCATCTACGCGTTAGTCAGTTTAACTTGAGGCTGTGCGGTGCTCATGACCATCAACGTTTTAAGTAAATGCAAAAATATTTTATCTCGAATTCTTCCTACTGTACCGTAAAGTTGAATGACTTTGGTCCATTTTTGAACTTTACACTGTTATAAGTTTTACACCAAATGATATTAATTTTTGTTTCTAATTACGTTTTATGGGTCTGTATTAGTACTTTTAACTTTGAAATGAAGAAGAAGCTAAATACATTCTAAATATTTTTTTTTTTAAATAAGGGTGGCCAAAGTCAGACGACGAAATTGGGTTACTTTGGCCACATGTTGCTTTTTTTTGGAACACGCAAAGACACGCCAGAGCATTGGTTACTTTGACCATGGATTTAATAGCCAAGTATGTTTGAAATATTTTTTGATGTTTTTTTTTTTTTTTAAATGAAAATATGATAAAAATACTTCTTTTTTATGTTTTATTATGTCAAGCTTTTTGAAGGTAAAAATTGCAGGTTTTTCGTTAATTTTTCTATTTAAACTTTTTCAGGTACTAAAAATCAAATTGTTTTATGTATATAATTTTTTTAGAATCCAATATAATCTATAGAATCAGTAAAAAATACTATTCCGTACGTAAGTATTATTATAACGTAATCGTGCATAAATAAAGCAAATATTGAAAAATAGCTAAAGTCACTCATGGTGGCCAGTGACCCAATTTTACGGTACTACGAAATCCTGCCTTGGTGCGTGTCTATCACGCACTTGACTACTTTTTTTTTACTATTTTATCAAATGTATAAATATATTTATATACAGAGTATATAATGACAAGTCTAAACAAAGACAGTAGCCCAGTGGTTAAGAACTGTGGGTAATTTAGAAGATGATGTCACATTCTACACCTTATGTATGAACAGTGGTCGAATCCCAACCGAAAATTAACAATAAAACAAATAGTACATAATTGGTAAGATACTTATACACGAAACGTGGCATGTTGTACATATGGTACATATAGAGATAAAGAAAGAATATGGTCTTACATATTTATTTTCGGCGTCTACTTTGAAAAAACCTACTGCCAGAAAACAAAAATACTTATATATGATAATGTATAAGCACTCAGATCTGATCAGATGTAATCATGCATGGTCATACATGATCATGCATGATCAGATAGCGCCATTTTCGGAATCTGATCAGATCTGAGTGTTTATACATGATCATATATGAGCATTTTTTCCCGGGAATTCATAAAGGTTACTCTCAAAGAATCATCTGGTGGGGTAGCGAAAAACACGGTCGGAGCTCGGTCTATTAGCACGTGTTTGAAAGAACGTTGTACCTTACAAACCCGTACGCGTTTAGAGGACGGGGGACTTGAATTAGGCACATGTTTGGAAGAAAAGCCTAGCGTTAAGCGGGTTCTACACGATGCTACGAACGTTCCTTCCAACGTTCGATCGAACGTTTGAGGCAATTAAGTTCGATAGTTGGTGCGACGAATGTATCTGCTACACGGTGAATCGAATGTTTGATCCAATATGAATGATGATGTGTTGGTACTCAGTGGCGAGGCTGTTATCTGTCTGATGTTATCTCTAATGTTATACACTGATGTTGTCTCTCTTGTATAATGTGTTGGGGCAAACGTTTATCCAGTGGACGACGATGTCATCTGTCTGATGTTATCTCTAATGTTATACACTGATGTTATCTCTCTTCACATGAACGAGTCGCGCAGCTGCTGAGTCGAACCAACCAACGCAACCAACACTGACCTTTAAACGTTCGAAGCATCCCTTTGACTCGATACAAAAATACCGACATCGAACGGGACACGACCAAATGCGAACGTTTGACGCTCGACATTGGACACTCGTAGGTTCGAACAACGGCTACACGATGCTATGAACCATCCAACGTCGAATGTTGGAAGGTGTTCGTAGCATCGTGTAGCAGCGGCTTTACAAAACCGTGAGGGTTTCGAGGAAACAATGCCTCCTGTTAAACACGCAAATGGAAATATCGCGCGTTTTCTGTCTCTAACTCGTATATCAAAAATCACAGTTTTCAGGAAACACAAAAAACATATTAAGTACTGTATTTTCATCACTATGAATTTAGGATTTATGTATGTTACACTTTTTGATATTTGCTACCTATGTAGACACAAAGCAGACATTTAAATATTTTAAATTACAAGCTATCGATGTTTTTAGTAAATACGAGCTTGCTGTCCACTTTTTTTTTCAATATACGAGTTTGTGAAATAAAGCGATTTTTTTTTTTTTTACATATTCCGATAGTCTAACCAGTAACTTAAATTTTAAGTGCGTTTTTCTCGAAACTACATCTTTTCTGATAGTTTTCTGACAAAACCTGGTATATGGTATACGAGTTTGTGTAAAATTATTTTTTGAAATAGTAACATTTTTATCAGCATACCCAAGTATACCATATACACAAACTCGTATACCATATACCAGGTTTTGTCAGAAAACTAAATTTAGTTCATGTGGTACAAGTTTGTTTTAAACTGAATAATTATTTTTCTAATAACTATTTTGCAATATTTCTTAGTGCATCACATGGGGAAGTGTATTATGTACATGTATGACTTTCTAACTCAAAACCGTCAAAAAACCTTATACGAGGTTGAGACAGAAAACGCGCGATATGCGGCCCGGACCTATCCAGCCTACCCGCTAAAATTGCCACTGGTATTACAATTTATATTGATATGAGAAATTCTACTGTATTAAAAACTATGTAAAATTAATTTTAAACACAGAATGAAAGAAAGTATGTGCTATAGTAAATAACTTAAGGAATTCTTCAATTTAAAAAAAAAATTATTTAAGATATTCTACATAAGCAATTTTTATTTTCATTTTTAGAAAACAATACATTCAGTTAATGGCAATTGTATTCGGGATGCTGATAACGGTTGGGTTTCCCCTTTTTTGACAATAAATATTTTTAGCGGTGTATAGGTCATTTCTTCAATTTCAACTGTTGGTGCTGTTATATTACCATCATTATTCCACTTGTATGGTCTCTTTTCAATTACTTTCGTATTGAATTGATAAATAATTCCCGGATGCAATGTTGGAAGCTGCACAGATAGAAAATAAAATCACAAATTAGCGTTCTTAAGGTAATTTAATAGACATCTTATTACCTGAATATATGATTGAGACAATGTATACGCTGTTGTGGAAACATGAAAAATCATTTCTAGTTCACTTATTGATTGTTCTTCATCTCGATTGACAATTGATATTGTTAATGTGAATGTCGGTCCTAGTCCGACGACCTTAAATTTAAAAAAAAAATTATTAACTACATTATTTATTCTCAACCCTGGCAACGTATACATCCTGCCAAAATTATTTAACGTACAGAGTCCAGATGATTACACATAATTTTTTAAAAATTTGGAATAAAATTTTTAGTAGTACAATAAACATAGCTAAACGGGGGTTCAACTCAACCTTTAATAGGTCCAGAGCCGGCCCTAGGAAGATCATTCCAGAGACTGAGGTGTGTTGTGGATGACTGGACTAAATGACAGCACGCCCATCTCTGGAAAGTGTGTACAACGGCCAGACAGGCCCGAGAGCTTATAGTTCCGTCTAGTTTAAAACGAAAAAAGAATTGCTTTCTCTAAGCAGGGTACAGCTGACTCGGTTAATAGGTATACTTTTTTACAATTTTATTACTTTTAGCGAATTTCCAGAAAGAATTCTGGAAATTCAGCTATTACAGTAGGTGTCATGGCGCGACTTGAGCCCGGGACTATGGCAGAAATTTGTTTTGAGGCTCCTAGAAACCGAAAATAATATTCACTAAAATTTATATATATATATATATATATATATATATATATATATATATATATATATATATATATATATATATACATATATATGTATACACATATGTATGTATGTATATATGTATCAGCACGATAACTTTCGAACGAAATGTCCTAGGTTTACGAAATTTGGTGACAACGTTGGAAGTCCAAAAATCTTGGATGAGTTTTTCCGCCAGACACGTCGGATGCCAGGAATATGGTTTTTGTTCTTGCAAAAAATTAGTTTTTTGCCAAAATTTCCACTTATTCAAAAATTTTTGCCAAATTTTTTTACATCATTTAAAAGAGGAGAAAAAATTACATAAAAAGGTCTTTAAACTATTATTCTATATCAACTAGTTTCCGAGAAAAACTAATTTTTTTAAACGGAAATTCACTATGTTATGCAGGATGCTGCGACAGGGGTATTTACTTTTATGTCAAGTTATTTGTATTTTTTACACGCAAAGATTATTTTTATTCAGTACAAAAATTGTTTCTGCTTTATAAAAGGTAATGATAAAAGTATTTGTTAAAAATTTTGATACTCATATGATCTTGATTATTTATGTAGTAGATAAAGTATAGTACGTAACTCGGTTGTAAGGGTTGTAAAGTATATTACAACCTCAACTACCTTACATACTATTGTATTTTAATCATTTTCAAAAGAAAAATAACTTGGCAGGTCTGAACTTAGTGTACTCGCTAGGAGGATTTCCGTGGCCACTTCACGAATAGAGAAACACCTTGGTGGATCATGTAGGCATTATAGTCATCATAGCCATCATCAATTTTTATGAGGGTACTCATCATGGTCTCTAGATAAAGGTGATCTAACTCAATGTATGCAAAAAAGCATCTAAAAATAAGAGGACATTAGCGTTCCTTGTCTACCAAAGCGGTACAGTACTTATTCTCAAATAAAAACACTTCCAAATGGAAACGCGAGCTTCTATAACTTTGTTAGCTCTTGAATAGAATATTTTGGAATCTTTTTTCAATGCTCAACTCAGTTATGAAGTGGGTTTTTCTTTTTTCTTCTATAAAATCGTAGTCAGTACCATTGGATATTCGCCATATAAAATAATTTAAACTATAAGAGTTTATTTCATACATATGAAGGGTACAGGGGAAAAACTATCAGAGTTACAAAAAGTAAAAAATGCCAAAATTCATGCTGTTATGTTGGCAGTATGCAGAATATTCACCCCATGCTAATATTACACGTTAAAATCAAACATAGTCCGTGATATGCAGGGGAAGAACAAATTTTTTTTGCTGAAAAATGCGCATATAATACATGATTCAATGTCAAATTTCGCAAAAATGGCTAGCCGTCTATTTTCTGCTGGCATGGCATCTTCTAGCTTACTATACATATTAGTAATAACCAGCGAGAACCAAATCCTATGCGTGGTTTCCAGGCAAAAAATTTTTATGTTGAAAAATGCGCGATTCACACTTTAAAGTTTAAAAACGCTCCCCTGAAAAATTTAATTTCTGTGACTATGATCGTTTTTCCCCTATACCCTTCATATGTAATTTCTATGTATTTCCTTATTATTAAATATCATAAGCGCGGGAAAGATCCAGAAGCTCTATAGGACCAATAAAAAGAAAGCCATCAACCAAATACTGTCACCAGGTGGCTCACAGTTCTGCCAGATTGACACGGAAACGATCTTTAATCACTTCCGTGAGATATTCGCTGACAAAAACCAGGCTCAAACACCTATGCCTGAGGAGGTTCGGCGGATACTCAATCCTGGTGAGAACGGAGCAGCTGATAGAGATGAACGCTATGCGTTCCTACTGGGCTCGATCAGTAAAGAATCAGTATGCGCGCGATTGGCTAAAACCTCTAATACTGCCCCGGGGAAAGACGGAGTAAGATACTCGTATCTGAAACGGCTGGACCCAGGCTGCTTCCGTGAGGAAAAAACACCACTGGCTTGGGCTGACACCCGCACTGTTCTATTGCATAAGAAGGGTAGCAGGGATGATCTGTCAAACTGGAGACCGCTGACATTAGGAGGAACTATTGCCAAACTTTATGCCGGCGTTATAGCCGACCGTGTCACCTGCTGGGCGAAACTCTCAAACAATATCTCACCAGTGCAGAAGGGATTTCTGGAGTACGAAGGCTGCTTTGAGCATAACTTCGTGGTCCAAAGTGCACTGGATGACGCGCGCCGTGAAGGCAGAGAGATAGCATTGGCGTGGCTTGACCTAGCCAATGCCTTCGGCTCTGTCCCCCACCATCACATCCGGCGGGTATTGGGAGAGATGCAGATGCCCAGCAAGTTGAGAAGTGTGATAGCTGAGCTTTACTCCAACTCTACCACCACTATTCGCACATCGGCAGGGGAAACTCAGCCGATTCCACTTCGTGCGGGGGTAAAGCAAGGTTGTCCACTGAGTCCTATTATTTTTAACTTGGCAATAGAGCCCCTTGTCAGGGTGGCCTTAGGTTTGGCGGATGATCACGGCTACAAACTTCATGACCATCATTTCTCGGTACTGGCGTATGCCGACGATGTTGTGTTACTCGCCAAAAATGCTGAGTCCTTAAGGAAACTCTTGGACTCAGTAGGATCAACCGCTGAGTGGATGGGTCTAAAGTTCCAACCACCAAAATGCGCCTCACTCCATGTGGATTGCAGACGCCGCCGAACGGTCTATCCCACGGAGTTCACTATCCAAGGAGGTAAGCTCACGGTATTAAGAGACGGAGAGGAGTATGAACATCTAGGAGTCCCTACGGGATTCCGTGTATCTCAAACTCCCCTTGAGGCCATTAGCGCCATTAAGGAGGACGCACAAAAGATACATGACTCTCTTCTCGCCCCCTGGCAAAAGCTCGAAGCGGCGAACATGTTCATCCTTTCTCGGCTGGATTTTATTCTGCGTGGCGGCAATGTCGCCAAGGGTCCATTGACTGACGCGGACAAAACGATCAAAAGACTAGCCAAGAAATGGATGAACCTGCCTCAACGCGGCTCTCCTGAGCTTCTATATATACCATCTCACCAGGGTGGAGCAAATCTTATGCCGTTGGCCGATTCTGCGGACGTGAGCACTGTGGTTCACGCATTTAGACTGCTGTCCTGCAAAGATCACATAGTAAGGGACACGGCTTGGTGCTGCTTGAAACGTGTTGTGAGGAGACGTATTGGTGCCGATCCATCAGAGGAAATCATGGCCAGATACCTAAGTGGCTCACTGGAAGGTCCCCTTGCCCGAGATGGCGGCGATATATCAAGCCTCTGGACCCAGGCGAGGAATGCTTGTCGCCGCCTGAACACCAGAACAGGGCTAGAGTTTCACTGGTGCCAGGAAAAGCGTGACCTGTCCTTAATAGTCAGCATGCCTGGGCAAACACAGGAGCGTGTGATTGTCCCGGAGACGGCGAGGACCCGGGTAGTGAGAGTGCTACGCGCAAGCGTCCGAGCACACTACCTTGCTAGTCTGCTAAGGAAACCAGATCAGGGAAAGGTATACACTAGTACCCACCAAAGGGAAGCGAGCAACCACTTCCTGTTGAATGGGAGGTACACTAGGTTTTGCGACTATCGATTTGTCCACCGGGCCAGACTCGGCGTTGTCCCATTAAATGGTACGCGTCGATTCGGGGCCGGTGACAAGCGGTGTCGACGCTGTGGCTACGTCAATGAGACGCTGCCGCACGTCATTAACCATTGTACTGTCCATTCAGCAGCGTGGCAAAAACGGCACAATGCTGTACAAGATCGCCTTGCTCGCGCAGCACGCATACCCCCGGGCGCAGTCTTAAACATCAATAGACAAGTGCCCGGCGTACAGAGTAACCTTCGCCCTGATTTGGTGGTCTTGGACGAGACTAACAAGTCGGTACAGATTATCGACATATGCATTCCATTTGAGGGTGCCCCGGACGCCCTGGAGGCAGCTAGGCAGCAGAAGCTCGAAAAATATAACCCACTTGCTGCCGAGCTTACCGCAAAGGGTTACAGGGTCTCATTGGATGCATTTGTCGTAGGCTCGCTCGGCGCTTGGCTTACACAGAACTACCGGGTCACAAAGTCACTGGGCATAGCCTACAAATACACGCAGACCATGGCACGTTTGATGGTTTCGGACACGATCCGATGGTCACGCGACATATATATAGAACATCTGACCGGACAGAGGCAATACTGGGAATGACCCTCTGACAACCAAGCACAATGGTAATCGACGGCACGAACACCTGAGCCGTCAACCCCCCAAAAAGTGTTAGCTTCATAGACTGTTTGTGTTTGTTCTTTTATTCTTTTAATGTAAATTTTAATCTTTTTCTTTAGTATGTAAGTTTTAATATTGTTTTTTTATCGATTTTAACTTTTTTTTTTTTATATACTACATTTTGTTTGAGTATTTAAGTTCAGCCATTGTATAATTTTTGTATTTTATCATTTTATAATAATAAATGAATTTAATCATAAACCGACATTGGTGATTCTCAAATGGAAACACTCACTTCCCAAGTCCCGACGTGTTTCCATTTGAGAATAAGTACTGTATTTACATTCTGTTTTATCCGTTTTATCTTACTATATTCGCTATATTCACATCAGTTGATGAGGAATATTAACGCCACGAGTGGTAAAAAAAGAAAACCTAATTACTGCCATTTTCCTGACCAATTTTGTCAATTCTTTCCATATAAGTATGATCTCCATCTTATAACAGTCCGTTGTACTCATCTTGAATAGTGGGCGTAAGCTCAGCTCCGCCATTTTAAAAATGGCGACAATTAAATGACATGATATTATGTTTGAGAGGCTTGTATCTCGAAAACGGTGTTAGATAGCGAGTTGCTCCAATTATAACAACTTTTGTATTTCTAATTTGGAAATTTGCTAAAACTACTTATACTTAAAACTTAGTTTTTGATGGCGGTATCTCGCACTGTATATGGCCTATTTTGTTAGTTAAAGTTATGTAATCCACAGAAGGCTAACTATTTCTTAATTTTCTTCTAAATTTCGATACTTTACCTGTGCATGAAGATTGATTGGAGTAACTGATACTTCAGTTGTTTTTATCAAACTCGCTGTTGTTCGCGCAGCTAACAAACGCAATCGACATAACTCTTGTTGAAATATTTGATGAATTTCTACAAAAATTGTTCGTTAAATTTTATGTGTTCTATTTCAGTGTTTACGTTTTGAATTAGGTACATACCAATGGCATTTTGCCGTTCCCGATTTGTTTGATCGACAAATAATTTATTTTTTTTCGGAATCGTTAACGCTTTCATCGGTTGTGCATTGTCTGTTATATGACTATTAGATAATGATGCGTCATCATAATCAGCGGTTCGTTTTAATATTTTTATCAATAGTGTTCCATCTAAAAAACAAAGTTCAAAGACGATTTCAAATTAATAATTTTAAAGGACACTTTTGTAATATGGTGATGCTTCGTTTAAGTTTACACTGCGTAAGTTTAAGAATATTCTCGAAGGTTCGCATAAGTTAGTCACACATGTAGCGTATATAAACACATGGTAATCAAATGTAAAGATAGATTTATTAGCGAATTTCCAGAATGGAATTCAGCTGTTACAGCCACTGTCATGACGCGACTTGAACCCGGGCCATGGCAGAAATGGCAGAAATTTGTTTTGAGGTCTCTAGAAACCGAAAAAAATATTCACAAAAAATTTATATATATATATATATATATATATATATATATATATATATATATATATATATATATATACATATATATATATGCATATATATATATATATGTGTGTGTGTGTCTGTGTGTCTGTCCGCACGATAACTCTCGAACGAAATGTCCTACGTTTACGAAATTTGGTGAAAATGTTGGAAGTGCCAAACCGTTGGACAAGTTCGTTAGCCAGACACGTCGGATGCCAGGAACATGGTGTTTGTTCTTGCAAAAAATTAGTTTTTTGCCAAAATTTCCACTTATTCAAAAATTTTTTCGAAATTTTTTTACACCATTTAAACGAGCAGAAAAAATTACATAAAAAAGGTCTTTAAACTATTATTCTATGTCAACTAATTTCCGAGAAAAATTAATTTTTATAAACGGGCATTCGCTATATATATATATATATATATATATATATATATATATATATATATATATATATATATATATATATATAGCTTTTTATTTTGTTTGGAATATGAACACCTGGAATGAACACCATATTTCCTTCTCTGTTTTGCAGAACAGATTCATATTCCAAACACAATAAACAAAATATACTACCACATATTATGGATAATACATAACACGATAATATAGCTTGTTGTATAATGGCTTGTATAGTCACATACATATGTATGTATATAATATTATGTTTGTATGTTATAATATGCCTTCTTTTTAGGGTTCCTAAGAAAGTCCTATTTTTTAGAGCTCCGAAAGAAATCTTTCGGGACTATAATAGAAATTTATTTTGAGGTCTCTAGAAACCGAAAATAATATTCACTAAAATTTATATATTTGCATTTAGTCCCACACCATTGGACAAATTCATTAGCCAGCCATGTCGGATGCCTGGAACATGGTCTTTTTTGGTCATTTTTCGTGAAAAAAATTAGTCTTTTGCCAAAATTTTCTCAAGTCAAAAAATTTTTGCGACATTTATTTACACCATTAGAAAGAGGAGGAAAAATCACTTAAAAGGGTGAAAAATCACAGAAAAACGGATTTTTATAAACGGAAATTCGCTATGTTATGCAGGATGCTGCGACAGGGGTATTTTTTATTTCTAATAAAGTGAGATAGTTAGTAACAACTAGGTAAAAATATAAATCACAGAGTATGTATTAGACAGTTTATATATAACAAATCAAACGTGTTAGAATAAGGAAAAAAAAATCAAATTCGGTTACGTTGTCGCATTCACTCATCGTCAAACTGTATTTTTTTTATTTATTTATTTTTTTTTTTAAATAAAAATGGTTATATTATTTATAAATACTTTATAAGCTTCTAGAAAAGTTCCGAATGGAAAATTCATCAATTACAGCTAATTCAAAAGGTTTTTGAAATATTTTTGCACCATGGGAAAAGCGAAAACAAACACATAAGATACGTTTTGAACCATTATTCTATGTATGTTGGTTTTCGAGAAAAAATAATTTTTATTACTGGAAATTCGCTATCTTATGCAGGATGCTGCGATAGGTATAGATATTTATAAGGAATAAGGAATATTGCAGCCCGAGAACGTATTTATGATTTTGTAAGTGCATGGTTTGGAATATTTTCTAAAATAACTTTGAAATTGACAAACTAGCAGTGTAATGGTATATGGTAATGGTGCTTAAATATGCAGCAAACTTTAATGTTTTGTATTTAATTTGCATATATGTATGTATACATATAAAGTTCGTACCTAGGTTGTGCTTTTTGAAGGTTTTAATATTTTACCCCCACCCCCCTCATTTTTAAGCTACAATTTCATGCATTTTCGACGTTTTCGAAGTTTGTACCACTCGCACAGGTCACCCAAATAAACCTAGAGGGCTGAAATTTTGTATTCGGATTGAGTTAGTATCAAGGGGGTGCCTTTTGGGGGTCTCGACTTTTAATCCCTACCCCCACCATTTTTATACCCAAAAGAACATGATTTTCTTGTTTTTTAACAGTTTCGTTCGGGTCAAAATCTCCCCAAATAAACCTAGAGGGCTGAAATTTTGTGTACAGGTTAAGCTAATAGCCAGACACTGTTTTTTGGGGTTTTCAACTTTTAACCCTTACCCCCACGATTTTTACGCCAATATTTCCTTAATTTTTTTGCTTGTTTTCTAACACGTCTAGAGACTCTCTAAGGAAACCTAGAGGGCTGAAATTTTGTACGTGTATGCAGTTAGTATCCAGCTAGTACCTTTTAGGGAGTCCACATTACTTTTCCCCCCACTTCTCCCATTTTTACATCGGAATTGAATGCTGTTGTCAAATGTGTTTTAAATGCATTACTTTTATTCTAAATACAAGTAGGCGAATAGTAATTTTAAAAAATTTAAAAAAAAGTGAATATAATTTTTTAACAAATGAAATACATACATATTAAGTAATTTAAAAATGTTATTAAAGTCACTGTTTATTTATAAATTAGGAATTTTGGATTTTTATTATTTATAAAATAGAAATTTTGGATTTATTTGGAAAGAAAAAATATCTTCATAAAAGTCTTCCAGTTTACTATTTAAGTTCCTTTTTAATATTTAAAAATAAAACATAAAGGCATTTGGCGGATAAGCATGGATAGAAATGCCCTCGTACGAATTGTGTTGACTTTTTCCCTGTTAACTGCTATCGGCACAAAATTGAAATTTACTGAGATTCAGCCCTTAAAAACTTAAAACCTTTTTTTAAAGCCCCGATCAACCGGACACTCATCATCAGTTTTGAAACCACCAAAATTATACAAATCGCTTGTGGACTTTCAATTACATTTCGCTTGTAGACACTCAATACCGAAGATGAAAGGAAAAATTCGACTTCCGTGATCGGGCTCCGCTGCTCACGGCGTTTTTTTTTATTAGGCTGGTCGTGCTTTGGATGCGGAAACGTGCGATATTTAATTCGGACGAATACGCATGAAAACGGACGAACGATCCAAACAGCTGTGAAGCTATACATCCTCGTCCATTGAAAGCGTCACGTTCGTCCGTTTTCGTGCGTATAATTGCAACGTGCGTTCAAATCCAATTTTGTTGGGATTTTTTCACGCGAACAAGTCCGTTTCATGAGACTTTTATTTTTATTGAATGAAATTGGAGGTAAATTACAATTATAACTGTATACCTTTCCATATTACGCGCCATAAATTGTTTTTTAATCAAAAGAAAAATACTGACGAATATTGAGCTAGTGGTCGCTAGTGGACGGACAGTAGACATATCATTTCGGACGAACGATAAACGTGCGTAATCGTCTGAATAAAATATCGCAGTTGTCCGTCAACCAATGGACGACCAGCCTAACATATAGGTATTTAACTGTCTTTATTTTGGACAATCTTTCCAACTTATGCAATGTGAAAACACGTATGTATATTATGATGCATATAAATCAGGAGCTACATGTGTGTAAATAATAGGTATGTATTACTTTTTGCAGAAAACTCATTCACAGTGTCAGAAATCAAAATCATGTCAGCTTTTAATTCTTTAATATTAATTTAGGAGATAACAGTTGAAAAGTTTGTAAAATTCAGTAATATTTATACATTAAAAATTAACAATAAATACAATAAAAATTAGCTATAAAATCTATAATTGTTTTTCTATAGGACTTCTCTGCTGAAATTTTTGCATAACATTTTTGGAATGTTGTGAAGTGAAAATATGAAATAAAAAGTGTTGATTTTCCAAAATTGTGCTGACAACATCCTTAAGTTCTAAATTATACCTGTTGTAATCAAAATGAGAACATTTTCTTCTTGTCCGAGTGGACCGAAAGTTATCGCTCCTACTGTACTCGCTGCAACGATTGTATCTATACGTTTACGTCCTTTATAAAATAAAACAGTTCCACCTTCCAAAGCCACAGCCACCAAATTGCAATTAAAATGTTTTAAAGGCACAATAGTTAAGGTTACTGGCTTATTAGGCAACGTAATACTCCATAATTTTTTCCCCTATAAACGAATTTGTAAGACACAACTAGTTTAACACGTTCATTGCCGATCACGCGATATCGCGTGATACGTCTACTTTACTATATAGCCAATCACGGGATATCGCGTGGCAAATATATGAACCTACTTATTTAAATTAAAATATTTGGCCATCTCACAAAGTCTATATTTTTAGTTTGGCAATGAAAGTGTTAAATAACAAATTTTGAATATTATACCTTTTTGTTGTAACATAACAATGACCCATCATTCGTAGCCACAATTATCGTCAGTTCATCTGGAACAATTGCTATAGCAACAATTGAACCTTTGGTAACTGTAAACAGAATATGGCCTTCAAGCCATCCACGTTTTAAAATACAAACGACACCCTCTCGACATGCAATTACGCAACGAAATTCAACTTCATATTGTCCGACACAACAAATTGCAAACGGTGTCACATTCATTGAGCATACTCGAGCCTAAAATAAAGTTCTGTTATGTACATACAGGTACTGATGTGTTATAGCCCGTCCACACTACACAAACTTTTGTTTGTACAAACTTTTGTACAAACAAAAGTTTGTGCAAATGGTACGTGTGGACGTGAAGTTTGCGCAAATATTTTGTAAAATCACACAAACTTTTGTTAGAATAAATTGTTTGCACAAACATAAGTTTGGGCAAACGATACATGTGAACGTGATATTTGAAGTTTGTACCAGTGTTTGTGGATTTTTGTATCTCGCATCAAAAAGTTGGTGTGAATTTGACAACTACCGTAAACATGAGTGAATAGGCACGAATTCAGGCTTTACACCGTATTTTTTTATATTTCTTTTATGAGTACGTATTCTTTGATATTATATTAATTAATATATTAAAAAACATTAATATATTAAAATTTTACGCGAGAATGGTCACTTTATTACAGTAATCAAAAATTTTGGAAAATGTCCCTGGTTTTTAAAAAAATTACAAAAATAATGTAATTTCTTCTCTATGAGTAAATTGGGGTACCTCCAACTTAATCTCAATGTCACATCCTCATTATTTCCTCTTAAAAAAATAAAAACAATTAAAAGTTTAAAAACATTTTTCCTTGTGTTCCTATTCACCCGCCTTTCTCGATTCATTCCAGTCAAGGGTAACGGTCTCTGAAAAATATATTGATACTGAATTTACTGCCAATAAATTACAAAATATTTATTACCACCGACACTTTGTAGGTTGTAAAAAGTGTTAACCAATTTGCCGATTTGCTTCAAAAAAAAAAAAAAAATTGTACTTCATCTAGGTATGGTACATATCGCGCGTTTTCTGTCTCAACCTCGTATATCAAAAACTACATGTTTTAGGACACACAAAAATCATATTAAATACTGTATTTATACATATACTTATCTATATATATTTATATATATAGGTAGCCAACATCAATGGGTGTAATTAGCATAAATCTTAAGTTCATAGTGATGAAGATACAGATTTAAATACGTTTTGTTTGTGTGTCCAAAAATTGGGATTTTTCAGATACGAGGTTGAGACAGAAAACGCGCGATATATTCTCTAGATCAATATATATACATATATATGTTTGTACAAAAGTTTGTGCAAAAATTCAGTCAAACAAAAGTTTGTGTAATGTGGACGTGTTACTTGTACAAACTTTTGTTTGTGCAAAAGTTTGTACAAACGAAAGTTTGTGTAGTGTGGACCGGCTATTAGGTCAAACGCTTCTTGATGATGGATTACCTCATGTAAAATATTAAAACCTTGTGGATCTATGAATATGACATCACCGATTTCAGTTCCAACAATTATACAATATAAACTGTCATTAACTTTTCTCAAAAGCGTGCTCATACAAGTGATCACAGTTTTACGTTCGAGAGTTATATTTTTATATTCATTTATGAATGAATCCCATTTCTCCGGAGGTAAGAATAGGAATGTTTGCGATCGGGATGTTAATTCTTCAAATGTAGCTGCACGTAATAGTTCCACTAAACCCGGTATGTCGTCTGGATGTGCATCACTTAATTTACGCCATACTTCTTCTTCCAGTTCGGAAATGGGTAATTTTGGGAGAGAGTATTTGTAGTAGGGTTTGTTGTTACGAAATACTAAAATTTCCGAACCACAAGCGACACCAACAGCTAAAATTTTGAAATAGAATAAAGAGGCAACAAAATAAAAGAAGACTGATATGACTAACGAAATAAAATTGTTATGCTGGTGGAAGTTTAGGAAAGATAAATACAGCTGATCCTTTTTTTATGCGGTAGATAAGGACTGCATCAAAAAAAATTGCACAATAAAAATATTCAAAAACTTCATAAATAGCTATAAAAAATACTGTTCAGTCCAAATTGTAAAAAAACTTCTTTTATGCGGTGGATCGGGACCGCATAAAAATAGTTTCATAGAAAATATACATGACTCAAAACGCTCAAAACCTTACGATTTCCTTAGAAGTTGCTTTTCTAAACAAGATAAAGTATTAATTTACACATGATTAGGTATATTTTATTTCATTTTTCGAATATTATAAAAATTGGGATAAATACATTTATAAGTATATAAAAAAAGAAAAAAAAACAACTTAATGATGCAATAACTTATGCAATATACTGATTAAATGCTTAAAGTTATTTTATCAAAGAATATTATAATTAATGTTTAAATTTCTTACTTTTTTTTTGCTTTTTAGTTACATTATGCACTTTACTGGGCATTTTTTTTTAAACCCTAGAATCATACGTTGGTGTACGAGAACCGTTAATCATACATCGACGTCGTTTTGACGGATGGACTTTTTACGGCGAGTTTTAGAGTTTATTTGCAAAAAACATTTTTTTTTACATAACAATACTACAAAAGCGAACAAAATATTTAAAAAAATTGGATTTGGAAAAATTTCTTAATGTAAATATTTATTAATTTTTTTAATCTTTTTATCAAAGCATATTTTCATTATAAAAATTAAAAAAATAGATAAATACATCAATTGTATCATAAAACATGTGTTTCAAATAACTAATTTATGAACTATTATGAGTCAGTGGACATGTATAACTTTACAGAATGTGAAATTTCTCAGTCATAAATATTCCTATAGATATGTAGTTATTTCTCCATTAGGCACATTTGTAAATTTTCTAAAATTTGTTAATAAATTAATCAAAAAATAATAATAAAAATAATAAAAATTAAAATATTTTCCACAAAATAAATTGTTAATCTTTTAAAGTTACTTGAAACGCATTCTTTAGTTTTCGATTCAATATGTTAAAACTTCAGTATTATGTCATCTCTATAAGTCAAACAGCTGTAATCATCTTTCACATTATGTATCATAATCATTGAATAAATTAATTATAACATGCATATCTTTAATAAATTTTAGAAAAATTAGGAAAACTTTTATATGTGAAGTACAAAATCTTTAAAAAAAACATCGCGTAATCATACATCGGCGTTCTTTTGACGGACACTATTTCAATACAAACAAAACGACAATGACTATAAACAAAATAAATACGTCTTATGTGTTATAACAACAAATAAATTGGATAACAGAAATCTCACAGCAAGCAGGTACCGACAAGTTGTAGTATTGGAGCAGGTAGAGAAATTCGTTCGTCGTTTTGACGTGTTCTAGGGTTAAAAATTCCATAAAAAGTTAGCATAAAATAATCGCACAAAAAAGGCCACATAAAAAAGGTTAACTGTATAATAATAATAATAATAGTATATGGTTAATCTGAAGAGTCGAAACATTCCTATTATTTTATTTACGAATTTTGAATCTTCGGAAGATTATTTTTAAGGATACTTCTGTTGGGATATTTCAGTTAAAATTAATATTTATATGTTGTGAGTTGTTTGAAATACCATAACTATGTGAAAATTTTGTTATCAGCATTGTAAGAGTACGTATTTTTATACAATATGAAATAAGTAAATCCAACTATATAATGTAATTCAAATGGAGTAGCGGATTTCGATGCACATTTTTACATCGATTTTCCCTGTTCTCGTGTAGAGTCAGAGTAAGTTATAGTCATGACATTCTGTATAAGTAATAAGTTCACAAAATTTGAAAATCTTCCCCCAGGAAATTATTTCCCCGCTAAAACTACGTTAAATTATATTTATGATATTTTTTAATTAGGATAAAAACAAGAAGAAAAATGCCAATAGAAGTAAAGCATTTAAAATCAAAAATCTGCAATAAAACCGTCTCAAAAATGAAAATGATTTGAAATTGTAGTTTTACAATGAGCTCTACTAAATGAGTGATTAAAATTAAATTGTCGTCTATGTCAGTGACTTATGTTGTGATTCGATATATTTACAAAATTTTATCGAAATTAGAAATTCTTTTTGTAGAAACAGAATAACAGAAACAAAGAAGTACTGCAAGATTAAAATTTAGGTTTCCATGTCAATATTTCTACCCATTTACCATTACGTATATATGATAAAAAATTAATTATATCAAAACTATGTTTCCCCTTACATTTCCGGTGATAAAAGATAATTCATTTTTTTTAAAAATTTCTTTGCTTGTGGTTATCGAAATATGATAATTTGAAATTAATTAAACTGCATCATATTTATTATTAAGTTGAATATTATTAATTTTATTCCTCTAATTCAAATTTTATTTTAATTAAAAAAAATGCTATGCAGAGAAAGTACAGAATATTCCATATTTCCATACAAGTATATAAAAGTCACGAAAGTTATAAAATATCCATTTTCGTATTTGAAATTTACTTTTATAAATTTCAATTTTCTTTATTTTTAGTTAAATTAACAATTTACTTTTATTTGTATGACTAACCTGGATTAGTAGGTTGCGTTTTATCCACCAGGAATGTGCAGACACTTGATGGAATATCTGGTAAAATTTGTTCACTAATAATGGATGTTCCAGAGAATGCCTTTAATCGAGGTTTTGTATCGGATGTTATTTTAAAGTCGGCCATCACCAACTGATAGCCATCTCCACTTAATACTAATGCGATACATTGAGATAAAGTAACAATATCTAAACTGTGATCAGAAAAGGCATGTAGCCAGCGTCCATGATTTTCCTCCCTGCAAAATAACAAAAATTGCCAGGATTACTGCCAGGATTGTTAATATTGATTAATTAAATTCATTAACATTTTGGACTATTTGAAAACAACGACAATATCATTTCGGAAATATCTATTTTTTTCTGATTACCGAAGTTAAGCAATATTGGACTAGTAGTTACAGGAAAACCATCTGCATTTATAGAGCAAGTAGCTCATGAGTAGCATCGTGGGCCACTGTGTGAAGGATCGCAAAATCGAACCCCACCATTATCTTTGGATTTTAATTAATAAATTGATTGAGTCCGATTAATTAAATTGAATACTCTTCCACCTCCGGCTCCATTCGCCCCTAATGAGTATCTTGAAATAAATTATGAATGATGAAACTTGAACGTATTATCAACCACAGGATTCCACTAAAAATCAGAGGGGCGCTGCCACTATTAGTAAAAAAAGGTAGCACATCGCAATTCAACATCCAAAAGGAAACGGTGGAAACTGAAAGTATGACTAGGGCTTACCTAGGCCCAATTAGCGACGGATCTAGTTTGTATTTTAGGAGAGATCCTATTTTTTTAAAGTTTCCTAATTCTTTTTTGACATTTAAAATTTTAAAAAATTCTACCTAAGTTAACATTAAAAGAGCGAGTTCGATAACCAATAATTCGGTATATTCCTGTTTCGCCTGTTCTCGTTTCGCCTGTAATTAAAATTTGGTACGCTTTGGTTGCGTTTTGCCTGGCCACCTGTTAGACGGAAATAAATAGTTGTGATTCGCCTGATCTACTTTATAGTTAAATAAAAGAATAAGACAAATTCAAGACAGCTACTTAAATAATGAAATAACAATAGGAAGATGCTTAGAAATAATAGCTTACACTGTTAAGCTTAAGATAAATTAATTTTATTAGTTCAAATTAATGTAAATATGTAGGTATACATATATGTATAGGTATATTATTTTAAATTTTTTTTAAATTGACGAAACGTAAAGCGAAAAAACTTTTAATTACACCAGTAGTTTTTACACCTCGCAAAAATTACTGCTAGTCCTAAGTTTGGAAAAAGTAGGAAGGAAAGTTATCTTATCTCTTATGGTGTTATTTT
Organism: Brachynemurus nebulosus; assembly: GCA_035578155.1. Lineage (NCBI taxonomy): Eukaryota > Metazoa > Arthropoda > Insecta > Neuroptera > Myrmeleontidae > Brachynemurus > Brachynemurus nebulosus. Next base: position 28,270,927 of record JAPWDM010000004.1, on the reverse strand, counting down.
AACATTATAATAAAAAAGGCAGCCATCGTCCAATTTATGGTCAGGCGAAACGATACCACAATTTGAATCGTCAGGCGAATCGGGAAATTTTAATTGGTCAGGCGAAACGGGAACAGGCGAATCAGGCATAAATCAATAATTCTCTTTCATTTTCATCATTCTGTTATTTTATTAAGAACTAGCTGTACCCGCGACGTCGTACGCGTGACGCATTGTTATAAACTCAATGAGAAGTATATAAGTGTAATAATTATACAGAACTTGCATAGAACAATAATTTTTGGGAATGAGACATTTTCATGGAGTAAAAAGTATCCTAAATGTTGACGCAGGTAATAAGCTGTCACCACACCAAATTTCATCAAAATCCGTTCAATAGTTTTTGCGTAATTTGTGCAGATGCTCAAAATAGTTTTTATATTTTCCCGTGCGAATGAGACATTTTTCCGGAGTAAAGAGTATCTTAGATGTTGACCCAGGCAATAACTTATCACCGTACCAAGTCATCAAAATCCGTTCAATGGTTTTTGTGTAATGTGTGTCCATGCTCAGAATGGTTTTTCCATTTTCCCGTAGGATTGAGACATTTTCCTGGAGTAAAAAGTATTTTAGATGTTGAACCAAGTAATAAGTTATCACCACACCAAATTGCATTAAAATCCGTCCAATAGTTTTTACGTAATGTGTGCACATGCTCAGAATGGTTTTCCCATTTTCCCGTAGGATTGAGACATTTTCCTGGAGTAAAAAGTATTTTAGATGTTGAACCAAGTAATAAGTTATTTATTTATTTTTTATATTTATTTTAGGACGCTCGACTTTAAATGTCATTTGCGTCCCCTATAAGTTTAACTACTACAATTAAGTTTTCCAACATGTTAGAAGTAATAAGTTATCACCAATAGTTTTTACGTAATAGTCCAACAGTTTTTACGTAATGTGTGCACATGCTCAGAATGGTTTTCCTGTTTTCCCGTGGGAATGAGACATTTTCCCGGAATAAAAAATATCCTAGATGTTGACCCAGCTAATAATTATCATCACATCAAATTTTATTAAAATTCGTCCAATAGTTTTTGCGTGATGCGTGAACAGACAGACAGACAGACAGAGAGATAAAAATTTTAAAAATCGCTATTTTGATATCCGCATCGATAACTATTTACAGTACCAGTACAATTTTCAAAAAATATTCTATCTACAGAAATGGTCTCGTTAGAGTTTTATAATATGTATAGATTTTTAAAACAATGAAAAATTTTAATAAACTTGATGACGTCTTTAAATTAAAAAGTTCCTTTTTCTACAAAGCAGACCATATTGAAGTGATTTGAATTAGGGTAATTTGGGTGTGAATTTTTCATGTTTGTTATCAAAATGACGCAATTCCTTTTATAAATGTGACTGATCCGACAAAAGTCTTTTATCTAGTAGTCCCACGTGCTTAATTTTGTTAAAAATAAAAATGTCATTTTATTTATGTCTCACAATCATTGAAAATGTTAGCAAATTTTTTGCTTGGAAGGGGGTCATAAATTCCATGACCGTCCCTCTGTATCAACTCTTGGTCCCGAGCTATTCTATGAAAATTAAATATTTTATGGAAATTAGTTAAGATATGAGTGGAGTCGAAGGGCTAATGACCTAGATTTAAGCCAATTCCAAAAAGTAATACAATTTTTTGCGATGTCAAGTCCCATGTTAGCATTCATACTTCCTATAAGGAAATTAGAAAAATAAATGATAGCGATATATCTTTATATTAAAAATTGCCCCAAATACTTCACAAAATTTAAGAAAAAATTTCATGTACCTAATCTTTTCAAATGAAGAAAATTTGCAAGAAGTGTTTAAATTTTAAAAGAAAATGGTCTTCAGTGGCTTTTGATACTTACAAATTTATATATACCTATATATACAAGAATTCGCAAAAGGAATTCGAAAATTCGAGAAGAAAATGATAGCCAATGTTGAGTAAATGTCTTTCTTCTTAAAGCTCCCTTAAACAGGAAACTCAAGGGAGTTATACTAATAATAATCTAAATGACTATATAAACTTTTTGCTTAAATTTTGTGGAATATGTATTTGGGGCAATTTTTAATATGTATATCAAACCTACAAGTCAACTCAAACATAAACGTCAGCAATATAAATCTATTTAATTTAACCTCTTATTACACGCTTAAGTAAAACTATTAAATTTTTGTTGCGTTATAGTTCTTGTAAAGAAATGTTTGTATACAAACAAGTTAATTAAAGGTCTTTGTTCTTTAAAAAATTCATATTATCTTCGATAAGAGCATTTCTTATATGGATGAAACATTTCTTGTGCCTCTAGTGTTTTTTTTTTTTTTTTATTAATTTGTATTAACCGAGAATTGAGATGACTAAATCTCTTTCAATTTCACTAGCTACATATCAAATGAGTCATTAAAATTACCAAAGTTAAGAATTCTTATCTTTTATATTGTAGGTATTTAGTTACAACGGTGAGCAATGCGTCATTGATCGACGATCATATCAATGTATTGGTCAAATGATTACCTAATAAAAATCGAAATACATACTATTGAATAAAATTTTTAATATGAAAGAAACACACGCATATAAACTTACATTAATTACAAAGTATCTATGTATATATTTTGCAATTTTTAATTTGAGAAAGATTAAATTATAGGTACTGACTACTCGTTTTGCTGTTGTAGTGGTGGGAGCGCTAAGAAATGTCAAAAAATTATGTGCGGCAATTTTAAAATGACGAGAATTTTTATGAAAAATCTCTAATTTCACTTTCGGTGAATCTCTTACGTCCGGTTTTACGAAGTAAGTTTAAACTGAGTTTATTCGTTAAACCAAATTTACATATTTAGAGAAATGCATAAGCTGAGATTCTACTACTTGCTTACATTTTTGTAAGAGTTTACTCAACTTTTTTTTTTTTTTTAAATGTGAAAATTATGAGTCTTTATTCAAGTAAAAAAGAATATATGTATATATACACACAGTACACCCACATACAAATCTCGGATAAATCCAGGGCCTTTTGGGGGTCTCAACTTTTAACCCTTACCCCCACGATTTTTATGCCAATATTTCCTTGATTTTTTTGCCTTTTTTCTAGAAACTCTAGAAACGCCTAGAAACTCTCTGAGTAAACGTAGAGGGCTGAAATTTTGTACATGTATTGAGTTAGTATCCAGTTAGTGCCTTTTAGGGATCCCACATTACTTTTCCCGCCCCCACTGCTCCCATTTTTACATCGGAATTTAATGGTATTGTTAAATGTGTTTAAAATGCTTTATATTTATACTATAAGACAAGTAGGCGAATATTAAATTTAAAAATTTAAAAAAAATGAACGTACTTTTATAACAAATGCAATACGTACATATTAAGTAATTTAAAAAGGTTATTAAAGTTAATGTTTATTTATAAAGTATTAATTTTGGATTTTTATTTATAAAATAGAAATTTTGGATTTTCTGGGAAAGAAAAAATACCTTCATAAAGGCTTTCCAGTTTACTATTTAAGGTCATTTTTTATTTAATATTTAAAAATAACACAAAGGCAATTGGCGGATAAACATGGGTAGGAATGCCCTCGTACGAATTGTGTTGGCTTTTTTCCTGCTAACTGCTATCGACACCAAATTGAAATTTACTGAGATTCTGCCCTTAAAAACTGAAAACCTTTTTTTAAAGCCCCGATCAGCCGGACACTCATCATCTATTTTGAAACCACCAAAATGACAAATCGCTTGTAGACTTTCAATCACACTTCGCTTGTAGATATGATTTTTGACTTTTTTGAAAATTTTACTAATGTGAAGTGTGCATTTTTCAGTGTGCACTGTAATACATAATATAAAAATTTTTGTACAGCTGTGTACACATATTGTAATTATAGTTATTTAAATATTAATACATAATAATAATAAGGAAAATATGTCTGTTTTATTTTGACCAGTTACCTTTTTAAAAATTATCCATTTTTGTTATGAAATTAAATTTTTCAAAAAAAAAAAAATTATTACTCTTATTGCCTATTGGAAGTAAAAGAACACAAAAAGATGATAATTCTATTGTCTAGTTTATTTATGACAGCAAGGCCTACCTACGTTTATCCGAGATTTGTGTGTACTTGAGTAAGACTCACAATTCTCACATTAAAAAAAAAGAGTTGAGTAAACTCTTACAAAAATGTAAGCCCCTTAAGAAAATACCTCTTAAAAATGTTTTAGTGCATCAACCACGTTAAATAATGATTTTTTTTATATTTTGTTGAAATAAAACAGATATGATAGCGGCAGCGCTGGAAAATACATAATGTTCGTTAATTTGAAGCCTATTACGATTTAATAAACTGTTACCTTAAAAATACATCTGTATGATTTATAAAGCTCTCTTTTTTTATAGTAGATGTAAAAAACAATTAGAATGTTAAAAATTAATATTATTTAATGTTACATACCCAAAAAAAGACATTGTATTTCCAAAATAAACAAAAAATGGTTATGTTCTGTTCTCATTTCATTTATTTTTCTTATGAATTTTCCTTGTTTACAATGTTTATTACGGTTACTATAGCAACGTCAGAACGGAACATGCTCAAATGAATGGTATGTAAATTCGAAGTACAGTTAGGTATGCGTATATAATTTAGTGAAGTAATTATTGCGACTTGTAAATAGAATATTAATGGTAAAAATATGGATTAAAAAAAAAATAAGAAAGTTTCAAAGGTATTAATTTAAACTATTAAATTAAATTAAACAAGAAAAATAATTGTTTTACGAACTATCGTTATTTTTGAAATACGTTCTACACGCTCAAAAAGAAATTTTTGAATCAAAGAAAATTTTTTTTAATTAAAGAAGTAATTTCTTTCAATACGCACAAAGAAACTATTTCTTTAGTGGTAGAAAGAAATTTCTTTAATTTTATTTCTTTGGACTAAATAAGTTTAATCTTCAAATTGAAAAAAGTGAATTTCTTTGATGACAGAAACAGATTTCTTTAAAATTAGTTTCTTTGAATTAATAAATTTATTTCTTCAAATTTAGAAAAAAAGTGAATTTTTTTAAGAGCAAATTCTAAATTCAAAAAAATTGATTTCTTTAAAATAAAATATTTTTAAGGTTTCAAATAAAAACTTTTTTTGCTTTAAATAACTTTTTATTTGGTTCAATAAAAATAAATTTTTTAGACAAATAATAATTCTTTTTTCTCTTTTACTTTTTTATTTTTTACTTAAAAAATTACTACTAGAATAATAATTAAATGAAAGAAAAATTTTAGTACACTATTACATTTCGTATAATTGTCTGAACAAAAAGAAAAAATAAGTAGGGATATAAAATAAAAAAAAACAACGAAAATTATTTATTTGTTGAAATTACATCGCAGTTTTAAAAAGTATATATCAAAATTATAAAAATACATAATTATTAGGTATGCTGAGTAGAAAAGGACCACGCAGGCCAAAAATTAACTAGAGTAAAAAAAATAACTTATCAGAAAAGATTTATTTTGAAAATTGAATTTTAGGAGCAGTAGCCTGTAACTTTTTTTATTTTGGTAGCTAAGCCATTGACTTTAGAAGTTTAATAGAACAATTTGTCCATGTAACAAGACCAAGACTAGATTTTGGATATAAGCTACCAACTTCCAAGTTTCAATAAAATCAGTTTCAAGTTTCCGCGTAATTCTTGCTCGGACCGGTTTTTGTATGTGATAGATAAAAAATTCAAAAATTGTTGTTTTGACAACGAAATCAGTACCTATTGGTGATAATTAAATGTGCATTTATAGCCCCAGGGCCGCATTTACCTCTGCGGAGACCCCGGGACACTTCCCATGTGGAGGCCCCCTTGGAAAATTTCTAATATTTTTCCAAAAAGTGAGGTTGACAAGTAAAAAATAATTCTATTTTATTCATTATTTTTGAATTTGTGGAGACCCCTATTGTGTGAAAGCCCCGGAGAACGTGCCCCAAGTGCCCTTATGTAAATCTGGCTCTGGATAGCCCTGGATCAAAAGATGATTGGGCACTAGCAGTCGAAACCGAAACAGTAAAAGGTGATGTACATCTAGTCCATGTGCGTTTATTTTTTATAAAAATTCCTACAAAAATAAAAAAAAGGTAAGAGGAGTACCAAACAGAAAAATTTTAAGTCATAGATATGTCTTATAGTGAGTGCAATACACTTACAGACAACAACAAAGTAGTAAATAGTAAGTAAACTAGCTATTTTTTGGTTTAGTCAATTGTATCATTGTATCATTGTTTAATAGTATACTATTAAACAATGTTATCACAGTAGTATTTTAAAACAAAGAACAGATTTTACAGTCATAAGTAAAAATACTTTCCTGCCTTCTCGTGACCTGCTTTTAACTCTGCACTCAAGCAAAAATAAAAGTGTTTCTCGGCTAGTTGGTAAGACATGTGACACATGACATGACGCATGATTTTTATTCCTATTTTTTAAAAAAAAAAACTTGCAACTTTTTTTCTCAAAGCTCGAATTAAATGTTTTAAATGTTCTTTTTGTTAGATTTGTTACTTTCAAAAGTTGGTTCAACGTTATTTATTGTCCACAGACCCAGATTTTAATGTTTAAATGTAAAATATGGTTGAGTTAATGGCCAAACCACCTTGTCATGCTAGGCATGTCTTATAAGCGCAAAGGGTTAATTTCATTTAAATTTGCCATTAGCTAGTTAAATTTTTGTTAAAATAGATATTTTTCTTCATACGGTCATAAGAGTTATTCTTTCTTAAAAGATTCAAAGTTTTTCTGCACTAGAAATTTTGTCTCTGAAGATATTCTTAACCTTTAAAGTGAGGCAATTGCTGTCCAACATGGCTGCACCAAAAATATACCTAAATTATAATGAGCTTTAAAAAATTTGTAAATAAAAAACCAGACACTAGCGAGTAAAGATCCCGAGGCCGAACCTATCGATTTTGATGAAATATGAATATGTTGTAGTTGTAGTGCACTAAAAGATAAGCCACACATTTTTTTATCGGCAGAAAAACGGTTTGAAGGGGTGAAATCACCCTTCAAAAATTAGGGTAATTTAACGTAAAAATAAAATATAACAAAATTCTGACATAGGACAGCCCATCTTCAGAAGCACTTATTGTGACATTATTATCCACCGTTAATATGTTAATAGTAGCAATGCGTATATGGAAACTAGTATGTAATTTAAGAGGGTGATTCACCCTCCTCTCCAATGTTGCTCAAACTGAATTTTGAATTCGAGAATCTTATTCTTATCTTATTCTAATTATTCTAAATCAAGGGCGAATCCAGCCAGTTGAAAAGGGGGGAGGGCTACCTCTAATCCCAGGAGGAATTTTGGGGAATTGTGTGTTCTAAATTGTATGTTTAACTAAAAATAAGCAGCCTATTGTAGGTTAAAAGGGGGCCTGCAGCCCCAACAGCCCCCTCCCCCCGGATCCGCCTATGTTCTAAGCTAGTAGTAGCAAATTAAGCAAAATCAGTTAGATTTTTTTACGTAGACTTGTAGTCTGCAAATCAAATATTAATATTTTTTACTTTTCACCCCTAGTTTGCAAAACTAAACCTGAAATTTTAACCCCCAACCACTCCTGTTTATGAAATTTGAATAAATATCAATTGACAGCTCTTTAAAAAAAGAAATATCGCCAATTTAAACTTTGTCTCTTATCGTTTCCGAAATATTTGAAAATTTAAATTTTTGTCCTAATTTTTGAAGGGCGATTTCATCCCCCCCCCTCCTAGACCGTTTTTTTGCCGATAAAAAATACGTGTCTCTTATCTTTTAGTATTCTGCAACATATTCAAATTTCATCAAAATCGATCGGTCCGACCTTGGGACCTTTACTTGTAAGGTGATATTTAAATAATTATATTTATTTCATATTTGTCTATCAATTTAAAATATTTAAAATTTAATTATTATTGAAGAATAATTAAAAGAAAGTAATATTCAAATTTTACAGGTAATACAGGTACAGTAGATAAAGTGGCGATACGATCGGCATAGGACGAGTTTTAATTCGGATTAGTCGCTTAAGCGATTAAATACTGACAAGACGTCATTTTAATAGTATACCGATGTGTACAAAATTCTTTTAGAAGTAATAGCGTCCTTTTTATTTAACCAAAGTAGTATAATCCTTAGCACTCAAATAAATGATGGTGGGAGTGCTGTGCAAATATTTTTGCATAATTACACACAAATTGTATTATGTAGGAAAGTAATAGATTGAAAATTTCTTTAACCTTAAGTACTCAGTTTTCTTTTACTTATACTATATTACAAGTTTAATAGTCATAACCCGACATTTAAATGATAGCGATAATAAGGTTAGGAAACAGAGGAAAAAGCCCTTGAGGTTAAACTCTTAATAGGGTATTGTACCTAATTCTTAGGATGACTAGTAATACTAAAAAATAATTTCTAGTGCAAAATTAATTTGGAACCTTTTTTTTATTTTACTCATTGCGTCGAAGCTGTAGATCGTACTAACTTTTTAACAAGACTATCATTAAAATTTTATCAAACAGACGATCATTGAGTGTGATAAATGAGTTACGATACAATTTTCCAGAAAAAAAATAAACAAACAACACTCCTTCCTTTCAAATTGGCAAATTTATTGCAACAACCGATTTGATGAACATGAATAGTCGGTTGGAATGTATGGAATGTGAATGTGCTGTGCCGACTCCATCCGAACTTGGCCGAGATGAGTTAAGTACACTTTACAACATCATAATGTTAATTCAACAAACATCAGAAAGATACACGTTGCCTGCTGGTAAATGGATTCAAGTTTTAAATACATATGCAGAATTAATACTCGGTCGGTTGTTGGACAGACATCGCACCATTGAAAAATTACATATTGTATGATTCCATACAACAAGTTGTGTTCGTTGTTTCTCCATGCCTCGGACTGTAAAGTCAATCACGTTTTTTGACGTTTACTGACCCTACTTTATTTCGAGTGCCAGTTGAAAATTTTTAATCTAAACGAACATATGTATTTTATTTAATATGAAACACCGTGGTGTTGTTAACAAGTTGGAATATAAACATAATATTTATTATACAGTATAGTGTTTTTGTGTCGTGAAAGTTTAATGTTTTTAATGTGTTTATTTTTGTTTCTCGTTTTTTATTTTTTCAATTAAAAAATAAAATTAATTGTGTTGATGCCAGGATATTAGACAATTTTATTGTTTATTGTGCATATTTTTAACTGAAAAATATAATTTTAATGTGTTGTGTTTTGATGTGTTTTAAAACTGACAAAATTTGTTGGAATTGTCGTTACTACTTGTCATGTGAAATAGAATGTAATTTTTGAATTTTGGAGGTAAATTTGAATTTTTTTATTTGTTACTAATTTATTAACTGTAAGAAATGTTGTTGTATAATCTACATAATTATTATAACTTTATAAGTAAAGCTGAACATGATATTTAGAATTATGCTGGCTTGAATCATAAAATCCGTTACTTTTTGTTCTACTTAGCTTAGTCATCTGTGTAATTTCTTGAATACACATAAAATAATAAGTTTATAGGTACTACATATATAGAGTTTTACACAAGGCATCAAATAATTTCATTCATGTTATTATATCAATTATGATTACATCAAATCTTAATTTATTTTTTAATAGTTTGTCAATTGACATCTGTATATGTACAAAAAATTTATATCATGTTGAAATGTATGTATTAGTGAAAATCAGATCAAGGAAAACTGTTGATTGAAATTTAGAGAGAAATTATTAAGTATCATGAATTACGAAAATTACAAAAATTTGTGACAAAGGTTTATAGCTGTAATGTTAATTAATATTCTTGACATAAAAGTATATGTATTTACATACGCGCTATTCAACTGACAAGAGTTCTCAAACCGACAACTTTCAGGGTCATATTGGATTTGTTTTATAAAAATAGAAATAAATTGTAAAGAGAATTGTATTTGGTTAGAATTAAAAATGGGCGAATATTTTTCATTTTGAAGTATGATAAAGTTCATTAAATCATATTTTGTTTTCTCAAAAAATTTGGAAGGTTTTAAAGTTAAATCTCTTATGAGGACTAGCAATTTTTTCTAAAAAAATTGTTATATGTTTAAGACCACACGACCAAAGAAAAAACTTCTAGGACGATCTCGTAACCGATTCAAAGTAACAGAAATATATTCTATAGGTAGGACTTTATTGTAGGTACAAGTCACGGTTAAACCAATAACAATTATGAGGAAAACAAATAATAATAAATTATTTTCAAACTAAGTTTAAGATTAAATGCAATTAAGTTAGAACCCGAATCTATAAGAAGTCAAAGTATGTCTCATTGTCAGTTTATAGTTCGGTTGAAGTATCCATAAATATTTTCTTTTTTGCCATTTTTATGGATAATTTATTTTGCCTATTTACCGTAATATAATTTATGTTATGATTCGGATTGAGTTAGTATCAAGGGGGTGCCTTTTGGGGGTCCCAGATTTTAACCTTTATCCCCACCATTTTTATACCTACCAAAAAAAACATGAATTTTCTTCTTTTTTAACAGTTTCGTTCGGGTTAAAATCTCCCCAAATAAATCTAGAGAGCTGAAATTTTGTGTACAGTTTAAGCTAATAGCCAGCCACTGCTTTTTGGAGGTTTCAACTTTTAACCCTTACCCCCACGATTTTCACGCCAATATTTCCTTGATTTTTTTGTTTTTTTTTCTAACTAGAGACTCTCTAAGGAAACCTAGAGGGCTGAAATTTTGTACGTGTATTGAGTTAGTATCCAGCTAGTGCCTTTTAGGGATTCCACATTACTTTTTCCCCCACTTCTCCCATTTTTACATCGGAATTCAATGGTATTTTTAAATGTGTTTTAAATGCATTATTTGATTCTAAGACAAGTAGGCGAATAGTAATTTTAAAAATTTTTTTAAAAAATGAACTTACTTTTATAACAACTGCAATACACAAATATTAAGTAATTTCAAAATGTTATTAAAGTCACTGTTTATTTATAAAGTAGGAATTTTGGATTTTTATTATTTATAAAATTGAAATTTTGGATTTTTTGGAAATAAAAAATATCTTAATAAAGGCCTTCCAGTTTACTATTTAAGTTGCTTTTTTAATATTTAATCGGCACAAAATTGAAATTTACTGAGATTCAGCCCTTAAAAACTTAAAAACTTTTTTTAAAGCCCCGATAAACCGGAAAGTCATCATCATTTTTGAAACCACCAAAATGACAAATCGCTTTAGACTTTCAATTATATTTCGCTTGTAGACATTCAATACCGAAGATGAAAGGAAAAATTCGACTTCCTTGATGGGGCCCCGCTGCTTACGGCGTTTTTTTTCTTTTTTTGTAGTTTTAATTTATAATGAGAGCAAGGATCTCATTTAAAAAATTTAAAATATGCTATGTAGCCATATAAGTGTAGACTTATTATGTGTAATTTCTGATTTTATTCTTGTAGCATGGTCAGAAAAAACTGTATAGATAGTATAAAAATTCCCATACAGGTTAATAACACCTTTGTTATTTAGAAAAAAATTTATGTTACCGTTCGTCAGAAAAAAAACTGCACATAAAAATCATCTTTATTACTTTATTCTTTTTTCTTTTTAAAATAAGTATTTTCATTTCAATAAAATTTTATTTGCGCAGAAAATATTAATGGTGTCTGTGGTGTCTGTCTAGTAAGCCAGGTGTAATTTAATAACACTAATATTTTAATTTTAAAAGACAACTATAGATTGTTTTAAAATCTATACGCAATGCAAGTTATTTAGGTACTTCCTTTGTTTATGAATTATAATAAAGACATAGGGTAGGGCGGGGTAAAAAAAAGACACTAGCGCAGGTGGGGTAAAAAAAAGATATAAGTTTTTATTAACTTCAAGTGTTAAATTTGAAGTTAATAAAAATTGATGTCTCTTTTTTACCCCACCTGCGCGGGTGTCTTTATTTTACCTCGCCCTACCCTACATACCAACATTATTATTTGAAACATTCTGTGACATATTCTATATTTCGTTTATAAATCAGTCAATAAAATTTTAAAGAAGGAACGTAAGGTCTTTAAGAAATGAAAAATGTACCCCAGTATCTTTAAACGTAACACTTATTGTTAGTTTACATCAGGGGTGGCCAACCCAAATGATCTTGCGGGCCACTTTGGAAGCTCATCATAACTCCGCGGGCCGCATATAAAATTATGTGTTCCCATATATTATGTATTTTTTTAATATATTGGTTTTCACTACCTTGGTCATTATAAAATAAATATATTTTGTGTAAGAGTGGTGAATCTCGCGGGCCAAAAAAAGTTCAAGGCGGGCCACATGCGGCCCGCGGGCCGCGGGTTGGCCACCCCTGGTTTACATGATGGTAATCGAATTGCGTCGTTTCAATTCGCGTCGAGTTTTTTTGGAACATAACCACGACGCAAATTGAGGTATTGGTGTATTAATGTGGTGCTGAAAGCAGCAAAACGAGGCTATATTTTTCTTACTTAAAACCTTATAAGGAACGAAAAAATAACTGTTATTATTTCATAAATTTAAAATTATTAATTTGTTATGTATTTGTTGCAAATCTGAAAGGAAGACATTAAGATTTACATAATACCTATAAACTATAAATTACCGCATCGTAATAAATAAATATTTTATTAATTAATTAATATACATTTCGTCTTCGATAATTTACATTTAAATAGGAAAATATACATAATATAAAAGGTTTTTTTTTAGAAATTCTTCCCTTTTCAGTAAATATATCATTAGAGTTTTGCTTGCTAGACAAAGAGTTAATTATATAAAATTAAAATAAAGAGTAATTTCTTATTTAACCCTAGAATCATACGTTAGTCTACGAGTCAAGTTAATCATACATCGGCGTCGTTTCGACGAATGGACTTTTTACGGGGAGTTTTAGAGTTTATTTGCAAAAAACATTTTTTTTACATAACAATACTACAAAAGCGAACAAAATATTTAAAAAAATTGGATTTGGAAAAATTTCTTAATGTAAATATTTATTAATTTTTGTTAATCTTTTTATCAAAGCATATTTTCATTATAAAAATTAAAAAATATATAAATACATCAATTGTAATAATTAATTTATGAACTATTATGAATAAGTGGACATGTGTGACTTTACAGAATGTGAAATTTCTCAGTCATAAATATTCCTATAGATATGTAGTTATTTCCCCATTAGGCACATTTGTAAATTTTCTAAAATTTGTTAGTAATTTTTCGAATAAGATCTCAAAAAATAATAAAAATTAAAATATTTTCCACAAAATAAATTGTTAATCTTTTATTAAGTCATTCGAAACACATTCTTTAGTTTTCGATTTAATATATTCAAACTTCAGTATTATGTCGTCTCTATAAGTCAAACAGCTGTAATTATCTTTCACATTATCATAATCATTGAATAAATTAATTATAACATCCATATCTTTAATAGATTTTAGAAAAATTAGGAAAACTTTTATATGTGGAGTACAAAATCTTTAAAAAAAAATATAGGTTAATCATACATCGTCGTCCTTTTGACGCACACTATTTTAGTATAAAAAAAACGACAATAGCTATAAATAAAATTTATATGTGTTATGTGTTATAATAACAAATACCCCTGTCGCAGCATCCTGCATAACATAGCGAATTTCCGTTTATAAAAATTAGTTTTTCTCGGAAACTAGTTGACATAAATAGTTTAAAGACCTTTTTTATGTAATTTTTTCTCCTCTTTTAAATGATGTAAAAAAATTTGGCAAAAATTTTTGAATAAGTGGAAATTTTGGCAAAAAACTAATTTTTTGCAAGAACAAAAACCATGTTCCTCATCCGACGTGTCTGGCTGAAGAACTCATCCAAGATTTTTTGACTTCTAACGTTGTCACCAAATTTCGTAAACCTAGGACATTTCGTTCGAGAGTTATCGTGCTAATACATATATACATACATACATACATACATATATATATATATATATATATATATATATATATATATATATATATATATAAATTTTAGTGAATATTATTTTCGGTTTCTAGGGACCTCAAAACAAATTTCTGCCGTAGTCCCGGGCTCAAGTCGCGTCATGACACCTACTGTAATAGCTGAATTTCCAGAATTCTTTCTGGAAATTCGCTAATAAATTAGATAACAGAAGTTTCATAACGAGCAGGTACCGACAAGTCACATTATTGGAGCAGGTAGAGAAGTTCGTTCGTCGTTTTGACGAGTATGTATGATTCTAGGGTTAAAAGTATTTTTGTCAATATTACTATCACAATTACAATTTTCCCTGAAAGTCAACATACAGTGATGCCGTTCTGTATTTCTGAACTATCACACTTAAAATTCTTTTTGTGTAGTTAGCCAGTTTCCTATTTCTTACAGTTTAGAAGATTCTGATTAATATTAATAGATTTGAACGTTAGTTTATGGTACTCCTTATTTGTAAATAATAAACAAATACCTATTTTACTTTGCAAAATGCCACTTTTATTTTTGAAACAATATTGTCACAGTTTCAAAAATAAAAGTGGTATTTTGCAAAGTAAAATATTTGTTTATTATTTACAAAGATTCTGATTATTATAATAATAATAGGAAAACAATTGTTAGGTACCTTTCTACACAACTCCGAAATCCTAGAAATTATGATCCGAATATTAATGGATCGAAGTAAAAGTTTTCACAGTTAAATACGTTGCGTAAGATTTCATCGTTTTAACCACGAAATCTGTATAGATTCGTCATTATTCTGTCATCGCATTAGGTAGTCTACCCTCACTTGACTCTTTTTAGATAATCAAGTGTTGGATCCTACACAATTTAACAGACAGTGTGATCCTTTAGAAACTATTATTGATATTTTTTAACTCGTCTAGAAGTTAATTATTAACAAATTAAAAGCTAATTTCAATAGTTACGGTGAAATATTTAACTTGTAAAATTTTCACTTGAAAAATTCAGATATTCTACGAGCTAGCTTTCGGTTGATTAGATCATTATCAGATAGAAGTTGAATATCTGAGTTTTTAAATATCTTAAAGTACACATACAGTCATAATTAGCGGAACATACAAAATATCTGCAAAAATCAAACAAACCATTTAATTTGAAGACAGTATATTAGTCTTATTTAATTATTCACTTAAAATTCAAAATGTTCATAAGTCGATATACCTTTATTTTTGGTAGCAAAAACCAGTAACCATATAAAATGGTAAATTTTTGGAATCGTATGTCATCTAGGAATAATTTAAGTTAAAGATTATAGGCACAGTTTTGGTGATTTTGGATTATTAAAATAGGGAATTTTGGAATAAATGATCACCGTATTCTATTGAAAAATTTTTGTTTTATTTGGCTACGTACGTTTCGAGTGGAAAACTCTTCCTCAGGCCGTATTCTTAAAATTATTAAAAATATTAAAATTTAAAAACAGGAAAATACATTTTTCGAACAACAATAAATTAAGTCTCACAATTTTTAAAAAAGTAATAAACACTCTACTTTTTTGTCTGTTTTTAATTGTCTGTTTTTAATTTTTAATTTTAACAAATTGACTAAAAAATTAAGTGTTTAGTTTTATAAATGTTTAATTTAATTTTATATTTTTAAAAACTTATTGTGATTCGATTCATTTTATTACTTTTTTTAAAAATTGTGAGTAATTTATTGTTGTTCGAAAAATGTATTTTCCTGCTTTTAAATTTTAATATTTTTAATAATTTTAAGAATATGGCCTGAAGAAAAGTTTTTCACTCGAAACGTACGTTGCCAAATAAAATAAAAATTTTTCAATAGAATACGGTGATCATTTATTCCAAAATTCTCTATTTTAGTTAAAGATTATATAATAGAGATGTGCCAAACTCGTGAATTCACGCGTGACCCGCCGGGTCACGCGTGACCCATTGTGATCGTGAACAATTTTTTATGATCGTGCGTGAGTGGGCGTGATCGTGACATTTAATTTCTTGCCGTGAATAATTCGTGAGTCACGAAAAGTTAAAGACCATGAAAAAAAAATTTTTTAAAATAATTTTTTTCAATTTTAGGGAATATTAACTAGACCAATTTGATTTTTTAACTACAAAACATTTCTTTTATATTAGGTTCTTTTTATGAGTACAAGTAGGTAGAAATCCAATAACCCTTTGTACTAACAAATTCCAGTTTTTTACGGAGATACTTGGAGTGTATACAAAATGATTTACAATTTAGAAATGTCCAACAGTGTTTATGATGTTGTTCTGATTATTTCTTCCGAACAAATTCTTAAAATTGGCCTGTCTCTCATGATGTGTGTATTTTTGGTCTCAGTCAATGGGTATATTTGAAAATATTACAACTTTGAATAGTATGATATGATGTATCATTCTATGAAGGAATAATAAAAAGAACGTATGGGTTAATTTTAAGGAAATATTATATTTTTCAACATTTTAAGTTGTTTATTGTCATTATTATTATTTTTTCAAATTTATTATTTATGTATGTATTTATAGGTAGGTACTAAGAAAATATTTTACCACAATTTTGTTAAAAATTTATATATATTATTTGGTTTGGTTGTGCGAAATATCATATTTATATACAAATACAGTATAATAAGAACAAAAATTAAACAATAAATCAGCAGATGGAAAATTTTGAAAATTTTCTCACTTTCCAGAAAAAATTAAATAGTATGTGACTTGCATCAGTATTAATTTCAGTGAACCGTGCTAACCGTAATTCTGATTTTATCGTGAGGACATAATTTTAACTGACTGTTAAAACGATAGTGATTTTCACTCAAAATTCAAATGATTAGATTTAAAAGTTTTTATGTTTAATTAATAAGCGTGCATGAGTGTGAAAGCATTAAAGTTTTTTGTTCGTGATCGTGCGTGAGTGTGAAAAGAAATAAATTTTCTTGTTCGTGATTGGGCGTGAGTACAAAACTTAATTCGTGACTGTGCGTGATCGTGAGTAAAAATGTACTCACGAGCACACCTCTATTATATAACAAATAGAAAATGAAGAACAGCGTTTTAATACCGCCTGGTTCCTCCCGTGCTCTTGTCAAAGCTTCCATTCGTCTTGCTATACTCAGAATGATGTTATCTATAGTCTCCTGGGACAATCTTTGCCATTCTTCAATTACGGCAGTTTGAAGCTCGACCACATTGAGAAGAAGCGGCATTTGAATTCGAACGTGACAGACCTCGTAAAAAGATTTGCATCAATAATAACTAAAAACCGTTCTATGGAAAGTCAATTGATTCATTACTTCAATATTATTTTAAGTAAAAATGAAAAAAAACAACCAACTTTGTTTAATAAATAGGTTTTTATATTTTTTTTTATGTTCCGCTAATTATGCAGGTGTGTGTATATGTCAGTTTTCTAAGTGAAAATTTCTCAAATTAATTATTACACCATAATTATTATGGATTTTCATAAAGAGTTAGATTATCTACAGCTAATTTTAATATTAAATAAAAGCAATAAATATTTTATTCCAAGAATTGTGAAAAACTCTTGTTATTGGTTACGAAATCCTTACTTAATGCCCGTTTAACACCCATTTGCGATTTTTTTTTTTATTCCATTTTTCACATTCTGGGTTTTTTTCGATTCGGAACGATTTTGGCGGACTGGAATAATTGTTATTAACTATATAGTGCATAATGTTTGTGAATTAATTTTTGAAAACACAGGATTACAAGAACAATGTAAATGTATAGGTATTCTGATTTTCCTTATTACAAACGACAGAATTCTTAGACTGACTTTCTCGAATTGGTGACACAAATGTCATCCACTATATTTCTCCGTCTTCGACATTAATGTTCGTCATCCAAAATCGAATTGGAAAAGTGCACAAAGGGCCTTAGCTGACTTTAGTTTTACAGCGATAATTATTTAAATATAAATATATTTTAAATGAAAGTGAAAAAATACTAAAACATTGTAAATAAAAATATTTTTATTTACAGGGCTTATCATTTTATTGAAGACATTTTTTCTGTAAGCTATTAACTATTGTGGTGAAATATTTCTGTAATTTTTATAAAGTATACATAAGTATATAACAAATAACAAATAACAATAAAATTATTAATTAGTTATTATATCTATAATAATTAATGTAATTAATTTTTCTTTCATCTAAGTTACTAATACTAAATTAATTTATGAGCTAGCATTTTTATTTAAAAGAAAGGTGTTGTGGTAATCTGTTTATTAAAATTATACAGTCAATATAACTGACAATCGTACAGTTATTTTCTTTAAAACAAAAGCAAATTTCAAATTTTCAAATATAAAGCGCTCTAAATGGCATGAACTTTGTACTCTTATTTCATATTTACTGAAATTTATAAGAATACAAAGTTCATATAAGAGTACTAACATACTGAATTTAAACTGCAAATTGAATGTTTTTAAATATTTAAATAATAACTTTTCCAATGTCTTTTTTACCAAAATATAAAACGTCTTTTACTAACAAAGCCTTCTTTGGGATACATATTATAGTTTTTTGTTAAACTTTTAATTGGAGGCTGGAAAATAATTGAGAGGATTTTGTGTTGCATGTTGTATCAACCAGATATGTTTTAATACATTAAACAAATCATAAAGTTGGGAGACATTTTAATATATTAAAACAACTATATAATATAATTGAAATGACTTTCTCATTTTATTTGTTTTAGTTAAAGGATATTTTTTTTTTTAATATTAAGTATTTATTTGTTCAAACTAATACGTTTTAGTCAACTTAAATAGGTATATCAACTACTGATTTAACTAAATATTTGTTCTTAATATAACTAAATTATAGTGCCGACGATTCTTTTTTTTTAAACAAATAATTTAGTAACTTCAACTATAAAATACCGTTCGTCATTATATGACTAAACCTTTTAATTCGGTTAACTTCTATGTAGCTTTGACAGTACCCTTTTCTCAGTGTACAACAAGATTTTTTAAACGACACCCACATGATATATGAAACTAAAAACAATTTTAGGGTATTTAATTTTCCCTTTTCAAAATTATCATTACGTATATAAGTATTTTAAAGTAGGGTAGGATCGTATAAGATGGCGCGGTCGGCAAGAATGCGCACTCCTGTTTTCTCGAAACAGGAACGAAATTCGTAATCAACTTTAATCGTGTTTTGGGTATCTGTAATTGCTCACCAAAAAATATTGGTTTACGACATAATCCCGATATTCCAAATAAGTTTGAAATTTTTAGTACGATTTGATATTATTTTTCTGGAATTTGAATGTGTTACTACGGTTTATGTCAAAACAAGTTAAAAGTTGTAAATATTCCTGTGGCTAGTAAAGCTAGTCACGAACTAGCTTTGATCTTACCACTAACTAAGTAACTAAACTAGCGTTTACTTACGATCAAAGTTTAGAATAACGAAAAATATGGAGAAGTGCTGACATAAGAAATTCACCTGTTACATAGGTGCCGGATTGTTTAAATGTGGTTTGTGCTAAGTTTCAAGCTTTTTAATAAATGCGCCATCTTACCCGACCGGTCGTGTAAGATGGCGTATTTCCCATTTTGTGACTAGATCGGTACTGAGTTTATAATAAAAATCCTTTATCACAACGTTAACTAATCATTAAGGTACTGGAATAAATACAATTTACTTCTATAACAGCATTGTCCGTTATTTTTTTTATAGCTCCCTAAACGTTAAGTGCGCCGTCTTAGACGACCCTACCCTACTAGTTTTTTTCGTCTTTTGGTAAAAACCATAAAAAAGTAAAATACGACACAAATATACATAAAACAAGTAGATAAAATATTTAACAAAATATCAGGCCATATTTTTAAAGTATTCTTTTAATTCATTTATATAGTGTATGGCATTATGCAATAATTATTTTGTTTTCAACAAAATACATATTATATGTAATAGTAAATAAGTAGGGAATGTTATTTGTCTACTTTAAAAGTAAGAATATTCTTTAAATAATATTACGGGTATTATGAATATATAATTTTTTTGGTTAGAAAAAGAGGTGGTTGAACATACATTGGACGCTTTTTAAGAAACTATTTTTAAAAATTTTTACACATCATGTCTACATTTTAATTTTCTGACATAAAGAATCTTTAAGTTGAAACAATCAACTCAACAAAAATGAGGCTGTAAATTAGTATAGGTATTTTAGTTGTTAACAGTATGAATATTTTTGATACTTACTGTAAATTGGAAATTATAATTATAAAACCACATTTAATGGTTTACTCATTAAGTTTTTCATTTAATGGTTTATTGCATTAATTTTATTGTAGGTATTTAAGTAAAAGAAACTATCACCGCTAATCTTACTTTACCTTCTTAAATAGTATAGTTATTTGAATTTATGGCACAATTTAAAACTTATTGTTATATTCTAATTATTAGTTTTTTAATAAGTATTTGCTAAAAGCAAATAATAATGTTTAAAAAGTTTTTTTTTTTTTTTTTTTTTTTTTTTAAATTTAATTGATTGTCTTTGTTTATATTTTCAGATATCACAAAATTAAAAAAAAAAATTGTGATACAGAAATTGATTTTAGTTTAAAATTTTTTACTGTTTTCATCAATTTATCCTTAATAGGTAAGATGTATTCTAAATAAGACTGCCCTGATTTTATTGTCACTTTTACAAATGATTGTATTCCAATGTCACCTAAAAACACTCCTAATAAATTTTCCCTCTTATTGACGCTACTGTTTTGATATGTGTGCAACGCCTTTAAAACTAATCAGTAATTACAAACGATTTCTCTTGCGGCTAACAAAACCTGTATTTTTTCTCATTTTCAGCCGCATATTTTAAAATGTTAATTATTGTAAAAACATTAAAAACTGAATTTGTTTTCAAATATATTTATTTTATATATTTTTGTAATATTTACCTAAATACATTTTTTATCAAGAGAAATATTTAATAAATTTTATAAATATATAGAGTTTAATTTCAAAAAGCTAACGTAATCTATCAGTCATTATTATTTCAGTAGTTATTTGTGGCTAAACCGAAAAGGGTATTTAACTTGAATCCATAATATTTCTGAAAGTAGCTAATGGGACATAGATGGGACAAACATTTAAGGTAAGGTTCTAAGTTTATGTTACGACAGCATTTTAAAGCCCAGACTGTCCTCCTTAAGGTAAAAGTGCCGATTATGTGAAGAAAAATTGTTTATTTGCTCTAAAATTTAATATTAAAATATAGGGCAGGGCGGGGTAAAAAAGACACTCGCGCAGGTGGGGTAAAAAAGAGATGCAAATTTTTATTAACTTCAAGTATTAAATTTGAAAAATAAAAAGTATTATAACAAAATACGTAGTACGTATTTTTACCCCACTTGCGCGAGTGTCTTTTTTACCCCGCCCTACCCTATATTTTTCTCGTTTTTTTAAAAAAAATCTGTTAGAATTACGAGGAAAATCTAAGCAGTTTGATAAATTGCACATATTTTAAGGATACAGCAAAAACTGTTTTTATGTGATTTTTTGTGACTTTTTTATTTTAGTTTTTTTAAATGCCCATAAAAATGCATAATGAGAAAGGAAAGTAAGAAATTTAAACATTAATTTATGATAAAGTTACTTATTGATCCTTTTTAAGCATTTAATTAGTACATTGCATATGAATATAAAGTTATTGAATCATTAAGTTATTTTACAGATGTATTTATTGCAATTTTTATAATCTTATAAAAATAAAATAAAATGTTCTCATGTGTAAATGTGGTTTTTTTATTTTGTCTTATAAAAGTAACTTCTAAGGAAATTGTGAGGTTCTGAGCGTTTTGAGTTATGTATTTTTTATGAAACGTTTTTTATACGAGCCGATTTACCGCACAGAAAAAAAAGATTTTTTTACAATCTGCAGCGAACTATAACTTTTTGTAGCTATTTATCAAGTTTTTGAATATTTTTTGTGCGATTTTTTTTTTATGCCGTCCTTATCTATAGCATCAAAAAAGGATATGCTGTATATCGAACTTCGTTTGAAAAACACTTTGTCTTGAAAAAAACAGATCTTATGTTTTAAGTAAAGTAATTAGGTAAATATTTTAAGTAGGATATTATTGTATCAAATTTTGAAAAAATATGGGCAATCTAGCTTTTGAAATTGAACTCCACAATTCCTAAATAAACAAGTAATTAGTGTTGCAAGAATTATATTTGTAATTATATAATTGTATAATATGTGGGTTAGAATATTTTGTGTGAGTTAATCAAATCGAAAATCTTACATTTTGTAATAAAAATAATTCAAATATAGCAAATTATATACATTCTGTGTATAATAATCAGAGATGGGAACAAAAGGTCCCTAACAGAGTCGCCATATAAAATATTTTGTACTGGGGGGCTACGAACAGAACTGGAGGGCTGTCATAAAACGTAAAAATATTATCGATCTTTTTAAAAATCAGTTTTACGACGTTTTACTATTAATACCTCATCGTTAATGTTATTTTGTGTCTGTTTGTGTTTTTTAATTGCCAATATTATGAATCATTTTGCTTGTTATATGTACATACATATCTTTATATTTTTCTAATGCAAAAACAAAACCATGTTCAGTCTTGTGAGCGACCTACTAGAGTGATACAATCTACTAATAAAATCAATTTTGTTTACTTTAAAGCAGGTATAAAGAAGGTGAT
The DNA here is from genome assembly GCA_035578155.1 of Brachynemurus nebulosus. NCBI lineage: Eukaryota > Metazoa > Arthropoda > Insecta > Neuroptera > Myrmeleontidae > Brachynemurus > Brachynemurus nebulosus. Next base: position 28,248,156 of record JAPWDM010000004.1, on the reverse strand, counting down.
ATGTACATATTATTAAAATAATCACAACGGAAATAGAGATATTGTTTACAATATAAATGTTTTGAATTCGTTTAAATTAATTTTTATTACAGTCGACCACTTATTTATTCAACATTAATTTTTTTAAATTATTTTTAAAATTAAAATTATATATTATATTATAAAAAATGGGTAATTTTTAATTTTTACTGATTTGTTCTTTAAAGCTTCCTTAGGCTAGTCATCAAATCCAGGGGAAAATCCTCGGCCTTCTAATAAAATTTATAGCCCCCCAATTCAAAATATTTTATATGGCGATTCTGTTCGGGACCACTGTTCTCCCAACTCTAATAATAATTTAATAATATAACAAGTGCAATATCTGAAATTATTATTATGGCGTAGCATATCAATTATTATAAATTGTTTATTTAATCATTGGAATGTTATTATACCTCTATAATACATGTAATAAAACCATTCTTTTTTTGATAATATTTATTTAAAAGTTAATCAAAAGCAGACGGTCAGTAATTAAATCGTGTGTTTTGGTTGTCAGTCATTTTAACAATTCAGTTTTGTTTCATTTTTTTGATTTGCTTTTTAAAATATTTTTAATTATGTATTTTGTAATATAGGTAAGTATTTACCAATAAATATTGCATTTTTTTTCGGTTTTTACAATTGAGATATGCGAATAAGTTATATAAGATGTTAATAAATTTAGAATGTAAAGCATTTACGCATATGAATTGCTAACTGCAGAAAGGTAACAAGTCCATAAAATGAAATTTTACAGGAGATGAAAAAAACGTTTTACTTGGAACCCTTCTTACAAACTAATGAAATTTTATTTTTTAAATATGGTTAGTGATTAGCTGATTAACCTTTCGTAAAAGATTTAATTTTTTTATGCGTAGTTATTTAAAAAAAAATGTTTTGTTTTTGGACTTGTTCCCTTTCTGCAGTAAACAAAATTTAATAAAAAACGCTTTTTATGAAATAAACAAATTATTTCTTATACAAAAATAGTATTTACATGATAAAATATAATATTCAACTAAAATAACCTATCTCCTAAAAAGAAATTAAAACAAAAAGGGCCATAAAACTTCTTAAAACGGTATTACACTCGGTCTGCTTCCCTTGTTGCAGCTACGGTTACCGGCCAGGACGCTAAAATGTTACTGGCCGGGACGTTAAAGCCTATTTTGTCAGCAGAAATGTAGACAAGAGTCAATTTTGGAATTTAAGATAATAATAACTAAGTCACTTAGAAATATTTAAAGCATAAATTCAACAATACTCGAATAAAGCTCACCAATGTGTATGCGTATAGTGCAAGCAACGTTATTAAATTATTATATCGGATAATATGTAACTATACTAACTATATAAAAAAATTAATAAAACTAATTAATTGATTAAATTATTTAAATAAATACTTGTCTTAAGAAAAGTCGATTGAATGTGTGTAATGTTTATATTTTTATTATTATTAACTTCCAATAGGAAGTTATTGTAATGGGTCCGATTTTACGAATCGCTAAATTTGACATATCTCCACGTTTCAAGGTCGCTAGAATCCGAATCCGTCGTTTTTAGCGTGATGTCTGTGCGTGCGTTCGTTCGTTCGTTCGTGAATTTTTTTCGTCTCGCATATCTCGAGAACAAATGATGATATCAACTCCGGACTAATTTCATTAGACGCGTAATCAAAAAATGAAGACCGGATAAAGTTTTCAGCAAATTCCGATTAGCGGTTTGTTTTTGTGGTAAAAAAACAGAATTAACTTTATTAAGATAACATAGATTTTATAGATTTTTTACCATAACATTATTATATAATGGCCTAAGAACCTTCCTTGATGTTAAAAACGCCAGTATATTATTATAAAATTAAAAAAAAAAAAAACGAAATAAGAAACTGTTTTTAAAATATATTTTGTCTCGCATATCTTGAGAACAAATGATGTTATCATTTGTTTGATAAGGGTGGAGCCCCCACCCTTAGGTACAGAAGGCGAAGCCCCCGGTATGGTGCAAGAGGCAAAGCCTCTATCGGCGGCCCAGGGGAGAAGTTGCCTGAAATGAAAAAATAATTATTTATGTACAGTAGTCTCTAGTGTTTAATGACACCCAATGGGAAGTTGACAGTGTGGGTAGACCTGTCCCCCAAATTTTTATTATTATTATTGGACATTTGTTGATAGTGTTAGAAATAAATCCTATTACTATTAACTATTAACCATGATAAGAAAGAAAAAATATTTTTATAAATTTATTTAAAACTAAATTGTTTATTGCAGAAAGGGAACAAGTCCTGGACTTGTTGCGCGTGTGAAGTTGGCGTATCATTTCGTGGAAACTCATAAATAATTAAGAGTTCTGGCCTTATTTTCAATAGTTCTAGAGTTCCTGTTAGTTTAAACAAATAGTTCTGGCGATTAAAGCAAAAAAAAAAATGCCTTAGGACAAACTGAGACGCCAACTTCACGCAGCGTCTCACTTTGTCCTACGATAATTTCCTTGTCAGCAATTGTCAGATTTGAAAAGATTTATAGTTCTACATGAGTTCTAAGAAGAGTTCTGCCTTTTAAAGCAAAAAAAAAAAAATTATCAAGATTAAATAGACAAGCAGATTCCTACATCTATAGATATCGAGATGAGACGCGGATCGATTCTTGAGAGTTCCTTTTTTCTCTTCATCATTGTTCTATAGTTTCGAACCGATCGGCCAACTTTTTCGATCAAAAAATCTGAAAAATAAAAAAAAAATTTTACACCCCCAAGAGTAAAGTACCCTTTGTATGATTGTTCTCGCGCTGAAAATTTTGTTCTGAGTTGTTCTAGGCCTCTTCGTCATTGTTCTATAATTTCAAGCCGATCGGCCAACTTTTTCGATAAAAAATCCGAAAAATAAAAAAAATTTCAATTTTGTTTTTCCAATAAACGATGTAACGTAAAAACCTCTATACTGGAACGGGATCCAGTACTGGAACAGTTTTGACATTTACATATTAATGAAGTTATTTCTGAAAGAAACGTCTGATAACAAAAATTATTATTAATAGAATGATTGTTTTTCAATTTAAATTCACCTCGCATTTAATGTTTCCTTACTTAATTAAAGAAATATATATATATATATATATATATATATATATATATATATATATATATATATATATATATATTTATTTATTTATTTATTTTTTTGTATGTAACTAAAATCATGTACGTAAAATAACTAAAAATTTATATTATAATTAGTTTTAATTTCTTTTTGAGGTGCATACACCTTATTACTACAGTTGACAGTCACGTCAACAAATTATAAAACAAAAATAATAATAATTAAAAATTGTTGGGTTGTATTTGTTTAAAAAGATATTCATTGGATTAAAAAAACTTGGTTTCATGCTTATTAAGAAAAAAAAATGGGTGTTTAATTTATTTATTAATTTTTAGAAGCCAGTTTAATGACACACCTAAAAATTATGTTCCGGTATAGGGGCTTTTACGTTATAATACGCTTGTAATGAGATAAAATACCGGAAAAATTGATGAATAAAGAAACAAACCATTCGTAAACTCTGACAAGTAAAGGTCCCGAGGCCGGACCTATCGATTTCGATGAAACTTAAATATGTTGTAGAACACTAAAAACTAAGGGACACGTATTTTTTTTTATCTGCGGAAAAACGGTTTGAAGGGGTGAAATCGCCCTCCAAAAATTGGGGTAAAAATTTAATTTTTCAACCTAATAAAAACCTTACATACGATAGTCTAACTTCAGAACCATCTATTATGACATTATTACCCCCTGTCAGTGTGTTAATTGCAAAAATTAGTGTATGTAAACTAGTATGTAATTTAAGAGGGTGACTCACCCCCTCTCCAATGTTGCTCAAACTCAATTTTGAATTCGAGAATTTCATTTCTACGTTATTCTAATTGTCTTAAGCTATTTTCCATGAAGAAGAACTTCTTGATATACCCAAATTGTACGACTATTCGACATAGTCACCCTCTAGTTAACTACCCCTAGACTTAATATTAGGGCATTGAGCAAAAACAGGTCAATTAGATTTTTTGACGTAGATTTCAAATCTGTAAACAAAATTTTTATATTGTTTATTTTTTACCCCCTTTTTGCAAAATTAACCCCCAAATTTTAACCCCCAACCACCCCTGTTGATGTAATTTGAACAAATTGCATATCAATAGATAGCTCTTTAAAAAAGAGCAATATCGCCAATTTAAACTTTTGCTCTATCTCTTATTGTTTTCGAGATATTTGAAAAATTAAATTTTTACCCCAATTTTTGGAGGGCGATTTCACCCCTTCAAACCGTTTTTCCGCAGATAAAAAAAAATACGTGTCCCTTAGTTTTTAGTGTTCTACAACATATTTAAGTTTCATCGAAATCGATAGGTCCGGCCTCGGGACCTTTACTTGTGAGAGAGACAGTGTGGGCATTTTTTTTTTTTTTTTTTTTGAAAGTAGATTTATGACATCAAGCTTGCCAAATTATAGTATTTCGTAATATTTCTTGAAAAATTATAGTACAACGCAAAAGTACAGTTGAATGAACAAAAAAATGGACAATTGACAATTTAAAAAAAAAAAATACACTGGACTCTCGATTCTGTCACATAAATGTTGGGGCCAGGGTGGGGTGGGCCAGAATCGAGAGTGACTGTTTGGTGGCGGTTCACTTCTAATTCTTGTAACATATGAAATTGTAGTTTCATTACACTAGATAATTATTGTTTAATGCAAATTAAACAATATGGCCCCAACATTTTTTATGTGACAGAATCGAGAGTCCAATGTACAAAGTTACAAACGACCGAAATTTACTTATTTTGGCACATTTTGTGAAATTCTAATCACTAAAAATTATAGTACTTTTGCGTTACATAATTATATGTTACATAGTAAAATTCATCAAATTATGTTAGTGTACTATAATTATGTTACAAATGCCAACCCTGGATCAAGTTAGTAATGCTTATTACTTACCAGTGTTGGCAGCGAAAAAGAGGACTTCCATGGTATCAAATGTGCGAACTTATCGAATTTTTCGTATTTCCGAGGTAAATTATCGTACACAATATAATTTAGTTAATTTTACTTTACAATTTAATGGACAATTATCGTATTTTCGCGTGAAATAATAAAAATGTTATCGTACGTCACCATTTAACTATCGTACATGTACGATAACTACCGTACGGCTGCCAGGGATGTCGTTTTTTAATCGATAAATCGGGAAATTTAAAATTCTTTTATCGGTAGGTATTACCATTATTAAATTGGTACCACCAAATGTCTATCCATCAAATCAAATTTATTATTAATCAAAATGTGTACCATGTGTAAAATTGACAACTGTACCATGTACAAAAAAATAAAATTTAGGCGGGAAAATAAAAAAAATAACATTTATCTATAATTCTTTTTTTTATTTATAGTTTTTTTTTTATTTTCGGATTCTGATTATTTTATTTTATTTTATTTTTTTTTTTTTTTTTTTGATTTCTGATCGAAAAAGTTGGCCGATCATCGGCTCGAAACTACAGAATAATGACGAAGAGGCCTACAACAGCTCAGAACAAAATTTTCAGCCCGAAAACAATCATACAATGGGTACTTTACTCTTGGGGGTTGATAATTTTTTTTTTCTTTCGGATTTTTTGATCGAAAAAGTTGGCCGATCAGCTCGAAACTATAGAACAATGACGAAGAGGCCTAGAACAACTCAGAACAAAATTTTCAGCGCGAGAACAATCATACAATGGGTACTTTACTCTTGGGGGGTGGATAATTTTTTTTTTTATTTTTCGGATTTTTTGATCCAAAGTGAGACGCTGCGTGAAGTTGGCGTCTCAGTTTGTCCTAAGGCATTTTTTTTGCTTTAATCGCCAGAACTATTTGTTTAAACTAACAGGAACTCTAGAACTATTGAAAATAAGGCCAGAACTCTTAATTGTTTATGAGTTTCCACGAAATGATACGCCAACTTCACACGCGCGGACTTGTTCCCTTTCTGCAATAATCATCCGTCTATACAACATCTTTAGCTTAAAACAAAAAAAACGCATTTTTCAAAATATTGTGATTTGTTACCTTTCTGCAGTTAGCAATTCAAATTTATAGCACTTTAATTTATATTTTATATTTCCTTTTTATTTTTTGGGGGCTATGTATCTTTATTTTAATGGTCTATCTGTCTCTCCGAAGTCTACAAGTCTTTAAGGATAAAATAAAAAATTTTGTAAATAATAAACAAATACTTTACTTTGCAAAATACCACGTTTATTTTTGAAACCGTGACAATATTGTTTCGAACCGATAGTTCATTTTCAAACAGAATGAAAACAGAAATTTCAAAACAGAATTTTCAAACATCTGTTTGAAAATGAACTATCGGTTCGAAACAATATTGTCACAGTTTCAAAAATAAACGTGGTATTTTGCAAAGTAAAGTATTTGTTTATTATTTACAAATATGGAATACCATAAAGTAACGCTCAAATCTATTAATATTATAAAAAATTTTATTTTTTTGTACAGTAATGGTTTGAAAAGTTTAGAAAATGTTGTAAATTGTTACTTTTTTCAAGAGTCTGTATCGCAGCAAAAAATAGCCCAACATTGATTTTGAAAAGATCATTTGGAAGTTTGAAGCGCCTACTTTTTGATGCTGGGATTCAAAAATTTTTTCCCCGTAGAATAATACTTAAAAAAAAATCACTTATTATTATTACACGAGGCGTTTGTATTTTTTTGAATAAATTTGTCTACCGAAAATTTGTTGCCGAGCAATTTAACGAGAAGAACTGTCAACTAACAAAACGCGAAAGCGTTTTTGGGTTGACAGTTCTTTGAGTTAAATTGTTTTTAGGCAAGAAATTTGAGTTGTAGAAAACATAAATTTATTCAGAAAAAATATAAAACTCAAGTGTAATACGGTAAGACAATTTAACGAATAAAATAAAGTAGTAGGTATAATTCATATTGTTATTTAATACATTGTTACTATGGTTCTGAAATCAATTAAATTTACCAATACAAATTTTTGTTTCGTTTTCATCGTGTTTACTTACAGTGGAATGACCAATGAAATGTTTTGTACCATTTTTTTCACTGAAAAAATCTGTCCTAACTTTTTTTCCATGGTAAAAGTGAAAAAACTACAATATTCTTATGGGACTTGGTATACGTGAGTTAAATTGTCACCGAAAAAAATTTTTTTTGTCTCACTTCATAGTTATGCACGAGGTACAGAAAATTTTTTGGAGTCAAATGTGCATCATATTTTTATAGAGCGTATTTTTAACTTTAATTTCTATATTCAGAAGCCTTTCTACCATCATTACTTTTGGAGTTATGTATGATTAAATAAGAAACGGTAATTTTAACTTTGATCTTTGGTATTTCTGAAGGTAATATAAACGAGGCTTTTGAAAGCCCAGACTATTCTCTTCGAGTTAAAAATATTGATGAAGTGAAGAGAAATTCCGTACCTTTGATAATAAAATCGGTTTTAAAATAAGAAAAACCCCTTTTCCTCGTTTTTTTAAACTCCGTGCAAATGGCTCAGGAGTTATAGAATTATTTGGTTGAATTCTTTTAACTAAATTTGAATAAAGTTATCACACTCATAACATCATTGTTGTTGCGCTGGGAACGTTATAAGAACCTTCGAAATTTTTTACAACATAGCTAAAATCCCACAAATAGTGGAAGCGCTGTGTATAAAGTTTTTTTTACTTTGTTCACAGCGCTTCCATAATTTAAAGTATTTTGAGATTTTCTTAAATTTTTTATTTTATAAGATTTTTATCAGTATAATGGACGAACACCTAATTCTGCATACTTTAAATAATCAAAAAACAAGTTTTTAGGATTTCGTAGTTTTAACAGCGAAACCTTTATGAATTCGTCATTTTTGCCATCGGTTTAGGTAGTCTGCCCGCACGTGACCACTTTGTAATAGTCTGTAGCGGATCTTACGCAATTTAAATAGGGTTGACTGGGGGTAATTGTGAATTGGGGCAATTGTGAACGGCGCCTATAATTTCTAAAATAACATTAATATTGTTAAAAATCAAATCTTAGTATGTTTTTCTGTCCTTTCTTAATATGCTATTAAAATTTGATAACAATTCTCCTAGTATTAGTATCTTTTTTTTTATTAAAAAAAAACCCTTGCAAAATTTTATGTATCTTACTTCGACCAATCTTCAAAAAAAAATTTTTTTAAATACATTTTCTTTTTTTAAAAGGTAAGAAATGGTTAAAAGTACTTCTAAGGAAGTGGTCTAAACCCTGATAGGGTTCCTTATTAATTGCTAAAGAAATTGGACAATTTATTACCAATTCACAATTATGCCATGATTTTAAAATTGTGAGGTAATTGTGAACGTCATTCACAAAAATTTCAGTAGTGTTCTTTTCAGAGTTGAAAATGTTGATGAAGATGCTTGACATTATTGTACAAGTTTCCGTGGTACAAACAATACAAAAAAAAGAATTGTGTAAAGAGCGATGTTTTGTGTATCAATCTACGAATTCATTGCTGTGTTCCCTTATCCAATAACAACTTAAAAAAACACAAAAATTACTTGTTTTTAATGTCTCTGTGAGTGTCCAAGGGCAGTAGGATTAATACAAAAGCTTTTTTTTTTTTTAATTTACAGTATTAGACCTATATATTGTTGTTTTTTATTCATGTTAACTAAATATATTCCCTTGAAAAAGTCTCATTTTCCTTGTCTTTGTGTGAAATTAAAATATCATTTTTAGTTTGTAATAAATTTGTTCCTACAATTTTTGTTATTTTTAATTAACCTTGACTTTTGGTACAAATTTGAGGTTTGGATAACTTGCATTAAACAGAGAGAAATTGTGACCGCTAAAGTATGGTGAAAAATTTGAAAGTGGGGTAAATGTGAAGAATTTAAGTTGGGCTTTACTCTGATGTACCTCACTTTTCTTGTAATCCATTCTAAATAATTTTACTGATGGCATTCACTTTTGCCCCAAAATTCATAAGATTTGCAAAACCGCACCGGGGAAATGTGAATGGCTTATAAAATTTTTGTTTCTCATACGAATTTGCTCAAAATTTGTGTGGTGCATCCTGAGTAATGTAGAATTAAAAATAAATCAACCATAATATGATATATAAAATAAGAAATACTTAAAACAACGCTTTTATCTCAGTTCATGAAAATCCATTCACAATTACCCCGGTCAACCCTAAAAGCAAGAATTATTTTATCTTCAGAATTGTGAAAAACCCTAGCTACTGAACTATGAAATTCTGACTTAATTCATGAAAAACGACTTCTGTCAAATTAGTTATATTTCTAAAGGAATTTCGTTATTTTCATTCCAAAAATGGTAAGTTCCACTCGATCAATTGTTCGAATCGATCAATAATTCTAATTCAAATCACTCCAAAAAAGCTTAGTTTGAACAAAAAGATTTTTTTTTTAACTTTATGATGTCATGTGACGAAATAACAAAATGATGAAATTGGAAGAAAATTATAGGTTTTCGAAATAGTTCTTGTAATGCTGGTTTAGACATGTTCTTTTCTAAAATTGTAATATCAAAGAAAACAGGAAGACTTTAAAAGACATGACACCTCCCTAATTTGAGAGTTGAATCTATACCTTTGATTCTTTCGGAATTTATTTTCATCTAAAAATAAATAATATCTGTATAAGAAATGTTATAGTGAACTTTATGGTAAAGGGATTATGTAAAACACTCTTGCTTATCTAATATAGTTGTTAACTTTTACTTTTCAAAGTTTGTTGATTATAAAACGAAAAATATGTTGTATTTCCTACGACTTACGACTCTATGCATGCATGCACGTGTTAATTATGTATGCATGAAATATTTTAATTGTTGTTGTTATGGAATTTCAAAGAAACTTTTCACATAATTGATCAGCCATTTTTCCAAATTAGGTATTTATTATTTTAGAAATGATACATCGTTAGTACATTTGTGACAAATTTTGTGTACAAATGATGTTACATTTGTGTACAAATTTAATGATATTAATACATCATTTAAGCCGATGAAAAAAGAACAAAAAAATTGTTTCAAAGTGATGTAAAGCGTTAATGAAATGCACGCTGACTCTTAGTCTATATATAAAAACTTGTAATTCAAGAAACTTTACCTTCCAATGTCATCTGAATTAAGTGAACCAGCAAAGTGATGAAGTATCTAGGTACTGGTATACTTGTGGACTAACAGGTCGAGAGTTCGAATTCCGAGGCCGGCTCCAGATGAGCCCCAGTTCAGTCTGTTATGAACTAGTAGTTGAAGAACTAACATTAAATACTGTTATTATTATTTATAATAATGAACCTTATTATTCTTATATTAAAATTTTTTTAAATGAGAAAAGATATAAAATGACGGCGCAAACGCGATTACCCCGAAACTACATTTTTTAAATAAAGCGAAACAGAAAAATCAATTTGATTAGTACCAGGAACAAAAGTAAATTTTTTTCGTTATTTGTAATAAAGTCTGTTGCAACAAACACTAGAATTTCCAATTCCAGTGAATCCAGTATTTTAAATTCGATAATGTCATTTGAAGGTCAAATCAAATTCAATTCAGAACTTCAGTTCCTTATTTAATAGCTAGGAACGTTTATATTAATTCTTAGGGATTTCAAAAGATGTCCCTACTAAATACTTGAGTTATGTATTCTATACATTCCATACTATGAAGAATATTTGCAAATAATATATCCACTAAGAATTATTATGTACTTTAAAATACGTTAATTTAATTTTTAAATAAAAAGTACCAACGATTTTTTTTACTTTACTCCATATTTTACTTTACTACTTACTAAAATAATATAATATAATTATTTATAAAATAAATAATTAAAATATACCTGTTAGCTAATTTAAAAAAATATCAATTATAGCAATTAAATAAAGTCAAAAATTTGAAATTTGTCTTTCAACAGAACAATTCAAACTTAAAATTTGTCTGTTTATTATTTAAATTTTTAAATTATACGGCTAAAAACGCCGTGAGCAGCGGGGTCCCATCACGGAAGTCTAATATACAGATCAATATATACTGAAGTCTATCACAAATAAATATAACAGTTACGCTAAATTTTCAAAATTATCAGATGATTTGCAAATCTGGGCTCAAGTAACCCGTGTTTACAGTATTTATTCTACAAACATTCGAAAAAAATTTTGAATAAGAATATATATATATATATATATATATATATATATATATATATATATATATATATATATATATATATATATATATATATATATATATATATATATATATATATATATATATATTATTTTTCTTATTCGAAATTTTTTTCGAATGATTGTAGAATAAATACTGTAAACACGGGTTACTTGAGCCCAGATTTGCAAATCATCTGATAATAAATTTTGAAAATTTAGCGTAACTGTTATATTTATTTGAGCTAGACTTCAGTATATTAATCTGTATATTAGTACGGTTAGTTTATTATATAATATGGATTATCTTCTGGTGGTTCATAAATTTTATAGGTTTTTAGATTTTGATTCAAGTTAACCTCAAGATCGGGTTACTTGAGCCCAAACCTAAATTTCCAAGTGATTTCCATTTGAAAACAGTTTGAGACCATGCAGGATGTTGGATACTAACTAAAACACTTTATACAAACATGTATTTATTAAAAAAATATGAATAGGTACCGTCAAACGGAGCTATTTGAAAACGGTGGGGCTATTTGGAACAAAAGAAAAACAAAGATTTAAGCTCTTATATCTGTTTGATTTCTGAACGTATTCATAACGTTAATGCGTCTTTAATAGGGGATGTTCGTTAAGAGTTTAAGTCTTTTTTAAAACTCTTCTTTAAGTGTTTAAATCTTTTTTTTTGTTCCAAATAGCCCCACCGTTTTCAAATAGTTCCGTTTGACGGTACTGGTCAGGGCAGTAGCTCAGTAGGAAGTTCAGACAGTTCGAAGGACCACAGAAAATAGTATAAATAAAAGAAAACACTATAATTGTTTAAAATTATTTTAATGATGAAAATGTTACACATTTATTTTAATTAGTAATGTTTTTTATTTGATTAATTATTGTTTTAATTTATTGTAGTTTGAATAATTTTTTAAATATATAAAAATATTAAATATAAAAATATTTAAAATTTGATACACATAAATATTAATATAAAAAAGAAGGAAAATTTTAGGAAACTTGTTAACAATCAGACAGTAAACAGACACCCGTTCAGTTGGGTGGTTATTTCAGAACGTCTCTCAGCAGACTGTGTCAGATTAGATTTTTTGTGTGTTGCTTTTTTGTGAAGCACACAACCAAGGTCCGTTTGATCGGTTTTTGTAGCGTAAGCAGTAATAAGTCATGCAAGGCATTACGTACGTATAAGACAACTAACAGTTTATATAAATTAATTCTTTGGTAAGAATTTACCATTTCTCCCCGCCAGCGAAAAAGTCAAAAAATTATAAGAATCAGAGACAGAAATTTTCAGTATTCAGATATCAGTTAATTCACAGGCAGAGGACACAGTTTGTGAATTGCACGTTTATAAGTGCCAGATGAAGTTTTGACTAAAGCAGATCGCACTTTATTATCACGCCCAGGATAAACTTCTAAAATTCTCCCTAGTTGCCAAACCTGTGGAGGCAGATTGTCATCTTTGACAAGAACAAGAGTATTTGGCTTCAGATTTTCAGTTTCAGTTTGCCATTTATTTCTTTTTTGAAGTTCAGTTAGGTACATAGTTGACCATTGTTTCCAGAATTGTTGTACAATGTACGTCATATGTTGATACGTTTTTAAACGGTTTACAGAAAGATCAGTTAAGTCAGGTTCAGGAATACTAAACATAGCACGTCCGATCAGAAAGTGGGACGGAGTCAAGACCTGAAAATCATTCACGTCATCAGACATTCCACATAAAGGACGTGAATTCAGAATTGATTCAATCTGAATCAGACAAGTGGACAGTTCCTCGTATGTGAGGTGTGTATTTTTAACAGAACGATGCAAATAATACTTAATTTGCTTAATCAGACTTTCCCAACTTCCTCCCATGTGGGGTGAATTTGGAGTAATAAATTTCCAGTGTATTCCTCTTTGAGCCACAAAGTCATGAATACCTTTCAGATTTTCAGAATTCTTAAAGAATGAGTACAACTCATGCAGTTGATTGTCAGCACCCTTATAATTTGAGGCATTATCAGAATAAATTGTGTGTGGTAGCCCACGCCGCCCTATGAATCTTTTTAGGGCAGCCAGATAAGATTCAGTTGACAGATCAGTGACAAGTTCAATGTGTACAGCACGAACTTTCATGCACACAAACAGTGCAATATAAGTCTTCACTAATGGAGCTTTCCTCAAGCGTGAAGATTTAATAAATACAGGCCCGGCATAATCTTGGCCAGTAACCTCAAATGGATATCCAGGATTCAGTCTATCAGAGGGTAAATTTCCCATTATTTGTTCAGCGTTTCTCTTTTTGAAACGAATGCAAGTGACACATTTATTTATTATCTTTTTTATTTGATTTTTGCCATTTATTGGCCAGAATAACAAACGAATGTTTGCCAGAACAGTTGCAGCACCTGCATGCAGAAGTTTTTTATGATAACTCTCGAGAATTAGAGTTGTTACATAATTTTCAGAAGGCAGTATCAACGGATGCTGTTGATCAAAAGGCAGTTTTGCATTTTCTAGACGACCTCCAACCCTCAACAAACCTTGTTCATCAAGAAAAGGTGTTAGAGAACGTAATTTACTAGTTTTAAAGGAAGAGTGAGAATAAAACAGATTATTTCTCAGCAGTTGAATTTCTTCATGAAATTCAATGTTTTGGACAGTTTTTACAATGAACAACATTGCATTTTTAAGTTCAGTAACAGTCAGTGGGCCTAATTGCCGATTGTCTTTCAGACGAGCATTGTGGACAAATCTCAGAACATAAGCATACGTTCGTTGAAGCTTATGAAAGTTTGAAAAGTTTTTGAAACTTTCCATTAAGTCGTTTTTTACTATTAACGAACATTTTACAGTTTGCCGTCTTATTTCAGGCAGTTCAGATAAGTAATCAGTCTTATGAGGAATTTTAAAGTCTTCCTCATCAAATTCAGAGGACAGAAAATCAGGACCAGACCACCATGTGTGGATATTTTTTAGTTCAGCAGCATTAGTTCCGCGTGATATATAATCAGCTGGATTATTTTTAGAATTTACATGCAACCATATAAAGTTTTTAGTCAATTCTTGAATTTGACTTACTCGATTGGCAACGAATACTTGCCACCTTGTAGGAGATTCTTTCATCCATGACAAGGCAATTGTAGAGTCAGTAAACAGAAATACCCTTGAAACAGGTAAATTTACAGTATTATGCACTCTATGCATTAATTTTGACAGAAGTAAACAGGCATTTAGTTCCAAGCGAGGTATAGTTACAGTTTTTATTGGACAGATTTTTGATTTTGCAGTCAGTAATTTACAGGAAAAAGCTTCGTTGTTGTATTTAACACGAATATAAATACAGCAGCCATATGCTTTGGAACTAGCATCAGAAAACCCAATCAGTTCAATGGATTTAAATTCAGTTGAGTTGAAACACCACCGAGGTATTTCAAAAACACTGTTCAGTTTCAGATTCTCAATAAATGTAGACCATTTATCCTGAATCTTCAGAGGGACAGTTTCATCCCAATCAGTGTCAGAAAGCCATATTTGTTGCATTATTAACTTTCCAGTAACAATTAATGGACTTATGAATCCTAAAGGGTCAAAAAATGATGCAATACATGCCAGAATTTTTCTTTTTGTGAAGTCAGATTTTTCAGTAAAGTTTTCAGTTTTTAGAATTATTCTGAAAATATCAGTGTTAGGTTCCCAGAGTATACCTAAAGCTTTAATTAAAACATTTTCAGAACTTTTTGACAAAAGTTTATTTTCAGGAATAACGTTAGTCAGTTGTGGATTGTTGATTCCCCACTTATGAAGATACAGTTTGCCACTTTGCAACAGTGAAGTTAATTCAGATATTAACTTTTTAACAGTTTCTAGGTCATTGTGACCGCTCAGAACGTCATCCACATAGAAACTATTAAGTACACATTCAGATCCCAAAGGATATTTATTTTGCTCATCTTGAGCCAGTTTATTCAGAGCCCTTGTAGCTAAGTATGGAGCAGAATTTGTTCCATATGTGACAGTGTTCAGTTTAAGACAGTTCAGTTTTTCATCAGGATTATTACGCCAGAGTACTTTCTGGTACTCCTGATCAGTAGAATGAACTTTAATCATTCTATACATTTGCTTGATATCAGCAGTAAAGGCATATTTATACATTCTAAATCGTAAAATGATATCAAACAGTTCAGGTTGTACTGACGGACCAACCATCAGACAATCATTCAGAGACAGACCAGATGTTGATTTAGCAGAGCCATCAAACACAACACGCACCTTCGTAGTAGTGCTTGCCTCATTCACAACAGAAAAGTGTGGAAGCCAGAAATCTTCCCCAGTACTAAACTTAGCTTTTGTAAAATCAGATTCAGTATATTCTGCATGACCCAGTTCTAAATATTCATACATGAATTTTTTGTATTCAGAATACAATTTTTCATTTTTTATTAATTTCCGTTCCAGATTATAGAATCTACTGAGTGCAACAGAAAAGGATGCCCCTAAACCCTGAGTAGGTTCAATCTTAAAAGGCAATTTTACAGTCAACCGTCCATCTTCAGAACGAGTTGTATTTTTCAGAAAGTGTTCTTCAATCTGCTTTTCCTCAGCAGATGACACTTTTGTTGTTGGAATTGATTCCAACTCCCAGAATTTTGGTATTAATAAATTTACATTGTTATCAATGTTTTCAGATTCAGTTTCAGACAAAAAAATGTTTCGTGTAACAGTATTGCATACCACAACTGGCAATGCAGCAGTTGAATTACATGTAGGTGATTCGCCACCAAAAACATACCCAAAGTGAGTATTTTGTAGTGAAGGAAGACCTTTTCCTAACACTATATGACCAGTCAGTAGTATTTTCATAAATACATCAGTACCTAATAAAAGGTCAATTTCAGAGGGTTCAAAATATTTTGTATCAGCCAAATTACTTTGAATTCCAGCAGGCAGTTTTATTTTTGAACAGTCCACCAATTTTTGGGGTAATTTACAGGTTATTTTTGGTAATACAGCACAGGAAATATCTGAACAGAAATTGTTTACAGCAGACTTAATATGAACATTTGCAACTTCGTTCACATAAGTTAAACCGCTAGAAATACCTTGTACTTCTATACGTTGTTTATCCGTTTTACATTTTAAACGGTTACAGAGTGCCTTTGTCATAAAGTTTGATTCCGATGCACTATCCAGCAGACATCTTACAGAAATGAATTTGTTGTCAGAGTTTTTAACTAAAACCGTAGCAGTAGGCAGAAGCATTTGTTTATTTTTATCACATTTTTCAGACAATACATAAGTAGATAATATCTTAGTTGCATTAGCATTCGAATTTTTATTATTACACAGTAATACATTATGCATTCTATTGCAATTGGAACAGGCATTTGCATGACAGTTTTTTATTAAGTGCAATTTAAAACATTTAAAACAGAGCTTATGCTTTTTCAGTAAATCATACTTTGATTGAATGTCCATTTTTAGAAATTTATCACACTCATTCAAAGCATGAAATTCAGTGTGACAACAAAAACATTTTCTTTCAGATTTTGATTCAGTTTTTCTAACATTTTCAGAAAAATAAGATACCTTTCTAGAAGGTTTTAATTCAGTTTTCCTAAAGGAATGAGGTTTTTCAGTACGTTCAGTTACATTTTCTAATGCATTAGCACGTTTTTCCAGAAAGTCCAACAGATTTTCTACAGTTGGCAATTCAGTGGTCGTATTGTTTTCTAATTCATACGCCCTAAGTGTGCCATAATCTAATTTCTCTTTCAATATATAGCACAATAACAGATTCCAGTCAGAAGGTTTTGCACCTAATGATTGCAGACAGTTAATTTGCTGTTTAATATGAACAACAAATTCTCTCAGTGCTTGAGCAGTACCCTTACTTAAAGATCTATATTCCAAAATAGATTTAATATGTGAATTAATAATAGTCAGTTTTTTATCATATCTGTCAGTCAGTGTTTTAAATGCAATGGCATAATTTTCGTCAGTTGTAGCCAAGTCATTTATCAGTTGTAAAGGTTCTTTACTCAGGCAAGATTTCAAATAAATCAGTTTTTGAACAGGAGTCAACTGTTTAGACTCATGAACAGCACTTCTAAACAGATCAAGAAATGATTGAAAATCTTGATAATTACCACTAAAGGTAGGCAGAGATACAGGAGGTAACCTAATATTTGTTACCGCAGTATTAATTTCAGTTTCAGAATGCTTATTTGCATTTTTAGGTTCAGATTGCGATTTCAGATCCAATTTAATTCTTTGAATGTTCGCAATAGTTGAGAAATACCTATCCTCAATATCAGTTCTATCAGATTCCTGACTCACATCTATTAATTCAATTTTTTCTTGAATGTCTAAGTATTTATTATAAGTGTCATTCAGAACAGTTTCTCTTGCAGTAATTTCATAAGTATCAAGTTTTTCAGTCAGAGATTTCAGTACAGCATTTTCAATGCGAGTCAGAGAACGTTTCAGTATAGTACGTCTTTTCAGTAAAACGTCTATATTTTCAGAATCAGACATTTCAGTCATTTTTCAGTGTGTTAACAAATTTCCTTTTACAATACAAGTAAATATTTAAAAATAAATGAATGAATAACCCAAATACTTTAAAGTGAACAAGAAAATAATTTAAATATTTTAAAGTGAATAAATAAATGATTTAAATATTTCAAAGTGAATAAGTAATTTATACATATATAAGTACATGTAAAAATATGCCAATATATGCAAATAAGATTATAAAGAAATATAATTTAATTTTATATTTTATATTTTTCTTTTTTTTTTTACGTTTTATTTTAATTATTTTTTGAATAATAATTTAATATAATAAGAAATATAATGTTTATTTATCATTAGATATGAAATTAAAATGAAAAAATATGAAATATAACAGATAAAGTACAGAAAAGAGAAAATCTTATCTTTTTGACAGTTGTGACATTTAACAGCCACGTGTAGCAGAACACAGAGTTTTAGTGATGTCACCACAACGCACTTTCATTGGTTGGTTGAGAATGACACGTCATCGCACCAAGCTAAGTAGCTGTGACGAGCATAGCACACAGCCAGAGAACAGAGTAGGCGACCAACATATCAGAGCAGGAATGAGCGGACACACCAAAGCAGGGAGCGAACGCACTTGTGTCGATCTTTGTCAGTTGCACCAATTTTAATATGATGCTTTCTTTCTTCAGCACACTGGTGTGTTGTACTTTCAGTTAACAGCTTAAACACGCAGAAAGACCGTTAAGAAAACGCCCTTGTTTCAACAGTTTTTCAACAAAGAAATATGTATTTTTTACACAATTTTTCAGATAATGTTCAGAGTTTTTCAGTAGCAATTTTAGCTTTTAATTTACACAGTTTTTACAGCTTTTAACAGTTCACAGAATACAGTAAACCAGTTCAGAATCCACAGTTTTGCACTGATTCAGATCACTCGAACACCAAATTGTCCAGAAAATTCGATGATCGGGCTCGAAGTGGCCAAAAATGTGTGGTCAGGGCAGTAGCTCAGTAGGAAGTTCAGACAGTTCGAAGGACCACAGAAAATAGTATAAATAAAAGAAAACACTATAATTGTTTAAAATTATTTTAATGATGAAAATGTTACACATTTATTTTAATTAGTAATGTTTTTTATTTGATTAATTATTGTTTTAATTTATTGTAGTTTGAATAATTTTTTAAATATATAAAAATATTAAATATAAAAATATTTAAAATTTGATACACATAAATATTAATATAAAAAAGAAGGAAAATTTTAGGAAACTTGTTAACAATCAGACAGTAAACAGACACCCGTTCAGTTGGGTGGTTATTTCAGAACGTCTCTCAGCAGACTGTGTCAGATTAGATTTTTTGTGTGTTGCTTTTTTGTGAAGCACACAACCAAGGTCCGTTTGATCGGTTTTTGTAGCGTAAGCAGTAATAAGTCATGCAAGGCATTACGTACGTATAAGACAACTAACAGTTTATATAAATTAATTCTTTGGTAAGAATTTACCAGGTACCAAAACTGAATAAAAAATTTTAAGCAAAAATTGTTATGGATACCAAATTATTTTTATAAGTTAGAGTGTGTCTTTTAGTCTACCTAAAGAGAATAACCTTTTTTTGATCAGTGTAGGTGGAGGTATTTTCTTAACTATATCTTCCCATTTATAGTACAATACGTCCTTGTTCTTGGACCACATCCATGCCTTTTTAAATTGGATCCATGTATCATTTTATACCAAAGTTATAATGGGCTCAACTTACCCTAATCTGAAGGTTATGTTAACTGGTTTATCAAAACCTTAAATTAAAAAACTAATTGTAAGGAAATAGCTGGCATATGAATATGTTTGAATTTGCTTTAGTAACGAAGCAAATATGAAAATTATACACTTACCTTACTTTGTGAGCTATCGAAATATTTTCAATTTTCAGAACTACCTAAACATAAACACAGTGAACCTAGTGCTGTTGCGTATCAGATAAACCTGTAACTTATTTTTACTACTGGCTACACTAAGCACAAAACAAAAAAATAATACTTTTTCCATTTTGGACTCAAGTTACACCTTATAGGGCTCAAGTAATCCGTATTTACGGTAGTTACTTGAAATTTTATTTTATTTATTTTTTTCGTTTTTATAAAAAAATTCCCAACAAGAACGCTAATTTTTTGATAAGTCAATAATTAGAATTTACGCGTTAAAAAGGTTACCTGTTTATGACAATTTACGAACAGCGGTTCCTTTAATACTTACGTACGTAAATAAGTAAATAACTAAATAACCTACTGAGGATGGTATAGTTTTTCAATATTTAAATGAGATGACTTTTCAAGTACGGCAATAATCAGCAGTATTGTTCGCAGCATGTTACCTACTTATCTATATGAATGCAAAAAGAAACCGTCGCTTGTAAAACAGGTAACAAATTTAAATACAATTGGAGTGAACATAGGGTGGTATTTGTTGTAAGCAATAAAATAATTTAACATCTTGAAAGTTTATGGTCACTAATAACACCCTCTCGAAAAGTCATCCCAAATATTGTTGGATAAGGTATACTATTGATTATTGTCATATATTTAAAAAGTCATTTCATTTAATTCTGGACGTTCTTTACCTATAAATCGATTACTAATTGTAAGTAAGTCAAATCTGACGAA
Organism: Brachynemurus nebulosus; assembly: GCA_035578155.1. Classification (NCBI taxonomy): domain Eukaryota; kingdom Metazoa; phylum Arthropoda; class Insecta; order Neuroptera; family Myrmeleontidae; genus Brachynemurus; species Brachynemurus nebulosus. Next base: position 28,227,722 of record JAPWDM010000004.1, on the reverse strand, counting down.
TTTGTCTATTTTATAGGTATTTTTATAAGAAAGTATTTTAAAAAGAAAAGTATTAGATAGGTATTTTCTAAATGATTAAATATCTGTCTTCTCAATGATTGATTAATTTCCTACTTGCCTACTCACAAAATAGCATACCTCGTACACTACACATGAAATTTATTACATGTTTTGAGTTCCGCTATTAGAAAAGAAGTTCAAAAGTCAATACGAGTTAGGTACGTTTTGATGAATTAAAAAGTAAAAATGTTACAGTTTAATAATTACAAATTTATTTATTTTAAATTTTACATATCTCTCGTTCATCAAACTGAAACTGCAGGTGGTATAAAAATTTCCATTCATTAGCTTTTTCATTATACATATCGCTGTCGATCGCTTACCTAGTTGTTCTTCTATTGTAGATAGTGTTAGAACAAATTTTTATATAAGTATGTTTAAGTTAGTTACATGATTAACTACATTACAGGTTAAGCTGGTTCTACACGATGCTACGAACGATCGAACGTTTGATGCAAGTAAGTTCGATAGTTGGTGCTGCGAATGTTCCTGCTACACGGTGAATTGAATGTTTAATCCAATAGATATGATAGTTGGTACAAACATTTATTTTCAGTGGACGAGGATGTTATCCGTCTAATGTTACCTCTAATGTTATACATTGATGTTGTCTCTCCTCATATGAACGAGTCGTGTAGCCGTTGAGTTGAACCAACGAACATTGTCCTTCAAACGTTGGAAGCATCCCTTTGACTCGATGCAAGAATACCGACATCGGCCGGAACATGGCCAAATGCGAACGTTCGACATTCGCTATTGGACGCTCGTTGGTTCGAACAACGGCCACACGATGCGATGAACCATCGAACGTCCAATGTTGGAAGGTGTTCGTAGCATCGTGTAGAACCGGCTTTACACACAGAAATAGGAAGTAGGTAAGTTAATAATAATATTAAAAATGTAAATAAAACAACAGTTTGTACAAGTGTGTATACCTATGTATATTTACAGTGAAAAAGTGAAATATTTTTTTTTTTTTTTTTAATGTAGATCAACAACCAGCAAGTGTATAAAGGTTATGTACGTATGCAAATATTTTTATAAAGGTAAAGAAATGAAATATATCTGTTGCAACATCCTGCATAACATCCTGAGAATTGTCGGCTGCAAAATTACTTTTTATTGAAAATTCGCTCACACAGGATAGTGGTTAAAAAACGTATCTTATGTGATTTTTTTCCGCTCTAGGCCATGATGTAAGAGATATTCGAAAAATTTTAGAATTTTGACAAATTTTCGCAAAAAAAAAGAATTTTTTGAATGTCGTAAAGGAACGGACGTGTCTGGCTGAACAATTCATTCAATGGTTTAGAACTGCCAATGTTTTTATCAAATTCATAAAATATTCCGTTCGAGAGTTATCAAGTTATATATTAAATCCTAGTGAATATTATTCTCCAGTTCTGAGGACCATAAAACAAATTTTTGTCATAGTTCTGGGTTCAAATCTCAACATGACACCTGCTGTAATCGTTCAACATTCGTTAAAAAATTCACTAAGATATTGAACTTTCTGTATTACTTGTACCTTCGAAATAAAAAACTTAAGCAGCAGAGCTCCATCACTATAGAGTCCGATGACATTCGATACAGTGCAATAGTCTATATTTTTTGGAAAAATTTAGCTAATAACATTGGGATGCGTATTTTATTTTATTACTAAACTAATTCTTACATTAAAGTGGCTACTATCTTACTATTATTTTATTTTGTTGTCTTTTAGTTTGCTATTAAATATAAAATTTAATCAAGAAGAAAGATAAGTTAAAATAACTCCCGCCCTCTTCCTCCAGTATAGTTAAAAATCAAACATCATTATGAGTGAGAAATAAATACGATGGACAATATGGTACTGGCAGCTTTTATCAGGGTTGTCAACCGTTGGAAAAATAAACCCCCAAAGTCAACATTAAATTGCCCTAAAAGCCCCTAAATTTTTTTGTGTGATATTGTTGACATATATTTATTGATATGTGCTGACAATAAAACAGCCGAATATAAAAAATGTGGAGTCCTTCGGAATTTTTAATAAAATTTTGGGAAAAAATAGTATAAATTATTTCCAATCCTAACACTACAGGAGCAACATTCATCAAAACCTAGGTTTTGGAGGGAGTAATATCAGCAAAAAAATGTAAACAAATAAAATTAAACAAAACTTTTTAAACCCCCTAAAAAAACCTCTAAACATTTGCTCCCCCTAAAAAAAACCTAGTGCAGTGTTCTTACCCCTAAATTTAGGGGGAAACCCCTAAGTTGGCCTTTATTAAATTTATCTATAACGTAAGAGAGAATGAAGAGGGAGGTATAGGTTACGAGTATAATCAATATTTCTCTTTACTCTTTTGCCCCTTTCAAAATTACCATGAGTTGACGTACAAGGAATAGATAAATACAAGTGCATAATTTATTAGAATGAATTATGTTGATGACATTTTACGAATTAGATCGTTTCAGTCAAATGCATGGCTCTTTTTCCTGTACTCCAGTTTTATAAAATTAGTGACCCCTTGCAAAATATTCATGAGCATATAATATATGATTTCATAACTCCTTAATCATTAAAATTGAAAATATCCTGCCCTTGTAAGAATATTTTATTTTTTACGTACAAGACCGAAAAAGGTTGGTTTAGATATTTTTATTTTTAGTTTAAATATCTACATAATATAATATTTATTTGATAAAATGTCAATATCAAAATTACATAAATGTGGTATTTCCCGTTTTATAAGGTAATGGTTTTTTATTATTTACACAATATGTATTAAATATTTATATGTATAATTTTTATAATCTTGAATTAAATTTAAAATAAATAACATATTAGTAATTTTCCAACTGTTCGTTTTTATATCTTTTTTATATCCTGTAAAAGTATAGTTAGGAAAGTCAGTATTATTGAAATACAATTTTATTACTTTTGCTGAAGGTATACAGGAGAGACTTGATATTAATGCTTTCATTTTGGGAAAGTTACATAGATATACTCGTACATATCTTTGTGTACCTGTATGTTGAACAATTTTATTACTGCATTATTCATTATGAGAAGATAGTTAATTATTTAGACGAGTCGTGTAAAAAAATGTCTTCATCACGAAGTTCTTTTTTTTTTCACCATTTATCACCAAGTATATTCCTTTCTACAAAGAAATGGAAACAATGTAGCGAAAACTACTGCTAGTTATGTACAGGGCCAGTCTTATGTACATTATTAAATAAGCCAGAATAGAACACATATTCGTGAATACAAACTCAGTGGAAAACTTTGACTTAAGGTAGTTCTATTAGGATACGTAATTATACCAAGTTATGAATTAATATTACACTAACATCAGTATTTGAGTGATTGATGTTGGTTGTTGTTCTTTGTTGCCATACTATAGTACGTACACAACAGCCTTAATACCAACAGAGTACCTTGTATGTATACACGTATAGTATACCTGTACCGGTGAACTGTATGATAAAATAACATTCTTGTATAGCAGGGGTGGCCAACCCAAAAGATCTTGCGGGCCACTTTGGAAGTGAATCATAACTCCGCGGGCCGCATGTAAATTATGTGTTCCCATAAATTATGTATTTTTTTTTTAGTACGTTAGTTTTCACTACCTTGGTCATTATAAAATAAATATATTTTGTATAAGTGTGATGAATCTCGCGGGCCAAAAAAAGTTCAAGGCGGGCCACATGCGGCCCGCGGGCCGCGGGTTGGCCACCCCTGTTGTATAGTATTGTTTTCGAGACTACTAAAGTAGCGGAAGCATTGTGATCACTTTTGAAAAATAAAAAATTTTTTCCCTCCAAAATAAAATTTTTACGCACATTTTACGTTTTAGAGCTTCCAGAACAATTTTGGTTTGGTGTCTGTCTGTCTGTCCGTCCGTCTGTGTCGCCAGTTTGCACCAAGTGGCATAACTTCTGAACTATTCGATTGTTTTCGTTGGGTTTCTAGTTTAAGTTGGGTTTTTAGATGGTCCCCTATGAATTTAATCGAAATCGGGTAACGGTAGCTACGCCGCTACCATGTTATTCCATTAATATACTAAATTGCACCAAGTGGCATAACTTCTGAACTATTCAATTGTTTTTTATGAAATTGTCAGAAATTATGGGGTCTGGTTCCTAGATGGTCCCCTACAAATTTCATTGTATTCGGAGTAATAGTATCCACGGCGCTAATGAAATCCCATTAAATGTCAATATCTTATTTATTGCTAATCCCACTTCGCTCAAATTTTTAAAGTATTTTGGAGGTTAGTTTCTAAAATATTTTTGCTATTATTTTATAATTTAGCCTTTAAGTATTTTGAGTTACAACAATTTTTTGTGAACGTTTAGGCGAAAATATAAATTTACGGTATGTATATTTGGTAGAATACTGTTTTAGAGTCTCTAGCAAGTACGAGGAAGTTGTGTGCCACACCCCATTGGCAGCGTATTTTTACATTATCATAGAAACTAAACAATAAACCATCTTCAAATTGCGTGGTGTTTTTGTTTATATATGTAACTATTAGACAAAATATTTTTTATCACAACTTTGTAAGAGTACCTCATGTTTCAAATACAATTGATCATGAGTTATCGTTAAAAAATTAAATAATTCTTATATTCGAAACAAATCAATCTTCTATTCTTTTCTAAAAACAAGCTGCAAATTTAAAATTTACGTAAATGCAATAATGAAAGGGATAAAGCCAAGAAAACGGAAATTATTTAAATTCATAAGTGATGAACCATGGTTAAATTTAAGTGAAATGGACCATACTTATTTTTACATACAATGTAATATGAAGTATAAGTGAATTCAATTACCTATAATATAAATCAAATGGAGCAGTGAATTTCAATGTATACTTTTACATCGATTTTCTCTGTCTCCGCATACAGTAAATAATTTTTCCATAAAAGAATTTTAACCAGCATTTTCTGAATAATAAGTATACAACATTTTAAAATTTTCCTAAGAAAACTGTTTGCCTGATAAAACTACATTCACTGTATGTAATTAAATTATAACATAAAACACCGTATAATAATGATACGGTATGGAGTCTGACATGGACTGCCTCACCTTATCTTGACCTAAAGGTCGGTAATATTATAAAAATATATAGGTATCTTTGCACAGGTCTGCTAGGCTCTTAGGTTAAAATAAGCTGTGCCAGGCCCTATTCGTAGAGATTACATAATTTTTAACTTCCCATTGGAAGTTATTGTAATGGGTCCGATTTTACGAATCGCTAATTTTGACATATCTCCACGTTTCAAGGTCACTAGAATCCGAATCCATCGTTTTTAGCGTGATGTCTGTGTGTGCGTTCGTTAGTTCGTTCGTTCGTGAATTTTTTTCCGTCTCGCATATCGTGAGAACAAATGATGATATCAACTCCGGACGAATTTTGTTAGATGCGTAATCAAAAAATGAAGACCGGATAAACTTTTCAGCAAATTCGGATTAGCGGTTTGTTTTTTGTGATAAAAAAACGGAATTAATTTTAGTAACATAACATAGATTATATGGATTTTTTTACCATGTCTTTATTATATAATGGCCTAAGAACCTTCTGTGATGCTAAAAATGTCAGTAAATTATTGTAAAATTTAAAAAAAAAAAAGAAAAACAAACTAAACGGAAAAACGAAATAAGAAACTTTGCGAAATATTTTTGTCTCGCGTATCTTGAGAACAAATGATGTTATCATATGTTTGATAAGGGGGGAGCCCCGACCCTTAGGTACAGAAGGTGAAGCCCCCGGTGTGGTGCAAGGGGCAAAGTCTCTATCGGGGGTCCAGAGGAGGAGTCCCCTGAATTAAAAAAAAAAGTTATTCATTTGCAATAGTCTTTAATGGCATCCAATGGGAAGTTGACAGTGTGGGTAACTGGGTAGACCTGTCCCCCCAATTTTTTTTTTTTTTTTTTTTATAATCTCTACAATATTCAAAAAATGTACATTAGTTTTATGATACTTATTTATATAATCAAAATATACATATTGCATATGTAGAGTACACACTTATGAATGTACATATTATGTATATGTATGTATATGTTAAATATTTTTACCGATAATGATATAATTGGCGGATATAGATATAACATTTAAATAATATTACATACGTCATAGAGTAATATCTATTAAGATAAACATAATAATTATATGTATTTTATTTTCGTTATTTTATATTATATAGATTTCATATTAAGTAATTATTTTGCCATAATTAGTGCTAATTGATATTAGTTTTCACAGCAGCAGATGGTACTTTAAAAATGTATAGTCTAAGAGTTGGTTCTAAAAAAATTATGTATTTATTTTGTAGATATATTTTTATTAAATTTTCATGCACTTTTTAGGCAAATTTTGTAGTACAGCAACGAAATGCGTATAAATTCGTTACAAATTTGTCATCGCATTAGGTACTTTCAAAATCTTCAAGATCTTACGCATTTTAATAGACAGTGTCGTTTTTTTAAAGGCTATTATTGATTTTTTTAACTCATTTGGGAAGTAAAGATTCAGATAATCATATTATTAAGTTAAAGGTTAATTTTAACATTAAATGATTTTATCATGTTAGTTTATAATTAGACCTTAAATACCCCTTGATTTTTAAATTGGCTCCTAGTTCCAACACACTCAATTCAGGAAAAAACAGAACTGGAAAAACCAACTTTTTCCAGTTCTGTTTTTTCGTGAATTGAAGTGTGTCGGAACTAGGGGCCAAGTTAAAAATCAAGGGGTATTTAAGGTCTAATTATAAACTATAATCGTATATTTATGTTCCCCTAAATATTTTATATAATATATATGATTTTATCCTGAAAATTGTGTAAAATTCTAGCTGCTGACTACGAAATCTGACTTAATACGTGTTTAAAATGCACCTGACAAATTTTTTATCTCTTAGATCAGTGATTCCCAAACTTTTCAGTCCGCGACTGTCTTTTACACTTAAAAGTTTCAAAGGACTCTCCAAATGTGTAGAAATAGGTTGAAAATGTGTCGAAAATGGGTACGTGATCTGTATATGTTGATATCTGTATCTCTAATCAATTGTTTCTGTGGTCTCCAAATATTTTGTGCAACCCCCGACTTTGAGAATCATTTGTATTATCACAGTATTTTAACCATTTTAAAATCCTATTTTTTTTCCTTTTTTTTTTTGAATAGCTCAATTTTGTTAAGCCCATTTTCTTGTTTTGGAAAATCGAAAAATATAGTCACTAGTGTGGTAATAAATAATGTGACATTTTTTCAACTAAAATATTTGTTTTATTATTTACAAAACAGTCTTTAATTACCTCGCGTCGTCTTGATAACAGTCGGGACAGATTTCTACTAGATTTCTAGAACAAATCACGGCTTGTTTCACGATTAATGCTATTTTTTATAATATTTTTGTCTTTTTTGGATTAATTTTTCGACTACAGATTTGTATAAATTTAATACAGAATAAATTAATAATCAGAAATGCATATGTATTTTTAGCGTGTAATAGGTGTACATTACATAAAACGACAATAGTGCTTGGTAATCATAACATTATAACAAAATGTGTCATACATACGGTAACAATAACAACAATAACAGTAATATGGATAGTGTTACAATTGAGTTGTGTAAATGTTAATCATATGATTACTAATGCAGTTTAAGCTTATCATGAAAGTAGATTAGTTCATCTTGAAAAAGAATAGAATAATTTTGCCTTAGAGTGAATTTCATACAATAATTTTATCAAAATAATTATGTACCCGTATATTTTAAATGTTATTTTTAAATTATTCTAAATATTTGATTTTCAGATGAAGACGTTAATATAGGCTAACTTCAAAAATGCTTGCATAAGGCAGAGTCAATAGTACAAAAACGCATCAGACGCATCACAACGAAAAATCAAAAGTTCATTTTTGCATTTGATGCGTTAAAACAATGCATCAAGAAATTTGATGATGTGTGTCCAAGATGCATGTCATGTGTATAATGTAGAATTATAACTACTTGCCATATTATGTAGGTATTAACACCAACAGGAATAATTCCGAAAAACAAATTGTTGAAAAAGATTTACCTTTGATTGAAATTGTTTAAACTATTTGAATACATCCTGCACTCAAAATAGGTATGTAATATTTTTTATTCAAATAAGTTCAATATTTTCAATTTCAAGTAAGCTCAAGTCGAAATTCAAAGATAATATACCTATACAAGAACTGTATTGCTATATTATCTATAGTCTATCTGTAGCCAAATCAGAGGCTAAATGATGCCAATATCCCATTCAAAAACATCTAATGTGCATCAAATTTCAAGAGAGCATCAGTAGTGCATCATGTAGTATTAGACGCATCAGAAAAGTCATGATGCTGCATCGATGCGGTAAAGTTTACATTTTTGAAGTTATCCATACCGGCTTGATAGGTGTCTAGTTTGTCTAGAACGGGGAATGTTTTGTCCGCACGAAGAATGAAAGAAAATGACAATGTCCGGCTTTTTTTAAGGATAAGTTAGTCTTCGTGGTAGACTCGGAAGTTTGAAACTGATATTGCTAGCTGGTTGAATTGCTTTTTTCCAGACCAGTCTCGCAGTCCTGGACCTATAAATGAATATTTTAATTTTTAAAAAACTTTTTTAAACTGGTTTCGATGCTCTAGCTGTCATCACTATCAGCACATCAAAAAAAAAAAAAAAAAAACTCATTGAACAATCTCAAAAACTCCACAAAATATCAAGAAACACATAAAAATTTATCAAAATTTAGAATTTACCAACTCAACTAGGGTGATTTGGATTTGGCCGATTTGGATGACTTGTCTCCATTTTCAAAATAAAAAATTCGCAGACGAGAAGACAAAAGCAAGAATTTTAATATTTATTGTGTCACTTTTATATGAAATCTTGATTTTCATAAGAATTATAAGTTAGTCTAAACTTCTTATTAAAATTTCTTTCACAAGAAATATATTTATTATATTAATTGATTTGAGCGTTACTTTATGGTATTCAATATTTGTAAATAATAATTTTTGAAACTGTGACAATATTGTTTCAAACCGTTAGCTCATTTTCAAACAGAATTCTGTTTGAAAATGAACTAACGGTTCGAAACAATATTGTCACAGTTTCAAAAATAAAAGTGGTATTTTGCAAAGTAAAATATTTGTTTAATATATTTATTATCTGGCTCGTGGAAAGGAATAAAACACATTTTTAAAAATGTTGATAGACTTCGTACCTAGGGTGTGCTTCTTCGAGGTTTTGATATTTTCACCCCCCCCCCGCCATTTTTAAGCTACAATTTCATACTTTTTTGACGTTTTCGAAGTATGTACCACTCATACAGGTTACCCAAATAAACATAGAGGGCTGAAGTTTTGTATTCGAATTGAGTTAGTATCAAGCGTGTGCCTTTTGGGAGTCTCAACTTTTAACCATTATCCCCACTATTTTTATACTAAAAAAACATGATTTTTATTGTTTTTTAGCAGTTTTGTCAGGATCAAAATCTCCCCAAATAAACCTAGAGGGCTGAAATTTTGTGTATAGATTAAGTTAATAGCTAGACACTGCTTTTTGGAGGTTTCAACTTTTAACCCTTACCCCCACGTTTTTTACGCCAATATTTCCTTGATTTTTTTGCTTTTTTTCTAACGCGCTTAGAGACCCTAGCTACATTAATGCTGGCGGGGCTGTGGTCGTGTTAGATGCAGTTAAAATACTTTTTTCCCCCTCTACACCCTCCAAATCATCCCAGGAAGCTGAATTTTGAATATATTGTAGATATAACTGACCGAAACATTATTTCCAACCAGTTTGGAAAAGTTCTATTGTTTTGTCGCCCCCCACCACCTCCTTAAATGTTGGGTCGGATCCAAAATCTGCTCAAAATTTGACCCCACTTTGATAATATTGTTGTGCTTCGGAATGAGTCCCACTTATCAAATTTCAGCTTACACCGTTCATGGGGGGACCCTACATATGTTAAAAGGTAACGGGAATGTATATACATATATTGTTGTATTTTTGCACTTATTTTGTTTTTGAGGACTGATTTTGTTTTTACAATTTTTATCGAATTTAAAGTAAATTTTAGACTCTCATTTCCCGACTTGTCAGGCAATGGGCGTGGACAGTAGTTTTCAGGGAAAACATTTTTTTCGACCAGAAAAATATTGTTTAGCTGTCTAAAATTCAGCTTTTTTTTCCAATAGACAAGCTATGCGTTTCAATTTAAAGAATAAATAAATTGTTAGAACGTATCGAGATATTTGTTTTTCCTTATTAGGCTCCAATCACCCCCTGCTCCCTACTCATATCAACAATAAGCATTTATAATTTTTTACTTCCAAAATTATAGTCATCTGCTTTTTTTTTTAAATTTTTTTATTTTCCACTCATGTACCTATACGTAAAGTTTTTATTCAAGAGTTGTGCCAACATTTCTATCCATTTTTGTCCGTACAATAGACATAAGTTATAATAATTTTCGTTGTCCAAGCAAAATATTTATTTCTTTGTTGCTTTGTGTAAGATTCTGATCAGTCATACTTTAATTAATATATGATTTTCATTCTATTATTTTCATTTTTTTAATATAATATGTATAAAAGAAATTATCTGTAAGTAAATAACAATATATTTATTTTTCTTATCACAAAATTTTCTATTATTTTATATAACAAATAAAAATTGTGTACGTCTGTACATTACATCTATACAATACATGTATTATCAAAATAAGTATAATAGCTAAATTGTAGTATGTGCCAGACGCTGGCATTTAAACTTTATATTGCATTTAAGAACGAACATAAATGGGTGAAAACTATTGTATCTAAAAAGTTAAGCCTGGGAAACATATTACATATTATTTTGATCGATCAAATAGTAGATGATATAAAACTAGGTGGTGAAGTTAGTTAAGGTTAGGTTAGTTTTTTTTTTTTTTTAAACAATATACTTCGACTTTAATATAAAAACTAGTTAAGTTAAGGTTATAGGGCATTTTTGCGAATTTTTACACTCAGTTTAGTTATTTTTTTATATTCCACCAATAAATAATACCACTACCTATTTTTAAAAATGTGCGATATACAGTGTCATTCAGTATCAACATATATTGTGAATACTGACAAAGTAAAGTGATTTAAAAAAAATAAAGTTTTTCCCAGATTTAACTTTCCAAGTACAATAATTTCCACCCATATTTGTTCGTTTTTTCATACAAATTTCGAAAATCTCGTTTCTGGCACATACTACAAATTTACCATAAATAAGTCATATTATTGGTGATAATTTCATTTAATAAAATGAGTATGTTAGCTGAGGTGGGAATGATGAAATTTTTTTGTTATTGATCCAAGTACCACGTTTTCATATTATACAGTAATTTAGAAATTTATTCGTAACTAAAAAATTTTCTGATAATAGGCGAGTTGACAAATTTTTGAAGTGAAAATTTCTATTGTGAGGGTACCTTTACCTGAGAGTGTAGTGAAATCTATAATGCGAGAGTGTAATAAAATTTACGTAGGGTGCGCCATAAGTTCTCGGCCTGAGTATTAAAAAATACAGAGAGAACAGTGAAAAGAATTTATTTTTCTATATAACCTCCCTCTATTTCAATAGACTTATTATAATGTGGGATAAGCATCTCTATGCCTTTATAATAATAAGTAAATTCTTTGTAGCGATTCTGCAAGAGCGATGTTTTCGGAAGTGATCGAATCTGCCGGACGTCCAGAACGATCATCGTCGTTGAAGGACTCGTACCGCAAACGAAACCTTTGGCACGGCTCTACCGTATACACCATCCAATCCCTCTGTGATCCAATCTGTCCTTAATTTCTTCTGGAGTTTGCCTTTCTTTTGTCAGAAATTTTATGACTACACGATATTGAATTTTTGAAACGGTCGACATATTGAGTTTACACTTTTACAACAGAATAAATAAAACACATGTAAACTCGTCCACTGCGTTTATGATTACTAGAGACTTAATTCTTTCTGTGAGTATAAATTACGTCACCTTTAAATAAGTTTAATCATGTTAGGCCGAGAACTTATGGCGCACCCTACGTATATGAGAGTAATATGAGAGTGGAAACGGTAATGCTTTGTAATGAAATTTGTAATGGTACGTGGTAAGACGAAACAAACGCTAGTGGTCATTGTTAAGTCATAGAACAAAAATCATTCAAAGTTTTGTTATTATAATCAAAAATAGGTGGAACTCCAGTTCTAAATAATTACCTAAAAACTGATTGAAACAATTATTGAGGAATCTGTGGATAAAATTTGATCCATGATTTTACGAACACTCTATAGTATTTTATATTGTAAGTAATCAGAAATCATAATTGTAGTTTCGGGGTGAATTAGCCTTTCGACGAATTGCGAGGCGGTAAATTTTCTAGTCAGTGAATTGTTGTCAGCGAACTTTTCTTCGGTAAATTGCAGTTGGTGAACTTCCCTAGAATCTTTTTAAACTACCATGAATTGATGTACAAGCAAAAAATATTTGTAAATCAATATACGAAGGTATTATTATACTGTCTCTACTATCTATATTGTATATCGGTAAATATTAGACACGACATGATAGTATAAAGTTTGTTCGTTTAACTTCTAATCAATTAGTGTGTGAATAATTTTGAATATAATTCTACAAACAATACCTCTACTGCTTATTTATTATTATTCTTGCGTAATGCCATAAGAATATTTTTATTGTTTACTGCACATGTATTTTCCATGTCTGCATGTGTATTTTTGTGTATTGTGTGTACCTACATAATATGTGCCAATGTGTGTATTTTGTTAAAATTTAGTACCGTTATTTAAAATTTTTTTGTAAGTTTAAATTAAGATTAGCACGTTTGTGATAATAATACGTAATTTAGCTCTAAAGTTCATGCCTATATACCTACAGCTGAGTGGTATTAATATAATGTACATATGAGTCGTTTATTTTGAAAGTGGGGCAAGTCCATTTTTGCAAAAAATTAAGATAATGGTAGTTATAGATAAGACTTAGTATGATCTTTTTATCTGTCAACAATTTATAGTCAAAAAAATTCAGAAGCCTAATATTTGAAAGATTGAAGTTTTAGTTCTTAACAGTATTGTAAATATGTTTATTTTGATAGTGATGGAAGTCCATCCTACAAGTCAAGTTCCCGAGACCGGACCTATCGATTTAGATGAAACTTAGATATGTTGTAGAACACTAAAAAAATAAGTAACACGTATTTTTTTTACATGCGGAAAAGTGATTTCAAGGGGTGAAATCGTCCTTCAAAAATTTGGGTGAAAATTTAATTTTTCAAATATCTCGAAAACGGTAAGAAATAGAGTAAAAGCTTAAATTGGCGATACTTTTCTTTCTTAAAAAGTTATCTATTGATATGTAATTTGTTCAAATTACACCAATAGGGGTAGTTGAGGGCTAAAATTTAGGGGTTAATTTTGCGAAAAGGGTTAAAAAATAAAGTATAATAGTTTTATTTACAGATTTCAAATGTACATAGAAAAAATCTAATCGACCTGTTTTTACTCAATTTCCTAATAATAAATTCAGGAGTAGTTAACTACGGGGGGTGACTGTGTGGACATAATTTTACTATTTGAGTAATTAAAAACTTCTTCAGGGAAAATAGTTTAAAACAATTAGAGTAAATTTTCAAAATTCATGTTAAGCAACACTGCAGTGGGGTGAGTCGCCCTTTTAAAGTACATACTATTTTTCATACACTCATTTCTACTACTAACGCTCTGGCAGGGGGTAATAATGTCACAGTACGTGCTTCTGAAGTTGAACTGTCGTATGAAAGGTTTTGATTATGTTTATTTTTAAATGATACAACTGAAAGATTATCTATTTAAATTAACGATTACAATAATTCATTAATTTTGAAAGTGAGGCAAGTCCATTTAGTTATAATAAAACCACTATTTTTTTTAGCCAGCACTATAAGCATTATTGAATTATAAACTTGCATTATTGAATACCACAAAATACACAAAATGTGTCTATTAATACTTACTAATATTTTTAAATTTATTGAAACGCAAGCCCTTGAATATCTCGCAATAACAAAATATGGACTTGCCCCACTTTCAAAATAAACGGCTCATATAGTTGTATACGTATAAATTTTATTTCAGTATTTCGTTATGTAGGTTTCGTAGGAAAAATTATTTTATGATCAACTGGAAAACAAATTAAACTCAGTAAGACTGATTTAACAAAAGCTCATTATCGCGTAACTGTTGTACACTAAAATGTTATGTATCTAAAATTTGTCAAAAAAATATAAATCTAATATGAACTAAGGTATGAAACGCAAACTCAACATAAAAATGAGCAAATCGAGTTTCATTCAAATTCTTACGTAATTTAAAGAAATTTAAGCATTATTAAATTAAAAATCGCAAATTGATTGAAAAAATTATCAAACTGGATCGGCTGGGAATCGAACTCAGGATCTCCCGGTAACTAGCCAAGTGTCTTGCCACTAGACCAACAATCCTCTGTTCGACAGCCGTCCCAATCCGACAATCATTCAACCACTTATGTGTATTGGTACTCTCTCTAATGCGAGAAACAGTTACTATATTTCAGTTTCAAATATTATCGAGTGCTTGTCGAACAGAGGATTGTTGGTCTAGTGGCAAGACATCTGACTAGTTACCGGGAGATCCTGGGTTCGATTCCCAGCCGATCTAGTTTGATGATTTTTTCAATCACTTTGTGATTTTTAATTTAGATTTGGATTTTGGTCATACTAACCAAAGAAATCGAGTGCATAAAGTTTCAGTTTAGCTGAACGATAAGTGAACATATGAATACTGCGTATGTTTAAAATGCGGACAAAAGCTCGTCATACGTAGTAATGTTTCACAAGCACTCGATAATATATTTGAAATTAAAAAATTGTAACTGTTTCTCGCATTAGAGAGAGTACCAATACACATAGGTGGTTGAATGATTGTCTGGATCGGGTGGCTGTCGAACACAGGATCGTTGATCCAATGGCTAAGACACCTGGCTAGTTAACGGGAGATCCTGGGTTCGATTCCCGGCCGATCCGGATAATTTTTTCAATCACTTTATGATTTTTAATTTAATCGAGATTTATTACTTTTAAAATGGTTTTTTTTTTTTTCAATTTTTTAGGATGAATGGTTTATAAAGCATGGTATACTTAAAATTAGCTAAAAGTTCTATGACATCATCAGCGAATAAAGCAAAGTTAGGCGTACCGAGTTTAATAAGAAAAGTAAAAATAAACTATTAATAATGAGAATAATGATTATTGACAAAATTTGATAATAACTTTTGAAAAAATTACACATTTTTTAAATAAATTTTGCATGTGTTTCAGAATTTTTTTGACAATAATAAACCTCTAGAGCTGCTAGATAATCCTGTGTCTATTTATGGATAAATTGAATTATTGTTCTTATTTATTAGAACTCACGGGAATCACGAGATCAACCCAAACATGAAAATGAAATATGAATAAAAAAAAGAAAAGAGATATTTTGTTTGTGATGTATTTATAAATTTTGATATTGCATAAACAATTTATTAATTATTCATACATACTAAAAACAAATTTTTGTATAAACAATGCAGTTTGTACTTGACGTTTATTTTAGAAACAAAGAAATGCTGACCTTAAAAAAAATACATAATAAAAGAGAATTATTTCAGCAGCGGCAGTTGTAATTTAATTCAAAAAATCACACAAAAACAATTAACAATAGCAATCAACCAAATTACTGTTTTATTACTATAGGTATATTTGCTATTAATAATCATATATGTACGAATTTAACCATTAATCAAGTAGTAAGTGAAAGGGTTTTTTCAGCAGATGGATTTGAAAATGAATTTTTGAATCGGACAATTCATTTAAGATTTGTTAATCCGCTTAAGGTGAATCGATTAGTACTGACAAATTTGTGACAAATGAATTACTAAGTCTATTTTTTTTTCTAACTATAAGTAAATATAATTTATGTGTAGAAAAATAAGTTAAATTTTATAATACATGTAACAGTATTAATATTTGATTATTGTTCAATCTTCGAATTTTAATAATTTTAAAAGTAATCAATTTGATTCTGGTAGTTGATATGTACGAACACATAATAACTAACACGTACATAAATATATTATGGGTGTGTTTGTGTCATTTATAAAAATTTGACATTTTTGTAATTTTTTTTCTATTTATTACAATAACTAAACGTCCAATATTGAACAAAATAGTTTTTTAATAATTCAAAAACATAAAAGAAAATAATTTTCAGTTTTTTAAATCTTAAAGTTGGTTTTTAATGTTAATGACACAACTTACTTTAAATACATACCACTGATTCACCTCTGATCATTCTTTGGCATTTACTCGTACGTTGAAAATTCTAACTTTGAAAATTTATTCTAAACTACACGTCAGAAATTATTCAAAATAGTGTCAGTGAATGCATCATATCTTTTTCTATAATATACAAAAATTTCAAATTCTAAACCTGGAAAATTTCAAGTGATCAATTCACCTTAATAGAAGAAAAATTTCGGAACTGATATCAATATTAATTTACTGTCTTGTTCAGTATGTTTTACTTGAGTGTTTTTAATCTTTTGCACAGCTCATATTATAAATATTAATCGATCTGAGCCTTTGAGCGTTACTTTGTGGTATCCTATATTTGTAAATAATAAACAAATATTTTATTTTGTAGAATATCACTTTTATTTTGTAAACTACCACAATATTGTTTCGAACATTTAATTGTTAATTTTCAAACAGAGTGTCTCTGTTTGAATAATGTAAGTAGATTAACAAATCTTAAATGAATTGTTCCATATAGTCAGAGGTAAAAATTCTTGGAAAACGATTTACCGAATTTTTTTGGATACTATAGGATTTTATTGCCTATCAAATAGGAAATAACCTACCGAAAATTTAACTATTCAGTGTACATTTTTCCGCAATTAGAAGCAAAAAAAATTTTTGGTGGAAATAAAGACACTTACATACCTCAAATATTTATGTTTAGGTAAAAATTTTTAGAAAACCTCTTACCATATTTATCAAATAAGAAATAACCCCTAAAAAATTTAAAAAATAAAATTTTTTGAAAATTCCTTTACTGTTTATTTTGGATCCGTTTTGCAACTCCAAGACACTGGTGGACAATTTTGACCTTCCGTTTATTTTTCCCTGATCTCAATAGCATTCGAACAGAATTTGGCCAAGGCCTGTCCAACCTTTTATTCAGGAAGTTATTTGGGATCCTAGGACCATGCGGAGGGGCAGTTTGAATCTCACGTTAATTTTTTCGTAGTCCCAGTATTATTTAGGCAGAACTTAGTAGAGTATAGATCATTTCTCATAATTAACTTTGGATCCTTTCTGTAATCACAGGATTCACAGGATGCGAGGGGATAATTTGAAACTAACGCTTAATTTTTCGCAACGTCAATAGTATTTCAGCAAAATTTGATCAAGATCCGTCCAGCCATTTTGTTTTGGGTCTTCTTTGGATCCCAAGGTCCGGTGTGGCAGATTATCGCGCATCATTTAATGATGTTTAAAGTTATATTCGATGTATATATAAAAAAATACATACTGTATACATATATCCGTTTAGACCCGGACATATCAGTTTATTACATTATGGCCGCGATTCGCACCAACTGTAACTTCTACTATCTATACGTTATATTCCCGCCAGAATTACGCGATTTATGCCTCCGTGTCATAAATCCGCCTTTTGCGATGCTTATTATTTTAAATAGCATATTGAAACATATAATTAAAAAAAAAAAAAATTATAAAAATTGGAGCTGTATAGAGAATTCTGAGAGTTTCATCATTTTGATCATTCATTAACTACGTTACGTCCATAGTTTAGAAGCTTATTACACAATCTTTATATAGAATTTAGTGAATCTGTAAAAGTTCTGATTTTAATATATGTAATCCTAAAATTAACTTTCTTATTTGTTGTATAAAAATAAACTATTCAAAATTCAAACATCGGAAGTCGGTAAGTTAAATAACTTTATACGATTATGTACCGACGATTAATATTAATCATTTATTGTGTGTGATACCTTACTTTTCCTTCACTAAAAATTCATCTGACGTCTGAAAAGAATTTAAGAACGTGTCCCTTCTGTAACAAGAGAAATTACCATTCGTGTCTAACTCTAATCACATCAAATGGAAATTGTCTTAAAAATAAATTAAAAGAAATTATACATACATTAATTCATAATATGTTTACCTACATCGTTTGAATTTTAATATTAATATCGCACATATTATTATTATTAATTGAATATATAAAAAGCAAAAGTGGTCACTGTATAGAGGTGTCAAATGAATATATTCGAATACGTGTGACACATGTGGACACGCGGTCAGACTTGTTATGCTTGTTATCAAGCAGAAAAAGTAGTAAGTATATGTATGTATATTTGTGTATAGTTATCGTATTGTATAAGATACCTGCTTCATATTATTACGATGCTGGCGCTTTCACTTCATGAAGAAAGCCTTAAGAATTACCAAACATGTAATTATTTTTGATAAGAGAGGAATTACATGAAAGGTTTTTCCCACTTAACTTGCCACAATTATTAAAATTATGTAAGGGAAAACATGGACTTTCCTTAGTGGACTCATGTGCTATAAATCGCAAAAAACCATAACTCAGTTCAAAATTAATTTTTCGATTAAAAAGTCATAATTATATTAACTAACAAGGTAAAAAAGATGATTAGTACTATTATCAAAAAATAAAATTATCGTTTTACCCCTTTTTTAATCAAAATTATTTGAATTTATTAGGTTTTGATAGTAATACAAAGTGCGTTTTAAAACAGAAATTATAAGGGAAATTGATTAAAAAAACAACTTGACTCAGCTCAGGACGTATCAGGGTTAGACGATACAATTTGTTTTGTTATATTGTAAACTATTTTCATTTTGTCACTTTAAAACCAAAGTGCTTACTTAGTAATTCATTTACATCTACGATTTCATTATTTAAAGTTTTAGATAAATACTAAAATACAAATTTTACGTGAAAACATAATTTTATACTTCGTACGTCCCGTATGTCAGTGAAAAAATTAAAATTTGAACGGTTAAAATCTAAAATATAGGTTATGTATGGGTATTTAGCAGGATTTGTAAAGTTTTCAATGTAATTTTAGCAGGATTTGAAAATTATGTTATATTTCAGTTGCAGATTTCTTTAGTAAGCAGTTAAAATTACAACAAAAAATTTTAAGGGGCATATGCCTCGTTGCATTTAAAAATTAGTGGCCCTAAAAAATCAAAAAATTCGAAAAGTGCATTTAGTAGATTTTGATACTGGGTGACACATATCTTACAGTTTTTTTCAGGACTGGATTTCTATATAGGCAAAGCAGGCGATTGACTATGAGTCCCGTCCTGTAAGAGACCCCTCAGCAAAAAGAAATTAATTGTAGATAATTTTATTTTGTGAAAATCCATAGTGAATATGGTGAAAAATTTTTTTTCAATTTTGTCAAATTTTCACTTAGATATAGAGATGTTATTTTTCACAAACTAGTTTTCGAAAATCTATCGAAAACTAGCTTGTGAAAAATGTTTAAATGCTTAAGTGAAAATTTGACAAAATTAAAAAAAAATTCTCGAGATATTTTTAATTTATTTTTGATAATAGATACTAATACTGATTTGTATAGTACCTACATATTATTAAAAAAAACTAAGATCAATGTTAGTGTGGATGACTATAATTAAATCCATGTTTGTAATTATTTCGAAATTAAACAGAGGTCAGTCTCAGCAAGAGATAATAGCTATACCTCTTTTCAGATACAATTGATCATGAGTTTTCGTTAAAAAATTAGATAATTCTTATATTCAAAACAAATCAATCTACTATTCTTTTCTAAAAATAAACTGCAAATTTAAAATTTACATAAATGCAATAATAAAAGAGGTAAAGCCAAGAAAACGGAAATTATTTAAATTCAAAGTGACGAAGCATGGTTAAATTTAACTGAAATGAACCATACTTCGGTCATTATGACATATTGTAAATATAATCTTCCCTATTATGTTCATGGGCTGAAAGATATAGGAATTATGGGGGAGAAGATATGACGGTTAGACAGATTTGAAGGAACTAGTGCAAAATTTTAGGATTGCAAGATTTTTTCTTCGGAACCCAAAAATGCACAACAGGATGACACTAGCTTTTAAATTAACATTGTCTTATTTAAATAAAAAATAAAATACAATACCAGGGCGTGTGGCATATAGTTTCCTCATACCTATAACATGCTTGTAGGTAGGACTAATAAGTAGTAGTTTGAAACCCTTTGATTGAGATGAATCAGAGGGCACCATTTACAGACCAACTCCTTGAAAAAAGTTAATTGAATCCTTGAAAATTTAATTAAAATCGATCAAATAGTTTTACCTTCGAGGTTATGGGTATTGGAAAATTTTATGGACATATAGATGGACAGATTGACAGAAACAGAACTAAAGTTTTTCAGGAAGCTTGGAAAAATAAAATACTGTTGGAAATTTTCATTATGGAAAACAAATAATGTTGAATTGTGAGGAAATCAGTGATTAAAAGACTTCATAGTTTGGTAGTGATTAAAAGATTTGGTAGAAATGGTAATCAGTGATGAAAACGTTGGTAGGCTTGCAAACAATACAAAATGAATGTTCGAAGGAGGGGTTCCAAGACTTTACTACACTGTATAAATCCGGCTCTGATTTCTTTACAGAAGATAGGTAAAATGTGTTTTTATTTAATAACACTTATAGCAGTATTGTAAACCCACTTAAAATTTTTAAAATTTCTGTTATTTTTTTAAAATACCTACTTACATTACTGTAAAAATACACCTACTAGGGTAGCACACCTATAACAGTATTTCTTCGATTAAATTTGGTTAAATAGATTTTTTTTTTTTTGGTATATTTGGTATATTTTTGGTATTCAAATTATTTGGGAACTTAGGTTTAAAATTGTTAAAAAAATTATATATCCAAGTGAATTTTGTCCTTAACCGAATGTTTGTTTATATTACTTTGTTTAATAAGAGTGATTCCTCTTTTCCAAAAGACTTTCAAAATACCGTAAAACCGTCTAGACCCGGACACTTTTTTACATTTTTTCCTTAATTTTATGTTTATACATGTTTCCTTCATAGATGTCACCAATAAAAGTATTACCATTAGAAAGGGCATATACTATTTATTATATCTCTGACCCATTTGTTTCATTATAAGTAAAAATAAAAAAAATAAAAAATAATTAGTAAGTGTCCGGGTTTATACCCCAAATCGGTCTTGACCCGGACACTTACTTAAATAATGTAATAACATGCAAACTAACCTCTCCCGTCGGGGTTAGGACAGTGTTTTATATCGTCTGATGTCTTTGAACCTGTCAAAGACTTCAAAATATTTTGTGGGAAGGGAGAGAGGTCAATGTATGGAGAGGAGTATGCCTCTCTATGAAGTCAACATATGATATGACACCCAGAAGGAGGCATAAACCGCGTAATTCTGGCGGGAATATAACGTATGGATAGTAGAAGTTACAGTTGGTGCGAATCGCGACCATAATGTAATAAATTGATATGTCCGGGTCTAAACGGATATATGTATACAGCATGTATTTTTTTTTATATATACATCGAATATAACTTTAAACATCATTAAATGATGCGCGATAAAATTCTGAACACATGCATATCAAAATTAAAACAATATGACAATTATGACAAAAATTACATGTCTAAGTTAGACAGACATTTTATTTCTTTGAAAAACTGGAGAATAGTAATCCTGTAAAATGAGATAGAAAAAGTTGAAATCCGTAGTTTTTATTGATACAGCTGTTTAGAGGATGTTTTTCCCTCTAATGACGTCAAGAACAAATGTTTATTGTTGCATATTAATGTAGAAACTATTTATTTTGAAGATTGGTTCAAAGTGTCCGGGTCTAGACGGTTTTACGGTTATAATTAATTCAATTATAAAAATATTTTTATGACCCAAAATGTTTAACAATGGTACATATAATTTATCCCACCATTAATATGATCCAATTTATTTTTTTTTTATGATGTAGCTTCATTCCTTTTATAGAGAAAAAGAAGTTAAACATCAGAGCCGAATTTACATAAGAGCACTTGTGGCACGTGTGCCAGGGACCTCATATAATAGCGGCCTCCACAAAATTATAATAATAATAAATTCCGCAAAATAAGAGTAGAATAGGGAGATAGGTTTTTTTTTGTTCATCAACTGTATTTCTCGAGGATAATGTAAAGATTTCTGTATCGCCTTACCAGGGGTCTCCACATGGCAAGTAGGTACTCAGCGGGCTCCACAGAAGTGCTCAGGCGCCTCCACATGAAATGTATCCAGGAACCTCGCAAAAATATATAGGTAAATTGAAACATTGTATAATTTAACAGAGTGTTAAAATATGTTATTCTTGTAAAATATTTAACAAAAAGTTCAGTATCATTGAAGCAGAATAAAGGCGAGTATTTTATCACATCTAACACAGCCAGTATTTGTACATAATTTCTCACGTTTACATTGTAGTTCATTATAATATAATTTATTATAAATGTTCTCATATTTTGAAAAGTAATTAAATCTACATAAAATGATCAAAATTGTTCTTAAACGTCGATACTTTCGATATCTGTGTGTGTATTCAATTTGTTTTATAATATTAAAAAATTGTTTTCGCTTGTCATACATCCCAGCGGAGTGCTATAAAGTATAGAAAGTTGTGATTTATTTTATTTATGAAGTTATTGTTAATTGTTTTTACGGGCGGTGTAACGTTCAAAAGAAATTTACACCATACAAAGTATAATATAATATCGTATACAGTATGATTAAAATTGTACAGCTATCGCTGGGGTCGATTCATTTATTTTCATTTGTAATTCTTTTAGGACGTATATTTTATTTAGCTATCTTGCGTCTTTTATATTGTTCTGTTTCTTAATTTAAAAGTTGCTAACTAATCTAAAAATTTTTATTATCCTTAATAGGACATTAAACGACATCTATACCTATTGCCCAGGTGGAAATTATTGAAATCATGTAATCTACAATTATTTTCGACACACATTTATTTTTATCGTAATTTTGGATACACCGGTGTAGATCTTTGCTTATATGTAACGTAACATGTATATATATATATATATATATATATATATATATATATATATATATATATATATATATATATATATATATATATATATATATATGATTTTCCAAGTTTTGCAATCGGACGTCTCAACTAACGGTTATTTGCGAATTTTGTAACGTTGGTGTTATTATAATACACACTTTAATTTAGTCTACGTATTTGTAAAACTTCGTTCAAAAATTCAAAAAAATCTAAAAATTGGAAAAGATAAAGATCTAGAGCTGACAACGAGCTTTACATTTTTCAAATATTTAACCAATTCATAGTAATCATACTTAGATAGTTACGTTTTTACACACTGAGAAAAAAATACGGTAATTTTTACGGAAATTACGGAAATTACGGAGCTCTCTGGTAATGAGGGCGTAAGTAACAGGCAAAGGAAAGTACGATGAGTATAGTAAAAATTACCGTATGGCTCCGTAAAATTTGACTGCACAGTAAAAATTACACTGTGACTCCGTAAAAAATTCGGCGCTGTACAGGAAAAATTCTACTCTCTTACCGTATTATTTATAAGGTTTTTTTTTTTATTATTAATAAGTAATTGAATTAAAATAGTTTAAAAAGATATTGATAGAAGGGTAAAGATTAAAATCAAATTATTAATATTGAAAGAATATTCTGTGGTTTTTTATTATTTGTGGAAAAACATGTTTCAATAAACATCAATACATATAAAAATCTTAATTGTTATATCTTAATTATTAGTTCTTTATCAATAATAAAATAATGCGATTTTCATGAAACACAAATAACAATTCTTTGTTTTAAATGTAAAGTCCATTAAATAGTTTCTTATAAACAAAAAAAAAATGATGACACTCCTGGTACACATCCACTCACTAACATGGCTCCACTGCTACTAAACTGGTAACGGTCGGATTGCTGATGAGTTAGGTATTCAAAATGACCTTGGTGCGGTTTGTTTATCGTCAGTTATGTGTGATGCTTGTGTGAGAGAGATGCTGAGAGACAGGTTTCAAGGAGAAAATAGAGATAACAAATAGCGTCTACCGTCTAGCTTAGTAAAAATTACACTGTAGCTCCGTAAAAATTCTTCTATGTCTAGTATAGTTTTACAAAAATTGAGTAAATTTTCCTGGTATCCACTTGAAATTTTACTAGCCCATCGAATTTTACGGAGCTGTATAGGAAAAATTCTTAAGTTGTACAAGAAAAATTTTCAAATGAATCGTAAAAAATAATGTTTGAAAGGCATTTTTTATATTTTCGCTTGATAATTTCCTACCGACTGGTCACTTGAGCCTGGTTTACCGGAGCCAGCTCCGTAATTTTTACTGTAATTTTTTCTCGGTGCATTAACTACATCCGGGAAAGAAAGATTACTTACTTACACAGTCATGAAAAAATTTGCATAGATATGGGTTACCTGAATAATACGCTTATTTCAACTGATAAAATTAATATAAAATTTCTAAATTAAATTTTGGTCAATGAAGTAGAAACTTATTGTGACATGGCACAGTTATCAACAAAACAATAGTTACCTTTATAACAAACTTATTTTTATGAATGAACCTTCAGAAATTTGCAATACTTTCGTATAAATATTCCTTACAACTTAGGGTAACTACGGGAGAGATGCCGCAGTAGCCATAGTTCGTCCGTAGATTGATAGATAGTGCTATTGATGGATTATATGTTTAAAATAAGTTACTTATTTAAGCTGTATATGGTAACATTTATGATTAGTCCATCAGTTTAGTAATTATACAACTTTATATTATTGAAAAGTAAGTTTTTTAACATAATATTTTATCAACCATTTAATTCATTAGAATTTAAGAATATATATTTCATTGTTTTAATGAAAATGAGTTTTGTTATTAATTTAGGTATATTTTAAAAGTACTGTATAAAATTTTAGGTTGAAATTCCGCACTATGCTTGCTATAGCAACATGCGGCATCTATCCCAACAAAAAGGAGAGACGCCGCATTTAAAGTTGGTATAGATGCCGCATCATATTACATATTAAAAACATAGACTTACATACCTTAATTATGCAATTTTTTTTTTTGGACTGTAAATTATGCCACGTAAATATAAAAGATCCATTAATGGATCAGGAAGAGCTCTCATATTAGTGAAGATAACGAAAATAATGATGACTGCCTGTGTATTGAATGTTTTGAAAGGTACTCAGAAACAAATAAAAATTTGACTGGTTAAGATGCATAAAGTGCCAAAAATGGTTACATATGGCATGCATCATGTATGAAGATGTGTGTAAAATTCAAAATTTTTAATATGAACTATGCGGCGTCTCACTTTCTTTGATGCGGCATCTCTCCCATAGGTGTGGGAGAGACGCCGCTTTGCAGGCTCTACAAAAATGTTAATTATGAATCCTTTATGACTCAAAATTTAAACTTATTTATAAATAATTTTAAAGAACAATGTTTATATTTATTGTGTCCCAAATTCCAAATCAATTAAATGCTTACTTTAAGAATTATCGAGTGTTTTCAAAATGTGCGGCATCTCTTCCGCATTCACCCTACTGTTTTCATTTACGACTTATTAACTTATTTAAAAGGGGATAGCCGGATAAATATAGCTGAATAGGCCCCGGAAGCGAATTATTTTAATAACTATATTAACGGTGTGGTGAGGCTGTAAGTAATTGATATCTACAATTTTGGCGGCCAAAACTGAGTAGTTATGGAGATAACTACAAAATCTAATTCTAATTTTTTTAAAGGTTTTAAGTTTTGATTTTTTGATTTAATAGTCTTTGTCATACCAGATAGTTTTTGCTAAACGTTGTTTTTGATTTTTTAAAACTTTTACAAATATATATTTTGACAACCTAAATTTTCCCAAAAAAAGTTTTTATGAAAGTTAATTGACGATTAGGGTCTGTATTTTCTGAAGATGACCATTTTCAACGGTGGAAACTAGTTAAACTTGATTTTTATGTATTTTCTTTTATTGTTTTAGTTTTTGATTCACCTATGTGGTGATTTTTTGATTCTTAGATTTGCGGGTGTGTCGTTTTCGAACTGAACGTTTTGTTCCTTGAATATGTAATTTCCCCGCAGTTGGTCTTTGATTTCTAATTTCATGCTTATATAAACTTCAATAGTACGATTAGGCTGACACAGTTACCTACTAGTTAACTACCCCTAGACTTAATATTAGGAAATTGACCAAAAACTGGTCAATTAGATTTTTTTATGTAGATTTGAAATCTGTAAACAAAATTTTAATATATTTTTTACTCTCTTTTCGCAAAATTAACCCCTAAATTTTAATCTTTAACCATCCCTGTTAACGTAATTTAAACAAATTGCTAATCATTAGGTAGATCCTTAAAAACGAGTAATTTCGCTAATTTAAACTTTTGCTCCCTGAGATATTTGGGAAATTTAATTTTTACCCCAATTTCTGAAGGCCTAAAATTGAATTTCAGTTTAGTTTTTGAATTTTTAAAACGTTAACTGCCAGTTTTTAAATATGAAAAATTTAAGGAGAGGGTAAGGTTAATTCGTACAAAAAAAGGCATGTTTTTGTTATTTTTTTTGTGACGACACAGTTAAAATCTCTGTATTGAAACCAGTGGTATATTAAAGTATAACATTCGAAGAATATTGTATAAAATTTTGACGAAAAAATATTAAAAAATACAGTAATGGCAGCAATTATTCGAACGTGTCTCGGAAAAAAGTAGAATTGCGGTGCCCCTCATAACTTGGTGCTGGATCATCCGAAATAAAAAAATTAAAGTTCATTCGTTAGATAATAGTTTTCGTCAGGTAACGCTGGGAGGGTTTTTCGAAATTTCAATTTTTCACTTTTTTGGAACACTTAGAACGTAAAAACACGATTTTTGCGAAAAAAAT
Organism: Brachynemurus nebulosus; assembly: GCA_035578155.1. Lineage (NCBI taxonomy): Eukaryota > Metazoa > Arthropoda > Insecta > Neuroptera > Myrmeleontidae > Brachynemurus > Brachynemurus nebulosus. The sequence goes on along the minus strand of JAPWDM010000004.1, from coordinate 28,200,496 downwards.
TGGCTAATTTGTTATTGTAAAATAGAAATTATTAACAAATTTGAAAAAAAACTCTCCAGCGTTACCTCGTCAATTATGTACAGAAATAGTGTTCAAAATTTCAAATGGATCGGTGCTGTAGTTTTGAAGTTATGAGGGGCACCGACTTTGAAAACGTGAGCTGTGGGGAAAACGCTTTAAAGTTTTGAACACTTAAAAATTCTTGTGTAAAACTGATATAGAATACTTACTGCCAAACTAAATTTTGTACCCTACACTGACAAAATATACAGTACAGGTATAAACACGTTAGTACTTCCATTCAAATTTCTATAATATAACTGAGAGAGAGAGAGAGATATATAGAGAGCGAAACATCTGCCAGGTAACAACAAAAATGCTTATAACTTCGTCAATTTTGCTCCAATCAACTTGAAATTTTGAGACAATATTCTTGAGATATTGTGTATTCAGTTAAAAAAAAAATGCAAAAAAAAAATTATTTTAATACCTTACCCTGCCCTTAACAGAAATGCTGATTACTTTATTGTTATTATTGTTTTTTTTACAAATTCAAAGGTACATCATGTTTTAGTTGTAAAATGTGTAAAAAAAATATTTCAAAAAAGAAACGTCAAAATTGTTTTATCGTATTACAGGAAATATTGTAATTATAACTAATCCATACAAAGAATAAAATTTGAAAATACTTAAATGTGGATTTCAGAAATGTTTTATTTTTTTTACTAACTAATAATTATTTTGCTCACTACTGTACAACCAAAAATATCGAATCACTTTCGATCCTATATTAGGCTACTCAGAGGTCATAACCTCTGAGTAAGCCTTATCGTTTCACAAAAATACTATTCTAATGTGTGGCCAACTTGCATTTCTGTTTGCTGAACTCAGCTCCCCAACTTTTTGGAGTAAAGGGGATATTTTTCTTAATTACAAAAATAAAAAATTTAAGACATTAATTTTGGACCTAACTGCTAATTGTTTAATAATCGAACGTATAGAATTAGAAATTAATTAGATTTTTTTCTTAATTGCTAAATTTTTTTTTAATCTTTCTTGTTAGCAGTAAGGTATAAATAAAAAAAATATAATTGACGCCTATACTATTAGGTACATGATTATTACTGTGTCGTTTATGGATATTTAAATGATTTTAATATTACCTACATATTAAATTACCTAAATGATTTTAATATTACCTACATATTAACAGTAAATTACTATCAAAAAAATGCAAACTTTAACAATATTTTTTAAATTCATTCAAATTCAATTTAATTGCTATTTAAATATATTAGTTTTTGACATTTGACGTTTTGAATTTTACTCAAAATATACATACGTAATTTACACATGCTACCTATATATATAGTGAGTATACTCTATTTTGAAAGTGTCACACCATAGAACACTAGAAGCCAACTAACATAAAAAAAGTGAAATTCGCTTGGAGTCATTTGTAAGCCAGTCACAGCTTAAGACATTAGTCCGTCAGTAGTCGTCGTCGAGTCAACACACCATTATATTAACAATATACCCATTGTTAGTTGAGCACGTTGAACAGCTCTCTCTGGTAATACGTGTGATGTGATTGTATGTGTGTATACACATACTACTACAAAAAACCAAACTAATACACTGCAAACAGTGTGTATGTACACAAACAGACTACGTCACAAACTCATTACAAGTGGAACAGAGGCAAAGCCAATCTAGTTTGTCCCCTTGTATCACACAGTATATAATACATGATAGGTACCTACAACATATGTACATAAAGCTACGGATACACGAGACATCAAAATAACGCGACATCTAATTTAGCATTATTGTGTGCAATGTTTACACTATAGAACACTAGAAGCAAACTAATATCAAAAAAGTTTAGTTCGCTTGGAGTCATTTGTTGGTCTGTCACAGCTTAAGGCATTTAGTCAGTCGGTGTCGGTCATCGAATCCACTACGATTGTTATGTATTGTAAGACCATTGTTACTTGACCTGCACGTTGCTCTGTCCGATAATACGTGTTTTGTAATTGTGTGTGTAAATACTCACACAGAAGCAAACATCAAGCCTAAACCACTACAAACAGTTTGTACTTACACAGCATAGTGATGCGAAGTGGAGGAGATTTTACGTCACCTTTCTGCTACAGTCGGAATACTAACTATCATATAGTAGTTTGGCCCGTTGGTTTACACGTTCAAGTAAAGCGGGTTCTACACGATGCTACGAACGTTCCTTCCAACATTCGATCGAACGTTTGAGGCAGTTAAGTTCGATAGTTGGTGCGACGAATGTATCTGCTACACGGTGAATCGAATGTTTGATCCAATACGAATGATGATGTGTTGGTACTCAGTGGACGATGTTATCTGTCTGATGTTATCTCTAATGTTATACACTGATGTTGTCTCTCTTCACATGAACGAGCGTGCAGCTGCTGAGTCGAACCAACCAACGAACCAACATTGACCTTCAAACGTTCGAAGCACCCCTTTGACTCGGTGCAAAAATACCGACATCGAACGGGACACGACCAAATGCGAACGTTTGACGCTCGACATTGGACACTCGTAGGTTCGAACAACGGCTACACGATGCTATGAACCATCCAACGTCGAATGTTGGAAGGTGTTCGTAGCATCGTGTAGCAGCGGCTTAAATTTGCAGTCTAGATCAGGCTAGAACAGTTGTATACACTCGAGTTGCTAGACTTCTCTAGCAAATATTTGAGGTTGTTTACACAGTAGTGTCACACACGGCGAATAGAATAGTGTCAGACATTTCACACAACACCTGATTTAGATTATAATTTAACATTTCTAAATCGTATTTTGTATTGCCATATTCTATTTTGAATTGAAAACTAATATTTTTATAAATGTTGCTGCAAGACGGCAGTTTCGTACTGAAAATAATTTATTTCATTTTTTGCTATAGTGTAAATCCAACTTGTAAAATTTTATTGCGTTTACTTTTTTCTTAGAGTTGTAATATAATATTATCTCTGTATTATCTTTTGGATGCGTCTCACAATTTAGGATTACCTTGTTGGTAGTATCTTAAATCAACTTTTCTGTCCTTTTGTAAAAAAAAAAAATTCTACACCAAAAGCGTGTCGTGTGTCCGTACCTTTATAATCTTTTTAAAATAAATTATTTTTTTTTTTGTCAAAAGATTCTTATAACATAACCTATTTGTATGACTTAACGTTTATGTAAAAAAAATTCGTCAAGTGCGTGTTTTTTGACACGCACTAAGTTAGGCCTTCTCAGAGGACTTGACGAATTTTTTTCATTATTTTAAAATATTTTGTTACCCTAAATCATAGATACCAGCGAAACACAATTCGATATCGATAATGGAAAGGCTGGGAAACTTTTAAAATTTGACAAAATTCAATTTTTTCACATTTTTTTTTATCATTTTGTGTGTCTGCGTTTGTATGAACTTTTGAGTGCATATTTCGATAAAATAGACCAAAATAAACACTTTTTAAAGAATAAAAAAATCGATATCTCACTTCGTTTCGAGATATCGAACGCGAAAATTAGAAAAATTGGCTTAATTTTAACAACTACGATTACCCCAACGCCGTAATTTGAGTGCATATTCTGGTAAAATCGCATAGGTGTAAACACTGCATGACGTAAAAATTATTACATCATCGGTACGGCAACGCGGCTTCGGACTCAGTCGGCAGTAACATACGGGGGGGGTCTAAATTTCGTAAACGGTACGGTAACGATAGCGGGAAATCAGGGCGCCATGCATTCTATTGACTTCAGCTTTACCCCAGAATGCAAGACGGGTAAAACCACTTCTGAAACGAGAGTAAAGGGCGTTAAGTAATTCGTCACTACGGTTAAATTAAGTTTATTAATAAACTAAATACATACAGGACCGAAAGTTGAGTTAGACGGAAGTTAATAATGTGTACTTGAACCTTATAATATTTTCACCAATAAGTAATTTCAGATCTTTTAATACAAATTTTCAGGTAAATAAATTTAAGAACGTTCTTGAATTTTCACAATGTTTTTGACATCATAAAGTTCGGTAATATTAATAATAATACAAGTTAAGTATTCTCAAAAAAAAAAATAAATAAATCTTCAAAAATGCTTTATAAATTGAAGCATAACGGTAAATGTAATGTTACTCATACAATTAATGTTTCTTTTAATAAAAAGACGCTTAAGTGTCGGAAAACTTAAATTTTGTTACCTCCCTTTGTTATGGGTGATTTACTTGTATTTTATACGGAATTCATCTCGAAACATTGGAGTCCGGATGTACTAAAGATGCGGTAATTCAGTTATGCGGTACCAGTTTCCAACCAAAACGATCAATCGGTTCGTTGCAGGCCACAACCTGTCGGCTACACGTGGATCCACGGGAAGTTAAGCGGAATCCTCGGGAATAGATCAGTGTTTCAAATTGATAATTCGGCAGCGTTAACCAAAACGATGCAGAATACAACTTTATTGGCGGTAAATAATCGGTAATCCAGCATATAAATCAATGATTCCAAATCAGCGTTAAATCCAATCCATGAAAGGCGAAATCGAATCGAAAAATTGTAGAAAATGCGGTAAGATTCCAAAAGATCAAAATGTAGAAAATCTCGGAGAGATAAAAATAATAATCTCGAAAAATGCTCGAAAATCCAAAATAGAATGAATGAAGAAAAAGAAGAAAGATAAAGAAAAAAAATGATGTCCTCTGAAAGAAACACGAGTATTTTAGTTTACGAAATATAACAATAAGAAAATAAACTCACCAGCGGAGAACATATAGAGATCGGCAATTAATCATGCAGGCTTTAAACAATCAGCCTGTAACTCGGCAGTGATGATATTAAAAAATGAACGAGAAAATCAAGAAATAATTCTGTATCGAAATGCATTTTTAAAAGTTTCGATTTGAAGATAGCAAATGATTTTCTTTAATACAGTGGTTTTCAAACAAACACTATCGGCAATTGACACTATTCGAAAGTCGAGAAAAACACTCAAACTACACGGAAAGCACTTCAAAATGTATTTAGAAGAAGAGTAACTCGATAAAACCTTGATTTACTACACAAAACGATAATTTTATTCGGCAATTAACTAACCAAACTTTACTTAAAACGTCAATTTAGGTTTGACCATAGGTTTGACAAACACTGACAACAACACTGCTGGACCTGTTGGACATCATATAATATAGGTACAAAATGTATTTAGTGCAACGCGTGCAACGGTACAATATAAAGCCGCTGCTACACGATGCTACGAACACCTTCCAACATTCGACGTTGGATGGTTCATAGCATCGTGTAGTCGTTGTTCGAACCTACGAGTGTCCAATGTCGAGCGTCAAACGTTCGCATTTGGTCGTGTCCCGTTCGATGTCGGTATTCTTGCACCGAGTCAAAGGGATGCTTCGAACGTTTGAAGGTCAATGTTGGTTGTGTTCGTTGGTTGCGCACGACTCGTTCATGTGAAGAGAGACAACATCAGTGTATAACATTAGAGATAACATCAGATAGATAACAGCGTTGTCCACTGAGTACCAACACATTATCATTCGTATTGGATCAAACATTCGACTCACCGTGTAGCAGATACATTCGTCGCACCAACTATCGAACTTAATTGCCTCAAACGTTCGATCGAATGTTGGAAGGAACGTTCGTAGCATCGTGTAGAACCCGCTTAAGTACGGTATGTGGGTCGATATGCGTGTATTCAATGGAACGCATGTGAGGCTCGTTCCAACAGCGATACTACGGGAAATAAATGGGTTGGTTCAGGTCAACGATAGAAATTAGCCAAAAAAATAAAAGTTTCGTAACAACTGCGATAAATTTTTAAATCGGTTTGACATTTTTTCATACACTCGCAGAAGAGAGATAGATTCATGGTACATAATTAAATGTACATAATTACCAACATATTTTTTAGAATTTTACTTTATGGTATAGAAATGAATTACATCACAACAAAGTTGATAACTTTTGTTTCCATTCAATATAAAAATGTTAATTGATAAATATTATCTAAATTATACTAAGTGTTGAGAAGTTTTTATTTAATTGTATACGACGTTTTTTATAGATTGGAGGATAAAGAAAGAATTATAATTTTTTTTTTTAAATTCCCCGCCTAAAATTTATCATTTTGTACATAGTACACTTGTGAATTTGTCAATACAGAAAAATAACTAAATAACATTCTACAATATTTATGATTTTATTTCATTCGCAAGTGTTTAAAAAATAATTTTATTACAAGTTTATTACACTTTTTTCATGTGTATCATATACATATGTTACTTGACATATTGTCATTTTAAGGTTATTCACTGGGAAGGTTATCGATTAAAATTCGATTTTCGTGTGAACAGCTCAGACACATGTTGCGTACATTTATGTACAGACACTATCCAGACACAAAAAATTTGTTGAAGTGTGAACAGTAAAGAAATTTATGTCTGACATTTGTGTCGACATTTTGGTGTCTCGTGTATCCCGGGCCTTAGACAATATTTCTTGAACACTTTTAATTTCCATTTCCACAATTTTCACGATCTACACTAGTAATATTATTATAGAGAATCTCATTAAACAACTTTTAAAGCCACTCCAAGATTATTAAACGCCTTAAAACTTATTAAAATATTTAAATAAAATTTAATCTCAAAGAGTACATGTCCGCTCCTTGTTAGACACAAGTACCAACCAAGTGCACGTATACAAAATATAGTCTATCTCTAAAGCCGCTGCTACACGATGCTACGAACACCTTCCAACATTCGACGTTGGATGGTTCATAGCATCGTGTAGCCGTTGTTCGAACCTACGAGTGTCCAATGTCGAGCGTCAAAGGTTCGCATTTGGTCGTGTCCCGTTCGATGTCGGTATTCTTGCACCGAGTCAAAGGGATGCTTCGAACGTTTGAAGGTCAGTGTTGGTTGCGTTCGTTGGTTGCGCACGACTCGTTCATGTGAAGAGAGACAACATCAGTGTATAACATTAGAGATAACATCAGACAGATAACAGCGTTGTCCACTGAGTACCAACACATTATCATTCGTATTGGATCAAACATTCGACTCACCGTGTAGCAGATACATTCGTCGCACCAACTATCGAACTTAATTGCCTCAAACGTTCGATCGAATGTTGGAAGGAACGTTCGTAGCATCGTGTAGAACCCGCTTTACATGTTACACTGGTTCCAGTAGTGTAGAGATAGATATGTTGTCTCTATTACTCTATGGTAGTATCTCTATACTACTGAAACCAGTGTAACGCCAAAGGACAGAAAGTACCGCACCACTATGTCATATATGTGCACGCGGAGTGTGTATGGGTGTATTGCATGTGGCATGCATCATGTACGTGAGGTACGTATACCACGTACACCGTGTATAACAATATGACAACAATTGAAACAAACCCATTGATAGCTACTAAGTGAATGGCAACATAGTTCTGTAAAATGCACATACCTGCCCATAAGTGATTGCAGAAAAGAGATAGTTGTATTCCTTCTTATGTTCTATGGTTCAAACCAATAAGTATGTATGGTTTGTATGTATCAAATCAATAAGTATGTATGTACACACTACCACACACTACCAACAACAACACAATTCTTTTAAAAAAATAATTAAGTATGTACGTTTAATTTACGTATCAAAGCTATGGTTATGATTTTGTATGATAATGCATGTAGGTACATACTTAAAAAAATTCTTAATTCTGAACACAGAACACTTTTATTATTATCACACAGAATATTTATACACTTACATAAGTATTGTTACATTCTCGCATTAATTTTTAATAAAAATATTTCAATTTAATTAAATTTCTTCAAAACGTTAATTTTAATATACAGTACAATGTGTCCCATTTTACTGTAATCCGAGTTATTCGTACATACGGTGTTTCCTCGCCTAGTTATAAAATGGTCGTGTTCCATTACGGACACACTAGGGATGTCGTTTTTTTAAAAAAAAATCGATTTTTGAATCGATTTGTAATTGCCAACAAAAGAATCGATACTTAAATTATCGATTGTATTCAAAATCGATTCTAAGAGATCGATTCAAATTTGCTGTTGCAAAAGTTGCGGTAATTTTTAAGTAAAAATTTATAATTCAGAAAGATGAACTTTCAAAGTCTTTTAAGAAGAAAAATATTAACACTATGAGGCCCGAGCACTTTCACAGTAAACTTCCCCGGAAGCCGACAATATTTTTCAACAAATTTTATGTAAACAAGTACATAAAATGATTCCACAGAACACTAAATGATTCAACATGTATGTGTTAGACAGGTCCAAATATGAGTACATAGTTATTAATTTATTATTATTTTGATAAAATACATATATATGTGTACATACAAACATACAATACACACATACATACATATGTGGATATAAATATTATTTATAAAGAAAAGATGCAGCCTAGATATTTTGATAATAAAACATGTTATGTAATTTATATGTAAAAAAATGAAAAGTGTCCGGTACATAGTAATAAATTATTTTTATTAGAATAACATAAAATCTTTTTTATAAATATTTTTAAGTATTGTGTTTATTATTCTAAATATTGATCGCGGTCGGCCTCTGAGGATGTTTTGTTTGGTTTCGGATGCCGAAGCCATGGGACTGAAAGTGTTAAGCGTGTACAACTGTACATACTTAATTACCAACATTTTTTTAGAATTTTATTCTATGGTATAGAGATGAATCACATCACAGCAAAGTTGACAATTTTTATTTTCATATATAAAAATGCTAATTGTATAAATATTATCTAAATTGTACTAAATGTTGAGAAGTTTTTTTTTATTTAATTGCATACAAAGTTTTTTTTATAGATTAAGGGATAAAAAAAGAATTATAATTTCTTTTTTTAAATTTCCCGCTTAAACTTTGTTTTGTACATGGTACAGTTGTCAATTTTGACAATTTGATTTGATGCATAGAGATTTGATTATATGCACTTGATGCGTGTGATGCTTAAAATTTAGTAATCGTTGTACCGATAATAGATTTAAATTTAAATTAATAAATAAATAGCAACGTATAAATAAAAAAGCAATTTATGTTTTAAAAAAAAAATCGTTTCGCGATTTCCATAAAATAAAAATCGATGTGTGAATCGATCTCAAAATCAATAATCGATTAAAAATCGGTTTTCATACTTCCGATTAATCGATTTCTCGATTAAAAAACGACATCCCTAGGACACACGACACTGTGTAACACAATGCATTTCTTTTTTACAATTTTATGCAAGACTAACCTTTTAATTGCATTTAAAAGCATTTAAAATGTTAGTATTGCAAGAAAATTTTTTAAAAAAGTAGTTTTTTTGTGAAAGCATTTTGAAAAAAAAGCTGTGAAATTACAGCATTTTGAAAAAAAATATGGTTAAATATATGGTTAAATAATAATACTTACAGCGTTTTGAAAACTAATGAATACAAGTAAATATTAGATCAGAAGATAGGGAGGGGCGTATACATTAACATTAACATGCAGCATTTTGAAAAAAAAAAAACACCTAATATATTTAAAGAAAATAAATGTGAAATACAACGTTTTGTTTAATATTACTTTACCAAACTATAGAAATTTAATTCAAGTATGTGGAGATCTATTTTACTAAAAAAAAAAAAGATTTAGCATTTACAGCGTTTTGAAAAAAAGCTCCACATTTTAGGTTATGGTGAAAATTGTTAAAATTATGAAGTACATGGTCCACAAAATCATAACCTAAAATTTTCACATCACAATTTTCACCATAACCTAAAATTTACAATAGAATTAGAAAACAATAATCAACTAACATTTCTCGATACACTTATTTTCAAAAAACAAAATCTTCTTTCTTCAATGTGGTATAGAAAGCCTTATGTTTCCTCCCGTATCCTAAATTATCACTCAGTTCACACTTCACAATTAAAATACAACGTAGCTTCAAATTTGATAAATAGATCCCTCAGATTGAGTCACCATCTTCACCGTCCCCGTGCGCTGAAAAATGCTCAACATATTTTAACGCTTAATAACTACCCCAGAAAATTAATACTGAATATTACCAAAAAATTGACTCATAGACTTTTCAATAATTGTTCCGAAAACTCCATTAAGCAGAACACGCTCAACAAACATTATTTTTCTCTTCCTTTTACCGGACAGCACCCGGACAGAAAATATTAAAAAAATCTTGAAACCTTTTAGTCTCCACCCAGCTTTCCAATATTCCACAAACCTAAAAAATTTTTATTCAAATTTAAAACCCTCAACCTCCACAAGCAACCGTCAAAATGTGGTTTATATGATCCGTTGTCGGGATTGTGATGCGGCCTATGTGGGTAACACCAAACAAAAACTATCGCACAGACTTGATCAGCATCGTCGGAATGTCCAACGTGGCGACACTAGCTCCGGCCTAGCACAACATTCATGGCACAACAACCATCGTTTTGATTTTGAAAACCCCACAGTAATACAAACAGAAGCACATTCTAGAAAAAGATTCTTTCTAGAACATTGCTGGATATGTTCCATACATCCCAACGCCAACCTTGCCACGGACTCGTCTGAACTTGACAGCCAATACAGTCACACCTTCAACAAATTCGCGCCCAATACCTTGCCGAAACATATATAAACCGCCAACTTTTTTCGCACGTTGTCATTTTGTTTGCCAACACTGTAACTGAATTTTATATTTTTTTCTAAAAAAATTAATTCACAATGTAATTATCGAACAAATAATTTTTCTTTTATACAACAATGTTTTTAAGTTTTTAATTTTAAATTTTAATTTCATAAAAAATACCTTTTTGTGATATTATTTTATAATTTTTTTCCATGTAAGTAATTGCATGTTTTTTGACAACTATTTGTTTACTATTAATTTCATAAATATGCACTGTATTTTTATATATTGTTTTTATTTTTATTAAAGGAATACGCCTGAAGACGGAAGCACTAGCTCTTCCGAAACCGGTTGCGCAATTTTTAAATTAAATTAATCTTTCATTTTATTTTTTCCTGATGACTTCCACTCCTAATGTTTCCATTATTTCAATATTATAGTCATCTAAACCTTTATATTTATATTTATATTTACATTAAGTTTACGTTAAAATCTTCTGTAATTTCATCTTCTCTGTCATCATCAACTGAAAATAAAATAAAAATTCATTAAAATAAATTTAAAAAATCATATCTATTTAGTCTACTTACTTGAGTCAAGATCCATTATTTCTACAACGGTTTTTGTTTCAGTTATTTTAGGCATTTTGAAACTATTTTTCTCTATTTTAAAGAAAATATTACTGAAATTTTCACCTTTCACAGAACTAATTTTATTAAGGTTATGTTGTTATTTGTTAACTTGACATTTGTTTACATAATAACACCGTAGGTATGGTAGGTATGGTAGGTATTAACTTTAAATACGATGTGACATTACCGACAGAACGTCGATAGAGCTAATATACAACAAAAAAACTAACGTAGAGCACAATATAATTGATGCCAAAAAAAAAATAGCTTTCTTTTATGAAAACGCAAAATTGCTGTAGTCATTTTTTCTTTAAGTATTCGTCACATATAACGGTGAAAGTGTTAATTTATGATTTTTGGCTGGTTTTTATTTATTTATTTTTTTTTAAGGACAGTGACCCCTCTAGTATATGCATGTGCAACTCATTAATTATTTTCTTAAATTTTATTATTATTATTACCGATTCCCCCTCTTTTTCAAATTTTTATGATAGACCAAAATTATAAGGCTCTTCTTCGAAGGCCTAAAAAACAATATGTTTTCATCCAAATCATTTTAATATTTGCGACGATTTGAATTTTTACACAAAATTTCGAATGCGAAAGGAATTTTTATTTTGGAAAAAATTCGCCCACGAATACAACACAAAACGAACTGGTATGCTGTTTTTTAAATAATAAGTATTTCAACTAAGCAGTAATGTATCTTTTTTTTAGGAATAGTACATTATCTTCAGAAATAATGTTTTTTTTTAAGGAGAAGTTTTCAAAGCTACTACTAGCAAAGTAGTGAAATTAGTGTCACACAAAATTGCTTTGTTGCGTGAAGAATTCATTAAATTTCCAACAACTGACGTCGAAAAGGCGCAAGTTAAAGAAAATTTTTATAACATTACGCGGTTTCCGAGAGTGTTTGCTGCTTTAGATTGTACACAGTACACACGTTCGGATACAGTCGCCAGGTACGAGTAAATTGTATAGCACGTCAACTGTAATTTCGATGTTTGCCGGAAATAAATAATTTCGCAAATATGAACGGCCAAAAGGAATTGGAACTGTCATTTGCTCATACGTATTTCTTACAAGTAAAGGGCCCGAGGCCGGACCTATCGATTTTGATGAAACTTAGATATGTTGTAGAACACTAAAAAATAAGCGACACGTATTTTTTTTTATCGGCGGAAAAACGGCTTGAAGGGGTGAAATCGCCCTCCAAAAATTGGGGTAAAAATTTAATTTTTTAAATATCTCGAAAACAGTAAGAGATAGAGCAAAAGTTTAAATTGGCACTATTGCTCTTTTTTAAAGAGCTATTTATTGGTATGCAATTCGTTCAAATTGTGTCAAGAGGGGTGGCTGGGGGTTAAAATTTAGGGGTTAATTTTGCAAAAAGGGGATAAAATTAAACAATATAAAAATTCTGTTTACAGATTTGAAATCTACGTCAGAAAATCTAATTGACCTATTTTTGCTCAATGTCCTAATATTAAGTCTAGGGGTAGTTAACTAGGGAGTGACTGTGTCGAATAGTCGTACTACTTGTGTAGTTTAAGGAGTTCTTCTTCATGGCAAATAGTTTAAGACATTTGAAATAACGTAGAAATGAAATTTTCGATTTCAAAATTCAGTTTGAGCAACATTGGAGAGGGGGTGAGTCACCCTCTTAAATTACATATTAGTTAACATACACTCATTTTTAATAATAATACATACACGGTTACATATACAGGCTGGAAACAGATTTATCGAACGTGGGGCAAGTATGGTGAGAAATTTTTCTCAGGATCAATGTGATCTCTGACACTTTTTGATCAATAATATTTCATTTTTAAATCGCGTTACCATGGATCTGCAATATTTTTGTGTTTGTCAGATTAAATACCCCTGTCGCAGCATCTGCATAACATAGCGAATTTCCAAATTTTGGGGACTGGCGGATCTCATCTAAGAACTGTACCTATTTAAAATAGTTTAGCTTTCTAAGAGTAAAAGATTTTTTAAAATCGGCTGGGTAATTAGTTTTGATATTTTTGGGACCCAAGAACCCGAACGGACTTTGTGCAGCATAGTTGTATCCATCTAAAATAATTTAGTTCTCTAACAGTGAAAAAATTTTCAAAATCGGTCGGTTAGTTTATTTTTTACAATAATGGGAACAGTAAACCCTGGCGGAAATCATACAACATAACCTTTATTCATCTAAAATAATTTTAGTAAAAAGTTTATCCTAACAGTAAAAAACGGGTCCTAGGGATCTCATATAACTTATGGTAGTCCGTAAGGTTCTTGTGGACATCATTTAATTACTTAATGAATTCAAATACTTTAACTTACTAACGGTGAAAAAATTTTCAAAATTTTCGACATTCGCTAAAAAAATCATTGAAAAATATTTGATATGTTTCGATCAAATAATGGTCAACATCAGCAAATAAAAGTTACTCAAATCGAAGAAAAGAATGAGTTATTTGTCCGTAGAAATTAAAATACAAATTCTGAAAACGAGCAAAGAAATATTGAAAAAACTAGATCGGCAAAACATTCTGACAAATAACACTACCCAACTAATACTTGCCAATTTGAATGAAACTTAACATACTTATTAAACAGCGAAAAATATTAAATACGTGTTTTTTATTTCGGCTAAATACGCTTTTTAGGGGTAGAAAACACCATTCAACCTCTGTAGATGAAAACAGTTATAGCTAGATATTTTTGAAACGACACATTTTCTGAAAAAAGGGCTGAGTACCAGATTTGTAGAATTTGAAGCGATGCACTTGATAGTGACCCTGAAATCGATTTTCAAGGTCAGTTGAAAATGATTAGCCATTGCCGAACTTTGACCATATCCTGTACCTATAAGCAGTAATTTCATGTATTGACTCAATCTATCTTCAAAGTTGATTTATAGAAAAAATTAGAAGAAAACATTTTTGTAAGTAATTTTAGAAGTAAAGTTAAGAAAAGATTTAATATCACTCTAATTGTAAGTTAAACATTAACTTTATGTTATATTATAAATTTTCAAAATTTTTTAAAATTTTTATTGCTACTCTATAGTTATCATATTAGGAATTCAATTGAACATATGATTAACTATTATTTTTCCGATTGCGATTGAGCAAGTATTTTTCAAAATTACTTCTTGATCACTTATTTTCTATCTTGCATGTGAAATTCGTTCGAATATACTTTGAACCATTTAGGGGTGAAAAGTAAGCTACTCCTTTTGAAAAATATTAAATGATTTTCAAATGACTTTGGAAATTGACCTCAAGGTCAACTTCAAAGTCATCATCAAGTGCATCACTTTGAATTCTATAACTTTGGTCCTAAGCACTTTTTTCAGAAAATATATCGTACCATAATCCACTTCTATGTTGATTCCTGGTCTCTTTTCCTGCGTTTCTAATATTTATGTCAATAAAAAATGTGCTACCGTAGACAAGGATGAATAGGTACGCATTCAGACTTCACACCGTATTTTTTTGTATTTATTTTATGAGTACCTAATCTTTAATATATTAAAAATTTACGCGAAGATGGTCACTTTATCAGCAGTATCCAAAAAAATTTAAAAATATTGGTGGTTTTTGAAAAATTAACAAAAATCGTATAATTTCTTCTCTATGAAAAATTGGGATCAAAAGAGACGAGAAAAGAGTAAATGGGGACAACCCGTAGGGTCGACCAAAATAACGGACCCGATTTTTTTCATCTGACACAGTCGCCATTTAAGAAGTGAAATTACCCCTCAAAATTAGGGTAAAATTTCAATTTTGCTAGATTACTTGAAAACTGCGGCAGATAAAGAAAAATTTTAAATTGACACAACACTTCATTTTTAGAGAGCTTTCTACTGATATATACAAAGCCAGAGTCGGACCTACTAGAGGGGCTATTTTGGTAAATTTGGGGGTAAAAAAAGTTGTATAAGCGTTTTTCCTAACATCTAAAACAAAAACAAGAGCCTTATCACCATTTTTTCTAAGCATTAAAAGCTGGTTTATATTCGGTTTCTATTGAAAACTCAATTAGACTGCATGTTAAAAGTGAGCAAAAATTAAACCTGCAATAACTTTTAAACGCTGTAGTGAATCTAATTTAAATTTTCACAGTCGATTAAATTTAGAAAAACCATTATTCGCACAAATTTTCATAAGACTGTCACCATTTTTAAGTACCTCCATAATATCCTTAACTTGTAGCTATGGTATAATTATCAAAATTTTTTGCAGGTTTCTTACTAATCATACAACATGTAATGATTCATACAACATACAACACATAATTCCTGAGTAGCCCTAAATAATGCGTGTCAAACACGCACTTGACGACTTTTTATTATTACAATTCACTGTATAATATGGACAATCACAGCAATGTACTTGATATTAAAAATTTAAATAGAATGTTCATAACGAAAACTGGAAAAAAAAATCGCTTTAAGCAACCACGATGATTCAGTGATAAACGAAATAAGTACCTCATTTTTATGATAATTAATTTTAAAAAGAATATTTTACAGTGTATCTGCCAGAATTATTAATATATTTATGTATTAATGATCTACATTGTGTCCAACCAGACTGAATGGGACACAATTAATATTGGTAAAAGTTGAAATATATAGATAACGCGTACACGTTGATTTTATACTAGCTCTGACAAAACTTTCATTATCACGAAATCCTTGAATAAAAATTTGTTTTATTAAGTGCCGTGAATAATTAAGATTTTTATCAACTATTTAAGTAAATTAAAACTTCTATTTAAAAATATAGGTTCATGTTTCAGCATTTACCCCTTATGATCTAGACTTGAACTTTTAAGAAACGTACCTCACTTTTCTCACTTCATTTTTCTTTATTTAACTAGCAAAAATTTGATTACTTAAATAATTTTAGCTAAATTCTTATAAAATGCCTGGTATATATATATATATATATATATATATATATATATATATATATATATATATATATATATATATATATATAGTCGAACCTGGATAAGCGAGAGTTGAAGGGACCGCGATCTATTTTTCTCTTATAGAGGTTTCTCACTAACCCGAGTTTATAGCTTACAGAGGTACGGGAGAGGTTTATCTTACTTATAGAGGTCTAGAAAAAATACAACCAATATGTATTGAGAAACATGCATGTATTGTATGGATACTACTTATTAGAATAATATACATATACATATTTGGACATAGATAAGCTTACAAAAAAAAATGCATTTTGGCTATTTGAATTTGAAAATGAGTTCCTCGAATTATAAGAAAACAAGAACATAAACACACTCAGGCATTCTAATAAAGTAAGTATATGTTCTTTGAATTTTAAGAATAAGTCGTAAATTGGAAATATTAAATACGTTTAACTGTCACTTATAGAGGTACAAGCAATTAGCAGTCTCAGTTATAGAGGTCCACGAGCGAAAAACGACTCTCACTTATACAGGTTTTTGTTTCTCATTCATAGAGGTTTTAGAGTGGTAAAGTTACGGGACCTGGCAATTACTCTCACTTACAGAGTTTTCTCGCTTATCCAGTTCTCCCTTATCCAGGAGCTTAAAAATGAAAAATGGTAGGAAGAATTTCAAATTCGTTTTAAAAGCCCTTCTATGCCTACTTTCCAATACGGAAAAGTACCTTAACCATAAAAGTACTACCGAATTTACGCGTGAAAAATGCCGCCCCGTGAGAAACGCCGGCCTCTTGGTAAGGAATCACCTTTTTAAGAACGTTGCCCTAAAAAAATAAAGGACAAACAAAAAAACTTTTTTTTTACTTTTTTCAGGCCCCTTACCGACAACTACGGGCCTCTCTACCTTCCGACCTTCCAAATTTTTCCGCCCTGGATGTTAGCCTTTAGTGCCCATAGTGTAAATCCAACGCTACTAGCAATCGTGCTAGTAGGTTTTGGACTTTAATTAGATACGATTATAATCTCAGTGGTCAGTGGTTTGCATAGATTTCACGAGCTTGAGAAATATAGATGATGATAGGCTACTTTTTACCTCAGAAAAACATTCTTTTCCAGTAGAAAAATTGTGCCATATATTATACAGCAGTTTGCCGTGAACGTGAATATGCTTTCCCGGGGAAAAAAATTTATTTCGATTGAAAAATAGAAATGCAGCCTGTGATAAGGTGAGGAAAGTTTCCAGTTTCACCGTCGAACCTGTTCACAAACTTTTAGAACGTAAATGCGGAACCGGCTTTATCTATATTGAAAGTGTTTAAATTGTTATTCGAAATCGAAATGAAATATTGAATTTCTGATATCATTAATTAACAAAGAACTGCAAATGTACAACATTTTCAGAGCAAAGAGAAACTAACAATAAAAGATCAGTATTTGGCTTGTCTTTGTTACTTTACTTATACTGGTTTTCGTAAATCGATTTCTTCAATTGATATTGAAATTGTTGTTTAATATAAAAGAAATTCATCGATTTAAAGATGATTTTGCAGTTTATGTAAGTGAAGATCCCTCCAGCTTGTCTACTAAATAACTGCACTTTGTCGTATTCAATTTCACTCCAACGAAGAAGAAATATTGCTATAAAACGCGACATGGCAAGTTAAACGAATGATTTCAATTTAATTAAACTGATGACAAGCATTTAAAATCTATGATAATATTGAAAAGTTGATTTAATTCAAATTAATCATATGATTATTAGCAATTTTTATCTTTTAATTAATAATTAATTGCCGCAGGTGTGTGTGCATTTTAATAAAATTATTTACTTTCGATATACATATTTAGTTAACTAATTTTATTTTTATTTTTAAAAAAATTATACAGTTGTATTTTTTTATTGACATATTAATAAATCAAAAGCAATTGGGTCAGATCAAATTAGTATAGTAAAAAATTATACTTCGGTTTAAGGTAGTTACCTCGACATTCAACTTTTCGACAGAATAGTTTCAAATTTTAATAGTATAAAGAAGAATGCTATATCTGATTGTCCTTGTAATTTAGGAAAGATTGATCGTTTCTGAGTTAAGATAATTAGGGTTAAAGTTTGTATCTACTCATGTATTAGATCTCAAAATTCTGACTACGTACCCTTATTTTGTATTTAACAATATAATGACTCGACAGAATTCAATAAAAAACTAGGGAAAGGAAGATTAATAAGTTCTGAATGTAAAGAAAAAATTGAATTATTTGTTGATTGTTTTGAATTGAAGATATCATCAGAGAAATTATAGTATTTTTATAAGTACATCAATTTCAAGCAACTGAACCGAAGCAGTCTGACAACCCTGTATATTAAATAACTGGTTTATTCGTATTTACTTGTAAACAATATTGAAAATTCATAAATCGCGTTTTTTGACCTTTTACCGCTTACGTAGCGAAAACGGTGATAGATACATTAAAAAGTGCGAAGACCTTTTTTGTAGAGAATCGAATTCTCTACAAAAAAGTCCGCGAGAGCATATATCTATCTTGTACAGGTGAAAAAATACAGGGTTCCAAACGCATATGCAGACCACTTAATATGTTTGTTGGATAAAATTACAAGGATGCCAGCGTATTTATAATAACAAACTTTGATAGTATAAGTGTGTATATACAGGCTGTTTGAAAGTATGCATCTACATGTTGGTATGAAAACTAATACGTATGAACATCTATCCAATAATACAGACAATAATGACATAAAGTAATTTTGGTTCGCAATTTTTTCTACTAGCATGTCACAAGGTAACCACCTTAATGTTGCAGTTTTTGAAAATATTTTTAAACAGTGGACCGAATTTTAGCAACTGTAAAAAATTTGCCTTTCAGATAACTAAAATTCGAGCAGTAAATTACTAAAATGCCTCCAATAAATTTTAAGTAAAAGATTCGCCAAACTCATGTTGAGTTTCTCAGTGGCTTGACTTTCTCACAGCTTTCGGAATAAAATATAGGGTAGGTATTTAAATAATTTTTTTTTAAGATTTATAGTAGTGTAAAGTATTATTATGGGTCATACACAATCATTGAAATAAGGAATAAGAAACAAGAAATAAGGAATAAGAAGTATGCCATCTAGTGACGTTAAATGGAACTTTAACGTAACTGCCCATAGGTATATGTATTTAGGTATTTTTGTACATCAAAATTTATGAAAAAATAGCGTTCGTGATGACTTTTTTTGTCACTAAGGTGAAAAAAATCACGAATTTTGACGTACAAAAGTACCTACATATTTATATCTATGAGTAGTTACGTTAAAGTTCCACTCAACGTCACTAGATGGCATACTTCTTATTCCTTATTTCTTATTTCTTATTCCTTATTTCATTGATTGTGTAGACACCCTTACAGTAGTAAACCATAAAGTTCAATATTTCACAAACGACGTTTAAAAATGAAAAGTGCGCAAGAGAATCGTAACTTCATTTTAAAAGATCTTTCTAACGATATCCCTGACGATAGAATATATGATTTAATAAATTATTTTTGGAGCTGCTTACGAAAAACGAAAATTTTATCCATTTTCCGGAATTTTTCTTAATGATTTGGTCTTGAATGTTTGGAGGATCTTTTTCAATAGGTACTGAAATATACTTTGATGCAAAATTTTATTTAATGGGCACCATCTTTCCAACAGTAAATTTCTTTTTGAATTTTCGAAAATTTGTTTATCTCCATCTCTTGAAAATTACCGACACAACTTAATCGAAATTATTTCATTTAAGTATTTTTAGCAGGTGCTAGTATCGGTATTTTCTTCAGATTTTTTGGATCAATAGTCTAAAAATTACGATGAAGAGGTTGAGGAGGAGAGGTATTTTACAAAGGAGGCTTTAAAATAAAAATGGTAGCGAGGAATAAATTTTTATCGACACTTTTCATTGCGAGAAAGTACTTCAAAAAATTAAGGAAAAAATGTTTCGCTATGTAGATTAATTGAGATTTACACTTCATGTCCAAAGATGTAGAAATTATGGGGGTGTGATAGACGGGCAGACGGACATGACATAAAGGTTCCGAGATTTTGTCTTCGGAGCCCTAAAAAGGACAAAAGTATCGTTTAAATACCGACTTACCCGTAGGGTATATTTTTATTATCAGTTGTTTTGACTAGTTGTGAATTTTTATTAAATTTTACAATGAATTTTAATAGTTCACTTTGTTTCACTTTCAATTAACTATACATATATCATACGAATAAAAGAATAAGATTTTTCAAAAATTAATTACAGATTTAAAGAAAAAATCATTAATATTTTTATACAAAAGATAATTTTTTTAAATTTATATAGTTAAATGGAAAATTTTATTAAATAATTGGTAATTCTTTTTATTTTTTAATAAAAGTCTTATTAAAGTTTGTTCCAATTTTTTCTTATTGATTTATTATGCTATAGGTACATAGAAATTTTTGCACACCTATTCATTTTAATTTCTTTGTTTAAATTATATTTACACATTTTTTTAGTAATTTACGATGGAATTTTGAGAAATTTTTTAATTTACAACATTTTGCTGATTAATTTAGAAAGGTTTGTAATTTATTTTTTTAAGAAATCAATCATATTAGAATTTTTCCTTTAAAATTATTTAAGAATTAAAATTAATAATTTCACTTTTATAAACAGATGAGTAGCTAAATTGAGGAGTAGTCGAACAGAAGGTAACATTTCCATCGTTGCTTTTTTTTTCAGAAATCACTAAAATGTGATTAAAGAGTGAGCATTTATTTTTAAAAATATTCTGTTTATGCAGAAATGTACATTGAAAAAAGTTACCTTACGTCATTGTTTTGTCAATTTAAATACTTTCATATTACAGGAGATAATTGAGTTTGAATTTTGGAAATGTTACCTTTTGTCAGTAAAACAGTCGGTCAAAGATACTTTGATTAACTTTCTCTAGTGTTTTCAGCTACTAAATCTAATAATCTATAACTCTAAGTCTAATATTACATGAGAAAATGTCACTTTTTGTTAAAACTAAAATATTACTTTTATAAAGAAATGGATATGTTCCTTTTTGTTCGAAAACCGAGATTGGGACTCGTTTTTAGGAAAAAATTATTGCTATTTAACACGCCAAATTCAACTAGCATATGTAGTTTATAGATATAAGTACGATTCTGCAAAAAAAAAGCCAAAAACCAAAAAGTGGAAATGCTACCTTCTGTTCGACTACTCCTCCATTAATAACTGATATTAGAAAACTACAAAAACAATATAGGTATCATAATTTCAAAGCATATTTTATTTTTATCAAAGCATATTAATTAAAATTCATATAGTGTTTGAAAAATTATTAAAACTGGATCGGCTGGGACTCGAACCCGGATCTCTTGGTTATTAGCCAAGCGCCTTACCAATTAGGCCACCGACCGTTCGTTCGAGTGCCACTCCAATTTCGATAATCAATCAAACACATCCTCTCTTTAATGCGAGACGCAGTTACATTTTTTTAATTTCAAATGTTATCGAGTGCCTGTGAAACATTATTAATGTATGGCGGACTTTTGTCCGTATTTTTAAACATACACCAATATTCATATGTTCACTTAATGTCCAGCTTTGGCTGATACTTGAACACTCGATGTACTTTGGCAAATGGCCAATTCATTATGTTAATTAAAATTCACTATTTATTTATCTCAGGGTTTCTTAAACTATGGGTCGCGACCCCATTTGGGGTCGCTTAGCGAAATCTTGGGGTCATAGCGAAAAATTTTTTATATGTATAGATATTGTTACCTAATAAATAAATCCTTACAAAATACTTATATATCTTATATATCTATTTGGGGTCGCGAATGAAAAAAGTTTAAGAAGCCCTGTTTACCTCATAGTTTGTTATACAACGCAATTATTCGTGAATTTCTAATTTTATGTACTTTTGTCTCCGATTGTACCTCCCAAACATTCTTAAACGAATCACAACAAATTTGGCTTCAAATAGTCGCCATTTTGGATCCGCATTTTCGAATTTTTTTTGCATTTCTAACATCAGGATCATAATAACTGTCGACCTCAAAAATCCCTTATACGACATTTTTTTGTCCGTAAACAAATTTGACAGAACTCAAAAGGATCGCAATTCTTAAATTTAAAAAAAATATAATTTCCTCAGCCGCCATTCTATAACACCTGAGCGTCGTATTAAAAAATAAAAAAAAATTATTTCCAGACATGTTCTTGATTTGACATGAACTACGTTTATTTTACCACAAAAAATTTTTCTTCCAAAATTTTAAAAAAGTCATAATACTTGCCTAGATGTAGTCTTTATGAATTCGTAGAGTGTGATCTGATCCTTTCATAATAATGTACGTTCCAAAGGTTATTAATAACTATTAATATATTAAATTTGTTATTATTTATTACCTAACTAATGACATTAAAAAAACTATATTGAAATTCTGTTATAGAAAGCCTATTAGATACTCTAAATTTGCAATAAAATTATGGTAATAATTGAAAAACGACCTCATGATCATCTATATTTGGTCCATTTCAGTTAAATTTAACCATGCTTCATCACTTATGAATTTAAATAATTTCCGTTTTCTTGGCTTTATCTCTTTGATTATTGCACTTACGTAAAATGCAAAATTGCAGTTTGTTTTTAGAAAAGAATAGAAGATTGATTTGTTTTGAATATAAGAATTATTTAATTTTTTAACTTTGACTCATGATCAATTGTATTTGAAACAGGGTATATATAAAAATCAAAACTGACTGACTGACTAACTGACTGATTGATCAGCGCATAGCCCAAACCGTTGGGCCTAGAAACGTGAAATTTTGAACAGGGATTTCTTACATAATGTAGGTGAGCACTAAGAAGGGATTTTTGGAAATTCACTCCCTAAAGGGGTAAAATAGGGGATGAAAATCTTCATAGAAATCTGTAATTTTTAGAGTTAGAAATACGGAAATTGGTGTTAGTCTCCTTGTTAGTCCTTCTACTGCCACGCGGGCGAAGCTGCGGGTGAATGCTAGTCCTATATATCGCCCTATATATAACCTATAGGCGCTTTATCCTACGCGTCTAAATTTAGTAAAAATAGAAAGAATGACCTCAAAACCCCATAATTCCTAAATTTATTTTTTAATAAATCCTTTATGGGAATGATCTGAATTAGGATGGTTGGTTGAATTACTATAATTTTGTTATGAGCTTTTCATTTTTGTTGTATAAGTAAATGAATATTTTCCCTTTAGAAATACGAGATCGTATGATTAATTCGGCAGAAGTCTTTTTTTTTTCGTAGTCCAGCACGCCTAACTTTGGTAAAAATAAAGAGAACGACTTCGAAAACTTATAGCTCGCATTAAAATCATCATTCGATCATGTTATTTACAATCGGTAAATTTGAATAAATTTAATGACATCACATCACCAAATAAAATAAAATTTGAATTTATTAGGCTGCTTGTACACTATATCAGTAATACTGCCAGTATTTAATGACCTAAATAATGGATCATTATTTTTATAATATAGATTATATATAGTTATATACGAATACTTCAGTATACGGTACTTGACTGTATTTAAAATTTGTGTCATTACAAATGTCCAATTTTAATGATGAAACATAAAAAGATTTGATAACTATTTAGAAATTTTATTTTGAAAATCGCCATTTTTTAACAAATATTCAAATTAGTGAAAACGCGCCATTTCTTGAAAATGACGTAACATTTTGTAGCTAGATAGGTGGATTTTGATAATTTTCACCGATGAGATGAGATTGTTTTCTTTTGAATATTTCTATTAGCTTATTGTATATGTATATATAGTAATAATAATCGACCAGAATTCAAATAAATACTGGCTTTTTTTACTTTGACATTTTACGAATATAATCAAAGTTTTGAGGTTATGAATATTGACATGGACGTTTAGTTGCTTCAAACTGTGACGTCACTATAGTGAGGTGTTTTTCCCGCCTTTTTCTCATTTAAAATTGTAGGGTTATTTTTTTGATGATTTTTTACAGAATCTGTCGAAAATAAAAATACCCCTGTCGCAGCATCTGCATAACATAGCGAATTTCCAATCATAAAAGTTACTTTTTCTCGAAAACCCGCTTACCTAGAATAATGGGTCAAAATGTATTTTCTGTGATTTTCTTGGTTCTTTACCACAATGTAAAAAAAAATGGAAAAACTTTTAAATTTTGGCAAATTGTTTGCAAAAAACTCATTTTTTTGAGGTTTTTGGAATCGGACGTGTCTGACTGGAGAACTCATACAGAATTTTTGGACTTCCAACGTTTTATTGTTTTATTATATTTGCATCCCAAACTAGTATCTATCCTATAAATATAACAAGTTTCATCCCAAAATGAATTTCTCGGAAATATAGGCACTTAAATTTTCGAAATTTCTAAATTAATTTAAAATAGAGTTAGTCTCCAGAAATTTTGTATTATGGTAAATTTAATTTAATAAATGACAAGTATATAAGTATAGTAATTATAAAGCATTCGCATAGAACAATAGTTTTAAGGATACATGCACATAAGCAAAATAATTTTTGTATTTTCCTGAAGGAAGGAAACATTTTCCCGTAATAAAAAGTATCCTAAATGTTGACGCAGGTAATAAGTTATCACTACACCAGATTTCATAAAAATCCGTTCAATAGTTTTCACGTAATATGTGCACATGCTCAAAAAGTTTTTTTACTTTCCTGTGGGAATGAGCCACTTTCCCGAAATAAAAAGTATCTGAGATGCTGACTCAGGTAATAAGTTATCACCACACCAAATTGCATCAAAATCCGTTCAATAGTTTTTGCGTACTGTATGCACATGCTCAACATGGTTTTTCCATTTTCCCGTGGGAATGAGACATTTTCTCGAAGTAGAAAGTATCTTAGATGTTGATCCGGGTAATAAGTTGTCAGCGCACCAAATTTCATTAAAATCCATCCAGTAGTTTTTGTGTGATGCGTGAACAGACGAACAGACAGACAGACAGACAGACAGACAAAAATTTTAAAAATCGCTGTTTTGATATCTACATCGATAACTATTTACAGTATCTGCACAATTTTTCAAAAATATTCCCGGTCTCGTTACATTTGTATTATATGTATAGATTACCTATATTAATGGCTCTTTATTTAAAATATTAATTTTTTTTTTCAAAATAAATCGCCCCCTGTTCTAGGAAATATATATTTTTTAAATTTTTATAAAATTTCTTATGAAAGTGAGCTTCTTAGACAATTTTATTTTCAAGAAAAATGTATTAAAACATGAACATTTAAATGTTGGCAATTTCTGTATTGTGGCGCTATCATTGTCCGCGTTGGTTAACTACTTTATTTAAAAGTTCGAATAAAATTCCAGTCATTTTAATTTTTAATTGTTCAGGAACTTCAGTATCATAAAAGCAAGCAAAATAATATTACAATTTATTTATGTAGATACATATATGATGGAAAGTTAAGAAAAGAAAATGTTTTTTTTGAAGTTCGTGTTTAAGGTAAAATCGAAAAAACTTGGAAAATTCAATTAGTAATTAATTTTTTTAAAATATTTTTAGGTTTGGTTGTAAATAAATCTACTGTTGATCTTTCAATATGATACTGAACTATTCATTATTTAAAATGAAAAATTGTGTACTTATTAGATGATGAAAATAAAAAATTAGTAGTTTGAAAAACCGGAAAAAATCGAAGTCTTGAAAAAGTCTGTCGGGACACCGGAGCTAGAACCGTGACAAATCCGGGAAAACCAAGACGTATGGACACTCTACACGGATTGTGAATGTTATAAACTTTAAGTTTTGATTTTTAAGCGTATTTTGAGTGAAATTGAAAATTAAAAACGTGTGAAATTTGACATTTTAGTTAAAGTGCATATAAAATATAATACCTACATGTTTTTATAAAAATGCAAATATAAATAAATGTTTTCTGTTTTTTTTATTTTAATTGTTATTAATTATTTGGCTTTTTTAATAATTTAGAATTTTTCTGTCAAATGAATAAATTCTGAAAATATGAATTTATGACATAATTTCAGTAAAAGTGAAAATGAAATTTTTCACCCACACTTTTGTAGTGCCAATGTACATCACTGGATCCCAATTTTCAAATGGATAGATAATTTCAGTAGCGTAGAAACTAATTATTAAAAAATTGCAAACCAAATGTGTTTATATGATAATACGTACTTATAAAAAAGATGTTTATATACGTGTTCTTCCGAAAATCGTAAATAACTTTCTCTCGATGAAGTTGGATTGACAAACATTTACATTAGGGATGTTATGGATATTCGTAACCGTAACTAAAACTACCGATATCCGAAATAATTAAATATCCGAAACCGAAAGCGTATACGAAAATGAAAGTTTATGTCTAGCAAGTACTTAACACATTAATATTTTTTGTATATATCAATATCTAAAAATATTTCAGTCCCTTTTTGACAATCTTGCCATAACTTAAGCACTTTTTTAAATATTTTTATTGTTAAAATCGAAACGTTATTTTGAAGACGGTTAAAATTACTATATTTTACATTAAAATGTCGATACAATCACCCGCTAGTTAATTATCGCTAGATTTGATGCTAGAAAATTGAGAAAAAACAGGTCATATAGATTTTTTTTATTTAGATTTTATTTGTAATGATTGAATTACAAAATTCAAAAGGATGTTAAAAAATGTGTGTATTTGCTATGAGCTTTTGCCTGTAGTAAATCCAGCTGCTCAAAATCGGTTCCAATATATCAGTTGGTCAGGACGGCATTTGTACATAATTTTAATATTTTCTTTAAGAAATAGTATTTTTTTTTTTAAATACTTGTTTGATTTTTTCAAGGCGAGTACTTGTTACGATGTGTGTTTACCAAATTCTACAAAATAATTTAAAAAAAAAAAAAAAAAAAAAACATTGTAACCCTACTATTTTGAAATTTTCAAAAAAATATCATAAAAATTACCTCATATATGCTTTTTCTGAGTTAATTATTGAAAAATATTCTATTTTCCGAGATTTTTAAGGTAAAACGAGCACATGTATGGTTTTTGTTAAACAAATTTCAGTTCTTTAATACATTTTTGCCTTAAAATATTTAATATTTTCAAAAATGTATGATACAACTTGTCAAAATTTAAAATTATTTGTTTTGTTGTCAAAAAAAAAAAAAAAAGAAACTGAATGTGCAAATTTATTTACCACTAAAATGATGGGTTTATACATATAATTATAACGTAGTGTTGTCATTTGGATAGAAAATTACGTAAAAATATTATTGTTTGAATATGATTTAACGTAATTTTTATGCGATTGTAGCAAACTCTTATTAATTTTAGGAAGGTGTAAACATCATCTAAATTCTGATCATATCACATAAAAAACTGCGCCGTGATTTTTTATCTAAAAAAAAATGGAATAGAGATACATTATAAAAACATTTAACTGACAAAGAAAAAGAATATAGCCGAATCGTTAAATTGGATTAAAAAAATCATGACATGCTACTTATAAAGCGGTTTTTTTCGAATTTAGCTCGCAAAAAATGAGACAGAAAAAAAAGAATGCGAGTGCGAGTGAAATGGAGAACGACATATTTCCTAGTTTTTCTCGAAAAGTAAGTAATTTAGAGCAACGGTATAAAAAGATTTTTTAAGCATATTACCTATTTCTTCCGATTGGTATAAAAAAAATTTTGAATAATTGCTTAATTCTGGCAAAAAACTCATTTTGTTGACAAAAGACGCCCGGAAAACCTACTTCTGGGCATCCGACGTGTCTGGCTAACGAACTTAGGCGAGCCAAACCAGATTCCAATACACACACCAAATTTCATGTGCACTAAACGTTTCGTTTGAGAGTTATCGTGGGAACACATAAATATATATATATATATATATATATATATATATATATATATATATATATATATATATATATATATATAAATTTTAGTGAATGTCATTTTCGTATTCTAGGGACCTCAAAACATATTTCTAATATGATCCCGGACTTAGGTCGCACCATGACACCTGCTGTAAAAGCTGAATTTCCAGTTTTGGAAATTCGCTAAAATCACTTAACTGATATACTTTCGTAACTTCAGTCAAGAACCCTATTATCAGTAATAATGTCAGTATTTCTAAATATTGACAGTATTAATGATCGTGTACAGGCCGCCTTACTGTTCGGGAGGAGAAGGAATATAATTCCCATGACTGGCCTTGCAATCGCGCTTGACGAAA
Source organism: Brachynemurus nebulosus (assembly GCA_035578155.1). Classification (NCBI taxonomy): domain Eukaryota; kingdom Metazoa; phylum Arthropoda; class Insecta; order Neuroptera; family Myrmeleontidae; genus Brachynemurus; species Brachynemurus nebulosus. The sequence goes on along the minus strand of JAPWDM010000004.1, from coordinate 28,171,949 downwards.
CGTTCATATATGTACAATGTGCATACTTGTACAAATTTTTTAATTCAAATTTTTGTTTATAAGCGTCAGAATTGAGTAGGTATATTAGGGTGTCTACACAATCAATGAAATAAGGAATAAGAAATAAGGAATAAGAAGTATGCCATCTAGTGACGTTGAGTGGAACTTCAACGTAACTGCTCATAGATATGAATATGTAGGTACTTTTGTACGTTAAAATTCGTGATTTTTTTCACTTTAGTGACAAAAAAAGTCATCACGAACATTATTTTTTCATGAATTTTGATGTACAAAAATACCTAAATACATATACCTATGGGTAGTTACATTAAAGTTCCATTCAAAGTCACTAGATGGCATACTTCTTATTCCTTATTTCTTATTCCTTATTTCTTATTTCTTATTCCTTATTTCATTGATTGGGTAGAGACCCTTATACTCTTCAAATTAACTTACAGTGGTACGACGTCATCAAACAAATACAATAAATAAAGTAAAATTATACGTACCTATCTAGTTTTTATCTCTTTTCCTTTTTGTAATTTTTACATTAACTACAGTAACTTAAGATGTTCGTGTAATTTTGCTCCATTTGTTAATGACGTCCTATTATTTTTAGTTAATTTGAAGTATATGTATATATTTTTCATAGTACATCTTTAAACACTTCGCTCGTTCATTAAGTAAATTAATATATTTCTGTCAATTGGTTTATTGAATTTAATTTCAATAATTATTATTAAATTGAAAGACGCACGTGACACTATTAATTTTATACAGTAAATAAAAAACGTGCTTGTATATTTTATTTATATTTAATAGATCTCGTAAGTGACAAAATTGTCGACAACTTACTATCAATGATGATTTTTCAAGGATTATTTTATTTTTCTGTAATTGTATATTACTATTACTAGTGATTATTGCAGTTTCTAAACTACAGTAAATAACTTTTCGTAGTAAGTCTCTGCTTCAAAATTCTTCTAACTTTATATTAATAGGTTACAAGCCAGCTTGCAATAATAGTTCCATTTTTCCAGTTTTTATCATTTTAATTTAAGGCCACAGTTTTAAGCAAAAGTTGGAGAATACTAAATTGTTATACGATGCTATTTAATCCTTTTTTTTCAATGAATGTTTAATACAATAAAAAAATATATTTTATAATTTTTTCTCTAAAACTAAAATTATTTTTCTGTCAATAGCAACGTATAAATAACTATAAATTATTTAATATATACATACATATTTTAATCATAACTGTTCAAGGCTGCTTGAGGCAGTCGCCTTCTTCAAGCGTTGTTTACACCTAAGTAAGTAGATTAGTAGTTAGTAGTTACTAGTTAGTAGAACAACTTAGTAGTAAGCAGAACAGGAAAAAGATATGACAATATTTGTCGCTGTGTTAAGTAGTAAAAATAAATTGCCCTCAATAAACGTTCGTGTATTTGTATAAATATGCTATAGTACATTAGGGTGTGCCAAAAAAACATTAACATTTTTTTTTCTCGCTCTCCGCTCAAAATATCGTAGGATATGGCTAAACAAACATCCTCACCAAAGTGGAGCTCATAATTTCAATTTTTAGAGGTGCGAAATTTTCTGTCATAGTTCCAGGTTCAGGTCTTTTCATAACACCCGCTATAACAACTGAAGTTCCATTCTGGAAACTTGCTAAAAAATAAATAAAATAAACTTTGAGGGTCTGTAACTTTGTAACTATTTATAATACGAAAAATTTGTGAGGAACTTTTTTGTAAAGCGTCAGTTGGACTACAAAATTGTCATTTAATTTTTTGTCCTTTCTTTAATAGTTTAGCTTAAAAATGTAAATATAAAAAAAGCAAAATTTCAAAAAAATTAAATTTTAAGGCTCTGTAACAAGTGAGATATTGGTGATAGAAATTTGATTCAATGAAATTTTTTGTCCAAAATTTAATGCTTAATAAAGTGCTTTGATTCATTTTATGAAACAAAAATTTCTTCATAGTTTGCTGGAGTAAATAAAATAAAAAATCGTCTTTCCTGTGTTATTTAAATGGGAAAACTTTAGGTTTGATGATACACCTCTGAAAATTTGAATTATGAGCTCCGCTTTGGTAAGGATATTTGTTTAGCCATATCCTAGGATATTTTGAGCGGAGATCGAAAAAAAAATATTAATGTGTTTTTGGCACACCCTAATGTACTATAGCATATTTATACAAATACACGAACGTTTATTGCAGACAATTTATTTTTATTACGTAACACAGCGACAAATATTGTCATATTTTTTTCCTGTTCCACTTACTAATAAGTTGTTCTACTAACTTACTAGGTTGTTCTACTAACTACTAACTACTAATTTACTTACTTGGGTGTGAACAACGCTTCAACTAGTGAAAAAAAAATTAACTATTACCTATTTTTGAGGGTACATTTACACTGCGCGCTATGCGATGCGAGGCTTTGCTATGCGACGCAATGCTATGAAAACAAACATTTAAGAACATATTTGAATGTGCACATTGCGCGCTATGGACAGCGATGCGATGCTATGCTAGTAGCAGCTTTTATACGCAACAATTCAGTATGTTTGATTTTATCGCCTGAACTCGCCAGTATTGTGCTATTCAGCCATCAGTGATGGGTGTGGTAAAACTTATGAAGTCATTCGATGTCGTTCGCCAGTATGGGGTTAACGGTCAAAACTATACAAAGCAATGAAATAGAAAAAATGAAAATATATTTTTTATATACTATTTATAAATTTTTAATCGACATTAAAAATTTTGACACTAAATTAAATTTATTATAAGAAAAATTGAAAATTTTGAATTATTGCTATTGTATATCTATTTTAAATATAACTTTATAACTTTTTCAAATTTTCGCGGTCGTTTTCAACATTGATGTCAACAATCGATGTTTCGATATTTTTATAAGAACATCGATGGTTCGATGACGAAAAATTAAAAGAATCGATAGTTCGATGTTGATGTTTTTTACTGACATCACCCATCCCTAATTCTCATGATCACTCGCTATGAAATACAATGCTAGATTGAGCAAGCAGTGTGAACACATCTTGAAACATAGAAAAAGTTAATGGCATAGCCTAGCATCGCATAGCAAAGCCTCGCATCGCATAGCGCGCAGTGAGAATGCACCCTTATACTGATCTTCTCTACAATATTTAATTAAAGTCTTCCGTTATTGATTGTCATAGCATCAAGTTAAGTCCATGGGCACCTTCACAACTGGCAGCTCTGTCTATTGAAGGTAACTTTGCTAAACCACATTTTATCTGAAAAAAATTTCAGTTTTACAGCTGTCGATATCTGTAACACCCTTTTCTTATTTTTAGTGATAAGGACCTTTCTGACAAATCAGTGGTATTATATAAATTTTCTTTTTTCGACTCCTTTGAATTATTAATATTTTTGAATACTGTTTTCAAGTACTTAGTTGTAATTTGAGGAAATCGCAGCTATCAATACCATAAAAATTAATATAATACCATTGACTTGGTAGAAATACCCTAATAGAAATACTAAAAATGTGCTACGGGCATCGTCTGCCATGAAATTTTAATTTGTTTGACATAACATATGCTTCGGCAAAGTTGCCAGGCTTAACGGTACCAAAAAATATTCAGAGAAATGTTTACAAGCTTGTGTTACATACAAGAATTAATATAGTTTGAAATTTTTTGATGTTTCATATTTTTATATTTGGGTGATTTCAAAAGTTTTCTGTTTTCCATATTTCCGATATGCAACAAGTTGTTCAGTGACGACTACAGCTATAGAGCCGTTCCAGTGTCATTTATCACGAATGAAAACACCCATAACTTTTTAGTGTCATCCATAATTTAGTGGTAGAAGGGTTTTATAAACAAAAGAAAGTAGGTAATTTATATTCCATATTGGGGCATAATAACTGATCGTATAATTTTGATCATTAATACTAAGCAATTGCGATTGTAACTATTATCAATTATCTTTATCAGTTTATCACTATGGAGTTAGTGCAACCAATAACTTTGAACACATGGTTGTAATTTACGGTATAAACGATTTTTACATATTTCAAGTTTTATCTCGGTGAGATAATGTTTTTATAAAAATATAAATAAAAATTTATCTGCTGATAAAGTAAAAATAGGTAATTTACTGGAAATTTGTCATCATTCGACAGTACTGGTCTGCCTGCCAGTGAGATTTTTATTTTGTACATAACCAGTTTTCGTACTTATTTATTCATTGCCAAATTGCTGTTTAGTTTAAATTAATTAATAAATTTACATATTTAAAAATTTTGTGTTAAATTTTGAAAAGAAGTAACCATGTGTAAGTATTTTATTTTCTAAAATTGATCTTAAAAAATGAATTGACTTTTTTTTGTATCTGTGATTAAAAGCCTAGTTTTATTTCATATCTAAACTACTGAATGTTGATTCTATAGTGTTACAAAGTATTTTATTGAAGGGAAAGCCTATTAAATTTATATTTAAGTGGTTGGAACATATAATTTTTCGAAACCGCAGATTTGTAAATTTTATAAAACTTAATTATTTTGTTTGTTTTCGTAAGTAAAATTCCCATTAAGGAAATTTTCAATTTTAAGAGTATAGAAAAGAATTGGACAATTATATTTATTTTAAATTACAACTATCTAAGAAGAGTGGGAATTTTTTGCTTCCTTGAAAAATTGTATACTTATATTTTTTCACCGGTTAAGTAGAATATAGTTTCTATTATGAATGATAACTTGCTTAAGGAGGTAGAAATCAGCAAAACTGAACAGATTTTAGAATAAAAAATACCATATTAAGTTTCACATTGATTAGGAAGCTTATTTTGGGGAAAATGCATTTTGTATATTAGATGGCAAAATTTCACGTATTTTTATAAAAAAAAAATGGTGAATTTTTGCAATATTCCAATGGAAAATAATGCTTAATACATAAATTTTTTTATAGAAATAAAAAAAAAATATAAATTTTTTGTTTAAATATGTGTACATACAAAGTTTAAAAATTCGCTAGGTGTGTGTTAGACATACATTCAATTAGGATTTCGTAGCCATTAGCTAGAATTTTCGGGATAAAATATTTAGTACCCTTATTTAATTTTAAAATTAGATTTCAATTGAGTAATGATATAATTATCTGTTTCTGTTTAGTAATAATATGTAATAATATAATTATCTGTTCTTTGTTTTTGTTTTTTGTTTTGTTTTGTTTTTTTTTTTATATTTTTATTTTTTTTAAATAACAATTTTTAAAAAACAACACTGTCTTTTAAATTGTGTAATATCCGACACTGATTATTTCAAAGTGTTCAAGTATGGATGACGAATTGATAAGGATTTCGTTGTTGTATTACGAAAACTTAAAAAATAATTAGGAGATGCATTGTTGAAAAAAATTAATTTTTTTATTAACCTAAAATCTGGCAACATCTAACAAAGTTGCATTAAATAAGCATAAGCATAAGCATAAGCTGGAAGACTTAAAAATAAAATAAAGAACATTTATAATAAGTACAAAAAATTTTTTAATGATCGCGGGATTCGCGATCGCGGCGCATTTTTAATAATTTCTTTAAACCTTTAAAGGTTTTTTAATTTAAGAATATATGTACTGTCTTATACATAAGTGAAGATGTACTTTTCTAAAAGAATACGTATACATTATCTATGCGCTTAATTTTCTTTTTTCAATATTAGTAATTAGTACTAGTATTTCTTCTATTCCTGAGACGATCAAAAATGTTTTTTTTGCATACTTACAACTAATTATTTTGTAGGCAGTCATACTTTTGTTACGGATATGACATTTACACGCCTTCTTCTAAGGAAAAAAAATAGAAGTTATTTTTTTTTTTTTTTATAAATTTACAATACTAAGCAGATAGACAAATATGTACACAATATTTGTACTGAATATAAAATACATAACATTATTAGTTTTAATGCTAGAGCTAATAAACTTGGTGTTACGGACGTGAAGTGAAAAGCACTTGGATTCTGACATACTGTTACAATTATTTAAAAATCTGTTAATTGTTTGAGAAATATGTAATTTAAAATTTTCTTTGATAATCTTAAGAAAAATGTCTATTGGCAAACATTAAGAAAACATTGCAAGATTTTATTTTAAAAAAAAAAAAAAAATTGAAAAACGTTACGGACGTGACCGGGGGTTTATTACAGACGTGACAATAATTGTTAACAGTTTCATTAAAAGCCATTTATTTTACACAATACACACTTTTATTTATTTATAAAATTCACAATATTCTTTCTTTGCTATGTATTGGTGGTAGTTACAAATTGTGTTAAAGTTAAGTTATTGCTCAAAAACTTCAACACATTTTGGAAAGTGGTAAATCACTCAATCTCCAACCATTTTTATTTCAGGATCTTCCAAAATTCTCAAAATGTCATTCAAACCTACTAGTTTATCACTTTCTTCATTCATTCTATTTTTTTTTTAAATTAGGTACTTTTTAAATTAATTTTTAAATTAGGTATTTTTTTAAATTTAAATAATTTTAATACTTTAAATTAAGTATTTTTTTAAATTAGATATTTTTTAAATTAGTTACATTTAAATTAGGTATTTTGATGGCTTTATTAAGGGTTATATTAGGAAATTCAAAAATTAATTTTTTTACTGCAAGGTGTATGTTTGAAAAGAATGTCTGTAGGGTTTATTTAATATATAATTTTTTTTTAATTTATAAAATTTATGTAGGTAAAACGTATTAATTAATTGTTTTCTTCTTTTTCAGTTTTCTTTCAAGAATCCGATAAGAGTATCAACTTCAGTGACCAACATGACGCGGTAGCAAACCGAAACCATGACATCCAAGACCACAGTCAACGACAATAATGTTGAAAAATACTTTCCGAAAGGAAAAATTTCAACTCCACGTACCAAAAATATCGACCACAAAGAAAATAACATAGATGTAAACACATCGTCGTCAGATAACCAAAAAAGTGTACATAGGAAAATTAGTTTTAAAGTTAAATCAGGTTCAGCAGCCAAACGTTTAGAAAACAGAATGCATATCACAACCTTAAGTGCTAGTCGTGTTCAAGAATTAACATCAAAATTTAACAAAATGTGTAACACTGGTAACGAAATACCTCACAGCTTGTCACCTGCCTCCAAACTAATCACGTATCATCCGCGAAAATTTAACGCCATAATACAAACGAGTACCATAACACATTTGACACCAAAGCAAGTATTGGAAAAGGAAATCAAAACATTAAGTAATTTAGAATTATTAGAACCTTTGGCAAAGAGATTAGAGGAAGACAATAAAGTTATTAAAATCATCAAAAAACCTAGTGTTAAACGAAAACCAAGTTTTATTAAAATTGCACCGTCAAAAAATATTAGCGAAACAATTAAAATGTTTGAGCAGAAGGTGCCGTCGTCAAAAATACAAAATCGACCAACAAGTATTAAAAAACCAATAAGAACATCTGAAGCATCGGAACAAAATGATGTTAGATTGTCGGTGGATAGTAATGTAATTACTTCTCAGGAAATACCGGAAACCAAAACAACAGATGAAGAAACAAATAATTTGGAGGGAGAAGACTTAACGCGAACAGTTCAAGGTGATGACACTGATGCGAATGAAACAAAAACGTGTAGTGATAAACCAAATAATAATGTAACTGAAGAACAAAATAGGACACTTAATGATCAAAACATAACAGAGACTAATAGTGAATTAATTACGAACTCAGCCGACCAAATAAATGAATGTAGTGCTTCCGAAAAAGACACCGAAAAATCAGAACTGTCAGTGACAATATCTAGACGAAATATTGTACCAAATAATTCATTTTTATGGCGATCTAGACCGTTAGAAATCTACGATAGATTAGTTCCTTCAGTACCTGAAAAAGATGACGACAACATCGACAGAATATCCATATCGTCGCGAGACAGTTATCAACAAAATTACGAAACAATATTAGCCAAAACCGATGCATTATTACAAAAGTATAAAACAGGATACTCTGCCAAGCCATACGTAAATCATTTCGCCGAAATCGAAGAAGACAATTCCAGTATTCACAGTTACGATAACTGTAGTGACAACTATGAAAATATGGATGGCACTGATGACACATACGAACAAGTTGGCACCCGAAAAACCGACGACACTCAAAGTCTGTACGAACAAATTGGACCCGAGCGTGAAGATCTGATAAACAAGGACACCAAAGACCCATCTCCGTCTCCGCCACATGTCGATGTTCAAACATTGGTGGAAGCGATTAAACGTAATTCGTTAACACCTTCAGTTTCGGCTGCGAACAATAAAGATGATCAATCAAATCAATCGAATTTATATGAAAGTATTTATATCAGTGATCGAACATCAAATCGTGACTCAATCATTTCGCATGATCAACAAAGTAATAGTTTATATGGACGTTGGGAGGGCAAGACGGGTAGTGATACTAGTTATAGTGACAAGAGTGACGATTGGATAGACATTACGGATCCGGGGAAAAGTTCGCCGGCATTAATCATGTAAGTAAAATTTTCTAGGTTAATATTTTACGTATTTAATTTATTGGTACTGAAGTCAGAGCGTTCTGTAGTCTCCTTTCACCGCTATCATTGCTTACAAACTTGAGATGAAAGAAAAAGTATGGTACAATTTTATCACGGTGTATAGTAACAGTTTTAATAATAAATACCAATTAAATATAATAAATTAATCATTTTGAGAAATGAAATATAATAATATGCACTCTTTACCATAAAATTTAAAATGATGTGAACTAAAGTAATTGTATTTTTTTTTATTTAGCATATATGTAATATGGAGAGAAATACACCTGTTCAAATTTTATTACCGTTCGTGTGGTTTAAAATAACTTTTCTAGTAATTTAATAATATAATTGATACTTTAGAGCAGTATAGATATCCGGAATTAGAAGTATCTAAAATAGTAACATATTGTAACTTATTTCAAAATGATTAAAAAGCTGTATGTCGTTTGTAAAGGATGTTGTAGATTCTATGCCAATTAAAAGGTACTTAAAACTTCATTACAATAGTTGTGCGGCTAGTAGCGGTGAGATTTTAAACCGGAAAATCAAATGAATTTTTGCAAGTGAAAAATAATTTAATAAACATTGTTTTATAACATATCTAACTTTATTTTATATCTAACTTTTTCTACGAAAGTGACCCCCATTATTATTATTATTATTATTAAATACGTTAGTAAAGACTTCTCTATTGAAAATAGAGCTAATTTTTGTTGTGAGACGTTTTTGTTCCGTAAAATTTCGAGCAAAGACACGAATTTTCGAATACATCATCAATTTTAATCCGAATGTTGTTTTTTTAGGTGTGAAATTGTTGCTAGCTTATCCACACAGATTTTGCTTTTCAAGTAACCTCAAAGATAGTTATCTAGTGGAGTTAGATCAGGTCACCTAGGTGGCCAGTTTATTTAATCATTACATGAAATTATTCGACCTGGAAACTTAGATTTCAATAATTTAATAAGTTTGAATAGTTTCAATACGTTGTTGTAGCGTTAAGTATCCATGATATAAGATGACATAAAAAAGAGTAGCATTCAGAAATTATTCACTACTGACATCTAAGGCGTGATTTTTGAAAGACCGTGTATATTTTTAAACTTTTATTAACAAGTAAAAACAAATCAACGTTAAGGCCAGGCGTACAATGAGCTGCGTCACGCAGTAAACGCAGGGCAGGGCAGGAAAGCACAAGAAATAAACTGTGTGGCCGGGCGTACATTGAGACGCAGTTAACGCAGGCAGGGCAGCGCAGATCTGTGACTCTTGTTGTAGAACGAGATAGCACGAATTCAAAAGCAGAGCAGCAGTGTTTTTCTTCAATTGTTTTTATTTCGGCGAAATAAAACCAACTAAAACTTGAGAACGTGTTACAATGTCGTGCAGTTTCTGTTTCTGTCGTGCAGTTTTCTTCACATTCACGAGTGCCACATCGGTCTCGTGTGACGCAGTGCTGCTCTGCTCTGCGTTTCAATTCGCGTTGTCCCGTTCTACAACAAGAGTCACTGAAACTGCGCTGCGCTGCCTACGTTAACTGCGTCTCAATGTGCGCCCGGCCTAAATGTGTGTTATAGCCAAACGATTCTAAAGTGGGATGTCTTCCACCGTTCGCGCAAGTGGAGTGAGTAAAATAAATTAACCCACTGGACTGAGGTTCCATAAAATATATGTATTTGACTTACCATCATTTGGGGCGAATCTAGACAGAGCTGCCTCTCGATATTTCTTCGTCAGTGTTATGACTGCACAAAGTCATAGATCAATCTATCCTACTGAATTTTGTCAGTTATGAATTAGTCATCAAAGAAAAACGGTGAACGTGACATCTTTGTTATTTTACAGGCGCATTGTTTATAACTTATAAAAATAACGCGCGTTTTGAAATCTTATAAAGAAACTGCTGTACAAAACAAAAAAACAGTTATATTTATAAGGTAGGGACTGGCAACAAAATGTTTGGCGTTTTGTTGACAATATAATTATGTACCAGCTATATTGTGCTTAATTTTTTTTTTTTTTTATAAATTAATTAAGAAAAAATTGTCTATAGATGAGGAGAATTCATACATCATGGTGCGTCAATATAAAAAGAAAGTGGGTGTAAACTATATGAACTGTAGTTTAGATAACATAAAATCGGCTCCTTTCGACAGAGGCGCAACAACCGGGGAGGTCCAAAGGGTCCAGACCCCCTAAAATTATCTGGAAATTTTCCTTCAATTTATTTTCTTTAGGTATATTAAAAAGTAAAATTAGTGGTTTACTAATATTTTTTATTTGAAAATCAAATTTTCGGAGACGACATTTTATTACATTTTCCATTGTTATCGAAGAACTGCGTTATCAAAAAATTTGATTATTTAAATTTTTGTTGGATCCCCTGTAGATATGTAGTTGTTGTGCCTCTGCTTTCCGATATTAAAAATACAAGAAAATCGCTCAGACAAGCTGCTGAATATTTCCATGTTCCCAAATCGACCTTACCTGATAAACAAAGGCAAATCGAAATAAAATTCATTTAAATTCAAAATGTTTTATTTTACCCATCAAAAGTCATTCGCTGATGCAGATATTTATCTTAGCGAATTTACAGATTGGAAATTCAGCTATTTTTATCTTTTTATGTCCGATTTCACCCATATGCATGACTGAAAATGACTTATATTGCAAATAAAGCACTGTCCAGATTCGCTCCACACATAGGGGCGAATCCGGACACTATATAACCAAAAAAAAAAAAAAAAAATGTTTCAGTACCAATTTTGATATTTTTATTACTGCGCTATATGCTCGTGATATTAAAGCATTTAAATTATTTTTTTAGAATTTTTTAGATAAACTCTAAACAACTCATTGCCAAAAAACTGAAAAAATCGTCCAGATTCATCCCAACTGACGGTACCATAAAATTTTATCTTAACCAACTTTACCGTAAAATGACTTAGGTTTATCAGTTTTAAAAGGCGTTTCTGCGCTTATTCCACTTGATTTTCTGTTGTCTCCGTCATAATATGTTAATAAAGTACTTGACTGTGTTTGTCTTAAATGTTAAATAATAATATGAGTTATCATTAATATGTTTGATTTTAATGATGACATGCAAAAGTATTTGGTAACTATTAAGAAATTTTATATTAAAAATAATTAATTTTCAATAATGATTCAATTGTTTAAGAACTTAAGAAGAATTGTTTAAGAAGGTTGCGCCATTAATTCAAAACAACACAACGAACCACAGAAGAGTAGAAGAAAACTAAAATCAAAAAAGTGTAGATCGCTTGGAGTCATTTGTTGGTATGTCACAGGCATAGAACACTAGAAGCCAACTAATATCAAAAAAGTTTAATTGGCTTGGAGTCATTTGGAGACGTGTCACAGCTTAAGGCATTAGTCAGTCCGTGTCCGTCGTCGAACACACAGTGCATTGTATGTACATTGTTACCATTGTTAGTTAAACACGTTGAACAGCTCTCTCTGGTAATACGTGTGTTGCAGTAGTATGCGTAAATACGCACACTACTAAAAAACACCAAACTAATACACTGCAAACAGTGTGTATCTACACAAACAGAGTGGGGAGATTTACGTCATAAACTCATTACAAGTGGAACAGAGACATAGACAATCTAGTTTGACCCCTTGGTCACAGGCCACAGCGGTCACAACTTAGATTGTTCAGTCGGGCACTAGTTGTAGCGGTTTAAACATCGCGATCATTGATTGTTGGTCATTGTTTATCAACCACTTGCAACAATGTAATACATATATACGTACGCCACGAATACGTACATATTACCCCAGGCACACCTCACCCGCCACAGCTTGAGTGTGACGTATGACACACACACAAACGTAGATCCCGTGTACATAGATACGAGATTTATGTAGTAACATGGGTGCGTTTGGAGTGGGAAAGAAATTTTACGTCATTTTTCTGCCACAGTCATCTCTATGCTATAGAGATAGTTAGTTCGTTTCTGCTCTTCTGTGCGACGAACAGACAAATGACGAAACTATAGGCCCTATAGTATAGGGGGTTGCGTACTTGTTATAGAGCCCTAATAAATAACAGAAAATTGTAAAAGTTTAGGTTCGAATTACGGTCTAAAAATAAAAGTTTCTTAAGTATAAAAATCATTTTGATATTTTTGTCTCTAATTTTATTATTGTAAAAATTAAGCAATAATACTATGAACTATCGATCGTGTATAAGAGCAGAGTAAAATATTTTATTATTTTTAGAATTTTTACGTAGTTATCCACTTAATTAATTTATTATTTTGCTTCAATGTGTTTGTCGGGGAATTTTAATATTTGTTATTTTAGATAAAATTCATGTAAGATAACGTAAACCTTTGTTTTATATATACCTATATAATGTGTATTTCTTTCATTTTTTCTATAAGGGGCCATTTATAGATTACGTACGTAAACAAGAGGAGGGGGGTGGTGGCCTAGCGTGGTGAAGTGTTACGTGACGTGTGTTACGTCACAAAGTGTTTTGTGACGTAATATTAGATAAGGGGTTTCGAGGGGGGGAGGTAAAATGGCTGAATTTTGTGTGCCGTAATCAATGGATGACCACTGATTCACTTTTAAATTTAATGAAAAAAAGAAAAAAATTGATAACATTAGGTATTAAGGGGGAAGGGTCCTCCAGACTACGGGTTTTTTAAAATTTTTTTTTAAGAAACTGGATACATTTATTGTAACAAATAAAGTTCCATAGTATAGTACGTGTTATGGTGTATTCACTCATAGATTTTTATGCAAAGAAAGAAAAAATGGCGGTGCTAAAGCTGTTCCAAGTTGACTCTTTTAATTTGCGCCGTGGAATGCCCAGCCTCTTGTAATCGACTGAATTCAATCAGACCAAAAAATTTTATTAAAGTAAGTCTTTACACTTTGCATATACTTGTTTCTGATGAGAAAATTTTTTTTTCACAATTTAAAATCAAAAAGAAAAAAATTTCACTTCTTTTGTTATAAGAACAAATTGTTATAAACAATATTTATAGTAATAATTTATGCAAAATTTTAGGTATATGCAAAGGCCAATATCTTAAAGAATATCTGTACAAAATTTCAAGTTAATACCTTAATAACTTTTTCTGTTATGTTCCACGGCGCGGAAAAAAACCTGTTTTGAGGAAAACGCTATTAAAAAGTTTTTAAAAAATGGGATCGTTGCTTTGTCACTTTTCACAGCAAAATCATAGGAAAACACGAGTCGACTTTTACAAAGTAAACCTGTCTAGTATTAATTATTTGAAAAAGTTTTTGTTCTTGAAAAGTAGAGTTAATAGCAGTTTATCGTTATCTAAGATAATCTTTCTGTTGGGATTAAAACATTAGAAATATATTCCTTAAGGTTCAAATAAACTTTTAAAGCAAAACAAAAAATGAAAAATTTGAAAGTTCTGGAGGACCCCCCCCCCCCCTTAATGTTTAATTGGATACTTCAGAGAATAAGATATTTTTTTCCTTCCGTTCTGTTAGGTACAAAATGATTTGGAGTGTTCTTAATTTAAAAATGTTTTAGTTTAATGTGGTTTATTTCGTTTTTCAGAATTCGAACACCAGTTAAAAAAGCGGAGAAGAAATGGTCAGATAAAGTTCGGTGTCAGCGCGAAAAATGTTCATCAAAAAATAGATTATGTTCAGGTAGGTAAGAAACTATTATTTTTTAGGTTTCCAATTTAAACTTACAAATCTGCTACAAAACATCAATACCTATATTTCAAATATACTGATACCTTGATTATGAAATATAAGTTGATAATTGAGTTGATGAGTTTCAAATCCATCTAATTGACGATTTTTTCAAAATTGAGTTAGATACGGTTTATTATTCAGGAGGATACCAACTAGACGGTGCAAAGTCAGTTTTTTTCCCTTTAATTTTAATGAAAAAATACGAAACTGTTTCAAAAGTAGCTAATTTCAATATTTTCCTTTTGTAAAAACATGGATTTGCAAGCAACACAAACCTGTTGCAAAACTATCTAATTGCTTATATAAAAATGGCGTCACTAGAAAAACCTGGAACAAAAGTAGCTAGTTAGGTGGTCAATGTATGCGGTACTGCAGAGCCTGCAGAGGATCAAAAAATTGTATGTGATAATTTTATTACTCTAAAAAAAATATTTACTATTGAAATAACTAGAAAAAAATACAAAGAAACTTGTGGATTGTCAAATATAACAGGCTGTGAATGTGTACCGAATAAAACTGTGTGAAACACCGTGGTTCTGATTTTAGTTTTACTGTTAAAGTATAGTAAAGACTTGTTTTATGGGAAGATATTCTACTAAATTATAAGAAAATATCTTAGTTTTCATAAGTTATAATAAAAACGACGTTGTACGATGTATTGTAAATAGATAGATTTGTACGAATGTTGTTTTATTTAAAGCATACTTATTGAAAGAATGATAAACTGTTGCAAAAGTATCTAATTGTTAGTGTTACTGCTGCAAAAGTAGCTAATTAAAAAATCAACCGTTTCAAAACCATCTAGTTAAAGCAAACTGCTGCAAAAGTAGCTAATTATAATTTTTAATCGTTATTTATTAATTATTGAAGAGTGAGAAAAACTGTATGATTTTTCCTAAAAAATTAATGGTAAAAACCACATCAAAATCAATAAGTGAGAAAACAGTTTTTTGTATTTCCTGAATATTTTTAGTTGCGTTAATTAGATGGTTTTGAAACTCATCGACTCAATTAATATAAGTATTGATGAATTTTTTTGCAAAATCAAAAGATTATCGTATTCGATGGTTCGTTATTTTTTCCTCATTCTTAATACCAATTACATTAAAATGCAGTAGTTAAAGATTTTTTATTATTATACCAATTCGTCAATGATATAATCCGTATATATGCTTAATGCTTTCATTATAAGTAGGTATGATATTCGATTTGCTTCAGTAAGTTGTTAATAAATTTCCTGTCGTTTAATATGAACATGGATATCAATTAGAAATTATAATTAAAATAAAATAATGTCGCGACACACTGATTCCTTTTATTATGATTTGAAAAACAATAACTGCATACATGTGAGTTACAAGTGCATATCTTTCTTTGGCATACTTCCATTAACAATAAAACATCTGATATATTTCCTTTTGGATAACAAAAAAAATTTAATATGTTAAATACATATACAGCTGATCCTTTTTTGTACGGTGGATAGGGACTGCATAAAAAAAATATATTCAAAAATATCATAAATAGCTATAAAAAGATTAGTTCGGTCCAGATTGAAAAAAAGACTTTTTATGGGGTGGATCGGGACCGCATTAAAAAAAGTTTCATCGAAAATTCATAACTCAAAACGTTCAAAACCTCACAATTTCAATGGAAGTTGCTTTTCTAAACAGGATAAAGCCTTAATTTACACGTAGAAACCTTTTATTTCATTTTTATAATATTATGAAAATTTTGAAAAATACATTTGTAAAAAAATTAAATGGTGCAATAACTTATGTTCTTATGCAATGTGTTGATTAAATGCTTAAAAACCGTTAAAAAGTATTTTTATTAAAGAAAGTTATTACCTATAGTAAATGTTTAGGTTTCTTACTGTCTCTTGATTTTGATTCATATTATGCATTTTAATGGCCATTTTTTACAAACCGCATAAAAAAATCGCACAGAAAAAACCGCATAAAAAAGGTTCAGCTGTATAAGGATTATACTTTTGCTTCACTGTTAATTAGGAACGAGTTTTGAATTGTTATTTTAGAAAATTGCACTTACAAACTGTAGAACGGTATGACTTAAAAAAATATAGCTTTTAATATAAAGAACTAGAGGCATGACCCGCTCTAGAGAGGGGGCATTCCGGGCATTTGCAATTTTAAGGACGGCATTTCTGTAAAATTCAAGACAAACAAGAGGAAGAGAGGGCGGCATTTTTACAACTGACGAGTGACGAGCAAAAGAAAGGTCGCCGGTTTACCCGAGGCGGCGTAAACGTTAGAGTGGCGCTGCGTAACGTCGAAAAAATTTTCCTTCTTAGTATTTTACCTCCAGTAACTTTCCGGTTTATGTAACCATTTTTAATCAAAATGTGATTTATATAACGATTTAGTACTTTTTATGTACTGATGTGTGGTAATGCCTTTTTTTATTAAGGCATTATAGACTTCGATTAGCGCCAGCGGTTACTCCTGCGCAGTTGCCGCTGAATTATGCAGCTGTCGCTCGGTATAATATAATATTAGCGATACGTCGACTTTCGCCGCTCGATTGTATTGTTCGAAATGTATGGCCTTGAAACTTTGGAGCAGTTGTGTATAGACTTTCGAACGTTCAACGTTGAATAGGAAAGAAACAAACTTGTAACTTAAAACACGATTATCTAAGAATCGTATTTTTTTGAAATCCGATCAGCACCAAATTTACACTACCTACTTATTTATTATAATATCTAATGAAAAAAACTAAACTTTTTGTTAAAATCGTCGCCACTTTTAAAAAAAAATTTTAATTTTATTACAAATCCTTCGTTCAGCGACTGGACAATAAAATTATACTAACGAAATGTTTTTGAAATTCTGATTTAAAATGAACCGTTTTCGAGTTATCATTGTTCACAGCAAGTGATGCCCAAAAAAGCCGCTCCTGTAGTTCCGTCATTTTAAAATATTTTCCTATGAAAAAAATTTAACAAGTATCTCAAAACATATACTAATCGATGTTGTTAATAATTTTTAGATAAATATTTATTTTACTGTGGAAAAAACAACAGTATAAAACCCCTTAAGGTACCATCACAGTGTGATCGGCGGAAAAATAGTCATTTTTCGCAATTTTTTTTTCGGATGGGTAGGATGGGGGAATAGGGATGAATTTATTTTTACGATTAATACCACTATTTAACAGTGTTTTTATGTCATCGAAGGATGGCATATTAATATCGTTGTGTGATCATAGCGGGGGAAACATTATTATAGAGTTGTATATCCATATTGAATAATTATAGAGTTGTACATCCATATTGAATAAACGCAAGAGGGCTGTAGAGTTAACAACTATAGAGTTAACAAAAAATCATAAATTAACACTTTCACTGAGGTGACATTACTTAGTGCGTGTCAAAAACACGCACTTAACGAATTTTTTTTATTCATTTTTATTTATTTTTTTACAATTATTATAATTTTTTGAAAAAAGTGTCTTTAAAAAAGGCCAAATATTAGTGCCTACGATTGCGGCCGCAGTTTTCATTTGGAAAAAAAATCAAATAGATTATCAATGTGTAGGTAAACCTATGTACCTATTGAAGCTTTTTTTTTGAAATTTAAAAAAATGGCGGTGGTTTGAATAAAAAGTACAAAATTTTTTATAGTTTTTTCGTGTGAAAAGATAGGAAGATTTAAAAAAAAAAAGCTCCCATAGGTACATAGCGGCTTACCTACAGATTGATAATCTATTTGATTTTTTTTTCCAAATTCAAACTGCGGCCGCAATCGTGTGTACCGAATTCCGCCCTTTTTTAAAGACGCTTTTTTCAAAAAATTATAAAAAATAAATAAAAATGAATAAGAAAAATATTTTTGTATTGTTAAATAGTGGTATTAATCGTAAAAAAATTTATTCCCATTCCCTCCTCCTATTCATCCGAAAAAAATCGAGAAAATTGACTATTTTTCGGCCGATCACACTGTGATGGTACCTTAACTTAAATATCAGAAACAAAACTGTATTATATGTATTATTTCTTCTTTCACAAGATGTTTGTATTTCCTCTTTCATAAGATATTTGTGTACATTTATAAAAATTTGCCTATTATTGTAAAAAAACGTCAAAAATATTGGAAATACACACACCGGCAGAATTATATAGAATATCTGTGAAAATCAAACAAACCATTTAATGTCAAGAAAATATTAATCTTATTTAATTCTTCACTTAAAATTACATGTTCACAAGTCGATATACCTTTATTTTCGGTAGCAAAACAAGTAACCATATAGAATGGCAAATTTTTGGAATCTTATGTCGTCTAAGAATAATTTAAGTTAAAGATTATTTAACAAATAGAAAATGAAACACAGCGTTTTAATACCGCCTGGCTCCTCCCGTGCTCTTATCAAAGCTTTCATTCGTTTTTCTATACTCAGCATGATGTTATCTATGGTTTCCTGGGACAGTCTTTGCCATTCTTCAATTACGACAGTTTGAAGCTCGACCACATTGAGAAGAAACGGCATTTGATTTCGAAAATGACAGACCTCTTAAAAAGAATTGCATCAATAATAAATAAAAACAATTCTATGGAAAGTCAATTGATTCGTTACTTCAATATTATTTTAAGTAAAAATGAAAAAAAAACCGCCAACTTTGTTTAATAAATAGGTTTTATATTTTTTTTATGTTCCGCTAATTATGCCGGTGTGTGTATTTGATCTGAAAAACGGAAATTAAGAGTGGGTTAGTTCTAGGAGTATATTTGTAATATTTCGAATATTCCTATTTTTTTTTTTCAAATTTGACTAATTAATTATTCTTTGATTTAAACTTTCAAAAGACAGAGACAGTCTCCAACCTCTGCGTTATTTATAACAGAAGATTATTAAATTTCTAGTAATTAAAAAGACAAATCCTAAAATAAACTTGAAGACGTATTGAAATCGCGACACAAAATATATTTTCATACCTGACCAGTTTTTTACTTGCGAAGAAAAAAAAGCGCATGTAACGCAATAAAAAAAATTTTCTGTGAATTAAAGGTCATCAACTTTCTTCAAGAAAATAAAAAAAAGAACTACAATTTGTCCATCATATGGAGTAATAATTACTACAAGTGCATAATATTTAATTATTATTAAAAATGATTATTTTATATTGTAAAATAATATATGTATTGCAATATGGTTAATATTGGAAGATGTAAGAAAAGTGAAAATAAATGTATGTTACGTTTTTAAACACGTTTTTTTGTATGTAAACATAATTATTATGTATACCTTCAGACGTACATTGGATTGTAGAAAACATATTAAACGTAATACGTCAAAACAAACATACAACAATGTAGGATATTCACCTTTAAAAAATATTCTTAATTAATATCATAAAGACGTACGCCACTTATACGCGAGCTGCCAGCACTTCAGCAATTCAGCATCGATGAGCAGTGTTGCCAACTCGGATTTTTGAAACGGCGTAGGCCATATTAGAAAATTACGTAGAATTAGTAAAGATCTACGTACTTTTTTTCTGAGTGAAACGAAGAGAGTAAGGTAAGTAAAACTGAATAAAACGAGTGGTTCGTTATCCTACAATTTATTTAAATTAGTCATTTTCATTATCATTTTCACGCAAATTAAATTTATACGTATGTTTATTAAAATGTTGAAAATGTTCCTGCGAAGGCTCGCGGTTTTTTTTTAAAGCCACTTTTCGGGAAAGGTAAGCCTGTTGGCGTTTCTGTGGAAAGTCTATTTCTAATTTTGATTTTCATTAAACTGATCGTAGAAAATAGACGCTTGACATTTGCGCTACTGTGTGGCAATGTTAATAAATTTTGTGCAAATTGGGCCAGTAAAGGAAACATTTGAAACGAATCGCCTTTTCTTATTTTTGAAATATGACGCCGAAACTCGTTTGCTCTGATTATCCGATCCTCTTAAAATGGAATATTTGCGTTTCTTAGAGTTCTCCATTCCCGGTCTAAGTGTGAGGACAGACCGGTACGGCTTCCCGGAACGGTAATTAAGAAATTATATTACATACTTGACATATGAGCTAAAACGTGACAAACTGACCAAAACACGTATTACTTTTTCTTTGTCGAAAATCCGAATTCACTTAACTTTAATTGTGTTCAGAAATTGTTTCCTACTTGAATTTTTGGGTAAAAGTCAAGTAGTACAATATAATTATATAACATCCACTTAACTAACAAAATGCCCGTCTTGATCTGACCGGTCCTTTATAATTCCGTTAGTATGAAACGGAATGTTTATTAACTTTTTTTTCGCGATAGTCATGGAAATTATACTCGTTCAGCCTAATAAGTTATGTTATTTTGCAAATTTGTACAATTTGATAGAAAATACGTATAGGTTCCGGGACTAAAGTTCGTAGGTTTGCAGGAAAGGCCTAAAATACGTAGATCTACGTAAAAAGATGTAGAGTTGGCAACGCTGTCGATAAGTTCGACCAGTACAAAACAATTTTTTTAACATAAAAGAATGAATTCTTAGTATTTTTATTTATTAAAAATTTTATTATGATATTTTTTGTTTGGTGATTGTGAGGGTCATGTATGTGAAAATATTTTTATATATTTTGAAATAAGATACGGAAATTTTAAAGGTTATATATTTTACATTTATTATCAGTCAATTTAATAAATTTTCTTCCGGAATATTTCGTGAGATATCCGAAATTTTTACAGAGCCATTAGATATGTAGATACAATCTAAAATCAAAATGTATTAATTTTTAGAAATACTAATAGCAGTTTTGTATGGTGGTTGGCATTAATTTTCACTAGAAAAATGGTAGTGTACTTTTAGCGAATTTCCGAATGGAAAATTCAGCTATTACAGCCACTATCTTGATAAGACTTGAGTCCGGGACTATGATAGAAATTTGTTTTGAGGTCCTTAGAAACTTGTACAAGAAATTAGAAAGTATTCTGACACAAATTTTAAGGAGAAGCTTGTACTAGAATTACTAGATGTATTTTTGCTCCTATAAAATTTATATCAAAATATTTTCTAATCATTCTGTGCAAGCTTGTAAAAAACTTTTAAATAATTCTATTATTGCAAACACGTAAAATTGACCGGAACGGGAATTGATAGAAATATGTTTCTAAGTTTAATTTTTCAAAAAATTAGTAGCCGGTAGTTTTAGTAGTTTAGCTAAACGGCTATAAATGATAATAGTAGTTTTACGTTCCTGGCTATTCTTCTATTTTGTTGCCAATTACAGGTTCACCGGACGTCTCTGTCATGGGGCTTTTTCAATTTTACATTCAAAAAGATTTTACGCCTCAAGATGGATTTTTTATTCGTGAAACGCGTGTCGTCAACTTTCTTTAATGTGTTGATTTTTTATGTGTAAGAATTTACACAAATTTAACTAGAATTTTGAAAAATATTGGACTACTTTGTGTGTAATCTGTGCCCATGTTTATACCGACTACATTGGTATTTTAATAGTAATTTTGAAACATCCGATTATTAACAAAGTATTTGAAGAATTTATTGTTGTCTTTATTGTATGGGATAGGCATCTGCCATCTTATAAAATTCCTCCTCAGTTTTGTATGCCCATCAAGCAGCGTAGTCTGCCCATAAACACCAATACACTAGTAATAACAAATGAATGAATATAAATACATAAACAAAGGTTGATGCTTTGATTAAATGTTTATGTATTTCTTTCCTTTGTTGTGTACAGAGTGTTTATACACTTCTTATGTTGATATCTAAAGGTGTACGTGTTCAAAACTCCATACAGGTGATTATATATATCGTTGAGATCATCGTACACTCTTACACTTAAAACGCTTAAAAGATCATTCAAACTTAATAACACTGAATTATATATTTTTTAATAATTCAGTCTTTTTTTCACCTTGAGGCTAATAAAATTATCTTATAGGAACATACCGTAAACCGGGATAAATAGGCAACTTGATATCGTATTTTCTGATATTTCTTTTACAAGGACTTATTCTTTAATATATTAAAAATTTACATGAACATGGCTACTTTATGTTAAACTAAAATATTTCTATTTTTCGAAAAAATTACAAAAATTATGTAATTTCTATTCTACGGGAAATTAGAGTTAAAAGAGATGATAAAGGGGTAAATGGGGACGATCAGTAGAGCTAACCAAAATTGAAATTGAAATATATTTTAGAACTTTTTGTATTTATACATCCAAAAAAGGAACGTTACTTTAATAATCTTGTGTAGAAATAAACGTAAAATTTAAAGTTTATAAAGTACTAATTGATCCGACAGACGTTGTCCTGTCTTAGCTATAAATATAAAAAATTTAAAAAATTCATAGACAATTCGTTTGTTACAAAAAAAAAAAAAAAAAATATGTACAAAGATGCGCATGGAAATTTTCAAAAATTTTTTCTGGGTAATTTTTCTTTTTTTTTTCCTGTCTATTAAGTTTATATATTTATCCAAAAAGGGGGTTTTTGCCTATGCTACTAATGGTGTTAGTATGGTTTAAGAGATACGACTATAAAAATATAGAAATTGAGTGATTATAATTTAAACATTCGTAAACAAAATCGCGTCTAATTATTAGTAATTGAAACAGGTATTATAAATACATTAATTCCTGTGAAGTGTTACAAAAATTTAACAAGACTATATAATTAGTAAGTGCTTCGGTTCATGTAAATCAACACTGAATAATAGTTGATAGTAGTTTAGTGAATCAAAATAAAAAACATAAATGGAGAACAAAATAGACTTATTATTAGAAAAATTTAGTAATTTTGAATTAGATTTGAGGTCAGTTAAGCAAAATATAACTGAACTAAAAAGTAATTTAAACGATGCAGTAAGTGACATGTGTAAGCTAAAAGCTGAAAATATCCAGCTAAAAGAAAACGTTAAGAAGCTTGAAAATTACTGTGATGCTTTAGAAAATAGTGCAAAGAAGAATAATATAGTAATCTATGGAGTAAAAGAGAAAATAAATGAATCGGTAGAGGATTTAGAAAAAGAGATAACGAACATTGTGTGTAGTAAGTTGGAAGTGGATACAAGTTCGGAATTTATTGTCGATATTTTCCGATTGAATATCAATCAGAGGCCAAGGCCAATCATAGTTAAATTACAATCTCACAAAATAAAACATAATATTTTGAAAAATGCTAGACTTCTAAAGGGTACTGATATTTTTATACAAGAAGATTTTTCATACAAAATCAGAAATGAAAGAAAAATCCTAATAGAAGCAATGAAAAAGGCGAGAAAAGAAGGGAAACTTGCGTATATTAACTTTAATATTCTAAAAATCAACAATGAAAAATTCAAATATAACTGGGATACTAAGCAAATCGAGAAAATAAGGGGTAAAACGACCGTATTTGGAACTGAGACATTAGGAATTCAAGTATTAGAACACTTAAATTTAGAGGAAAACACAAACGAGGTTATAGCAAATTCAAATCCAGAAGAAACGTCAAGCAGTAAAGGCGATGAAGATAAACAAGGAGAGGAGGAAAATTTTAAGCAAAAAAAATATTAACATGAATACAGAACAAGACAAATTGCAACAAAGGAAAACTAGAAGCCAAAATAAGGATATAAGAGGGTACTGCAATAAAAAAGGACCAGACAGTTCAAAAAACTAATTATACAGTTCTGGAACATTCACGGACTGGAAAACCTATATAATGTGGAAAATGAATACATAGATATTTTTAAAAATAGTGCATTTATCTGTTTAATGGAAACATGGTTGACGGGAAATATAAAGAAAAAAATATTTTTTTTAAGTGATCATGAATTAATTAATTGCAAAGCAACTAAAAACTATTCAACTGGGCGTGCCAGTGGCGGAATACTAATATTATATGACAAAAACTTAGTAAGTGATTACGAATTGATAGATATGTGTGGAATGTGGATTTGTGTTAAATTTAGACTAAAAAATGACAAGCCAGTTATAATATTTGTAATTTATATAAGTCCGAAAAATGATTTTAATTTGGTTTTTCAGTCATTGTACGAATTAATACGAAACATTAGAGTTAAATACAAGGACATTCCTATGTTTGTGGGAGGAGATTTTAATTGTAGACTTGGTACACTCAGCCAATATACCGATGATATTTTTGAAGAGTTTCGTAATATCTATCCACAGAAATATACTAAGGAAACTGTAAAAAACACTAAAGGGGAAAAATTAGATAAGGTTATGAGTGAAAATGGGTTAATTTTATTGAATGGTCGCACAAAAGGCGATGTGAATGGAAACTACACGTATTTAGGGATACAAGGATTCAGCGTCATAGATTATATTTGGACGAATTTTGAGGGTTTACGGAAGGTTGACAATCTAGCAATAAAAAATCTTCATATCTCCGATCACGCAACATTGATCTTAACATTAAACTACACAACAGGTAATAAGAAAATAAATGATATTGTAACAACGGAAGTTTACACTTGGAATGATGAATTAAAAGATGTATTTGTATCCAGAATGGAAGAGTTAGCGGTGACTAGTGTAAATATGGGAAATAGTATAGAAAACACAGAAAATATAAACGAAGCAAATGAAGAAATAACCAAAGCCATAAAAGATACAGTAAGAAAACTTGATTTAGTTAGAACTAAAAAACTTGCACCCACAACATGTGTTAGTCATAAGGAATGGTTCGATCAGGAATGCAAGGCGGCGAAAAAAGAAATGAAAGAAAGCTATAAAAAACTACAAGCAACATATTCTGAAGAAAATAAAAACATTTATAGAGAAATGAGAAAGAAATTTAAAAATATCGTAAAAAATAAAAAGAAGGAGCATTATCAAGGTTTGCAAGAGAAGATATCTAACACAAAAAACTCTTTGGAATTTTGGTATACTGTAAAACGCTTTGATAAAAAAGTAAAACAAGAGAATCCTATATCAGTAGCAGAATGGAATAAATATTATGAGAAAATATATCCTGAGAAAAGAATATCAGAAGGACCAACAATAAATATAACTGACCCAGTGAGGGAAGAAGAATTTTCATTAGAAGAATGTAAAGCGGCTTGTAATAAATTAAAACATAACAAATCTCCAGGACCGGACCAAATTCGTAACGAATACCTGAAATACTTGCCTAACCATTGGTTAGAGAAGATAGTTCAACTCTTTAACGGGATACTAAACACGGGATCAACCCCAAAAAGTTGGGCTAATATAGAGCAAGTACTATTATTTAAAAAAGGTGACAAAAACTATCCCTGTAACTATAGAAGTATCTCGCTTATGAATACAATCACAAAATTGTTTACCAATATGTTGGCTAAAAGAATTAACGAGTGGGCGGAACATAACCAGATATTACCAGAGTGCCAAGCTGGATTCAGAAAGAACCGCAGTTGTGAGGAGAATATATTTACATTGCAAGCAATAATATGTCATAACCTGTCTAGACCAAAAGGCAAGCTATTCGCATGTTTTGTGGACTTCAAACGGGCTTTTCCTTCTGTTAATCATAAATTATTGTGGAGAAAACTAAACGACCTTAAATTAAGCTCCAAAATAATAAATGCGATTAAATGTATATACGATGAGGCCCAAGTGAGAGCTAATATTGATGGTAAGCATACTAAGTTTTTCCAAGTATCAGAGGGAGTGCTTGAAGGTGATTCACTTAGTCCCTTACTGTTTAGTCTATTCATATCGGATATTGATCAATTCTTCAGAAACAAAGGCTTCGAAGGTGTATGGTTGGATATAATGCTGTTACTTTTTGCCGACGATCTAATTATACTAGCACACTCCAAAATAGACCTCCAGAAAAAACTTCAGGCTTTGGAAGAATATTGTAAATTAAATAAATTAACTGTCAACACACAAAAAACAAAAATAGTGATTTTTAGGAAAAAGGGAAAACTTTCGAAGGATATGAAATTCTATTATAATAATCAGGAAGTTGAAATAGTTAAAAACTATACTTATTTGGGAATTCCTTTTGGTTGCTTGGGGACCTTCAACGAAGCCTTTAAAGTTTTAAAAAATAAAGCTAATTTAGCTATGGGAAGAGTTTGGAACATATTAACTGCAAGTAAATCTACTAAATGGGAATCGAAAGCTAAACTTTTTGACACAATTGTTGCTAGCACTTTTTTGTATGGGGCTTCAGTATGGGCCTTGAGATACCTTAAGGACATAGACAGTGTACAACAAAAATTCATAAAAAATTTATTAATGTTACCAAAAAATACTGCAGCTTACATCACTAGATTAGAATGCGGTGTTGAGAATTTGGAAATTAAAGTAATAAAAAATGCTCTCAATTTTTGGTACAGACTGTTAAAGATGGATGACAACAGATATGCAAAAAAGTGTTTTCAGGCTCTAAAAGCAAAGAGTGATATCAGTAATAAGGTTCAATTGAGATACAATTGGGTGGCCCAAGTGCAGAACTGTATAGAAAAAATAAACAGGGTTTCAGAGTTGATGATTGATAGTCCATTAGAATTTAAAAGGCAAATTAAACTAATGGTAAACGAATACAGGGATATGCTATTGAACCAAGACATAGAAAGAAAAATCAACTCTGCTAGGAATCCGATGTATAAAGAAATAAAATCATCTGCTGAGATAGAATCGTACCTTCTTATGAATATTCCAATTACAATCACTAGAGTCATTGCCCAATTGCGTCTCCATCAAAATAATAATCTCTATTTCAATTTTAAAGGCTTCAAATATATCATAAAAACCGATGTACGCTGCAGTATTTGTAACTTAGGAGAAAATGAAACATTAGAACACATAATTCAAAAGTGTCCAATATATGAGCGTTATAGAGACTTCTGGCTTAGAGATAAAGGTGTTAATTTTGTACCAATTAAGGAATTTCTAAAATTTAAGGACAGATCGCATATCATCAATACATTTAATTTTATTTATAATAGTTTACTTTTGAGAAATTTTATACTCAATGAATAATCTTTGCTCTACTTGTACGTAGTATAATATGGAAAATGATCATTCGATATAATCGAAAAATTATAATTTAATTATATTCTTGTTGAGTTTTATTATTTTGTTTTTTGTAATAATTTTGAATAATAGAAAGAGATGTAAAATAGAATGAAAGAAAAAATATTTTGTATGTAATCAACCTTTAGAATATTAACTAGTACATTAGTTTGTTTTATATATTTTTTCTTTTATTCCGTCTTTGCTTGGGCAAACTTCTGGAAAATCTAGCAATATGTAGTTGTGTGAATATTGTAAAGTGGATATATGGGATTCGTCCCGAAAACTATCCGTGAATAAAATTATTATTATTATTTATCCAAAAATAAAAAAAAAAAACAGTTGTCTGTTAAATTCACATTCATCAAACGCGCGAAGTTAAAATAGTCGTTAAGTTTTCTGAAATTTTTTAATTTTCTGCGTGTTTCGTAATTTTTCTTTCCGTAAGAACCATCTATAAATTATTAGAAAACTTAAAAAAAAAAGATGAATGAAATCGGTAAAGTCGTTCTCAAGTTATGGCGTGACCAAGGGAAATAGGGATTCATAGGAAAAATCTCGAATAACTTGATAACCTTGAAAGAGTTCTGTTCTGTATTCCAATGCGTCCTTCATCCGTGCCTAATTACCCCACATTTGTCCTTTCATATTTGATATAACATCCCTATTAACCCATGTACGTAAAAAAATAAAAACAAACAAAAGCTTGCAGTTTTGTTTTCTCATATGTTTCAAACTAACTAAAACTGCGATTAAACAATAGTTTATTTATATAAGAACACCAAAATATATTGTGTTTAGATAAAGTTTTAGGAAACCAAAAATATCACTCTTTGAAGACGTCAATCTAATCAATATTTTTTATTCAACTTCAAGCTCAATTACTATTACTACCCGAAAGAATAACAACTATTCTACTATAGTTTAAGAAAGGTTCGTCTTTACATATGTTCGTCTTTTTTCGTTTTGTCCCGATTCAGTTCAGTTTACGGTACAATATAAGAGCAGTACTGGTAGTACGTGTGTGTTTTGATAGGTTGGAAGTGAAATATTCGAAGTAATTTAATTATCAAAATTTTTTGTTGTGTAAAAGGCTCGTGTAAGCTATTATTTTCAAACATTTTGTTATATTTTTTATTACTGTCCGTAAACGTGAGTTTATTTTCTTTTTGATGGCATTTTAATTTAAAGAAGACTTAGGTCAAAGAATCTTGTTACAGTAAAAAAATAAAATATGGCTATTATGGTTGCAGGACATCGTGCTCGATGAATATTTATGGATCATTAATGCTCGTAATTGTGCATGTTTGAATATATCAAGCAAACTAGTCTTCGATTGCAACCTAACAAATTTTTGTTAAAAATTTTCTTCTTCCGAATTTTTTTCTCGTCTAAATAAAAGAGGGACAAAATTGGAACGACAATACGTCCGGTTTGTTCACAGATTTTTGGCATCTTGATAGTAGAAAAAAATTATTATTGAATTATTGAAATTTAACCAAGAAATCCCAAGAAATTAATTTGAAACATGTTTTCCCTATAGAAACAATTTATGTCTGTGACCTTGATGTCACTTATCCTAGCGTTTTTTAACCATCGGTCCTCGGAAAGGTGTGTGAATTACAATAAATTATAAAAGTTTTTATAATTTTTATTTTTGGCTTTAAAGAAACAATGGAGCTAAATTTATAAAAAAAAGGTTTTTCGCGCTAAAAGTCGCATGCTCTGAAATTTAGCTTTTGTTCTTTACGGCACATAATAGCACACGTCGCACAATATAGCAAAACTTTTTTGTTTAAAAAAAAATCGTTGACATGGTCGGAAAACGACACTTCATATTACACAACCTAATTTTATTCCGACTAACAGTGGAAATGATTCCAGCCCACACGAATTCTATTTAAAAATAAATAATCGGATTTAAACTATTCAATAGTGATTATGAGAGTGTTGATATTTATCTAAATTACATGGTCGATCAATTGCTCGGGAAACGTTTAATATAACACGACCAAATCTTATTCCAACTCATGGTGGAAATCACAGAATATTACAGAACGAACGGTAGTATCTCTATACTACTGAAACCAGTGTAACGACAAAGGATAGAAAATAACCCCCCACTATGTTATATATGTGCACGCGGAGTTGTGTGTGGTAGTGCGATAGATGGTTGTGTCTATTGGTGTCTTGCATACGCATATACATAATATGTATGTGGTACGTACATGTACATATACCACGTATACCGTGTTAACACAACGGCAACAATATGACAACAATTGAAACGCACCCATTGGTAGCTACTGACAATATAGTTCTGTAAAATGCACATACTTGTCCATAAGTGATTGCAGAAAAGAGATAGTTGTATTCCTTCCAGTGTTCCATGGTGGAAATGATTCTAGGCTACAAGAATTCTACTTAAAATTAAAGAATTGCTTTCAAACATTTCTCTAAAGCTTAGAAAACATTGATGTTTTTTTTTTTAAATTACATGGTAGATCAATTGATCGGAAAACGACATTTCATGTTACACGACCAAATGTTATTCCACACTTTTGTTGTTAATTCTATAAATTTTAAAAAACGTAAGTCGCAACATTTGCCAATATTCTAAAAGTGTAAAAAACGAACAATTTATCCCCAAATGATTAAAATTTTACCGAGAAATTCAAAAGAAATCACTTAAATAACATTTTATGAAGAATAAAACAATCCATCGTTGTGACGTCGTCAAGTATATTTTAGAGATTACAATTAAAATTCATATAAATTAACTGACAGAAGCTGTTGTCTAAGGTGTATATTGCTACGGTTATGTAAGTTTTTGATATAGCTCTTTTTAGCACTGCGAAAAATATTTCTGACAAAATTATAGCCACAATAGTCAATGAGTAAATCATATTTAACTATACCTAATTTGAAGTAATTTTATTACCAAAAGCGGAAATTTTTCCCCACATTGGTAAGTCAATTACGTGTAAGTCACTTCCACAAATAGTCTTCTGTAGGTACACTAATTGTAAGTTGTTTTTCCTAATTTCGACTTTTTTGACTCCCAATCATTGTCCATGTTTCTTTAAATTTTTCTTAACGATTCTTTTTGGCGATAAGAGTGCGCGGACAGGAATTTCGAAATGTTTTTCTCATTCCCTAATTTACCCCCAGAATAAAAATTCGATTTGTTATATTTTACGTCTATAATTTCACTATTGTGACAGACGAATGGACACCGAAGTGATAGCATAAGTATTTTGTTACTCCAATTTTAATACGAAACACTAAAAAAAATCTGTCTCAGTGACGTCATTGAGTGAATAGCTGGAGCTTCATTAAAATATGTACTTTTAAACCATAAAATTCTTTTTTTTGGACATTCTTGCCTCTTATGGATTTTGGACCCACATTTTTTATTTTTAGTAAAACTATAACAGTAAAATTGTTCCAGAAAAAGCTCAGGACCCATCCGTGAAATGTTTTCCTTGTTTTTAATTAGTTTAGTAGCTTAAGTTTAGCTAGATTATTAAATTTAATAGTTACGATATCTTACCGTATTGGTTTTAATATTGGTGTATTATATTATTAATTTAGTTAGTATAGGTACGTCAAATCAATTAAAATTGGTTTAGCGTTATTAACAAATAAACGTAGTTGCTTTGAGATAGTCAGGTAGAAAAGCATCTTAAAAAAAATTTTCTTTTGTCAAAAATTAAATAATGTATTAATATTCTTCAGTGATTAAAAACGTTGTCAAGACGTTGTAAAATGATGTTTATAAATTATATTTCAAAAACGGCGTGGTGAATAATTTTTATTTCTTATTAAATATGGTTGGTAACTGTATTTTATAACATATTAAATTTTTATCAAATTCCTTTGACACATTTTCATTTTATTCAAAAAGAATAGAGTTTTCCCATAAGAGCCCGTGTTAAAATTACAAAACTTTGAAATCGTTTTTCTCAAAATTGGATATTTCAATTTTTTTTTTCGGTAAGGGTTTGTATTATTCGTACTGAATTAAACAAATATCTAGAGAAGTTTCGTTAATATCCTTTGAAAAAATCGTTTTATGTAAAATTTGACATACAATTTTAAGTTACTATACTATAGTCATTCAAATATAAAAATAACAAAAAGGAACAGAGATAGGTAATATTAGGTTCGTCTAGTTTTGCTTTATTTGTTGCATTTTTTTAATGTCGTCAGACCAATTTTAATTGATTTGACATATTAATTTCCACACCTTTAACACGCATGAAGTTACGAAAATTTCTAGTATTTTGTCATTAATAAAAATAGTTAAAAATCAGTTAAGTTTGTAAACATACTCAAGGTAACAACAATAACGTCATTTCTATTATAAAATCAAATTTGAAGTCACTCAGTGCCAGTCATTTGATGAAAAAACTATTTATTAGATAATTAACAGTATTCAATCAGGTAACAAGTAAGTCAGCTGACTTGATTAGGTTGTACGTATATGTATGTTTTCTTTTACAACTGTACACCTTGAGAAAAAATTGAAGCACCTCTAAATTTAGAACAAAAGCTGCTAATTATTGTGAGAGCGGAAATTATAGCCAATAGAAAATGGACATTGGTCATTTATTATAATGTAACGGTTAAATAATGTTAATTAATATTGACATCTAGCCAGAGAGTTAATTAATAATAAGTATAGATTTCCGTTTTCTATTAAAACAATGAAACTATGTGTCAGTAGTATAATCAATAATCATAATCACAGTACATATATTAATCAGTAACGAAGCAACATACAATTGACCTAAAATATATGTACAGTAACAAACTAATTTTCATTTTACAGCAATATAATGTGTTAAATAAATATTGATAGTGACCAAAATTCCATCGTCCTTCTATCCAAAGATACATAGGTAGTTTTAATTTTAAGAAAATTTCATCTCCATAAATCGAAAGATGTAGGAATTATGGCGGATGTGGTGAAACTATAAGGGAATACGTGATTTTTGACCAAGGAATCTAAATACGAAAATTCTTTCTGGTGTCATCAAACTTTTTCAACTATTTGTAAATTAGGGTAAACATACTAGGAATAACGCAGTAGTTAAAAATAAATATTCGCATTTAAATTATTCAATAATGATTAAGAAAGTGTCGATATGTATCTGAATTACATGGTCGACCAATTGGTCGGAAAACGACATTTCATATTACACGACCAAATCTTATTCCAGCTAATGGTGGAAATGATTCTAGGCTACAATAATTCTATTTAAAATTAAAAAATGACTTTCAAACATTTCTCTAAAGCTTAGAAAATATTTATGTTTTTTTAAATTACATGGTAGACCAATTGGTAGACCAAACTTTTTAATCTCGTAGACTACTTGCCATGGTTTTCGGTTTTCGGCAGACCTCCTGTACAAATCCACAAATTCAACAACAACTTCCGAAAATATAACCTGGGAAAAATGCAGGTGGCGAGCTAAAAAGAAATAAATGTCACCAACTTCTTATATTAGGACAAGCAAAGATATGAAAAAAACTGAAATATTGCTTCTAAACTATCTAAACGTTACCCTAAGCAATTGTGCAAATTATATAATGCCATTCACTAGTAGTTTGACCCTATAAAATTTAGTTTCAAGCTAGAAGGTAATTTTGTTTATTGTCGGTTTGCTATCATTCTTTTTATTTTATCTTTTTATAAAATCATGTAAAATTAAAAGCAAGGATACAAAAATTTTCATATTTTTAACAAAAAAAAATTTTTGTCTTACAAGCGTTACAGATATAGATAATTATACTATACATAATTTTTTTATATTTACAAAATATATACAAAAAAAAAAAACATAATATTAAAATTTTTAGTTTCAAATACGGGATAAAAGTTAAATCGAGATAAATAAAAAATTGTATACAAAATATCACCAGATTTTATGCACAACTAAAAAATGACGACAAATGATCGTACAGAAATGTTGTGTCGTTTGCATGTATATACTAAAAGTCGATGCACACGTTTAAATAAAAAGTGTAGCTTATTGTGAGTGTAGTAATGGTAGTTATACTTGAACTATTTTTAAGCGATATGAAAGACAAGAAGACAGCAAAGATGTAGCTAAGAAAATTTTTCAGAGGAAAATATTTTTTGCGGTCGTGGATTTTTTATTGCACACTTCATGACCGGTTGTGTTAATTCTGTTCTCAACAAATCACGCCAACCTTCGATTTTAATAATAAAAATTTATTGTATTGTGAATAATTTCTCAGGAAATTAATTTTTAATGGAGCTTTTCAGCAAGATGAGATCTTATTCTACCATCTTTTACTATTTTAAATATACTTATCGTAATCTGGAATTTGACTTTAAAAAACGAAATGGGTTAGCTTTGGCGTCGGTACGCATAGGTCTCAATTCTTGACAAATTTCGAAAATTTTAATTTCAATTCATCAACTATCATAGTAGAATCCTGTTGAGTTTCACGATGAGCGGTCCAGTAATTTGATTTTTATCGAAAAATAAATACAGTTGCAACTTTGAATTTTTATTTATATACAGGATGTCCTTATTAAAACTGTTAGCATTAGGATTTCGTAAATGGTGAGAGATACAGTCTCGGTTAAATTAGGAGAATTATGCAGAAGTAATATAATCTTTAATACTATCTTTAATACTATCTCTAAACTTCTCAAATTTCATATAGTTTAGAAGCTATAGCCAAAAAAAAAAACATAAATCCAAATTTCTTTTTCTTCCGATTACTAACTTCTTACTGGTTAGAACTGTTAGAAGTATGTTATCTTTATCTCCACATTCTTATAGTATTTTTTATGTAGAATTCAAATATTTTCATAAAAATTTTCCGTGACAACGCGTTTTCCAGGTATGACTCTGAATATTTTTTTTCTTGTGGAGTGTAACATAAAGCACAATGGGCAAAACTATATGGGGAGCTGTCCCCTAGCGCCCAAGGTTAAGACCGGTGCCGATCGATAGTCCTGGTCAAGTAGTTCAACTTTGTCAATGTCTTTGATGCCCTATAACTTTTGAAGGCCAGGTTCATGGAGAACCTGGCCTTCAAAAGTTATAGGGCATCAAATGTACAAAAAGTTTGCACGTGGCCATAGCCAAACGGAATACTCTGTATAAATACAAATGGGTTATGAGACATGTAGTGGGCCGGCCTATCACTGTGTAAAACCACTTTCCTGGCAAGTGGCCTAACCTCGTTTTTTCACGTGGCCTATGGCAGAAGACGTACCGAGCGGCTTCAAACCTGTACATTGGGAGTATCCGAAGAGAAGTTTGGGAGTCCTCCTGATGGCGATTTCTGGCAGACCCCTTGGCAGATTGCCGAAATAAGGTAGTCCGAAGTGCATCCTCCCGAGGGGGAGTCTAACGCCCGCTTCAGGTCGACACACATCATTTCCTTAAGAAATGGCCACGTGGAGTATGCAAAACCTACTGCACGTCAGAACTTTTGAAGACCAGGTTCTCCATATCTAAGATGGATATATTTTTGATCTACTAGGAAGGGGCTTTCAGAAGATACATATCTCACCAGTGGGCGCTGGGGGGCAATTTTGTGCATTGTCCTTTGGGGTTTTGCCACAGTTAAATGGTATTTATTTCTCCCTTTCTATCGATATATCATGTGTTATATCTATATTGAAAAATAACCTAAATAATTGTAAAATATTTTATTTTGAAAAATTTTTTCTATTTGGAAGTTAAGTCGAGAAATGAACAAATTACGCAATAAATATTTAATTGAGTATAAATTACTATGAAAAAAATCAGACTTGCTGGCATGAAAAAATTAAAAAGTTTACAAAACAAATTGAGATCACGCGACATCAACTCTTTTAAATTGAAAAAATATGTTTTAAAAATTACAATCGGCAGTGTAACTTCTTACTGAGTTTAGAGATATCATCCGAGGTGTCTATTGCTTCTGTAATGTTCTGTATAACTCATCTAATTTAACCGAGACTGTATTTCGCACTGTTTACAAAATCCCAATGCTGGCAATTTTCTTAGGGACACATCGAGAAGACCCTGGCACGAAAATTCTTTATTTTCAGAATAAATTGCTCATAATTAGCTTTGTTTCAATTTGTACCACCTCAAAATTATCTTTAAATAATTTAAACTCCCCGGAAAAATGAAAAAAAACAAATAAAATAGCGAATCTGGAAAAACATATGCTCCTGGCAGAAAACCTTTTGATTTTAATAAAAAAAATATTCAAACACCTTTCTATTAATTTGTACCATTCAGAAATTCCCAAATTTCATTTGCACCCTCGTAGAAAATAAGAAAAATGACATTTTCCTGGGGTAGTCCAACTGTCGAACTGATCATAACTTCTGCGCATGTGCGGTGGTAAAACCGTACTCTGACACGAAAATTTTTTATATTCATAAAAAAATTATATCGACTTTTTTCTTTTGATTTGTACCATTCATGATCAGTTTGACAGTTGGTCTACGGGGGTGCAAATGAAAATTTTGGAATCTCTGGATGGTACAAATGAAAAGGAAGGTGTCTAAATATTTTTTTTTTATTAAAATCAAAAAGTTTTCTGTCAGGAAATATATGTTTTTCCAGATTCACTATTTTATTTGTTTTTTTCATTTTCCGGGGGGTGCAAATTATTTAAAGGTAATTTTGAGGTGGCCTGCAAAAATTACATTTTTTAATCGATCGGAAAACTAGAGGTTCATGGCACGAAGAAACATATATAAAAGAAGCTGCGATAAGAATCAAATCGATCGAATGATTTGCCTTCAAGTTATAACTGCTGCAAATTTGGAAAATGTAGTTTTTCTTTACATCACCTTTTAGTTTTAATCACTGAGAATTTTTACTAAAATTATTTACGATGGACTCACTATAACGGTCATAGTAAAACTAGATTATTCATTTAAATCTGCCAGGGTCTAGCTGCTCCACAACATGTGACTGGCAGCCACGTCCAGAAACTCTCGAACTATCAACCTTCATTATATTTCTCAATACCTCAAAGTTAACAATGAAAATCAGAATTCGCTTTTCAGATGGCTGTAACTCAAAAACTATTTCAGATATGCACTTGAAATTTTTGTATGTTATTTTTAAAGGTATAGACTATCGTTACATGCAAAAGAAATTTTCAAATTTTTTCAAAATGTTACACAGTGGTCCCCTTTAACTAATCTAACAATAATTATTTCAATTTGACATGCATTGATTCTTATATAATTAAATTTCTTTTAATCATTTTCGTTCTATCTTGAAAGTTCGTAATTAAATATGAGGTTAATTTTCTAAACGCAATCAACGCATATTTTCTATAAATTAATTTTAATTTTAACAACTTTTTAAATGTTACACCGTTTATATTAAAACACTCCCTGAAGTATTATGTACGAATTAAATCGCTCATGTTGTAATACAGCAAATTAAATAAATTAATAGAAAATTTTAAGATGTAATAGAATTTATTCCGTGCTAAAAGTACTTAGTTTGATTGCTATGCAATAAAATACAGATCGTAATAGATCAACAGTTACAATATTATAAAATATTGTAATAATAAATTATTGTGAAAACTGGAATTGAAAATGTTAAATCACAGAACAAATAGAACGAATATAACTGTCTCTTTTCTGCAATCACTTATGTGCAAGTATGTGCATCTTAGGCTGCTTAGTGTCAGTTGCTCAATACCCGTCGCTCAGTGTAAGTCAGTCAAACAACAATAAATTTGATTGTTGAACCGGCACAAGTAGCGTTGTGGTATCACACACATCACATACATGTATGCAAACCAAAGGTCACGTGACGGCTATCACCACTCACACAAACAGAGTTTACCGCACAAATACAAAGTAAACACCGTGCACGTATACAACATATTTTCTATCTCAAGTGGTTACACAGGTTCCAGTAGTATAGAAATATGTATTTTCTCTCTAGTTGCTCTATGTGTTAAATGTTTTTAATTTAAGCATAAATAATTGTAAAGAAATTATAGAAAGTAAATATTAACATGTAATTTTTTTATTATAAGCAGGGCCGTCCTTAATGAGTGCGAGGCCTGGTGCGGGAAAAGGTTTGCGGGGCCTTCCCGTACCGATATCTCTCCCCCCCCCCCGCAAAGAACAGATTAAATACAGTTTTGAAATAAAGGGCAAAATATAAAAAAAATAACTTTTTTTGCAAAAAAATTAATAGATAATGTAAAATCTAATAATAGGTAAATATTTTATTCGAAGTTTAAGTCAATTAACCTCTTCTCGCATTTTCTTTCAAAGGTGAACTGTAACTTCACATTGTATATTTCCTTTCAGAAATAAAGTATTTATATTATTTATATCCTTATAAAAAAAAAGAAAGTGCAGGGCCTTCCTAGGCGCGGAGCCTTGTGCGGCCGAAAATGGTATTTAATAGCATTACCATTATTACCAATTATACCCACATGCTTACTTTTTTTGTTCTAATTATGTCTTAATTCTTTATCTCCAACATTCAAGGGGAACTCTTTTGTTATCTTATTATACCCAATTAAATTTTCTACTTGTAGAATTCTGTACCGTGTGCAAGACATAAGTTACAAGCGTAAAAAATACTCGTGAATAACAGAACTGCATTACTCGAGTCTAATTTTCCCTTCATTTACGATATTTTTAACATAATATCTAAATGTGATTGAAAAATTGTTTTATTGCTGAAATATTAAAAAATGTTTGAATAATAAGGCGGTGAGGATAAAATATTGAAACTCTTAGAAAGCACACCTTGGATACCCACTAACTCAAAACATATACAATATGAAATATCAACCCTCTAGATTTATTCAAGTAGTCTGTATACATGTCATATCCAGGAACAGATTAACCTACTTTGGAGTTTTGGACATTTTCAACTTACCGGCCCCCTTCCACCCCCACAAGATATAGAGTACACAAAAATATAAAACAGTAAATAAAACAAAGCTAAATCCCAGCCATTTGTCTCGTTTGTCTATGCAATGATCAGGCCTTGAGTGTCGATATTCATCTGAATTACATTCTCAACCAAGTGGTCGAAAAACGACATTTCATATTACACGACATAATATTTTTCCAGTTAATGGCGGAAATAATTCTAGGCTACAGAAACTCTATTTAAAATTAAAGAATTGCTTTTAAACTTTTCTCAAATGGTTACAAGCTAAGCGTATCGATGTTTATCTGAATTACGTAGTCGGCCAAGTGGTCGGAAAACGACATTTCATATTACAGGACCTAGTATTATTATTCCAGATAATGGAAAAAATGATTCTGGGCTACAACAATTCTATTTACAATTAAAGAAATGCTTTTAAACATTATTGTAATGCTTAAAAAATGTCGATATTTATCTGAATTACGTGGTCGGTCAAGTGGTCGGAGAGCGACATTTCATATTGCACGACCTAATGTTATTCCGGATAATGCTGAAAATAATCCTGGGCTACAAGAATTCTATTTAAATTTAGAGAATTGCTTTTAAACATTTCTCTAATGAAAAACATGGGATCGTTGCTTTGTCACTTTTCACTACAAAAATCGTATAAACACGAGTCGACTTTCGGCCATTACGCCATCATCAGGTGACAAATACAACTAAAAACTGTTCTTTTAGGCGAAACTATTTATATTATAAAATGAAGTGATTAATGTATTAGTGGGGGATGTTAGAGATAGAGGCAGATATAGGCACATCAAAGCAAATGTAAGGGAAATCCCAAGTTAACAAATTTTTCGATAAAAGTAAAATTTTTGTATTATTTGCATAGGTACCTACAGCGAATTTTATTTTCTAAAGGTTAAGTGTAATCTCATTAAAATGACTGAAGTAAGTTGGGAAAAACCCGATATTTACGACACGTGAAAACAGCGGTGAACGTTAATTACAAGAAATGAAGAATAAAATATACAGGTAACGGTCGGTGCTAAATTGTCAAAAATAGAGATTGATTTGCAAACTTGGGATTTCCCTTACATTTGCTTTGATGTGCTTATATCTGCCTCTATCTCTAACATCCCCCACTAATACATTATTCACTTCATTTTATAATATAAATAGTTTCGCCTAAAAGAACAGTTTTTAGTTGTGTTTTTCACCTGATGATGGCGTAATGGCCGAAAGTCGACTCGTGTTTGTACGACTTTTGTAGTGAAAAGTGACAAAGCAACGATCCCATGTTTTTAATATGGATTTTCACAAAGTAAACCTTTCTAATATTAATTATTTCTCTATATTAATGTTTAAAAGAATTGCTTTTAAACATTTCTCTACTATTTAAAATAGTGTCGACAGGGCGGATTATTAATCCACTCTGTGGCTTTAGATGTTTTTTTCTTTTTCTTTTTCTATTTTTTTTTTTTTTTTTTTACCGGGCCCTTTTCACTCCCACGAGATATGGGACACGTAAAAAATATAAAACAAAACTAAATAATGTGTAAAACAAATCTCAAATATTAATTCAAATATTCAGAATAGACATTTTGACCGGGCCCTAGCTATTTGTTGATGTGATGATTTAATCCTGGTCAGATCCACCAAAAAGCTCGAAAAAACCATGAAATTTTTATGTAAAAACGGTGGAAGTGAGTAGATGTGGAATCCTTAAGTAGCACACTTGGATATTAACTCAATTAGTATACCAAATTTTAGCCCTCCATTTTTATTTGAAGGCTCGTATGCATGCTAAACTCTGAAAAAAAAAACGAAAAAAACATGAAATTTTGTTGTTAAAATGATATGGGTTAAAAATTGAAACTCCCCAAAAGGCATATCTTGGATATCACCTCATTTTATATTCTTACTCTAAACACTTTATGCACTCTTCTAGAGAGTATAAACAATTGGCCTAGACATTATATCCAACTGGTTTGTAAAAGTTTTATCGTTTTAGTGTCTCCCTCTACCTCAGTTCCCTTAAGAGTTGGGACAGATCCCAATTTTGCCTAAAATTTACCCCTCCTTTTATAGTATTATTGTGCCTAGAAAGCAATCACAATCCCACTTACGGAATTTCAGCTTATTTCATTCATGGGGGGGAGGGCTTCTACACTTCACCTGTCTACAGTGTTTTCTTACAAATTATTTCAAAACAATTTTGTTGGCATATTTACCAAAAAATATTTTAATTGGTGCGGGGATTACATAAAAATTCAGTTGTTTGTGTATAAAAAATAGTTTTGTTTACATCATTTTTTTAAATAAAATCAAGTGGGCGTTTCTTTAAATTTGTTATTCAAGAACAAAGTACAAAGGCAGGATAGAATCTGATGTTATAAAATTTAGTAAGAATATAATATGTAAATCTTACTGTGAATGTCCGAAATTGGTAAATATTAAGATACACCGGTGTATGTCGACAATCACCAATTTAGATGGTGTATGTGCGAAATTTTTTAATAAATTTTTTTAAATCGGACATGCACCGGTAGATCTTAACATACACCAAGACGATTCTGTGAATCTTAAGGTGGCTACATACGTAACTGCAAGCTTAACAAGCATGCATGATCAAGCTTTTTGTACAAGCATGCACAAATTCCCTTCGCCACCACACGGTTCAAGCATGCTTGCACAAACGCCAGTTTGTTCTTGAAAAATGTCGAGTTCGAACGGCGATGCGCTCGCTTTAGCTGCTTTTGTCCTTATTTATATAAATAAAAAAAAATTCATTTCTCTTTTATAATTTGTCCTAAAGGAGTTTATTTTTTTATAACTGTAGTCTTATCAGCGTTTACATCAGTTAACGTACAGTGGACTTTCGGAGATTGTCCAATCGCAAATTGTCCATATTTCAGTGTTAGGGATTTAAACATCGTATGTTTACGTCACACGAACATTGTATTCACAAAAATTGTGTGTTTGCAGTATTCGTGTGACGTAAACGTGCGATGTTTAAATCCCTATCACTGCAATATTGACAATTTTTGATTGGACAATCTCCGAAAGTCCACTGTATATTGTTTCAATAATATATCCTATGTTGTATCTCTCTTCACTTTATCATGGTATTCCTTCGATTTGATACGCCAAAGACATTCCTGACTTTGGTATATGTATATGAATAAAATCTTCAAGTAATTCGCGGTTTATTTTTAAATCACTAGACATGATGTTTTAACAATCAGATTGACATCAACAATACGAAGATGTAACAAACAGATCTCATACAAGATTAATATCGGCTTGTACAATCTTGCACATTGGTACATACACTCAGTTTTGCCTGCGCGATTTAACGCGTTCAAGCATGCATAATTTGAAATTCAGTTAATCTTCAAGCCGCTTGTACAATCAAAATGATTGTGCAAAATTATCATACAAACGCTCAAGCATGCTTGTACAAAAAGTTTGATCATGCATGCTTGTCAAGCTTGCAGTTACGTGTGCAGCTACCTTTAGATACCTATAACGATTTAAAAATTACGTGAAGGTTAAAACCTATCATTGTTTGTTTAAAAAGAAGTTATGTTGTAATGAATAGACTATGTTTGTTTAAAAATAATTCATTGTTGCAAGATTTAGTCTGTGGAATTTCATCCTAAACATTGAAAACCGGTAGATATTACAAATTCAAAAATAAATAATGCAGTTTGTTTGTTCTTCGATTGTACCCGTTTTTTACCGCACTTTATTTTGCTTATACCTCGCAGGGTAAACAAATAGAAAAAATTTTATAAATGGCCGGTGCCCAAAATTTGAATATTTTAATTTTATTAATATCCTTTGGTAGGAATTCGCTTGTACCTGTTTGTAACTGTATTATTTTCATTTGTACCTCAAATGATTCGAAAATTCACGGTACCCGAAATTCTAGGTAGGACCAACTTGATTGTTTTTTGAAATATTTCAATTTTGAAAACAGCATTCGATAGAGATCCTTTTATTTTTATTTGTGTCTCAAAGGGTTTGGAAAAAAAACGATACTCGAAGTTCTAGGTAGAATGAATTTGGTTGTTTTTAGAAACATTCAAAATTTGTAAAAGGCATTTGATTTTGACCCGTTTACGAATCGTTTTTTTTTTTTTTCAGTTTTACTGCAAAGAGTTGGGAAATACACAATACTCGAAATTCTAGGTAGAATGAACTTGTTTTTCTTTTTTTTTTTTTAGACATTCAAAATTTGTAAACGGAATTCGATAAAAATTTGTTTGTACCTGTTTGTAGTTTTTTCGTTTCGTTTGTACATCAGAAAGTTGGGAGAGATACATAATGCTCAAAATTCTAGGTAGAATAAAATTTACTGTTTTTGTAGATATTGAAATTTTTGAAAATCGCATTCGAAACAGTATGATTTGTACCCGTTATAGATCTTTTAATTTCGTTTGTACCATTCTTTCAATTTTCAATCCGTTCGGAGATACGCAGTACCTACTAGATACTCTATGTAGAATAAATTTCGTAGTTTCTAGGGATACTCAAAATTTGAAAATAGCATTGGAAAGACTATAGTTTGTAGCCATTTGTACAAGTAATTTTTAAACTTTTAAAAATCCCCAGATTATCGTATTACCGTTAAGTCGAAAATTAGAAAACTGCATTTTCAAAATGGTTGAGGTACAAACGAAAAGAAGAGTAGTACAAACGACTGTAAATGAATCTTTGTCGAATGCTGTTTTCAAAATTTTATTAAAAAATCTCAAAACACAACTTTTTTCTACCTAGAATTTCGAATACCGTGTTCAGAGTAGACTCAGAAATGACTGTTGATAATTTTATTTATTGTAACAATTTTTTGTATAACAGGTTTTTTTATATCATTAATAGCCATAATTTTATTCATAATGAACATAAACCAAGTTGTCGTGGTGTATGTTAAAATTCACTGGTGTATGACCGAAACCGTCATGGAGAGAATAAATAACGGACATGCCCCAGCTAGCTTAGTGGTTGTTAACATACACCAGTGTATCTTAAGATACACTGCATTTCGGACATTCACAGTAACATAAGTACTAAAATTGGGTTACTGATTATTGGTAAGTCTTATGTATCAAATTTATATCAAATTTTTGAGAATGAAAATCGTGGAGTCATTTTTACGTTGTTAACCGTCCTTTAATTTCGAATTTTCCTATTAAGGGGGGAGTTCACGCCAGAAACGGCTAATAAACTAATTTTTTTCGAATCTCGTTTTTTGTTTTTATTTCGTTCTGTGGTTCTTTGCAAACACGGTGATATAGAAAACATGGCCAAAAAATTTTTTTTTTAAGTAGAAAAATATTTATTTTTGAGCCGCTGCACAGCCAAGTTCCTGGTCCTTTACAGGTAACGCTCGCCCCCTCTCCCGATTTGATCAGTAATATTTAGTTTTAGTAATATTTAGAGAGATAATGAGATAATGTTCTTTTATTTGTATGCCGTTGTAGACGTTTTAATAAACAGTGAGTAAACCGCTTCTTTGGTTATTATTTTTGTTTTTTACCGTTTCTCGAAGTTTCCCGAGAAGGAAAATCATATCTCAAGTTCTAGAAAAGATAGAGACTTATTTTTTTTATTTTGTTCATAAATATATTGCGCATAAAGTGGAGTATGCTTTTTCCATTTCAACAATTTAACTATTTTTAAACATTTTTTTTTTTTAATAAAAAATTGGGTTTTATAATTTTTAGAACTTTGGGATTACAATTTTATAATTAATTTTTATAATTACCTGAAACCCGTACTCAGCTTTATGGACAGGTCCTTTAGGAATAAAATAATGAAAAAATATTTAAAAAATATTCATTACTTTTTGAGATATGGCGTTCCTTGTAAACGCTTAAAAACTTGTGAAAAAGGGCCCCCTTCCCCCACAGG
Source organism: Brachynemurus nebulosus (assembly GCA_035578155.1). Lineage (NCBI taxonomy): Eukaryota > Metazoa > Arthropoda > Insecta > Neuroptera > Myrmeleontidae > Brachynemurus > Brachynemurus nebulosus. Next base: position 28,127,827 of record JAPWDM010000004.1, on the reverse strand, counting down.
GAAGAGTAACGAATGTTTCAAAAACTCTATTTGAAACCATCCCTAATTTGAAAACAATTTCAACAAGCAAAATAATCATAAATAAAAAAGTTGCTTTTTTATTTGAACTCCTCCCTTAATTAAATTTTTTTATCTAAAGTTTATACACATTACCCAATTTAAAAGAAAACATGTCACATTTTTTTATTGCAATTGAATCAATTTAAATTTGATTGGTTGTCCAGATATAAATTTAATTTCACTTCTTTTACTAGATTCTTCAGCTTCGAACTAATTGAATTTGCTTATATCTTTTATAACATTATGTATAAAAAACACTAACTATATAGAAGTAATTTTTTTGTCGCCAACGTAATCATTGAGAAATTTCGTAGTAAAATAGGCATTCATTTAATTCGATTGCAATGGCGTATTTGTAACGAATTGTTTCTTTGTTAAAGGATGGTAATAAACTTACCTGTTCAAAATAATGAAAACATAAAATAACAACAATTATTATTAAACAGTACAGCCCACGCCAAATCATTTAAAAATTATTCAGGCATTAAAAATAATATAATTATATGTATTTACTTGCGTATAGGTATGTTGAACATTAAATGTACATATTTCTAACGTGTACAGGGTTTTGTTTAAATTCAAATGTTGTTTTTACACGCATTTAAATCTCTTGAATTTTCAGTAGGTACGTTATATCGTTGCTACGCTTGCAAAAATTAAAAAATTACCAATATTGCTACTGCACTATAAATACAAAAATGCACAGTAACGGGGTATTCAAGTTTAAAGAGCAATTATTTTGGTTTCTTTTAGAGCTTTTAGAGCTTAATAAAAAAAGAAAACTATTAATATTTTTACTATCCATTTTTAACCCTAGAATCATACGTACACGTCAAAACGACGAACGAACTTCTCTACCTGCTCCAGTACCACAACTTGTCGGTGCCTGCTTGCTGTGAGATTTCTGTTATCTAATTTATTTGTTGTTATAACACATTAGACGTATTTATTTTGTTTACAGTCATTGTCGTTTTGTTTGTATTGAAATAGTGTCCGTCAAAAGGACGTCGATGTATGATTACGCGATTTTTTTTTTTAAAGATTTTGTACTTCACATATAAAAGTTTTCCTAATTTTTCTAAAATTTATTAAAGATATGCATGTTATAATTAATTTATTCAATGATTATGATAATGTGAAAAATGATTACAGCTGTTTGACTTATAGAGACGACATAATACTGAAGTTTTAATATATTGAATCGAAAACTAAAGAATGCGTTTCAAGTGACTTAATAAAAAATTAACAATTTATTTTGTGGAAAATATTTTAATTTTTATTATTTTTTGAGATCTTATTCGAAAAATTACTAACAAATTTTAGAAAATTTACAAATGTACCTAATGGGGAAATAACGACATATCTATAGGAATATTTATGACTGAGAAATTTCACATTCTGTAAAGTCACACATGTCCACTGACTCATAATAGTTCATAAATTAATTATTTGAAAGATATGTTTTATGATACAATTGATGTATTTATCTATTTTTTAATTTTTATAGTGAAAATATGCTTTGATAAAAAGATTAAAAAAATTAATAAATATTTACATTAAGAAATTTTTCATTATTTTCTCGCATAGTTTTAGCTACTTTCACGCACAGTTGTACTTTCGCGCACAGTTACTGTCGTTTGTTTTACAATAATATGAAAACTGCCCACTACACAATGCTCGAATATTGAACTTTAGAAGCGGGTGTTATAAAAAATTATTTAATAATACCTAATTTAATGATATGTCATCTTTTTCTAATTTTCATTCAATATACACAAATCCATAAGTGAAATCTTATATAATTTGTCAATTTAAATAAGTGAGAAAACGAAAAAATGAAAATAAACTTAATTTATGTTCTATTTTAAGGATTAGTATCGTATAATTTTTTTGAAAGGACAGCTAGCATCATAAATTTGAAAGAGAAGATAATGACGTCATTTCTAAACTAAAAAAATATATATAACCAGTACATGAATATGTAGGTAACTCATTGTCTTCTCTCTGAACAACGTAAGTCGAAACGACAGGTCTATTTGTATTAATTTGATGTTTTTTTGTATCTATTCGTGGATTAGTTTACATAAATTAACTGTTATTTTCAGTGATTCAGTATGAACCTAACAAAGATATACTGGCGCTATTTATACAATTTTACTATCGTGTTTTCAATAGAAATTAATATTTTAAGTTCAAAGTAAATGTTCACGACAGTGACGTCATTAGATACATTCAAACATCTCAATTCATTGCACTTTAACACATTGTGGTGGGGACGCCGGGAAGAAAATGTATATAATAATTTATTATATTAATTAACCCTCTGATTGCTTTACTTTTTTGGTCCATTTTTCTTTTTCTTCTTTCATATTGTTTCCGTGGTTTCATCTCGCTTTTTACGCAGTCGGATTTTTTGATTTTTTTAAAATTGATGTTTTTCCTTTAAGACTAAATTTAATATTAAACTCATTAGTCATTACGCAGAGTAAGTTAATAAAAACAAAATTTTTGTCATAACAAAATATAAGTTAATCTACTAAGGTCACTAGAATGCGTACTCACGTGACCGATTTTTCCCTAGACACTCGCTATATTTTGATGGTATGTACAGTACTACTTTTATTATATTAGTTAATAACAAACTCGTATAATAAAATGCCTACGTAATAGACATGTCATATTTACAGAATAATACAATCAGCTCTTCTATAACACGATACTTTCATAACACGGTTTCGATAGAACGCGGAACAAAAATGGTGACAGCCTTCCTATAGGCTGGGTGCGTGATGGCAACGACATCTATAATATACATTTTTCCGGGCTCATTAACGAATATAAATAATGGTAACCGTGGAAATAAATAAATTTAAAATATTTTTAAACAAACCGTAAAATCTGAATACAAATATTTGCTATTTACAATTAATTTTTTTTATAAATAAATTTGACCAATTTGATTTGTTCAATTTGAACAATAAAATACTGGATGAAGTATAACAGTTATATTAAAAAAATAATTAAACAATTTTCGACGTTAATATGGATATAATTATCAAGACAGTATTTCAGTTCAACCTCTGACTATGCAGAGGGAAAAGTTGCTGTTGACGGTGAAGCACGTTAGGGAAGTTCGAGAATTAAGAAATGCTGGCATAAGTCATTTAGTTGAATGTAGAGTCATAAGACAAACATCAATAACTTTAACTCCTTATGAAACATTATTTCATGTGACTATGTGAGTTAAAATACATCAAATATTTTTAATTCTGTATTTATGGATTGACGTGTAGATGTTAATACTGTTGACAGATAAATAAGGAATGATATATTAGTTGCAACTACGTTAATAATCAAAGTGAATCAATGTAAATATTTTTATTTAATATTTTTTATAGTACTATAAACACATATGAGCCCGTATTAATGCTTGTTTTCTCCACTACTCACGCTGCAATCGATTTAAGTGTCCTCACCATATACTTTGCACTCTGCCTATAACGTTATATTTTTAAATATACACGGTTTTCGTAAAACGCATGCGTGTTTGAATGGAAGTCATCCAACAACACTATTAAACTGGTGTCGTCGCTATGGTCGATATCTTGAAAACATGTCTTCACACTTTCTTCGAGCCTGTAACCGAGGCTCCGGGTCCCGTTTTTAGACCCGGGCCCCCGGGCAATTGCCCCACCTGCCCAGCCTCTCGCCGGCCCTAGATGTTATACTTAAAATTAACTAAATGTATTATGACGTCGTCGTTAGGAAATTAAATATACAACCGTTATAACGCAGTATAAATTTGATAACTTGCACTAATTGGAAGCCTAACGCGGTTTAGATAGACCGCGGTACAAAAAAAATTTTTTACTAATTACACGATTTTTGTCATGTTTTAGTTATTTTTAACTTTTAGTTTTCCCAAAAAAGTTCGGACTGATTTTTGTAACGAAAAGATGATGGTACAAAACATTTCATTGATTATCTCATTGTAGCTAAACACAATAGAAATGAAATGAATGTCTCTATTGGCAAATTTAATGAACTTCAAAACCATAGTAACAAAATATTAAATAATAATATGAATTATACTAATTTATTCGTTAAATTATCTTACTATATTTATATCTGAGTTTTATATTTTTTCTGAATAGAGCGTTTTCTACAATTCAAATTTGTTACCTAAAGGCAGTTTAACTTGAAAAATTGCTACCGCAAAAACACTTCTGCTTCACGATCGTGTTTTGTTGAATTTCTAGGCAACAAATTCTTGTTAATAAACACAAATTTACTCGAAGAAGTACGAACCTCTTGTGTAATAATAAGTGAAAAAGAATATGGAAGACTGCTTCTGAGTTTCCTACAAGGCTATTTCTGTATAACGCGGTACGGCATACTAGTCGCGTTATAGGAGAATTGACTGTATAATTTTAGCCAATCTTTATTAAACTTAACACAGTCTTATGTACATACATATGTTATACTTGTAACTTGACTGAATTGAAGTTAATTCACAAATTATTTTCATAAGAGATAATTTAGTCGCGTAGGCAAATATCTCGTTTGGCAAGTTATTACGCCACTCTGCACTGGATTGAATTTTTTCAAAAAATAATCTTGTCATAGTTACACATGTATGAAACATTTTAATATTTAACTTCTTTTCAATTTTACTAGAACCGTGTCGAGCGAACGGTGTATCTCGCCGCAACTTTTGAGAATTTTTTTTTTGAGAAAATTTTGAATAAATTGATTAAATTACTCGTCCACAGTGTCTGTTTGTCTGTAATATAAAATTATAATATCGTGATCGGTGATACAATAAATAAATATGAAGGTCAAGCGAAATTATTAACTTTCACAATGGCGCGCTGTGCCGTAGCGGTTGGTATATTGCTGCCGTATTTTTGTTGGATTAGTTCGTCATCGACTGAAACGAAGTATCATTGCTTCAAGTAATTTTATATTAAAATATTTTTTATAGTATTATGTACCTGTTGTGTATGTGTATACGTACTATTAAAAAGAGAGATACCTGTTCGGTAATTATCATTTAATGAAGTGAGATAACTGTCCTTGATTTTCGGAAAACTAAATGGTAATTATTTGAAGTGACTTCACTTTTAATTTGATCAAGTTATTATAATGTGATTGCAGTGTAAAAACAAAGTTTTGTTAGTGTTTTGATTCAATATTGGTGTTGTTTTGTGTTAAAATTTTCAAAAAACTGTGATTAGTGAAAGTGCTTTTTTGAAATTTAACCTAGGGTAGAGTGTTTGTAAAATGTATGTTTCTTTATACTTTTGATCATCTATAAAATCCGTAGTTATCCCTGTATTGTGCTAAAAGTTTTATATTTGCTATAGTATAATTTGCTTTAAAATTATGTGCAAATACATACTGAAAATGTTTTATTTAAAATTTAAATACAACAATATTCTTAAGGATTCATTTAGTAAATAATAAATATTTTACTTCGCAAAAATACCACTTTTATTTTGAAACAATATTGTCACAGTCTCAAAATAAATGTGGTATTTTTGCGAAGTAAAATATTTGTTTATTATTTACAAATATGGAATACCGTAAAGTAACGCTCAAATCTATTAATATGATTCATTTAGTTATAAAGCATTTTATGTTATGTAAGCTGATCAGTAAGAGCTAAGGTACAATTGTAATGTAAGCAAATCAATCGTGATTCCTAAAATTCCAAAATGTTCACATAAAAAGAATCAAATATTTGAAATTTTAAAGAATTTAATACATAAGTATTACAATGGAGATATGGTATTCCTTTTTTGTTGTAATAAACACAATTCTGTTGACATTTTGATTTTTCAATCAGGGCCTTAGAGGTAGACTCCACGGTAGTAATTGATTTGAACTCACAAGTTTTTTTTTGTTTCGACGTCGCTTGTTCGGAAACCAACCGAAGGCTCTCAGTAGCCCAGTCCCCAACTTTTAAACATGGATTTTTTATGAGCCTATTTCGATACTTTGACAGTTAACGTTTTAGTCAAATTTTGATAATAAAGGTTACAATAAATTAAGAACCACATAGTGATTGAAAAATCATCAGATTGGATTAGCTGGGAATCGAATCCAGGCTCTCTTGAAAAGGATGTATATATTACATATATGTTTCTTTGTTATATTTTAAATTACATATCTTTTCAAATAAATTATAGATTATATAGTTATTTCCTACTTCAATGAAACTAATTTATAATGTATATAATCTACATACCTATACGTAAAATGAAACTTTATTGAGTTCAACTTTTTAAGCTAATTTAAAGCAAAATTCTACATAAATCCTAGTAGGTATATATTAATTAGTATTCGGTTGATTTTAACATATCATTTAACAATTAGGTATTCATACACATACAGGAAAAAAGAAAGCATGTATGATTAAATTTTATTAATCTTATAATTGGAAATATGTAATTAACTGAATTATATTGCATAAAGAATTAATATTTGAAAAATAAATATGTTTTATATGATGAAAGAATGGATGTAATCATAATATTACTCAATCTAATCATCTTCTTAAAAAAGAGGACGTTTTTACCGTATTAAACAACGTAACTATCGCTTGTGGATATGTGACACCTGCTGATGGTTCAAATTCAAATTTTTTTTTCTTTTAGTTAATACGTCAAACAATGTTGAATAATTATCAGTTGGTAAAAATTTTCAAAAATTTAAAATAGTCGAAATATTAATTTTTTATTGAACTCAAATTGATGAATTTTAGAAGTGTTAAGAAAGTTGGACTATCACGAGAAGAATAATGCAAATGAATTGAAAGCAACACAATTGAATTATTTGTTCATTATTTAGAATATTTTTAGCGAAGTGTCTAGTCGTTCGCTAAACGGACGAATAAAATAACTTAGTCGTCCGCTACACGGATGAATAAAATAATTTAGTCGTCCGTAAAGTATTGACTTTTCGCGTAAGTATTGATTTTTAACCGACTTCAAAAAAGAGGACGTTCTCAATTCAACCCGTATGTTTTTTTTTTTTTATGTATGTACACCGATTTCTCCCACATTTCTGGGCCAATTTACGCCATTCTTTTTTTAGTTAGTAGATAAAGCTCTCCAGGTGGTCCCATAAAAATTTTATTAACATTGGTTGAGTAATCTTTTAACCATCTTCAATAATATTAATAATTATGAAATTTTAAAGTTTCTATTTATGTAAAATTATATTTACTTTAAAAATAAAAACTATGGTAACATATTTTTTTAGCGAATTTCGAAAACTCGAAATTCAGCTATTACAGTAGGTTTCATGACGCAATCTATGGCAGAAATATGACAGGACAGGACTATGGCAGAAATATGTTTTGAGGTCCCTAGAATACGAAAATGATATTCACTAAAATATATATATATATATATATATATATATATATATATATATATATATATATATATATATATATATATATATATATATTTATGTGGTCCCACGATAACTCTCGAACGAAACGTCTAACGCTTATGAAATTTTGTGTGCGGACTGGATTCTGAATTGGCTTGGCTAAGTTCGTTAGCCAGACACGTCGGATGCCCAGAAGTAGGTTTTCTGGCCATTTTTTATCATTCGATCCTATCATAAGACAGTTCGATTTTTACATCGTTGAAAAGGAAAAAAAAATTATGAAGAAAATGTTCTTACAATTTTCTTTCTATGTTAAGTAGTTTTCGAGAAAATCGTAATTTTCACGTTTGCCTTATTTTGCTCTCTTTGTCATTGTAATAAGTAATTTATATTTCTATCTCAGTTGTTTATAACATATACAAAAATTTCATTTTTTTTTACGTAAAACAAACGGTAGTTATTCAAAATCTATGTATTATAAATACCATATCTCTGTCTCATTTTTTTAAATTAAAATTAACCAGATATTTTAAGCATGTGTAATGAAGATTTTTTTAATTTTTTTATTGAATTTTAAATGAACAAGATAATGAAGGTAATGTCATGATATAATATTATTAAATATTATAGAAAGATAACATAATAATAATGTTTCTATGCCAGGAAAAATATTTTAAAGAACTAGATCGATTTTGAAACTTTTTTCACTGTCAAAGATCTAAGCTATTTTAGATATTTTAGACAGATATAGATTACGTAATGTAAGGTCCGCCAGGGTCCATGGGACCCAAAAGTGTTAAAAATAAACTAACCGACCGATTTTGAAAATTTTTTCACTGTTAGAGAGCTAAACTATTTTAGAAAGATATAGATTACCTCATGCAAGGTTCGCTAAGGTCCATTGGATCTAGAAGTGTCAAAAATAAAATAAGCGACCGATTTTGAAAATTTTTTCACTGTCAAAGAGCTAAGCTATTTTAGATAGATATAGAATACGTAATGTAAGGTCCGCCAAGGTCCATGGGACCCAAAAATGTCAACAATAAACTAACCGACCGATTTTGAAAATTTTTTCACTGTTAGAGAGCTAAACTATTTTAGATAGATATAGATTACCTTATGTAAGGTCCGCTAGAGTCCATTGGATCTAAAAGTGTCAAAAATACAATAACCGACTGATTTTGAAAATTTTTTCACTATTACAGAGGTAAACTATTTTAGATAGATTTAGCTTATATGTTGTATGAGGTCGGCCAGAGTCCTGGGATCTTTTAAGCGCCAAAAATAAACTAACCGACCGATTTTGAAAATTTTTTCGCTGTTAGAGAGCTAAACTATTTTAGATAGTTATAGATTACGTTATGTAAGGTCCGTCAAAGTCCATGGGACCCAAAGTGTCAAAGTGTCAAAAATAAAATAACTGACCGATTTTGAAAATTTTTTCACTATTGCAGAGGTAAACTATTTTAGATAGGTACAGTATCTTATCTAATATCCACAACTGTCCTGTGGATGCAAATGCGGCATAGAAAACTACACAACGGGTTTTAAAAATAGTTTTACTGTTAGAAAGATAAAATATCCTATATTATATAGGATAGAAATAAGCTACCGAACCGATTCTCAATATTTTCTCATTGCTAGAGAACTAACTTATTTTAGGTGGATAGCACTATGCTGTACAAAGTCCGTTCGGGGTCTTGGGTCCCAAATATACCAAAAATAAATTACCTAGCCAATTTTGAAAATTCTTTTACTTTTAGAAAGCTAAACTAGTTTAGCCAAGCACCTTTTGCGAAAAAGCGCCAAAAATTAACTACTCAACTGATTTTGAAAATCTTTTCACTCTTAGAAAGCTGAATTATTTTAAATGGATACAGGTCTTAGATGAGATCCGCCAGTGCCCAATATTTCGAAATTCGCTATGTTATGCAGATGCTGCGACAGGGGTATTTTACTTTTTGAAGTCGGTTTTTTAAAAGAGCTTTTATTAATAATGTTATTAGTTCTTAAATAAACGAAAGTAATTTAGAATCATATTTAAAAAATCGAATTGAAGAACTAGGTGGTGAGGTTGGTTTTGGTTATGTTAGTTTAGTTAGTTTTGACAATATACCTCGGTTTTTGATATAAAAACTAGGTGGTGAGGTTGGTTTTGGTTAGGTTAGTTTAGTTAATTTTGACAATATACTTCGATTTTTGATATGAAAACTAGGTGGCGAGGTTAGTTAAGGTTACCCTTTACCCGAATACCCTAACCTAACCAAAAGCAACCTCACCACCTAGTTTTTATATCAAAAATCGAGGTATATTGTCAAATCTAACTAAACTAACCTAATCGAAACCAACCTCACCATCCAGTTTTTCAATTCGATTTTTTAAATATGATTCTCAAATTACTTTCATTTATTTAAGAACTAATAACATTATTAAAAATCAATACTTACGCGAAAATTCAATACTTTTACGGACGACTAAGTTATTTTATTCATCTGTTTAGCGGATGACTAACAACTTATTCATCTGTTTACCGGACGACTAACAACGTATTCATCCGTTTAGCGGACGACTAAGTTATTTTATTCGTCCGTTTAGCTGATGACTAGCAACAGCCTATTTTTAGACTGTAAGATACACAAAAATCAGACTGTATTTATCTAGTGACAAAACAAATACTTGAATGTGTTAGTGAAAACTAATACAGAATTGGAATATGTTTAACCATTTATTTAAATTATTTATTATTACTATTTAGATGTTTTTAAAATAAATATTGTAAAATCAAAATTTCTTAGCTTAAATGGTAAAGGAAATAGAAAAGTTTGCATGCATGCTTCTTCGTTTTGGTTGAGTTTTCGCATATTCGTTTATTTCAATTTCTCTTTGTCTATTTTATATTAGTTATTTAGTTTATAGCATGTTAGCAATTTCGTTAATTACCTTTTATAGATTACAATGTTGATTCACTTTAATACTGTAATATATCATTAAAAATATTTAATTTTCTTTGTTTAAACTAATTTTCCTTTGTTTAGACATGTTTTCCGGTTTTAACCCTGATTTTATCAACACGGTTTATTGCATATTTTGTCATATAGGTATAGAAGTTTTAAATTTACTAGGTATTTGAAAGGAATCCTCGGATTCCATCGGAAGCGGATATGATTTTTTTTTAAAGGGACGGGAGTGAGAATGAGCGAGAATGAAAATCTTTTTACGAGATTCAGAGTGAGCGAGAAAGCTAAGTAGGATCGGGGCCGGATGAGAATGGGTTAAAAACACTCCTGCTCTTGTCTCTGGTTGCAGGTCAACTCTTCAACCTTTAAGTTACTTAACGGACATTTAGGCTTTTAAAAACCTGAAAAGATCGTTATAAACTATTATTAACGCATTTTGAATAATGTGATAAACAATGTAAGTTAGAGAAAGTATTTTTTTAATTAATTTTAAAAAATATGAAATGCTAAAACAATATATCTTCCAATATGTTAATCAGTCCGCGAATAATGAGTTGCCTGATACCGTAAAAACTGTTCTTGCACTGTTCTATATATTAACAATAAAATATCTGGTTGAATCACAAGTGTTGTTATTTGTTACGCAAAATGATTTTAAATTTATTAATTTAAATATCTTTACTGTTTTCACTTACGTTTTGTAAAAAAATAAAGATGGGACTTGAATTGTTTTTAATTAAATTTTGTTTCCTTTTGCATTACGATCCCCCCAAAAATCTCGAAACCCATCACTAATTTGAAATTAAATTCTGTTATGTTAATTTCATCAAATCTTAAAGTGAGTAGGAGTACCTAATAGACAAAATTGGTTTAACAATAAATTGTTCTGTTGTAGGTTAAATATAGCGCATTACATTACTAATGTGACGTCAATATTTATATTGTTAACATTTTTCAAATAATTGGCAAAAGTGCCCAAATATGGAAATATTGATTTGCATAATTCAATGTTAAAGTTATTGAAATAAGTGTATATAAAGCAAACAAAGGAGGTGAAATGTTATAACATTAATTGCTAGTTAGTACACATCGGTTTTTATAGCGGCTAGGTAGTACTTTCATATAGAAACAAACTTATAAGCAGATAAAGTGACGAAGAATACACTTGACTTTCACCACCTCCACGCCTAACTGATTATAAAATCCATCAGAGGAATTTATCACCTTGATGTGTTTTCTAAGTCATTGCACCTATCGAAGTACCAAGCCTATGCAAATGATGAATGAAATCAGGGCCGCCAGAGAGTTGAGACGCCACGACTTGCTCTTAGAACAATAGAAACTTCATTTCTTGCAAGTTTATTTCTTAAATCTAAAAAACACTTCCTTTGAGCCTCCGAAATAGTCATTAGTTAAAGTACAATGGGTACGAAGTGCAACACACAAGTTTGAAAAGAGAAATTGACAATTTCTACCCTCTTAGAATGTTTAACAATTAATAAAATTCAGAAACGGTTGATATTAAACTTTTTTTCTAAAGAGGCTTTTGTTTTTTCCCTTCTGGAGATCACCGGGCGTCAAGTTTAAGACGTGACTGTCATGTCCTCTTTATAGACCTGAATCTTGTTTCAGTTTGTGGTTCCACTTGAGTCGAGCACAATTTTTTTAAAGTCAGACTGAAGTGGGAATTTTTGTGGGAATACAGATTAAATGTTTTTTTGTCAGGCAGTTTCAGGTCGACAGAAACAAATTTTATTGTCAGCTACCATATTTCTACCAAATTAAATTAAGCAAATGTTATTGCAAGTCTGCGAAACAATTTACAGAATATTTATGTATATTTTAATCCTAGAAACGTACTGAGGATGAGCCTGATTCTTCTTTTCTTTCTGCTTGAATTAATTCTTTAATCATCCACCAACTTTGAAGTTTTTTTTACAGTAGCTCTTTTTTAAGAACGCAACTCTCTTAGTATCAAGTTCGTTTATATTATTACAAAAAAGTCTGTTTTAAAATTTTAATGAAATTAATAAGTTTTGGAAAATATTTAGCCTTTAGAAAATGTTATGTGGATGTGAAGATCTAGATTTGTATGTACTTCGAATGGGTGCACTCCCAGGTTTAAAATTATTGAAAATTCCCTTTTCTCATTGTATGTAAAATTCACAATCACCATCACAAATCTTAATAATTTTTTGATATTTTTCACCAGAGTATGTCTAACCTTTGTATTGTTGATACGATAAATTTCTAAATTCAAGAAACTTTTTTTGACGTAAATTCTAAACCAGAGGCGTAACTACAAGTTTACGCCTTATTTTGATTCAAACGTCCCCTTTTAAAAATTAATTTTTTCCCGAAAATACATCTGACGAGCAAAAAAAAACAAACAACATTACGCAGATAATAAACTCTGAAAACTGCGAAAACAAATCCACTACCCAATAAAAAAAATATTGTTCCCCTCTTAAGCCCTTTTTTATTACGATTGCTCCACTTGCTCAATTGTAGGTTACGCCTCTGTTATAAACGAGGAAGAATATGATAGATACATATATCATTGAGGTTTGGTCGTCGACTTTTGAGACACTCTGTATATGCGAAATTATTTTGTATGTGTAAAATTCCAAAAATTTTATAAAATATTATTGAGAAAATTTCAATTTGCAACAATTTTGTTTCTGACAACTTTCCTTAAAAATGTATCTATCTACGCCTAAAATTGCAAAATAAATTTGGATTCTCTGTAACCTTCGATAGGAATGGTTTTTTTCATTAAGGGGAGGTTTACTTGAGAGTCGTTAAAAAAAATCGATTTTTTCTTTGCAGAAATTGGTAGCTAATTAAGTGTACAATATGTTCCCAAAGTGATTTTACTGAAAATAATTTAAAAACAAGATTCTTGCACATTAACCGAATCCAACTTTCTATAAAAAACAAAATTCAAAAAACGTAGTTCACGCAATAATGAGTATTAAATATAAAATTTTGAAAATACGTTTCTTTATATATATTTTATAATATCTTGGAACTACATTTTTGGAAACGGCGGACACGATAACTCAAAAACTATTCGATGGATCCTTTTTTTTAATTTTTTATTTTAAAGATAATTAAAATCTTCGGCACCTCTACCTAAGTTCGATACACTTTCAATATTTTTTTTTTATTTTTAAGTTTAAAGAGCGAACAATAAGATAAAAATCGTAATCAAAAGTTCAAACACCCGCCATTTTTTTTTCTTTCAGCAATTAATTGATATTATAGGTGGAGGTGCCGGTACACTTCATATATTTTATAAATCTTTTTTGTTTTTGGATTTCGGTGGTTTATTACCGGCGCTAGGATGTGCGCCAACAAGGCATTGGATTTTCGGATCGTCACACTGCAGTATCTATAAAATGGACAATTTTGTATATTTTTCCTTTTTTGTATAGTTTAATACTTAATAAATATGTGTACAAAATTTGAAATTGATATTTACTTCCGTTCTTGAGAAAAAAATTCTAGAAAAATACATAATTTTTAAGGACTCTCGAGTAAACCTCCCCTTAAGATTTTTTTGCTATTATTCATAAATACTTATATATCAATCCCCTATTAGTTACTGACCCCAACCATTGCTTTTCAATAGGTTTCAAAAATAATAATTGGACGGGAAAACTGCGTTGTCAGCTTTCCTTTATTCAAAAGGCGACAAATGCATTTTTATTAATAGAAATCATTTAAATCAATTTGTTTCTTTATTATGCTCAAGAAATTTTATAAATACATACGTAAATAAAAAACAGTTTTATGGCTACATAATTTTTTCTTTCATTCAAATCAGAAAAACTAAAGAAAGACATAAAAAGTATAAAAATATAAAGAAGCATACATAATTAATTAAGTTAATAAACTACTTAAGTTACTTTAGTGAATAAAATTATAAAACGTCTATTATTGTTATTTAAATCAATAGCTATAGAATTCCAAATGATTGCAAATCTAATTGACTCTGTGAAGAATAATTCAAAATTTCAAATAATTCAAATGCATAATAATGGTGCACCGTCATCGCCCACGGCCGCATTGTGGGGACATTATTTTCATTTCATCGCCCTCAAGTGTTTACATAAATTTAAATAATAATAATAATAGTAATGGTGCAAATAACCGTAGCAATAGTAACTGCATAAATAATATAAATAATAATAATAGTAAAACTGTGTTAAATTCTGTGTGTGATGTAAATAAGAAACAGTCATGTGATGTGGAAAATTTGAAGGAGTTGTCATCAAAATGTCAACGTCATCAGCGTGCAACATCATTTGTTAAATTGCGACACGTAAATCGAGTACGCGGGAATGATGAGGATCAAATCGTCACTTTATTTGTTGGTAATTATTTCAAATATTTCGAATTTTATCGTTTTCTGGCACAAAGCTTATATTGTAACTAAAATGTATCTTTGAAGACTAAAGAGTAATTATGTTTCTTATGAATTGATTGAATGTTATCTCAAGAAACTTAGAATCAGAGTAAATAATAATGCCGTGAATAGCAAAGCTCTATTACTCGAGTCGGTTTTTCTCCTCATTTTCGATATTTTTAAGATATCTAGTTGTGATTGAAATTTATGTTTTTATTGTTTTAAAATTTTGACTTCATAACGGTAACGTTTGAGATGAAAAAATAGTGAAACCACCAAAAGATACTCAATCCATATACAAAGTTTCAACTCTCTATAGATTTATTCTATACGCGTGTCAGACCCACCAAAAAGTACGAAAAAACCATGAAACCGCATATACAAAATTCCAGCCCTCTTTGTTTATTTGAGAAGCTTACAAGCGTGTCAAGCCCACCGAAAAATACCAATAAACATAACATTTTAGCGTAAAATAGTAGGGGTGAGACATAAAATTGCAAACCCTCAAAAGTCACCGCCTAAGTACTAACTCAGTCAGTATATACAAAATTGCAACCCTCTATAGGCTTATTCTGGGAGCTATGAGTGTGTCAGATATATACAGCTGAACTGTTTTTTATGCGGTCTTTTTTTGTGCGGTTTTTTTTATGCGGTTTTAAAAAAAAAAAGGTCATTGAAATGCATAATATAAATCAAAATCAAGAGACAGTAAGCATTTTTACTATAATAACTTTCTTTGATAAAAATACTTTTTAACGGCTTTTAAACATTTAATCAGTACATTGCATAAGAACATAAGTTATTGCATCATTTAATTTTGTTACAGATGTATTTTTCAAAATTTTCATAAAATATTATGAAAATTTTGAAAAATACATCTGTAACAAAATTAAATGATGCAATAAATTATGTTTCTACGTATAAATTAATGCTTTATCTTGTTTATAGAAGCAACTTCTAAGGAAAAAAAATTATATTTTGAGCGTTTTGACTTATGTTTTTTCGATGAAACTTTTTTTATGCGGTCCCGATCAACCGCATAAAAAAGTTTTTTGCACAATCTGGATCGAACTATACTTTTTATAGCTATTTATGAAATTTCTGAATATATTTTTTTGTGCGAATTTTTTTATGCGCCCCCTACCCACCGCACAAAAAAAGGATTAACTGTACCAGTATATATATACCAGTATGCCAGACATTTCTAAAACCTCAGAATTGAAGACATGAGTGGATGGAGGTGTTATGTAACATTTTTTTCAAAAATTCATTTTTTACCAAATTTTGAAATATTCTATGCTGAAGTATCATATATTCAAATTTGGTTTCATTAGGTCCAATTGTTTCGTAGAAATTCAATAATAAACATGTGCTATTACATGGGAAGTATATGTAAATAAAAACTTTCAAACGCTTCTACTGTAAAATTATAATACCCCTGTCGCAGCATCCTGTACAACATAGCGAATTTCCGTTTATAAAAATTAGTTTTTCTCGGAAATTAGTTGACGTAAAAAAAAGTTTAAAGACCTTTTTATGTAATTTTTTCTTCTCTTTTAAATGGTGTAAAAAAATTTCGCAAAAATTTTTGAGTAAGTGAAAATTTTGGAAAGAAACTAATTTTTTGCAAGAACAAAAACCATGTTCCTGGCATCCGACGTGTTTGGCTGACGAACTCATCCAAGGGTTTGGGACTTCCAATGTTCTCACCAAGTTTTGTAAAAATTGGATACTTCGTTCGAGAGTTATCGCGCGGACATATAATATATATATATATATATATATATATATATATATATATATATATATATATATATATATACAAATTTTAGTGAATATTATTTTCGATTTCTAGGGACCTCAAAACAAATTTTTGTCATAGTCCCGGGCTCAGGTCGCGTCATGACAGTGGCTGTAATAGCTGAATTTCATTCTGGAAATTCGCTAAAAACGTGATATAACACCTTCATCCACTCATGTCTTCAATTGTGTTCTAGGGGTTCTAAAACAGATTTAAAATCCACTTTTACCTCGATCCAATGACCTCGAATACAGTGCAATAGTGCACATTTTCAATGGAAATTCAACTATACAAGTTTATTTTTTGAACTCTTAAACACATATTGTCAGTACCATATTCTTCGCCATATTGATTTCTCACTCCAGTTGAATTATATCCGATTCTTAACTAGTTGAGAGACTTCAAATTACTTTGTTTAAGTTGCCTTTCTTCTTTCTTAAATTTTATTTTCATAGTAAGCTAAACGAAAACAAAATACGTAATTAGAGTAAGGCCGGGAACACTTTAATATAAGAATCAGTTTAGTTGGAAGACGAAATGCACATCCTTAAAAATATGTTATATATTTTAGGTTACAATCCGATGAGTGACGAAGATATTAAATAAAGTAGTACCGTCAGTTGGGACGAATGTAGACGATTTTTTCAGTTTTTTAGCAATCAATTGTTTAGAGTTTATCTAAAAAATTCTAAAAAAATAATTTAAATGCTTTAATATCACCAGCATATAGGGCAGTAATATAAATATCAAAATATATTGTACGGTCATAACACTGACGAAGAAATATCGAGAGGCAGTAGCTCTGTCTAGATTCGCCCCTACTGTCTCGGTTCGCCCCAACTGATGGTACCTAAATAATTTTACTAAAACCAATTATCAGATGTTAATCTCGTGTTGGCCATGAATTATTTGTGCAAAAATATAAATTAAAATTATTAAAAACGAATTAGCAAACAAGAAAAAATTTTAATATAGTACCTATTGGAATTGCTATGAAAGGTTAATAACTGGATATATAAATTTTAAGGAATTAATAATATATACAATAAAATTAAAAAAAAAAAAAAAAACTGCGACATAATTTTTTTTTTAAAACGGTAATTATTAGAGTAGGACACAGAAAATAAGGTCAAGAAAACAATTATTAAAAATTATTTTCAAAAGATCTTATGAATTTCGTGTCTTGAGGTTTGTCTTCTCTGTTTCAGTCTACACTCTGTTGTGTACACTGAGTTGCGGTTACCAAAATGCATCTCACGAACTCTAAAAATATGGCCCGCAGTGCCAGATCATTTGCAGTCTTGAATTTTTAAAGATTTTCGCGTTGGAAAATATAAGATTTTACATGCAATGGTATTTTGTTATTAGGTAGATTTTAAGTATCAGTGGTGTTAAACCTTTCTTGCTTCTCCAAGTAAGTTTCCCAAATTCCTTCAGGAAATATAATTTGATTTCCGCATGAAATTTTCTATTTTTTTTTTACAGTTCTGATTTCTTGAAAAATGAAGTATTGAAATCCTATAAGCAGCTTCAAATTTTAAATTTTCAGCCTAGAGTAGCATTTCGGCAATTTCAAATTTTTCTTTATCTCTTATAGTTTTTAAGGTATCTTAATAAATACAATTTGAACTCCCAACTTTAGCGGCTGGTTTCAACCCGTAAAAGTGGTAAATGGCCCCTTATTTTTGTCTTTTCTATACACCAGCAAAGTTTCATTAAAATTGCGAATTTCACTCTGACAAAGAGAGGTCACCGATTTGGCCGAGTCTCTGTGTATTTAAAGAGGTTCACTAGTGCAGTAAATCCTCAAAACCCTAGAGTGCAACACTTGAAAATAAGGGAGAAATTTCCCTTGAAATTCGGTGGGTTAGCATCGAAGCTTTCAGATTAAAGACACATTTTTCCAAACATAAATGATATATGTTTTCCCTTTGATAAACTAAAAACAAAATGTGCTAGCTCAAATGTTGCATTCATTTCGTGTAGTACATAGATGCCAGCGATGATGTAGTTAAATTTATGCTTTGTTTTTATGATAATGATCATCTAAAAAACTGTACATCTGAACAAGAAAATCAATAAAACCTACTGTTTTATTCTTGAATATTCAGTGCATTTGATCATTAAAAAAAAACAACGCCGCGAGCAGCGGGGCCCCATTACGGAAGTCGAATTTTTCCCTTCATCTTCGGTACTGAATATCTACAAGTGAAATGTGATTAAAAGTCTACAGGCGATTTGTCATTTTGGTGGTTTCAAAACTGATGATGAATGTCCGGCTGCTCGGGGCTTTAAAAAAAGGTTTTAAGTTTTTAAGCGCTGAATCTCAGTAAATTTCAATTTTGTGCCGATAACAATTAGCAGGAAAAAAGCCAACACAATTCGTACGAGGGCATTCCTACCCATGCTTATCCGCCAACTGCCTTTGTGTTTTATCTTTAAATATTAAAAAAGGACCTTAAATAGTAAACTGAAAGGCCTTTATGAAGATATTTTTTCTTTCCAAAAAAATCCAAAATTTCTATTTTATAAATAAAAATCCAAAATTCCTACTTTATAAATAAACAGTGACATTAATAACATTTTTAAATTACTTAATATTTATGTATTGCATTTGTTATAAAAGTAAGCTCATCTTTTTTTTTTAAATTTAAAATTATTATACGCCTACTTGTATTAGAATAAAAATATTTAAAACACATTTAACAATACCATTGAATTCCGATGTAAAAATGGGAGAAGCGGGGGAAAAGTAATGTGGAATCCCTAAAAGGAACTAGCTGGATACTAACTCAATACACGTACAAAATTTCAGCCCTCTAGGTTTCCTTAGAGAGTCTCTAGATGTGTTAGAAAAAAACCAAAAAAATCAAGGAAATATTGGCGTAAAAATCGTGGGGGTAAGGGTTAAAAGTTGAAACCTCCAAAGAGCAGTGGCTGGCTATTAACTTATCCTGTACACAAAATTTCAGCCCTCTAGGTTTATTGGGAAAGATTTTGACCCGAACGAAACTGTTAAAAAACAAAAAAAATTATGTTCTTTTTGGTATAAAAATGGTAGGGGTAAGGGTTAAAAGTTCAGACCCCCAAAAGGCACCCCCTTGATACTAACTGAATCCGAATACAAAATTTCAGCTCTCTTGGTTTATTTGGGTGATTTGTGTGAGTGATACAAACTTCGAAAACGTCGAAAAAGCATGAAATTGTAGCTTAAAAATGGTGGGGGTGGGATAAAGTATTAAAACCTCCAAAAAGCACAGCCTAGGTACGAACTTTATCAACACACTAAATTTCAACTCTCTACGTTAATTCTGGGAGGCTGTGGGCGTGTTAGATTCAGCCAAAATACTTTTTTTCCCCTCTACTCCCTCCAAATCATCCTAGGAAGCTAAATTTTGGATATGTTGTAGATAATTGACCGAAACATTTTTTTGAATCGGTTTGGAAAAGTTTTATTGTTTTGTTGCACCCACCATACCCTTAAAATTTCTGTCCGATTCAAAATGAAGAAAGGTAGAAAAAACAAGTGCGTTGCTCACTTCTCCGAGACAACTTTCATAAGTTCAAATTTTTGGAACTTAAAACTTTCAAGAGAAATTTCTCCCTTATTTCCAAGTATTGCGCCTTATTCCTAAAACCTTAGGGTTTTGGGGATTTACTACACTAGTGAACCTAAATTCACGGAGACTCGACCAAATCGGTGACCCACATAGTGTGACCTCTCCTTGTGAGTGCATTTCCTTGTAAGAAATTAAAACAGAATCAGTTACACATTTGGTTGTCTTCTTTGTAGCAATAATGCCCAAGTTATTAAGTACCAATCATGGTTGACAGTAAGTGCGATTTGACGTTTTTGATAGTAAATAGTCTCGTTTAGCCAAAGCTGTGTTTACAGATACCACTGACAAAACTGAGAGCTTACCAATTTCCTGAATTCAGAAAAATACCTGACTTAAGATCATACTTGAATCTTTTTATTAACTTTTCTTATTTTTCTCTCGTTTTTCAAAATTTTTTTGTACGTTTGGGCCTACCCGCTAAAATCGCCACTTATCACAAAAGCGACAAACAGGTGAGGATCACGTCTGTACAACTGAATTATAAAAGGTTAAAATTTAATGGTTTTTTTTTTTTTTTTTTGTTGCTCATTAATTTTATTAATGTAAAATAATGTAAATTTATTTAACTTCCAATTTTAACTTAAAAGGAAATGACTTACTGCATAGCATTTAAGCAGACGTACTTATGTATGTAATGTTCCTATACCTATGTAATACCTACTTACATAAATTGGTATTCCAGTTACATGTTAAATAACAATTTTAATAACATTACATATTACATACATAATATATGTGAAAATAAATAATAAATAATAATAGATACGGATATCTGTTTTTTTACATCTATAGTTGCATAAATTAATATAGTTACTGCCACTGCTCTTTGTATATAGTATATATCCTATACGAATACCCACATAATTTTTTTTTGTATTTGCAAGCACGTCAAACAATAATTTTATTACAAAACAACACTCATAGAAATATTTTCCCTATTTGTTACGTAAAAATCTTACAAATCTAAACAAAATGTTATGTGTTGAAGTATAAACTATTTCACAAAAAAATGGAACAATGTATAAATTTCTTGTTGTGATTATTGTTGGTAAGCAAGAATCTAATTGTCAGTTAGGGTAAAAGCCCCGATTGTGGAACACTATTTTTAGGTATTTCATCAAACTTGCTTATAAAAATTAATAAATGAATTAAACACCCATTTTTTTTTTCTTAATAAGCATGAAACCAAGTTTTTTTAATCCAATGAATATGTTTTTAAGAAAATATAACCCAAGAATTTTGATTTATTAATCTTTTGTTTTATAATTTGTTGACACGTATAAAAAAACGGGCAGAATATATTAACACCTTTAAAAAATAAGCATAGGCACCTAAAAAAAAAACACGTATTTAACATACATGGCATACAGTGCCATCTTTTGACGTATACTGATATGACGAGTTTGATATCTACAGCACTGATTATGGATAGAGTATAGTAATTATTTAAAATAGCGAGAGACAGCGACATCTTTTGATGTATCTATGAAAGTATTTTTCATCATTTTTAAAATTACTGGAACAGATTATTAAGGTTTTTTCATCATCAAACTTTTATGCAAAATGGCGCACAAATCCCATGTGTGTCATAACATAAATAGTGTCCAACATAAATTGCTAGCAGTGCTACAAAGCGTTCGGTCTGTGAAGTACGTTTAAAAAATTAATATAGGTTTCGTAGTACTTACAGTATACGATTTTCGCCACCTAGTGTCATCTAGGATGTTTTAAAAAACATCGTGTACTTTCTAACTTACCCATCTACCATTGTTAATTTTTAATTATAGTTAGATTATATGTCGTTTCAAATCTAATATGTCTGACGTTTTTATTTAATAATAAGAATTTCGAAGTTTTAATTCAAT
Organism: Brachynemurus nebulosus; assembly: GCA_035578155.1. Classification (NCBI taxonomy): domain Eukaryota; kingdom Metazoa; phylum Arthropoda; class Insecta; order Neuroptera; family Myrmeleontidae; genus Brachynemurus; species Brachynemurus nebulosus. The sequence continues at coordinate 28,105,712 of JAPWDM010000004.1, read as the reverse complement.
ATTAATTATTTTTCAATTGATTTTACGTTCTGAAATAAAGAAAATATTAAAGTGAAATTATAAAAACAGTTAGTTCAGTGTTTTAGGCCCAAAAATAAATTAAAAATGTTTATAAAATAGGTAAATAATAGGTCATTCTCAAAATGGAATACATACCCTAAAACTTCGAACTCATTTAAAAACACTTCTATAAATAATATTTAACCCGTATAAAAAGATAATTTAGCTATCCTAATCTCTTAAATGGACTAATAAAAATTATTTGTATACTTTTATTATGCTAATAACTTTAAAAATTCGGTGAAAAATGTTACAATTTATAACTCATGTGTTTTGAATAATGACCATCCACCATTATAAAAATTCACGAAAATTGTTCGATATATATGTTTTTCTTAAATTAAGTGAGGAAACATTAAATGCGAGGTGAATTTAAATTGAAAAATAATCATTCTATTAATAATAATTTTTGTTATCAGAGGTTTCTTTCAGAAATAACTTCATTAAGATATAAATGTCAGAACTGTTCTTCTATTGGATCGCGTTCCACAAACGGGGCTTTTACCCTAAACTTGAAATATTTGATATAAAAATAAATTACTTTGTTGTGAATTGAGTTCTATTTCTGATTAACTTAAAGTCCAAAAGTATAAATCATATTTCCAGATAATAAAATAAGGGTTCTTTCTCCAAATTATCAATCGTTTGCAATTCAAAGGTGTCTCATTCACTACAGCATACGACGCGTAGACTAAAAAAAAAGATGCCTTTATCATTTTTAATTGTGTTAGAATTTGAATTGCGTTAAAATTTGAAATATTTGTTACTTTTTCCTTCTAGTGAGGCAGCTGCAATGCCCAGAAGCGCCGCCAAGCGTCACAAAGGCTGTCTTACTAAAAAAGCAAAAAGAAGAAAAATTTCTATACATATACAGTAATTTTCTATACATTTTTATTTTTTAAATTTTACCTCTTCCTTTCTCCCACCTCATAATATATTATATATTTGTTTTATAAAATAGCTTTATTAATAAATAGTCACAAAGTTTATTCAAAAAAATTCAAGTCTTATAAAATAACAACAATTTTATTTAGACGTCATAGTTTGTGGTATAAAATGTATTCTAGCATATCTGGGATGAGTCTCATATCGGTTCATATTAAGGGCGCCGCCGGAAATGATCTATACATACATCATTATTGATTTCCTACATGAGACAGTTTTATGTAAAACTCACAGACCAATGAACAATATTATATTATGGCAGTTTGTAGGCATTTTCTTGAAGCAGGTAACAGGATGACACGGGTGAGATTTAAGAAATTTAATATAATATTAATTTTTGAGCAAATGCCACTATAATTATTGCAGGACATAATTTGTATACGTACGTATTGTGAAAATAAAGCGAATACCACTTTCTTTCTTTCAAAATTTTGCAGTTTCTTCTGAAAAAAGTAAAATTTTATTATCAATATTATATTTTGACAATAATTATTTGAAAACGTTACTACGGATACCATTGGTTATTGTATTGATTACTATATTACAGAATACAGAGAGAGAGAGACTTAAACTTTCAACATTGAGAAAGAAGGTTCGTTGATTCAAAACAGTACCTCTTTAACACGAATTTTTTTTTTTTTTTTGATACTGTTCAAAGAATTTATTTCTTGGAATCAAAAAACTTTTTCCCAACGTAATTATAAAATTTAGTGATTAAACATCAAGAGACTTGATGTTTATCACTTATTATTACACGTGAGGTTTGTATTTTTTCAAATAAATTTGGGTTTGTCTAACGAAAATTTGTTGCCTAGCACTTTAACGAGAAGAATTGTCAACTAACAAAAACGCGACAGCGGAGCTGAACCGTTTTTGGGTTGACAATTCGTCGAGTTGTAGAATTCTTCAAGAAATTTGAGTTGTAGAAAACACAAATTTATTTAGAAAAAATATATAACTCAAGTGTAATACGGTAAGATAATTTAACGAAGAAAATAAATTAGTATAATTCATATTATAATTTGATATATTGTTACGATGGTTCTGAAGCCAGTAAATGACCAATGAAATGTTTTGTACCATTTTTATCGCTGTAAAAGTCTGCCCTAACTTTTCTCCTTGGAAAAAAGTGAAAAAACTAATTTTTATGGCACTTGATACACATGAGTTAAATTATCACTGTTATTTAATTGAAAAGCTTTTACTGGGGAATTTCGTAAATTATTAAAGTTATTTCAAGACTGTTATGTGAATTACCTGAGTGGCATTAACTTGGCGTACGTAATCTCGTCCTATAATGCTATAAAATATATTTTAAGTTATAGAAACAAAACGTAGATTTATTTTCCAGTAAATCATAACTATAGGTATAGTTAGTTGCATCGAAAGTTTAGGTGACCGTTCGGCTTCAGGAAATGTGTTTTACCTTCTTCAGTGACCAAGCATGCATCAAGTTCAGTTTTAGTTTTCATCTATTGTTTTTCTATAAATAGTTCTTTTTAGTCGAATTTTTCAACTGATAAAATTAGACTTATACAGCCTATACGTTAAGAACGGCGAGAGGCGAGAGTAGGGGCGCTATCCGTTTTCGGACCCGTAGAACACGATTATGTAGAAAAAATGTCATATATATATATATATATATATATATATATATATATATATATATATATATATATATATATATATATATATAAGGCCTCCCAGTTTACTATTTAAGGTCCTTTTTTAATATTTAAAAATAAAACACAAAGGCAATTGGCGGATAAGCATGGGTAGGAATTCCCTCGTACGAATTGTGTTGGCTTTTTTCCTGTTAACTGCTATCGGCACGAAATTGAAATTTACTACGATTCAGCCCTTAAAAACTTAAAACCTTTTTTTAAAGCCCCGATTAGCCGGACACTCATCATTAGCTTTGAAACCACCAAAATGACAAATCGCTTATTGACTTTGAATCACATTTCGCTCGTAGACATTCAATACCGAAGATGAAGGGAAAAATTCGACTTCCGTGATGGGGCCCCGCTGCTTATGGTGTTTTTTTTTTTTATTTCAATTAATTTTTGTTTTATTTTCCATGCGATTTGTTAAATATTTAAAAATAATTAACATCTTACGCTGACCTAATGACAATTATTTCATTATTATAATTTGAAATCACAGTGGTTGTAGCATTGTTTTGAACAGCACATAATTTTTAGCCTTGTTTTCATCTTATAAATGTTGCAATTTACATGTTTCTAGCCTTGTCCTCATATGCTACAAGTATAATACATTACGATTACGTTACATATTGTGAAAAATACACAATTATAGAAGAGAATTACTCGTATGATGTTAAATTATTCAATTTTGCATTAATAATAACAATTAATTACGCATTATATTAATTATTAATAATTCTATTAACTATATATAATTATTTAAAATGAAAAAATTAAGAGATTAATTAATATTTAACAATGATTCTGAATGTTAAAATAATTCTATGGAATTTGATAATAATTTTGTTGCATTACTCAATTTTAGTATTAAACTCTTAGGCTGACGAGCACCAAATCAGAGAAATTTACTACTTTAGTTAGAACTAAAGAAGTATTATACTACTTTAGTATTTTACTACTTTAGTTTTGCTCGGAGAGCTCATTCACAAAATACTTCTTTAGTTTCAACTACTTTAGTTTTCTCCAAATACTCTTTTAGTTATTAGAAATGTGTGATGTAACTAGTGATGAGCAAAATTAGTCTTGGTCTTGCAGTCTTGTCTTGGTCTTGCATTTTTTGCAAGACCAAGACCAAGACTGCATTTTGCAAGACCAAGACCAAGACTATAAGTATGGCTGCAAGACCAATACCAAGACTCAAGTGAGCAAGACCAAGACAAAAGCAAGAAAAAAGCAAGACTCTTGCTAAATTATTTAAATAGTTTAAAAGTATAATTAATACCGTAAAGAGAGAAAATTCTGATTTTAGAAGGAAAAAATTCGCTAATAAAAAAAATGCAAGAAAGTGCAAGATTTTTAGCAATACCAAGACCAATACCAAGACTGCATTTTGCAAGACCAAGACCAAGACTCAAACTGCTCTAGCAAGACCAAGACCAAGACTGCCAAGTCTTGGTCTTGGTCTTGCATTTGCTCATCACTAGATGTAACATAAAAATTTTATCAGAAAAAGATAAAAATAATGATTTGGCTGGCATCCACTATAAACAAAAAATCTTCAGAGAACAAATTTTTAGTTTCTTAGTTTCTTTTTTCTAAAATTTTTGAAAATTAATAAAAAAAATTTTATCTCTTTCATTTTTCCAATATGGTACGCATCCCCCCTCACCCCAAATAGAAAAGCTTGTTTGTATATACTATTTTGAGCAGTTCGTACTATAGACTCAGACGTATTATCTTCATTTAAAACACCATCCATATTGTCAAAATACAGTCAACACCGATTACTCGGTACAGTAATGGAGAGAACAAGGACGGACAAATCAAAATCATGGTTAATCCAAAAATTAAACTGAAAAATAATTTAGTCATAAACAACAAACGCAAACTAAAATAATGGAAACAAGATGAAATAGAGAAAAAGAAAAATAAACAATAATTGTACCAAGTTAAACAGAAATGCCTGATGCCTCTGATTGCTTTACTTTTTAATCATTTTTTTTCTCTACTTGACTTGATTGTGTTTAAAAATTATTTAGAAGAAGAAATATATAGGTACGCATGCAGCGGCTGAGTTTTCACATTCAGCCTAGTTAATTTGCCCCCAAATAATCGGAAATTGACTATAATATTTAATATCATTTTATTACCATATTACAATATCTAATAAAAAACTCCCAAAAATGTTCAATTACGAAAATAAGCCGAAAAGAAGGCACAAAAATGCAGGTCACCAATGTTTTTTAAAGATACTCTTTTACATACTCCTGCTAGTGAGTAGGAGTATATTTTGGCTTTGTTTACACTCTTATTGACTACTTTAGTATAATACTCCAGAGTGGTGCACACCAGCAATCGTTTACTCTCAAGAGAATATTTTCAATACTTCTTTAGTAAAATACTCCACAACTGAAAATACTACATTAGTATAGAAAGTAATTGAAGTCGTCAATTTTTCACTCTTTTAGTATAATACTTAGTTATTTACAAAATCTCCTGGTTGGTGCTCGTCAGCCTTACAAGTAAAGGTCCCGAGGCCGGACCTATCGATTTTGATGAAATTTAAATATGTTGTAGAACACTAAAAACTAAGGGACACGTATTTTTTTTTATCTGCGGAAAAACGGTTTGAAGGGGTGAAATCGCCCTCCCAAAAATTGGGGTAAAAATTTAATTTTTCAAATATCTCGAAAACAATAAGAGATAGAGCAAAAGTTTAAATTGGCGGTATTGCTTTTTTAAAGAGCTATCTATTGATATGCAATTTGTTCATATTACATCAACAGGGGTGGTTGGGGGTTAAAATTTGGGAGTTAATTTTGCAAAAAGGGGGTGAAAAATAAATATATAAAAATTTTGTTTACAGATTTGAAATCTACGTCAAAAAATCTAATTGACCGTTTTTGCTCAATATCCTAATATTAAGTCTAGGGGTAGTTAACTAGAGGGTGACTATGTCGAATAATCGTACTATTGGGTATTTCAAGAAGTTCTTCTTCATGGAAAATAGCTTAAGACAATTAGAATAACGTAGAAATGAAATTCTCGAATTCAAAATTGAGTTTGAGCAACATTGGAGAGGGGGTGAGTCACCCTCTTAAATTACATACTAGTTTACATACACTATTAACACACTGACAGGGGGTAATAATGTCACAATAGATCGTTCTGAAGTTAGACTATCGTATGTAAGGTTTTATTAGGTTTCGTTATTTTAGGTTAGGTTATGTAATTTTCGGTATCGATAATTTTCGATAAAGAAAACTATAATATCCATTAAAAACAAACCTAATAAAGACCTTACATATATGATAGTCCAACTTCAGAATCACTTATTGTGACATTATTTTACCCACTATCAGTGTGTTAATAGCAAAAATTAGTGTATATAAACTAGTATGTAATTTAAGAGGGTGACTCACCCCCTCTCCAATATTGCTCAAACTCAATTTTGAATTCGAGAATTTCATTGCTACGTTATTCTAATTGTCTTAAGCTATTTTCCATGAAGAAGAACTTCTTGAAATACCCAAATAGTACGATTATTCGACATAGTCACCCTCTAGTAAACTACCCCTAGACTTAATATTAGGATATTGAGCAAAAACAGGTCAATTAGATTTTTTGACGTAGATTTCAAATCTGTAAACAAAATTTTTATATTGTTTATTTTTCACCCCCTTTTTGCAAAATTAACCCCCAAATTTTAACCCTCAACCACCCCTGTTGATGTAATATGAACAAATTGCATATCAATAGATAGCTCTTTAAAAAAGAGCAATATCGCCAATTTAAACTTTTGCTCTATCTCTTACTGTTTTCGAGATATTTGAAAAATTAAATTTTTACCCCAATTTTTGGAGGGCGATTTCACCCCTTCAAACCGTTTTTCCGCAGATAAAAAAAAATACGTGTCCCTTAGTTTTTAGTGTTCTACAATATATTTAAGTTTCATCGAAATCGATAGGTCCGGCCTCGGGACCTTTACTTGTTAGTGATGGACTTATTGTTTCTACATATTGGTTTTGAAATTAACAAATCTCAAAACAAAACAGAAATATATTTCCACATAAACAATGAATATAAAGTTCTTTTTCTTTTTCTTGAACCAATTTTATAAGTTTCGTGTTTAGAATAAATAGATGTCTTATTTAAGCAAAGCAGCCATTCTTTTGTTACGGACATGACATTTTCTCGCACTTTACACGCCTTCTCATAAAGGAAAAAAATAGAAGTTATTGTTTTCTTATAAATTTTCAATACTAAGCAGATAGACAAATGTGTACACAATATTTGTACTGAATATAAAATACATAACTTTTATCGTCATTTTTACTTGTTTTAATACTAAATCAATCAAAAAAAAAAATTTGACAACTTTATTTTTTCGTTGGCACGTAATTTGGGAATTAGCCCATTATATATATATATATATATATATATATATATATATATATATATATATATATATATATATATATATATATATATACTTATATATATGTATAAACTATGAAATAATAGATATACATAGCAATAATGTTGTACAGGGGCACAATAACTACAAATCTGCAGGAAAGGGTCCACCAAAAATTTAAATAACCCAATTATTTTTTATTTTTTATTTATTTTATTTTTTTTATTTTTATTTTTTCTTTGATATATATATATATATATATATATATATATATATATATATATATATATATATATATATATATATATATATCCGATGTGGGCGTTGGGCGCTTGTTGGATTTTAGAGATGGCATTTTGCGATAATATTTTCCAATGTAATCGGAAACTTGCGTTATCAAAAAAAAAAAATAAATAAAAACAAAAAAAATAAAAACTAAAAAATAATTGGGTAATTTAAATTTTTGGTGGACCCTTTCCTGCAGATTTGTAGTTATTGTGCCCCTGTACAACATTATTGCTATGTATATCTATTATTTCATAGTTTTAAGTTTTCACTTCTGTCGGCACTCCCCATGACTGCATAGTTTTTTTTAAATTCATAACCACATCAGTGATTTATATTTGTTAATAAGTGAAGTTAAATCAAAGCTTATAAAAATGGATCATAGTGTGAATATTATTTCTGGGATTGCATAAGAATATTGTAAGTTAGCGGTAGAGTTGCCAAACGTCCAGATTAGGACGTTCAACAATCTCGTTTGCCCTTGTCTGCCCGCGAATTTTCGTTTCCTTTTAATGAAAAAAACTCCTTAACTTTTAATTTTACATAACTCAAATGCTAGAAAGTCTGGCTTTTCTGTTTTCGATCTGATAAAAACATACAACATATTTCGTTACGATAGTAAACAGATTAATAGATCCGTACAAATTCGTATCCAGTGTAGCCGCATTCTAAGAGTATTATAATAATCAAAATTAATTCATATTTAGAATAATCCAAGGAGATTAAGGAATAAAATTCATACAATCTTCGATTGAAAAAAATTTTCTTTATTAAAATTCCATAATTTTCTTTCCCACATTTTTTTTAATCGATGATTGTGTGAATTTCTTTCCTTAATCTCCTTGGAAGAAAGTCAAATATATTTGAAAATAGGTTTAATTTGTAATTACATATTCTAATTATTAACCCAAAAAACATCATTCAAATTAATTCATATTCCTGATTGGATATTAACTATTAATCGTTAATTTATTAATATAGTCAGTAACAGCTGTAACATAAGCTTAAATTCTGATAGATATATCTATTAATTCATTTTTGTGCTATGTAATGATCAGAATAATCGCAAAATATCTTTTCATGAAGGTGATTCATAAATTAGAAATTAGGTACATATTTGCATTTATATGTATTTTAATTAAGTTTTTTTTATTTATTTTTTCACCTTGCTTTGTGTGGACATGAATACAAATAATTAAGTTATTATGTACTTACTTGCAGCAATGAAATGGATTCAATAGATTCAATACAAATTAATTTTCTATCAGTTTACTTTTTGCCAAACAAAATCTTTTTAAAAATTAAGTCATGCAAAAAAATACTATTTTTGCCTTCACCTGATCATAATTTAAATTCATAATAGAACACCTAATTTGTAATTTTAAGCGACACAGTTGAATAACATGTTGTTTTAGACTTTCACAATAGATTTATTTTTGAATTCAAATAATTATTTCAAAATCTTCTAGAAAATATTTCGAGTCAATAAAAATGGATTTCATCTTGTTACCCTTAAAATATTTATGATACTTATTAAAATTTTTAAGTTAGTAATATACTTAAGTTCATAACATCCTTCGTTAAGCCCGCATCACATGACGCTTGTTTCGCTGCTAGATTGGTTGCTTGATTTCATTGTTGGGCTCCAAACGAGCTGCTATGCTTGGCACTGATCGCTCCTGTGCGATACTGGCTGTACACGATATGTATTGTTGGCCTGAATCTGTAGGTGGTTCCAATGCGTTTACCACCACTATCGTCTACCCTTACTGGTGGTAAACGAGTGCCCACGTGAAAAATATGATTTTCTTATTGGTTAACGGTTTAATATAGCAGAGAAGCACGGAAATAGGACACGGAGTGTTTGAAACCTAACAAGTCTAGCAGACAATCTAACTTCTAACATCATATGATGCGGGCATTACTCATTAATTTCCTGTTTATTGAAGTAAATCAGTGTTCTTCAACCTGTGGGTTGCGACCCCCTGGGAGGTCGCGAAGCCTTTTTAAGAGGGTTGCGGTTAATGAAAATAAAACCCCTTTAGTTCAATATATAATATTTAATAAAGAGAAGGTTAATTAGTGGTTACATTAATGTGATAAAGATTCAAAATTGCGGCTTATTTTCAAAAGCAGTAAATCCGAATTTAAAAATAATTGTGGTCATATAGACACTTTTTCTTTGATTTTGTTTTATTACTCTCATTAGAACTTGAAGTTGACGGTTGTGCATATGTTTCCAGAAACGTATCTATTTTCAATAGTTACAATGAGTACCGAATTTTGAATATTAGACAATAAAAGACAGTGAGCAACTACTAAACAAACAACAAGGCAATTCAATAAATTTAAACACTAACGCGAGTTCACAATTCAAAGAATTCAAATGGATTACGCTTGTAAGTGTTAAACGGCGCGTTTCACTTTTTACGTCACGCGCGCGTTCAGTAGTTGCTATAAGTCGTCAATTTCGATGTCGACATAAAAATATGTCTTTTTCAAGTCCTTAATTACGTATTTAATTGATACCTAACTATGAAAATAATCAGTAATGATGAACGGATTCAATATTTATACAAAAAATAAATAAATAAATAAGGTAGCGGAGGGTAGGGGTCGCGAAATATTTTTCCATACTAAGGGGGTCGCACCATGAAAAAAGGTTGAAAAACACTGAAGTAAATAATAAATACTCCATAATCTTGAAAACTATAGTTAATAGAGGGACGCCAGAATAATTAGTCTCATGACTTATAAAAATATTTTAACCTTATAACAATGAGGACCTTTGAGTCTAGAGAAAATCGGAAGAACGAAGAATTTTTTTTTATTTTTTTTTTTTAGAAGATAAAAAATGGCGATAACTCCTGAATCATTGAACAAAATATAACTGAATTTTGCTCCTTTTAATAAGACTTTAAAGGGGGACCACTAGTGTGACCGCCTGAAAAAAGGTGATTTTTGGAAATTTTTTTAAAGAAAACTACTGTATGGAATATTTTAATATTTTAAGGATATATTCGTTGATAGGTACAATTTTTGAACAAAAAAATTGAAAATTCAATGAGTTATTCGAAATCTCCCAAGGCTCCAAAAAAAAGTCCCCCCACTGCTGCAGTGATAGCGACCTTCACAGTGCCTAAAATTAAAAAACCAAAAAGCGTATTAAACTAGAAGGTATTTCTCGTGCCGTGAACCTCAGTCGAAAAAAAAAAGTTGAAATTTAACAAAATGGTGAAGTTTTTTAAAAAAAGTTTCAAATTTTGCTCGAAAATTTGATGATTTTTGGCCTGCATTGCCTACATTTTTTATTCGATCGGAAAACTGGAGGTTCATGACACGAAGAAACATATATAAAAGAAGCTGCAATAAGAATCAAATCGATCGGATGATTTGTGTTTGAGTTATAACTGCAGCAAATTTGAAAAATGTAGTTTTTCTTTATCTTACCTTTTAGTTTTAATCACTGAGAGTTTTTACTAAAATTATTTACGATGTACTCACCATAACGGTCATTGTAAAACTAGATGAGTCGTTTAAATGTGCCAGGGTCTAGCTGCTCCACAACATGTGACTGGCAGCCACGTCCAAAAACTCCCGAACTATTAACCTTCATACATTTCTCAATACCTCAACGTTAACAATGAAAATCAGAATTCGCTCTTCAGATGGCTGTAACTCAAAAACTATTTGAGATACGCACTTGAAATTTTAGTATGTTATTTTTAAAGGTACAGACTATCAAAACATGCAAAAAAAAAATTTTCCAATTTTTTCAAAATGTCTCACTAGTGGTTCCCCTTAATGTTTTAATAAATGCTCCATATATAGAATTATGTTGAGCCTGATTTCATGGCTCCTAGCCTCAGTAGATCTAGAGATATTCATTGATTTAGACGCTAACATACGTACGTACATGCATTTCCATGCGGAAAATTTGTATCAAGCTTTTTTCTGGGTTTTTTAGGCCCTAAAGCATTAAGAATAGTGTTTGGGTCCCAGGACGTCTCGTGTCTCGAAGTGCCGGGACTTCGAGACACGAGACGTCCCGGGATTTTTTCCAAATTTTCACTGTCTCGTGTCCCGGCATTTTCGAGTCGAGACTCGAGATCGCATTGTCATAATTTTATTTACATAATATAATAAGCTAATACATAAAACTATAGGAATGTGACATGGAATGAAAAAAATCGATTTATGAAAAATGAAAAACTAAATAATCGATTTTTCTCTTTTCAATATAAATCGATTTTAGAAAATATAATTGAATTTTGCGAGATTTTCGATTTTTTTTTAATTATTTGAAAAATTGCATACTTTTCAGTATAATAATAAAACTACCATATTAATATTAACAATTCATTAGAATGAAGATCAATTTGGATTTTGTACATGTTTGTTTGATTTGGTAAGTGTCAAAAATAACCAAAACAACAACCTTCTGGTTTTAAAACAAGAAAAAAAAACAAGTTTTTCTTTCAGCTTTCAGCTTTCTTAGAAATGTTAAAATTTAATTTTATATTGAATAAACATTGATTTTTTTTTTAAATGGCGATATTATTAATACATTTCATAAAAATTTATTTTTAATTAACATTATTTTGAAGAATCTCGAGGTCCCGGGACTTCCCGCGACTTTTATTCTGGGATGTCTCGTGTCCCGGGACTTTAAAAAAGTCGAAACTTTCTCAAACCCTAATTTAGAACTACATATATTCAAATTTTTCTAATTACCATACATTCCCTTTTTATAGTCATAGTTTCTCTATAGTTTATTTCAACGGGAAAGTAATAGCCAAACTTGCGTTGTATAGTATTTCTTCACCACAAATGACGCTTCGAGAGAAATATTTTCACCATATTAATTTGTACAAAAACATTTATTTATTTTTTGTAAATACATCACTATATATATAATACTCAAAATTGTTATTTTATAATTGTTTGATTAATTAAACAAAGTTTTCTTTTATCTTTACAGATGACGATTGTGATTCCGATCACTTTTACGAAAGTGTTTCGTCGAATGAACATGGTTCTGAATATGATGACGATGATGATGATGACGATTCATTCGATAGTGATTCGGACTTCGAACGAGAAGCCACTGATAACCAGGTAAAGCAAAAAAGATGAATACCTAAAATTAAAATCCATTCGTTTAGTAAACTAAAGACCTCCTATTTTAATTTAATAAAACTCCAGTTTTAAAATTTGTTTTCGTCTATTTGTAGAAAAATGAAGACAAATTCGATTACGAAACACAATTGCCACCTACACCTGAATCAAATACTTATTCTTTAAGTCGACTGGCCAACAGAGCCGGAAAACATATGCAAAAATTAACAAAAAATTGGTTTTTGACGAAAAATGATTTAACAAAGTCACTTGGTCGCATAACACGGAAAAAATCAGGTACATTAAATATTAATAATTATGAAACAGGTTTATAATTACCTATCAAAAATTCAGATAACATTTTAACTGGAGGAAATTTTTTATTTTAATTACAGAAATAAAAACAAAATCGATAGAAACAAAATCAGTAGTGGAACCATATTATGAAAATTCACCTTTAAAAAGAAACATAGATATAAAGATTGACGAGGATACAGAACAAGTCGAATCACCAAAAACGGATGGTGTTAAATTACGAAAAAAATCGCTACCACTTAACAAACGTAATTCTGAAACCAAAATCGAATATCGATCTTCGATAGCATCGAATAGTGACTCCAGTAATGATAAACGTCCAAAAAAGAAACAGTGGTCTGTAACGTCGAAATTCAAACGTAGTGTTTCATTGAGTGGTGAATCGTTGGCAAATAATGTTCGACAATCGATATCAATCGGTTCCACTAGACATGCCTCATTATCTCCGGAAAAACCAAAGTCAACTTTCTATTTGTATGAAATTGAATTAAATGAAAGTATTCCTGGGGTTGATAATTCTAAGTATGTATTATATTGATTATGAATTGGGCTGACCATACTTTTTTGAAATCAAAATATTCCCAACTCGAATTTTCAATATTTTATCAAAGAAATTATTTTTACCAAAATCATTAATACTTTGAGTGCCATTCTTCCTCCATAAGCGCTAATAACTAATACTTTTATAGGGTGCTGTTACACCCTATGCTATCTTATACTGATAAACTGATATACCGGCATGTGTATCCATGTCTTTTACACCGATCTGCGTATATAACTTACAATTCATGCTGTAATATACACGACGTTTGTATAGCAATTAGTGCGACCGCGTACACAGATCCGTGTCACAGAATGGATAACAATCAGAAGAGTAACAGAATGAGAGGTCCGATATTGCCTGCTATGACCTTGATTGCCTGTGTTTTGTGAAAAACAAGGGGTGGGTTTCGGGTATATTACCTATATCTAACAGAGTCGGTACAGGATTTGAATTATGAAAAAAAAATAATACAATATATTAGATGATTTGTTATTGTTAGCTAGCATTTATTTATTAAAATTCTTCACAATTCTTCACTAAATAAACATTGTGTGATTTAGATATATTCTCCATGTTAATATAATATAATTTGCAAAATTTACAATTTAAATTTGTAACGAAATTTTATTTTAAAATACACTACTGCCCTGGAACTACGACACTGATCGGTTTGAACTAACATATTCTTCCAATTTCTTCCAAACTTCGAGCATCAAAATTGCCTGACTATCGTTTCTTCTCTTTCTGTTACTCTTCTGTTTGTTATTTATTCTTGTGTCCGTGTATAGCAGCAGTAAACATGTTAACAAACTTAGAAAACTTTGGATAATGTTTTATTTCAATGAAATCAAAATTCGTCTCTGTTACGTCATTAAAAACATTTAAACGTTTAAAATCATTGAAGATGTTTGATATAACTATGTGTAGTGCTGTTTATAAAATTTTATTATCGTTTTGTTCATTTTTAGTAGAAAACAAGGTTTTAGATTATGGGTCGAATCGGAAATCTTCCAAATGGATATTCGGGTCTATACGGGCAGCAGAAAGTTTGTAATAATTTTTGAAAGGTGAAAGATTTTTGTCATCCAGAATTAAGATTTCCATTCGCGTTTCCCTTTTCAAAGCTTCCTAAACAAATTTTGTTTTGTGTCTGTTAATTTCTTTGTTCGTAATAACTTGGGTAACTCCGAAATTATTTAATCACAGACAACGCATGCGCAAACGTAAAATTCAGTAAATGTTAACATCTGACTATTCTCTCGATTTCGTTTAAATTTTGAAGCTATTTGGGGGCTTTCAGAGTAGTGGCAGTTACTGCGCATGCGTAAATTCATCAAACACCATTTATTCACCATCGTGTTCGTCCGATTTTTATATATTTCACAAGTATATTATGGGTACAAGAAAGCTATATGCCGTATCCAAAAACGGAACAGTAATTACAATCTGAATAAAACTACAAAAAAGTTGTGTAAAGACAGAGACTGGCCTGTTTTATATATATATGAGATATATAGTCAGCCTATTTATAACAGCCTAAGAAAAAATTATAACATTTTAATTTTTTCCATTTTTTTTTTTTTTTAAATAGTTTACAGGAAGATTTTGCAAACGAAAAGCCAAATAATATTTCACCAATTCAACAATCAAAAAAATCAAATTCTTCATCACCTTCTGGTAAATATAAATTTCCTTCAATTTTCCTACAAATTAGGAATATATAAATTAATTTGTTTAAATAAATGCTCCTTTTTAGATGATAAAAAGAGCAAAAAAGGTCGTTCAACTTCTTGGTACACAGATAACGATATTTACCATGACGACAAAATTATTCCAGTCACAAAATCTTCCTCAGCCTGTTGGTATACAGAAGGTAGATTACTTTCAATCCCGGATGATTTACAATCCTCAAAAATGATCAATTGTAACGAAAGCAGTGATAGTTTTTCATCTAGCACGACAGCAGTCAAAGATGATGTTGAAAGTTTAACTAGCGAAGAAAAATACTACAACCTTACAAATGCTAGTAAACACCAGTCGTACGTAAAAATTACTGATAACCCCCATAAAAAAGTTATCGAAGAAATTCAAGCTATATTCCACGATGAACCACTCTATCAATTTTACACGGCCGAAAAAGTCGAATCCGGAATGAGAATACTTCGATCAAATTCGTGGAACGAAGACGATGATAGTGATGGCTACGAACAAATCGGCGAAAATAATTCACTGACACAATTGAGACCTTCAGCCATGCAATTGATACGTCCATCTTCACCCGGACAAACAAGAACACTGTGGTGTGAAGTTCCTCAAGTTATTAGTTCAAATATATTAAGTACATTAACCGTTCAACAGAAGAAAGTACAGGAAGCGAAATTTGAAATTATAACGTCTGAAGCATCGTATCTGAATTCGTTGAATGTACTGTGCAGTCATTTTATTCAAACGATCAAATCGGAAAAGTTATTGCCAGTTGAAGATCAAAATATTCTATTTGGGAATATCGAACCAGGTATGTAGGAACTGTTACGATCGTTGTTTTACTTCTAATTAATCAAAAACAGATTGCCATAAAATGTTTCAAAAATATTAAGCCAATATCCAATAGCATATTATACACCAAGGGAATAAGTGTTAGTTTTCATACCGAGTGTGAAATTTGTTGCCAGAGGATTTGTAAAGGTCCGAGGGCAACAATTCACACGAGGGATCAACCGAAAAATTTTAGTACCGTAGTACTATGTTTAGCAATTCCGGATAATTTAAAATTATAAGAGTTAAGAAAACATTATTTGAATATCATTTAAATTGTGCGAAATAATATTATATCAGCTACATTGTGAGCAAATCAGTCAGACTGGACAATCCAATCAGTCATATGCATAATCTTACGCATTGAGTACTTTCTCACATTTTTGTAAAAGTTTACTCAACTTTTTTTTTTAAATGTGAGCATTGTGAGACTTTGCTCAAGTAAATATGAATATGTTGTTATTTGCACACACATATACAAATCTCGGATAAACGTAGGAACGCAGGTAAGCCTTGTATTTAAATTAGGGATGTTAGGGATTTCAGTTTCGGTTACGGATATGTAATAATATCGGATAATGTTTCGGATACGGTACGGTTACGGCTGATTGCTTTCAGTGAACATTTTTTTTTTTTTTAGAAAAAACGAAAATTTTTACCGGAAAAAGTGAACGTCAAACACAAATTAACCGAAATCTATCAAGAGAAATACATGCACCAAAAATTTGCTTCGATTTAACCTCTGTTTTCTAACGGCCAGTTGTCTGTACCCCTTTGTAAAAGATAACACAAAAAGATGATAATTCTATTGTCCAGTTTATTTATGACAGCAAGGCTTACCTGCGTTCCTACGTTGATCCGAGATTTGTATGTGTTTGTGTATATAACAACATATGCATATTTACTTGAGCAAAGTCTCACAATACTCACATTTTTTAAAAAAAAAAGTTGAGTAAACTCTTACAAAAATGTGAGAAAGTACTCAATGCTTAAGATTATGTATGCATATGACTTAATATGACTGTCTTTATAAGTTTGAATTTATTATTTTAAACAAGTATTGTTCATTAGCTATAAAATTGGATTTAAAAGCGGGAGCGAAAGGATTTTAGACCCTTCAGACTAAAAGTAACACTTTCATCCCTATTACGAGGGACTAAAGTATGTATTTTAGTTCAAGAACTGTAAAAAATATTTAGAAACAATCTAATTAAGCCAAACTGCTCCAAAAATGGCTAATTACAATTTTAAATTGTTATTTGCACTTTATTGGAGTGTTATGCCTGTTATGGCCGCTACACACGATCAGTTTTAACTGACAGTTCTCACTGAACAGTTAAAACTGACAGAGAAAACTGATCGTGTGTAGGCTGAAAACTGACAGCTTTAATATGAACGTGTGTAGGCACAGGGACGTTAGTTTTAACTGACATTTTTCACTGTAAGTTAAAACTGATCGTGTGTAGCGGCCTTTAGTATTTTTATAAGTACAAACTACTAAACAAAACTCCGTGGGTGTTAGAGTAGTTACTGAGCATTAAATTGAAAATATATATCAGATCAGGGTTGCCAGCATAGGCTACTTATCGCCAAGATGGCTACTTTTCCTTTTCTTTTAAGTTTCTGGGCGACAGATTTTGTGATTGAGCTATTACTCGCCATTTGATCTATTTTCTGCAGTTTGAATTCTGTAATCTTCTTTATTTTTGCTTATGTCATAAAATTAGAAAGTAAGTTTTTCAAGTAGTGGTTTAGAATTAAAAAATTTACAAGTTTTCCCCAAATGTTGGTTTTTTTTGTTGTCGATGGTTTTTCAAGAAAAACAAAGAGAGCAATCTTGAGTTACTTTTTATTACAGATTGACAACTTTTTAGTTAAGTTTAGACTATTTTTGAATTTATTTGGCAACCCTATGTCAGATAATGTTTGAAATCTTTTAAACAATGAACAAACATGCTTTTTCTTTTACATGTATGTAATTTTTATAATTTTTACGTTTCAGTGAAAAAATGTGCCGAAAATTTACTAGCCGACTTAGAAAATTGTTGGCAAGATAATATTCTTCTACATGGAATCTGTGAAATATTACGAAGACACGCCACAGATCATTTTTCTGTCTATATTACATATTGTGAAAATCAGGTGTATTTAGAACAAACACTCAAAAAATTAAAGTAAGATTTACATTTTTTTATAAAACCTAAAAGATAGTTTAACTTTAAGATTTTATTTCTTTTTTTAGAGAGCAACATGAACAATTTGTCGAAGTACTTAATAAATTAGAATCTAGTCCAGTCTGCCAATTATTACCCTTACATTCATTTTTAATGCTCCCAATGCAACGCATTACAAGATTACCTTTGTTATTAGATGCCATACTCAAACGCTTACATCAAGATGATGCTGAATACGAATCTTGTCAATTAGCTTTAGCAACAGTCAATAAGGTAATTGATTTACTAACAATTAAACACCCTGGTGTAAAACAATATATAGTACTCTACTTTTTTTTGGACTAGGTTGTTGAGCAATGTAATGAAGCGGCTCGACGAGCCGAACAACGTGACGAATTCAAAAGAACATGGAACAAATTAGAATTTCCATCCACAAAACCGACGGTTAATTTTGATCAAATTCGATTGATTCGGTCTGGGGAAATTATACAATTAATTTCTCGTGGAGATGACACGAAATTAACGTTTGGAAAGAAATTTATTAAAATTCAACTACATTTGTTTCTATTCACCGATTTGTTTGTTGTAGCAAAACGTAAAGGGTACGTACTATTTATATTAATTATTTTTTAAATGGAGATTTTATTGATTATTTTTCTGTTTTAAGCAGAACGGAAGATATGTTTAACGTAATACATTACTGCCGACGAAATTTTATTGAAGTGGACCAGTCGAATGAGATACTTCAAGTTTCCACAAAGGACACAGCAGGAAAACATTTATTGTTTTTGACAATCTTAGAAAATCAAGAAGGCAGGACTATAGAAATGGTTAGTAGTAATAAATCGTTTCCCACTAGAAAATACATATTATACATAACGTAAAAGC
This sequence comes from Brachynemurus nebulosus, assembly GCA_035578155.1. Taxonomy (NCBI): domain Eukaryota; kingdom Metazoa; phylum Arthropoda; class Insecta; order Neuroptera; family Myrmeleontidae; genus Brachynemurus; species Brachynemurus nebulosus. The sequence continues at coordinate 28,086,764 of JAPWDM010000004.1, read as the reverse complement.
CCCCATTATAGAACGGTAGATAATACTGGAACAGTTTTGACATTTACATATTAATGAAGTTATTTCTAAAAGAAACGTCTGATAACAAAAATTATTATTAATAGAATGATTGTTTTTCAGTTTAAATTCACCTCGCATTTAATGTTTCCTTACTTCATTAAAGAAATAAATATGTAGAAAAGTAGGAAATTTGTTAATAATGAATTAATAAAATAATACTTTGCAAAAAATACCACTTGCTATTTAAATATACTGTGACATATTTCGATCAGTATGACCATTATCAACTTGTATAAATATAATAATAGTCATATTGATTGAAAGATGACACAAAATATTTAAATAAAATGGCAAATATCCAAATTTGGAATAGTATAAAGTAACGCTCAAACCTATTAAATTTATGAAATTTCTTTTTGATATATAATTAAATATAGTAGAGAAAATGTCATTTATATTATTCTCATTTGTGTGAACGGTATGATCTCACATGAGAGAGATAACCTGTGTTTATTGAATACATAATTACATCACAAATCATTTTAGCACTACTTTTAAAAATAAAATAAAATTAGAAAATAAAAAATAAAAAATTTAAAAATATTTTATTTATTTATAATTTATCCAGATAAATATTTTGAAATATTTTTTTAACAGTTATGGGGTAAACAATAGAATTAGATTTTAATTTTTTACCAATAACCCCAGGATAAAATTTACTTAACTCCAATTAAGAAGTCTTAAACTTTACTCAGCAGTGGAAGATTGTGTATTCAATTTACTCCTTGTTTTTCACAGAATTCTCCTGACTTCTTAATTGGGTGTTAAGTAAATTTTATCCTGGGGTTATTAGTAAAAAAGTAAAATTTAATTATTGTTAAATATTCTAAAAGAATGTCAACTGACCTTTTCAAAATTTAAATATTTTTTTGAATTTTTAATTAGAAAAACGTTTCCTGTCAGACTTTTTTTTTTACCTAGAAATGAAATTTTTTATTTTTAGTTATTAAGTTGTGGAACTGCAACTGATAAACAACGCTGGTATGAAGCATTTATTCCGCCCGTATCACAAAATCCGGATGAAATTCTTTACGAAAGTTGGGACTGTCCTCAAGTGATGGTTTTACATCAATATGATCCCCAACAACCTGATGAATTACCGTTGGAAAAAGGAGATGTTGTGAATGTCACGAAAAAAATGACAGATGGTAAGCAACAAAATTTGATTCTTAACAGTTCTGGAGTTATGACGTATTGTAAAAAATTAAAAAGATGCGTTATTATTATTATTATTTTTTTTTTAGGTTGGTATTTTGGTGAACGAATACGAGATGGACGTAGTGGTTGGTTTCCTGGTAATCATGTAACTGAAGTTCAAAGTCCTCATGTAAGAGCGAGAAATTTGAAACAACGATATCGACTGTTAGCTCTCTCACGAAATTTTGTAGAATCACAAAAGAAGAAATAAATTTTCCTTATTTAGTGTAGAATCGGAAAGACTGTTAATAACTATTTTATATTCATGGAACTGTACTTATGACTCGTTAAAAATTTATTGAAAGACGTAATTAAAAATCATAATTGTAAGGGAGGTAGAGTGATTTACTAGGATATTAGCCTACTCTATATTTATTTGAAAATTTTGGGACCATATTTTAAAAAGATTTTTCATTTACATAATAATTTATAAAATAAGATCTGAATAATAAAAAAAAATTTATAATATTTTAATCTTGATATTTATCAAAAATCATTCCGAAAGTTTA